>CM065693.1:42322567-42375067 GCA_017654935.2 Phymorhynchus buccinoides
ACAATAATATTAACATGCAGGTGTGTTCTTTATCCATCTCGCTACATACACCCTTCTCTTTCTCTGGTAAGATCTGTTTGCCCGTCTCTCAATTATACAAGCACAGGCTCATTGTGTTAAACATTCTCTTTCCCGTTTTCAGTTCACCTATAGACAGACTCTTCACCCTATCACTCACAAATATCAATCCCCACCCTAATTCTAATGCATCATTAGCATTACATTAAATGCACACTACCACTTTCCAACAATTCTATCCATTTCCACTACCACTACCACTATAACACACACACACAGACACAGACACACATTATACATACACTAAATGTACAGTCAAATGACTTGGTTTACCTGTGAATCCATACTTTGGGATTTGGGCAAGAATCCTTTGGTGTTACTGGTTGGTTGCTCAATGGTCCACACACATACTTTGCCGTTTTCACAGCCCCTGAATAAATAAGACAATCACATCAGCGATTTAGGTAGATGTATTGCCCTTTCACATAGGTGGCACAATGGAAGGTCTTTGAGGGCCTTTGAAAGTCCTTGAGAAATGGAATGCCATTTTCAAGTTTTTTGAAAGTCTTTTAAAACTGGCTTTGGTCTGTGAAAATGGTCAAATGGATTGGGAAAAAGCCACCGATACCTAAGTCATTTATGCCACAATTTTTTTGGTTTCAGTTTGCTTCCAGAATGGATAAAGAAACGATTTAATTTGACTTATTTTCCACATAGCAGATGTCTTCAATTTTGTTTCGAGAGTTACTTCCCTTCACTATATCAAGTATATTCAGGTCTTTGAGCTGCACGGGTGCAACTGTTCAAAGCAGTCGTCATCGCTGCATGTCATGAGAGGTCTTTGGAAATAGGATGAAGGCTCTTTGAAAAGGTCTTTGAAAGCTTGTGAATATTTATATGAAAAATCTGTATGAACCCCGTTTCATTCATTGAACCACAAACATGCAAATTAACCACGTCCTACCAGACAAAGGAACCTACCCGGCAATCATGAGCTTCTTCTCGTCGCCGACGCCCGGCATGACGCACCACTCCAGGGTGGTGAGGGGGGCGGGGTGGGTCAGCTCGGCCACGCAGATCAGCCCCTCCACCCGACACGACCACACGCACACCCGGGGGTCTCCGCTGGCCGCCGTGGCCAGGACGTGGCCCGTGGGGTCCCACTGAACGCTGTGGATCGACGTCTGCAACGGAAAACCATATTGCTGGTGGATTTCTCACAGGATTGTACCTTGATGTGTGAGCAAAGCATCAACCGCGCAGAGAGAGCCCGCCCAACCCAGGGTTTCCCATGCCCATCAGGCACAAAAAAAAGAAGAAAAAATGCCCATCAGGCACAAAAAAAAGAAGAAAAAATGCCCATATCGAGGGAATCGATGGACTTAGAAGGAGCTTGAAGCCGAATCGTGTAAATAAAATGTGAAACTTGAACCGCAGACAGAGAGTCCACCGAACGAACACCTAGCGAAATGGAGATGGTGTTGTTAACCGCTGACAGAGAGTCCACCGAACGAACACCTAGCGAAATGGAGATGGTGTTGTTAACCGCAGACAGAGAGTCCACCGAACGAACACCTAGCGAAATGGAGATGGTGTTGTTAACCGCTGACAGAGAGTCCACCGAACGAACACCTAGCGAAATGGAGATGGTGTTGTTAACCGCTGACAGAGTCCACTGAACGAACACCTAGCGAAATGGAGATGGTGTTGTTAACCGCTGACAGAGAGTCCACCGAACGAACACCTAGTGAAATGGAGATGGTGTTGTTAACCGCTGACAGAGAGTCCACCGAATGAACACCTAGCGAAATGGAGATCGTGTTGTTAACCGCTGACAGAGAGTCCACCGAACGAACACCTAGCGAAATGGAGATCGTGTTGTTAACCGCTGACAGAGAGTCCACCGAACGAACACCTAGCGAAATGGAGATGGTGTTGTTAACCGCTGACTTGCAGCCAGCTAACGTTTGTGCTGATAGGTTCTTGGAATAAAACAACTGAGACAAGAACTCAGTGAACTGAACTGAAGAAGGGCGAAGAGGATCTATCTTACGACCCTGACAACAACAAACCAAATGCGCCAACAGAGGTCAAACAAAGCGTTGGTGCTCTGGTGCCTAGAAGCGAGGAGAAGACCGACGGTCTTGTGAGAGAACCCTTGTTTCCTCATACTCTGCCGCATAGAAGCCATGCGGTCAGGTTCAGCCTTGAAGGATCTGGATGACTTATTATTATGACTTCAGACACCAGAGGGCATGCCACCAGGGACTTGCCCACTCGGCTCCTCGGAGCCTGCCGGCAGCAGTATACATTATGTTTTCATTCAAACAGCTTTTGTATTATTTACACATTGAACAAGGAAGCCTCTTAGAAGAGACATGATGCATGGATTGATACATGCAGAGCTTTGGTAACAGATGTCACATTCACAGCAGCCTTTGTTCACATGAAAAGGAGTTGAATTGGGGAATGTTGACAAGCTTTACTTAAGTTACTGTACATTTACATTAACAAAAATTAGCATACGAATCGTTCTTACACAACAATAACTGACTGGTAGTAAATATGTCTAAGCTACAACTTTCCCCAAAATAATAATAATAATAATAATAATAAAGACAGTCTTATATAGCGCTAAAACATCACAATAAAAATTTGAGCCGTTTGCAGTTTACAACTTTGTTAATAAATGAGAACATAAAACAACACTTAAATACTCTTTAAAATACTGAGAAATACATTTGAAAACAAAAAAAGGAGGGTAATTAAAACTTATGAATGCACACACAAAGAACACTAATGTACCTGGTGTGCCTCTACCCTGACCGGCTCCTCAAACTCGTTCCTGCTGCACAGCATCAGCTCTCCATCCTGGTAGGCCACCGCAAACTTGCGGTCCTCGTCAAACCACGCCAGCTGAGTCACGCTCACAGACACTGAACACAACGCAAAAACAGGCCAACATCATTAGGAGGTTGATATATATCGCAAACTTGCGGTCCTCGTCAAACCACGCCAGCTGAGTCACGCTCACAGACACTGAACACAATGCAAAAAAATAGGCCAATATTATTAGGTTGATATATCATATCGCCATCTAACCGATATTGAAGAAGACACCAACAGACTGGACCTTTGTGACAACAAGGAATAAACAAAATACCAGCCGCCGTGGTGTAGTGGTAGAATCGCGGACTACTGGCTGAGAGGTCACGGGTTCGAATTCCATCAGAGGAGAGGGTTTTTTCGGTCCTGGACCGAATCCTACCCAGAGTGAGTGGCTATGGGCTCAATGGGTAGACTGAAGCCATACAGTTGAGCTTCATCCACTTAACGGATGCGATTCTGAGAGTGTTGCTCTAATTTCATGACCAACACTTCAGGTGTCTGTAGTTCTCGGGCCTGGTTAACGCTGGGATATCATTATGAAAGGAAGCGTAGAGTACAGCCCTGTCAGGTAATCTCAGACCGATACAGAACTCCATAGCATCATCATCTCCTCATTTCCATCAATCATCAAAAAGAAAAAAAAAGTATCAAATTCTGTGGCCTTGCATGCTCTGCTCTCATGGTAAACCTCAGTTTCGATTACCAATCCAGTTTATGCCCTTGGTGCGTTCGGGTCAAAGTCTTGAGGATCAGTATGTTCTGGGGAGCTGTCGTTGGATGGACGTGGTGGCACCCTCGGAAGAGGACCTCACTCACGCTGGCTCTGCAACTAAGACATTATTGTATCAGAAGGGGGCTTAGTAGGTGGTGTCCTGCGTACAAGCTCCACTGAACTCCACTGAAGTGAGTCAGCAGCAGTGCAGTGTCTCCTTGGTTGGTTGCCTCCTGACGGCCTAACATAGATTCACCCCCCTTGGTTTGCTGGTTTCAGATTCTGCAACCTGAACAAGTGAAGGTGTGGTTGCGTATTGGGACTCGGATTGAGTGGCGTGGGAGCAACGCCACTGTACAGCCCAGAAGATGGGACAGCAAAATAAATAAAATAAAGAAAGAAACAAAATGAACATAACTTAAGTAAACCGTGTTGGAAGACGGAAGAAGGCAAAAGTTGCTGAAAATGTTCTAGACTATGAGGTCAGATCGTTCATCATCAATATCATTAGAATATTTCTCATCAAGAATAAATTAGGCAAAAATGACTTTTCCTAAGCTTAGCCAATGATCTGTGCCAGCTCTTTATGCCTAAAAAAGGAGCTGTCGATGGCATCAATAGTTGCCCAAATTGCTCCTGATGCTTCCACAGATAAAACATCCATACAGATCCTGCTAACACATTGAGAAAAGTCCCCCAGTAGCCAATGATGCCAGCTCTTTGCACCTATAGGTGGAGCTGTCGATGACACATTGAGAAAGGCAAGGCAAGGACAACGTACCGTTCCTGTAGCAGTGTGCCAGCTCTTTGCACCTATAGGTGGAGCTGTCAATGACACATTGAGAAAGGCAAGGCAAGGACAACATACCGTTCCTGTAGCAGTGTGCCAGCTCTTTGCACCTATAGGTGGAGCTGTCGATGACGTCGATGGTGGCCAGGGATCCATCGAGGCGTCCCACCAGCAGCGTGTCCATGTTCAGCCCCAGCCGACCCTCGATGCCCCGGGACTGGGGCCAGGTCAAGGCCGTCACGTATTGCTGCTGGATGTCCAGGTGACCTTTGCCCCCTGAAAAGTGGTCAGCGGTGTTAGTAGTACTGATTTATAAGTCAACACGGAAAGCGCAGTCACCAATGATAACAGTGATCTATTAGCCAACGGGAGTGATGGTCACCATTAGCTGATTTTGCAGAGGTTCTCTGTCAAAACATCTACATTGTTCCTTGTCTGTTTCACTGGTGCTGTATGTCAATAGTTAAAACAACCAAACTCAAAAACTTTAGACAATGCTTGGGACATTTTGACACCATTAGCTTGAAACACTTACTGTCTGTCCATAGAGATAAAAAATAAAATCACTGCAGGATTTCAAAGTAACATGAAACTGAGAAATAAAATTGTTGTTCGAGAATTTGTCCATAGAGACTCAAACACAAAATTCTCATTCCTAGAGCGTCTGTAAGCTTTTCTTCCTAACCAACCCAAACCACAACTTAACTAGCGGGAACTTCCATTGCCTTTGAGGAAACGACTTGGTACAAGCACTATATCTTCACAGTAATAGTTCTGAAGATACAGAAAAAAGGTTAAGTGTGCTGGAAAGTGAAAGGGAGGCAAAATGCAAGGAATTAGTGTGGTGTGAGAGACAAATATTAAAAAGAGATGAGAACAAAAACTAAAACCCAAAGCTCACAAAATAGGGACAGAAGACAGACAAAAAACAAAACGAAACGAAACAAAATTTTATTTAAGGTATTAGGTATTAGGGTATTAGGTACTTTATAGTCACAGAGGCGTCTCTGTGAAATTCGGGTTGCTCCCACCCGGAGAGCGTGTCGCAGCCAGAGGCGTGTCACCCAATTTATTATTTTTTTTGCATGCAATCTTTGTGTGACTGATGAAGAAGGAAGGGGGGGGGGGGTGTAAATTTTGACCACATGACAAGACAATTTTTTCGTTGCCACTGGGCTTAACGTGTGCTAAGTGCATGGGCACACGGGACCTCGGTTTATCGTCTCATCCGAAAGACTCCACATCAGACTAGTAAGGCCTAGTGTAGAGTGAGAGGGAAAATCCCCTGTACCCAGGTTCGAACTCGGGTTTACTTGACACGAGGTGAATGCGATACCTCTGTGCCACTCTACACCCCAAGCAGGGAACAAAAGATAAGCAATTTGAATGCTTTTTTTTCAGCGAGCTTTTGGATGGACCAAAGACAGAAGTAGAGACAAACATTCAGAAGGACAGACAGAGAGACAGGACCAGAGAGAGAGAGAAAGGGCCCAGTTACTACCACCTCCGGTGGTCCAGATGTTGACCATGAACTCGTGGCTGGCGGCTATCAAGCGCCCGCTGCTGTTCCAGCAGAGGTTGGCCAGGTGGCAGCCGTCCAGCTCCTCCGCCCGCATGTCCTCCCCCCGGTGGAACACGCACGTCTGCTGCAAGAAGGCGTGCGTCTTGTTGGGCAGGCTCCACACACGCACAGTGCCGTCGTGACCACTGGGAAATACCATTTACAGCCATTTTTGTTCAATGCTTCCACAGTTCCTTCTTTCTCACACACACACACACACACACACACACACACACACATGAATCAACACATATATCATCAATTACAAAAACAAATACCAGTGCTACTTAAGTAAGAAAGTGTTAATTGTTCACGATTTCTCAAGAACATAATTAAATGCAAGAGAACATCATTAAATGCAAGAGAACATCATTAAATGCAAGAGAACATCATTAAATGCAAGAGAACATCATTAAATGCAAGAGAACATCATTAAATGCAAGAGAACATCATTAAATGCAAGAGAACATCATTAAATGCAAGAGAACATCATTAAATGCAAGAGAACATCATTAAATGCAAGAGAACAGTCTGATGATATGCTTCCTTTTTCCTTTCTTTTTTTTAAAACATCAAAATGCACATGAAACATAAATAATGCAACTGTGAGTAAATAATTAATATTAAATGGATACATTAAGCATGCTGTTGATTTGGTTGCCATCTTTAACCCTTTCACCGCCAATGTCGCATTCATGCACCACAATGGTTTAACACCCATGTCACTAAAAGGCATCAAATCAGGGACTGTAATCCAAAGACCCTATTTTCTTAATTTTGGGAGGCAAGGATAGGCCTAATGCTATACACGTCACAGAGGAATCCCCAATATTGCATATAATTTTTCTTCTCTACCCAGTTATAAGCTTAATGGCACTTTTTGGCTGAGGAATGGCTGCGTTTAAAGGGTTAAGGGTATGTTCATTGTGATCATGTATGTAAATACGCCTGTGTGAAAAGCAAACATTAAGATTAAAATTATAATTAAAGCCCTGTCGACAACTAAAGGCGTACGTCTGTCTGCTGCTTTCAGTGCAGCGGTCTTTATAAACGTGGACTGACCTGGAAGCCAGGAACTGTTTCTTGTGACTCCATCGACAGCCGGACACCCTGTTCTGGTGACCCTCCAGGGTGGTCACTGAGGCTGGCCCCAGGTCACCTCCCAGGTCCACCTGCCAGCCAGCACACACTTACGTGGCAAACTGTCACAATCCGCCATATGTCACACACTTACATGGCAAACTGTCACAATCTGCCATACGTCACACACTTACATGGCAAAATGTCACAATCCGCCATATGTCACTCTGCCATATGTCACACACTTACATGGCAAACTATCTCAATCCGCCATATGTCACATACTTACGTAGCAAACTCTCACAATCCGCCATAAGTCACACACTTACATAGCAAACTGTCACAATGATTGGTTGGGATTGGTTGGCCTTTGGGGACCTTCCCCAACACCAACTCTCGTCCTCAAATCTCACTGGTCGAGAGCGTGGGGGTGTACCCTGGGCAAGACATCTCCACTATAAACTAATTCTTGCCCAGCCCGCCGGAATAGTATCTGCCCCCTCTGCTATCTGGCAGTGATGGTCGGAAACGACAGACAGGCAACAACATAGCAAACTGTCAAAATCTGGCATACGTCACACACTTACATAGCAAACTGTCACAATCTGCCATACGTCACACACTTACATAGCAAACTGTCACAATCTGCCATACGTCACACACTTACACAGCAAACTGTCACAATCTGCCATACGTCACACACTTACATAGCAAACTGTCACAATCTGCCATACGTCACACACTTACATAGCAAACTGTCACAATCTGCCATACGTCACACACTTACATAGCAAACTGTCACAATCTGCCATACGTCACACACTTACATAGCAAACTGTCACAATCTGCCATACGTCACACACTTACATAGCAAACTGTCACAATCTGCCATACGTCACACACTTACATAGCAAACTGTCACAATCTGCCATACGTCACACACTTACATAGCAAACTGTCACAATCTGCCATATGTCACACACTTACATAGCAAACTGTCACAATCTGTCATATGTCACACACTTACATAGCAAACTGTCACAATCTGCCATACGTCACACACTTACATAGCAAACTGTCACAATCTGCCATACGTCACACACTTACATAGCAAACTGTCACAATCTGCCATACGTCACACACTTACATAGCAAACTGTCACAATCTGCCATACGTCACACACTTACATAGCAAACTGTCACAATCTGCCATACGTCACACACTTACATAGCAAACTGTCACAATCTGCCATACGTCACACACTTACATGGCAAACTGTCACAATCTGCCATATGTCACACACTTACATGGCAAACTGTCACAATCCGCCATATGTCACACACTTACATGGCAAACTGTCACAATCTGCCATATGTCACACACTTACATAGCAAACTGTCACAATCCGCCATATGTCACACACTTACATAGCAAACTGTCACAATCTGCCATACGTCACACACTTACATAGCAAACTGTCACAATCTGCCATACGTCACACACTTACATAGCAAACTGTCACAATCTGCCATACGTCACACACTTACATAGCAAACTGTCACAATCTGCCATACGTCACACACTTACATAGCAAACTGTCACAATCTGCCATACGTCACACACTTACATCACAATCCAGCAAACTGTCACAATCTGCCATATGTCACACACTTACATACAAAAGCAAACTGTCACAATCCGCCATATGTCACACACTTACATGGCAAACTGTCACAATCCTGTCATATGTCACACACTTACATAGCAAACTGTCACAATCTGCCATACGTCACACACTTACATAGCAAACTGTCACAATCCGCCATATGTCACACACTTACATGGCAAACTGTCACAATCCGTCATATGTCACACACTTACATGGCAAACTGTCACAATCTGCCATATGTCACACACTTACATAGCAAACTGTCACAATCCGCCATATGTCACACACTTACATGGCAAACTGTCACAATCTGTCATATGTCACACACTTACATGGCAAACTGTCACAATCCGCCATATGTCACACACTTACAAATACAAAAGAACACCAGAAAAAACAAGATAAACAAATTACCAAATATTTCGGCTTTTTATTGCCCTCAACGGTGGTTACACAGAGTGGACTGACCAGCCAGATGAAAGCACACACAATGTCACACACTTACATAGCAAACTGCTACAATTTACCATGTGTCACACACTTACATAGCAAACTGTCACAATCTGCCATACGTCACACACTTACATAGCAAACTGTCACAATCTGCCATACGTCACACACTTACACAGCAAACTGTCACAATCCGTCATATGTCACACACTTACATGACAAACTGTCACAATCCGTCATACGTCACACACTTACATAGCAAACTGTCACAATCTGCCATACGTCACACACTTACACAGCAAACTGTCACAATCTGTCATATGTCACACACTTACATGGCAAACTGTCACAATCTGCCATACGTCACACACTTACACAGCAAACTGTCACAATCTGTCATATGTCACACACTTACATAGCAAACTGTCACAATCTGCCATACGTCACACACTTACATAGCAAACTGTCACAATCTGTCATATGTCACACACTTACATAGCAAACTGTCACAATCTGTCATATGTCACACACTTACATGGCAAACTGTCACAATCTGCCATACGTCACACACTTACACAGCAAACTGTCACAATCTGTCATATGTCACACACTTACATAGCAAACTGTCACAATCTGCCATACGTCACACACTTACACAGCAAACTGTCACAATCTGTCATATGTCACACACTTACATAGCAAACTGTCACAATCTGCCATACGTCACACACTTACATAGCAAACTGTCACAATCTGCCATACGTCACACACTTACATAGCAAACTGTCACAATCCGTCATATGTCACACACTTACATAGCAAACTGTCACAATCTGCCATACGTCACACACTTACATAGCAAACTGTCACAATCTGTCATATGTCACACACTTACATGGCAAACTGTCACAATCCGCCATATGTCACACACTTACATGGCAAACTGTCACAATCCGCCATATGTCACACACTTACATGGCAAACTGTCACAATCCGCTATATGTCACACACTTACATGGCAAACTGTCACAATTTGCCATGTGTCACACACTTACATGGCAAACTGACACAATTTACCATGTGTCACACACTTACGTAGCAAACTGACACAATTTGCCATGTGTCACACACTTACATAGCAAACTGCTACAATTTACCATGTGTCACACACTTACGTAGCAAACTAACATAATTTGCCATGTGTCACACACTTACATAGCAAACTGCTACAATTTGCCATGTGTCACACACTTACATAGCAAACTGTCACAATTTGCCATGTGTCACACACTTACATAGCAAACTGTCACAATCTGCCATATGTCACACACTTACATAGCAAACTGTTACAATTTGCCATGTGTCACACACTTACATAGCAAACTGTCACAATTTGCCATGTGTCACACACTTACATAGCAAACTGTCACAATTTGCCATGTGTCACACACTTACACAGCAAACTGTCACAATCTGCCATACGTCACACACTTACACAGCAAACTGTCACAATCTGCCATACGTCACACACTTACACAGCAAACTGTCACAATCTGCCATATGTCATTTTTTTAAAGCAAACATTTATAGTCAATTAAAAAACCTTGAGTTGTATCATGTACAAGCACATGTCATATGCACAAAATGACAGAGGGATGTTTGAAGCCTAAACTTTAAAGCTTAAAATCTCTCTTTCTATCTCTGTCTCTTGGACTGCGTTACCACTCTCCCATCATTTTAACTCACTGTGATATGGGCAGAGAGACCTAATCAAACAAACTTTCAGATGTTAGATATATCTATCTCTCTCTCTTCCCCTCTCTCTCTCTCTTCCTCTCTCTCTCTGTCCTTCCCACTCTCTCACTACCTGGTTATCCCTTTCCTGGTCAACACAGAGGCAGGCTGGGAAGGGGGGAGGGGGGGAGTATATACTCTGAGCCAATTATTATAATTTTGTTAGTCTGTCGGTCAGTCTGTTTGGTTGTCTTTTTGTCTCTCCCTCCTCCTCTCTCCGTGTGTCTGTTTGTCTGTCTGTCTCTCTCTCTCCCCACCTCTCTCTCTCTCTCCCCACCTCTCTCACTCTCGCTCTATCCCCACCTCTCTCCCCACCTCTCTCTCTCTCTCTCTCTCTCCCCCCCCACCTCTCTCTCTCCCCCCCCCCCCTCTCTCTCTCCCCCCCCCCCCCACAGCTCTCTCTCTCTCTCTCTCTCTCCCCCCCACCTCTCTCTCTCTCCCCCACCTCTCTCTCATTACCTGGTTGTCTCCAGCCCCGGTCAGCACAGACGCAGGCTGCGGGGGACTCTGGGCCAGGGAGCGAGCCAGCTGCTGGGCTGACCACTGCCGGTGGTGTGATGGCATGCGCGCCGAAATGACGCACGCCGACAGCGCGTTGATCAGCTGCAGGTGCCAGCAGTTGCCCCCCTTGGTGGACAGGGCGGCGGAGGGGGCAGGGGGGGTGGGGGTGGTGGTAGAGGAGCTAGTGGTGGTGGTGGTGGAGGGGGGTTGTAGTAGCACAGGGGGGTGAGTGGTGGGGATGGGTGGTGGTGGTGGTAGGGAGGCAGTGGCAGTTGTAGCGGTGGGGGTGGTGGGGGCGGTGGGGTTGACGGGGCTGCTGCAGCTGTCAGCTGTGTGTGACAGACACGTACCAGTCGCGCGGTCAGGCTTCGCTTTCACAACATGCTTAGTTAAAGCATCACTTCGCCTTGGCTTAAGGTCATAACTGTATAAATAGTACTGTCCCATATGGTCGTACGACCGGGAAGTTAAGCATAAACTTCATCTTGGCTTAAGGCTGTGACAGTGTCATACCAAGACATAGGCTAGATTTGTAGAACACCAAGGCTACATAAAAATGTTGTTATGCTTTGCATAGTTATGCGGGGATTGTTTTTAGCTGTGACAAGCTCCTGGCATAACATCAGCCTCCAAAATCCCCCGAAGATGTAGTGTGGCTGCCTACGTGGCGGGGTAATCAAAAACGGTCACACACACAAATGTTCTCATCCACAGCTGATGCACTTGTACCACAGTGTTCAAATGCTTCCGCTGTTGGGATGATCCCTGGAGTCTTTTAGCCAGGGTAAGCCAACAACGACAAAGAATCACCCCACACACACACCCCTTCCCCCTTCCCCCCCCCCTTCCCTGGGTGAGGAGGGAGACCACGGCATGCACCACCGTGAAGGAAGCGCACACACACATGCACACACACAAAACCTCTTAGCATTTATCAGAGACTCCCTTTTCTCCCCGGAGAGCTGTGCCTGGAGTGCCATCCTCCCTGGGTGAGACATGCGCACCCACCCACCCCAAGACACACCCCACATGCCCTGTTAACATCAACCCTACACTCCCTTTTTTCCCCGGAGAGCTGTGCCTGGAGTGCCATCCTCCCTGGGTGAGACATGCGCACCCACCCACCCCAAGACACACCCCACATGCCCTGTTAACATCAACCCTACACTCCCTTTTTTCCCCGGAGAGCTGTGCCTGGAGTGCCATCCTCCCTGGGTGAGACATGCGCACCCACCCACCCCAAGACACACCCCACATGCCCTGTTAACATCAACCCTACACTCCCTTTTTTCCCCGGAGAGCTGTGCCTGGAGTGCCATCCTCCCTGGGTGAGACATGCGCACCCACCCACCCCAAGACACACCCCACATGCCCTGTTAACATCAACCCTACACTCCCTTTTTTCCCCGGAGAGCTGTGCCTGGAGTGCCATCCTCCCTGGGTGAGACATGCGCACCCACCCACCCCAAGACACACCCCACATGCCCTGTTAACATCAACCCTACACTCCCTTTTTTCCCCGGAGAGCTGTGCCTGGAGTGCCATCCTCCCTGGGTGAGACATGCGCACCCACCCACCCCAAGACACACCCCACATGCCCTGTTAACATCAACCCTACACTCCCTTTTTTCCCCGGAGAGCTGTGCCTGGAGTGTCATCCTCCCTGGGTGAGACATGTAACCCCCCCCCACCCACCCCCTCACACACACCCACATACCCTGCTAACATCAACCCTACACTCACTTTTCTCCCCGGAGAGCTGTGCCTGGAGTGTCATCCTCCCTGGGTAAGACATGCACACCCACCCCAAGACACCCCCCCCCCACACACACACATACCCTGCTAACATCAACCCTACACTCACTTTTCTCCCCGGAGAGCTGTGCCTGCAGTGCCACCCTCCCTGGGTGCGACATGCACACCCACCCACCCCAAGACCCCCCACACACACACACACATACCCTGCTAACTGTCATGGGTGGGAGCAGAACATTTCAACTAAACTGAAATTTGTTTCCAGCTATACTAAAAAAGAAAGCAATGATACCTTTACATGTTCCAGTCGGACAGAATTGCTATACTGAATTCAGAATCTATACTGAATGCCTCCCACCCCTACTAACATCACCCCTACACTGACTTTTCTCCCCGGAGAGCTGTGCCTGGAGCAGCCTGGAGTGCCAGCCTCCCTGGGTGAGACATGCCCCCCCCCCCCCCCCCCCACATACCCTGCTAACATCACCCCTACACTGACTTTTCTCCCCGGAGAGCTGTGCTTGCAGCAGCCTGGAGTGCCAGCCTCCCTGGGTGAGGAGGGAGACGAGGGCCTGCACCACGGTGAAGGAGGAGGAGGCGGTCAGGTGGGAAGACAGCAAGCGCCCTGAACCCAGGTCCTCCAGGCTGCTGGTGTTGATGCCCATGGCCGCTGACGTCAGCTCCTGGCATGGGATGGGAACAAACAGTCAATTGTAGAGAGAGAGAGGGAGACTGTGGAAAGTTGCACGGATGAACCCCGGCTTAACTCTTCTAGAGCTATGTATTTTTTGATGTTCTTGGTTGTCCGCTGCATCTCAACCGACAAGAGGAGAGTGACTTTTTTTTTTTAGTGCTCATGCATTGCTTTAACAGAAGAAAAAAGTGACATAATCTCTAAACATTAGACTAGCACATGGCAGGCCACTTGGCAGTGAATGTCTTTGCATTTGGTGGGAGTGTAGAGTGATGGGGGTGCTAGAACAGTAGAAGAGTTACTGAGCACCCCGATATTGCAGACAGCCAAATTATCAGGACAGTTTTATGCAGACCCTTATCAACTAATTTATCACGAAAAGAATCTTCAGCATGTTGATCACCTCACAATTACAGATAGCTTTGGCCAGTCAGTTGGTGGTTGGAATAGTGAGGCTGGAATCTACTTGTTTACAAGCACCCAATTTTTATGAGCCGCCCGAAGGCAGGCTCAGGCCTGCACTGAGAATAGGCAGAGGCAGCATCAGTCACAATAACATTAACTCATTTGCATCGCAACAATTTTGAATTATTACAAAAAAACTCACAAATCACTCCAGCCATGCACACAAACAAAACAGACACAAACAAAAGGAGAAATGAAAGATTACGGGTTTTTACTTCAGGTTTAGACATAGGGAAGTGGTAGATCAGACTTTTTTATATAGAGACTTTACATAGAAAAACTCTCTACACCGATTGGTTCCCCCCAAAACAAACCACTACAAAAGCAAAGTCTGAGGCAAAATTGTGGTCTAAGGGAGCAAAGCGAGTTCATAAGTGACCAAAGTAGGGTGTGCACACAGATTTACTTTCCTTGAAGCAAATGCATCAAATTGACAGCTATCTATTAATTCCAGACATATACGACCGGAACGACTTGAATGAGCTAAGGAAAACAACCAAGGCCCTTCACTCCATCCCAGACCCACCTGGGTGCAGAGCTGAACCAGCTGTTTGAGGGAAGCGGGGTTGTCCTGCACCAGCGCCCCGATGGCTTTGGTCAGGTTCTGCAGGTGGACCGTTGCCTCATCCTGGGCCGGCTTAGCCCCTCCCCCCCCACTACTGCCCCCGCCACCCCTCAACAAGGTCAGGCCTCCCGCGAAGGAGGTGGCGGGTGCGGAGGAGGAGGAGGCAGCAGAGGAGGAGAGGCGGGAGGGGTCGGAGGTGGTGGAGGTGAGGGTCATCTTGCCGGAGGCGCAGAGGGACATGAGGCGCACGATCTGCATGATGTCAGCCAGGCCCAGGTGCTCCAGGGCCGAGGACAGGTGGCACGACTTGCTGCTGTTAACGGGGAAAAGGAAAAAAAAAGTGAACAGTTTAGATGAACAACTGTAAGCCCCTGGGCTAAGGCACGACTTGCTGCTGTTAACGGGGAAAAGGAAAGGAAAAAAGTGAACAGTTCAGACGAATGGTTGTAAGCCCCTGGGCTAAGGCACGACTTGCTGCTGTTAACGGGGGAAAAGGAAAAAAGTGAACAGTTCAGATGAACGACTGTAAGCCCCTGGGCTAAGGCACGACTTGCTGCTGTTAACGGGGGAAAGGAAAAAAGTGAACAGTTCAGATGAACGACTGTAAGCCCCTGGGCTAAGGCACGACTTGCTGCTGTTAATGGGGGAAAAGGAAAAAAGTGAACAGTTCAGATGAACGACTGTAAGCCCCTGGGCTAAGGCACGACTTGCTGCTGTTAACGGGGAAAAGGAAAAAAGTGAACAGTTCAGATGAACGACTGTAAGCCCCTGGGCTAAGGCACGACTTGCTGCTGTTAACGGGGGAAAGGAAAAAAGTGAACGACTGTAAGCCCCTGGGCTAAGGCACGACTTGCTGCTGTTAATGGGGGAAAAGGAAAAAAGTGAACAGTTCAGATGAACGACTGTAAGCCCCTGGGCTAAGGCACGACTTGCTGCTGTTAATGGGGGAAAAGGAAAAAAGTGAACAAAGATGAACGACTGTAAGCCCCTGGGCTAAGGCACGACTTGCTGCTGTTAATGGGGGAAAAGGAAAAAAGTGAACAGTTCAGATGAACGACTGTAAGCCCCTGGGCTAAGGCACGACTTGCTGCTGTTAATGGGAGAAAAGGAAAAAAGTGAACAGCTTAGATGAACGACTGTAAGCCCCTGGGCTAAGGCACGACTTGCTGCTGTTAATGGGAGAAAAGGAAAAAAGTGAACAGCTTAGATGAACGACTGTAAGCCCCTGGGCTAAGGCACGACTTGCTGCTATTAATGGGAGAAAAGGAAAAAAGTGAACAGCTTAGATGAACGACTGTAAGCCCCTGGGCTAAGGCACGACTTGCTGCTGTTAACGGGGGAAAGGAAAAAAGTGAACAGTTCAGATGAACGACTGTAAGCCCCTGGGCTAAGGCACGACTTGCTGCTGTTAAAGGGGGAAAAGGAATTAAGTGAACGACTGTAAGCCTCTGGGCTAAGGCATGAGTTGCTGCTGTCAACAAAGGGGAAAAAACGGACAGTTCAGACAAACTTTCTAGCCCGATATGTGTGGAAAAGACAGGAAAATAATGACAGTCTAGATGAATTATCTAATTTTGCTTGATACCTTAACCCTCTTGCATTCGAATTTGTTACAGACAAAACTTCTTCAAGTGTTCAGATTCTTTCCTACATTTTCGGGAAAATCTGTCTTCTGAAGCACACAGAGCGCCATACAGTTACTATCACATCATTGCAAGTGAGAAGCTTCTTCATAGTGTGTGTATAACAAGCCAGAACTTAGTGCGTGATAAAAATGCCATCAGATGGGGTGTCAGAGTGGGGGCAAGCTACGGGCGGTTTTGGGCGGCTTGAATACACAGAGACAACTTCCGGATGGGCGGTTTGGGGCGGAATAAATGCAAAAGCTTAAAACACCCACACACCCACTTTGCATGAACACTTGCTTGTCCTTCTTCCCACATTTTTCTCCTTTCTTCCCTCCTTCCTTCCCCTCTCCATCCCTTGTCTGTAAACCAATACATTTTCCCCCAATAACAAAAATTTATCAACAACAAAATCTACAAAATCCCCTTCCCTCCCTTACAGATGGAAATGCTGACATGGTCAATACTTCCACCATCACTGACTGACCTATCAGCCAAGAACCCCAGCAGCTGTAGGGTCAGGGTTCTGGCCAGCAGGATCTGTGTGGCAGTGGTAGTGCGCCGCAGGGCCAACAGCCGGTCGGCAGTTGACCGTAGGTGCCGGGCCTGCTCACCCAAGTTTTTGGGCCGGGGCTCCGTCTTCAAATTCTTTGGCATAGCGCCAGCTGCGAATGAAAAAACAGGGTCAGTAAATGCAAAGGAAAATCCATTAAACAAATAAATACAGAACAAACCAGTGAATGCACAAGACTCTTTTTTGAAACCTGACTTCCAATAACTGAAAATAAAATGAATATTTATCCAGTTTTGTGATGTCACTTGTGTTTTTTTGCTGTTTTGTGAGCCAAGTGAAAAGTCGAAACCTCTGTCGGGCACTTGTGGTTGGCACTTCCAAACACGAGGCGAACGCGCCGAGGATCTATATCTCTCTCTCTCTCTCTCTGTGTGTGTGTGTGTGTGTGTGTGTGTGTGTGTGTGTGTGTGTGTGTGTGTGTGTGTGTGTGTGTGTGTGTGTGTGTGCGCGTGTGCGCGTGCGCGTGTATCTTTCCATTTTTTCTTCTTCTTTTTCTTCTATTAATGCATTTTCAATTGATGGTGTGTTTTAAGATAATATTTTATTAGTTTTAGTTCGGTTTAATTTTGTATGATCTATTTGTTTGTGTTAACCGCAAGTAACGGCAAGTATGAAAAATGGTGGATTTTGATTAATCCTACTATCTATTTAATTTAATACTTACCAACACTCAAAACAACTGCATTAGCCTTTTACCGTTGTAAAATAAAGGTTCATTATCATTATCTTTCTCTCTAGCTATCATCATTGCCAATACTGAATTACTACATGCATTCCTTTCTCCAGTCCCAAGTGACTACCTGCAGAGGCAGTGACCTGGGACACCTCGGTGCCTGGCGCAGCGGACATGAGGCGGGCGCCCAGGGGGTCGTTGTCCGCGAAGCGCACGGGGTCCGGGGTGGTGCGCGTCTCCGTCAGGCCCAGGCGAGGCAGCAGCTTCTGGTAGTTCTCGGACCCTGCGTTCACCAGCTGCTCTTCAGAGGTCAGCAGCAGGTCCGCTGAGGGAGCAAACAACAGCAGTTGTACTTTTCTGTTTACCTTTTCAACCTTCATGCTTGGCTATTAATTGTTGACCTACCAGCTGCATTCCCAGCATGCAGTTCACTAATTTATTACAAAACCTGACTAAAGAAATGCTGGAAAATGTTTTAAAATCCCACCATTAGTTCATTGACTAAGAACACTGTTACTACTATATTAGTCACAGAAGGGTCTCTGCGAAATTCGGGTTGCTCCCACCTGGAGAGCGCGTCGCAGCCATTCTTTTTTTTTGCACGCGGTTTTTGTGTGACTGATGAGGAAGGAAGCAAGAGGGGTGATAAATTTTGACCAAATGACAACTTTTTCGTTGCCACTGGGTTTAACGTGTGCTGAGTGCATTGGCACATGGGACCTCGGTTTATCGTCTCATCCGAAAGACTCCACGTTCAGACCATAAGACCTAGTGCAGAGTGAGAGGAAAACTCCCCAGTACCCAAGTTCGAACTCGGGTTTACTGTGCAAGAGGCGAACGCAGAATAAATTCCCTATTAGTGTTTAACAGTACAAAGGGGACCCTGATTATTTGTTTTGTGTGATTGTATAGTTTGATAGAGATATCCACCCACCCACTCATTCACGTGTACCCGCATAAGAACTAATATATCCCGACCCAACTCACTGTCTGGTTTCATCTCGGCAGCCCCCAGAAGATCAGGGGCCCCAAGTCCGGCAGGCAGAGGTGCTGCCGACAATCGCTCCACAAAACTGGCCTGGCTGGAGAAACTGGGTATCACCTGAAACCATCATCATCATCTTCACTGACATCATCATCCTCGTCTTCAAAATTATCATCATCAAGCATATTCATATGACATTAAACTTTTGATTAAAAAAAAAATCAAATCAAAGCACACTCAAAACCAACCATGAATACAAGAGCATGTAGCTCTACAGTACTAACAAACTACCAAACTCACACTCGCACATTGACTCGTTTGCATGCAATCAAAACAACCCTAACAAAGCACACGCGCGACACAGTAAAACGGATTGTGACAAAGACAACTGATTTCTGTAGTTATGGAATATCATGCAGTGGCTCGGTCTTTTGTAAATAATAATAATAATAATAATGAGGAAAATGTATATAGCGCCCATCCTACTATGTAGGCTACAGGGCGCTTTACACAGAATTGAAATGGAATAAAAACATGAAACAAAAATCCAATAACATGAGCAGGCAAAACAATACCGGTCAGACTTCGTTTGGCCAGTAAAAATGCACATAACAATTAGCAACAACTGCTGTGACTAAACGACTTGTCTCTCTCATTGTCTTCTTCTTCTTCTTCTACCAATAATGTCCACCTGCCGTAACCGGCAATTACTGATATATACTGGGGTTCAAAGAATTATGCAGCGCAACCGGGAGACAACCGGGAGAAACCGGATGAGAACCGGAGGAAACCGTCTCACACCCGTGAGAAGCGAATTTCCGGTTGCGGAGGGACTGCCGAGAAAAACAAAACCAAGGCTAGATAGATAAGAGGGCATGCACGGCCAGGTACCCCTGGCTAGTTCGAGAACACCCACAGAATTTATTTTATTTTAATTGAGTTTTTAAGAGACGTCAGCACCTTTGAGGTGAATGAGCTGAGCGTGGGGCACTGGACGGCTTCTGGTGGCAGGGAGTTCCAATCGCGAACGGTTCTGGGGGAAAAGGAGTTGTTGCGGTAGTCCGTCCCGTAGGGATACCACAGGATCTTTCAGTACAAATAATTCCCCCACTTTATGGAAGTTCTGTGCAAGCAACTTCCCCTAATCTATCACTCTTTGACTCCATCTTTTCCTTTTTTTACTCTCTATTATTTTTCTGATTTATTTGCCCATTCTCTTGCGTTTTCCCCCAAAAAAAATTCTAAATACTTTTCTTTTTTGAGCTCCTCCGAAATCGGAATGTGTCAGCTGAATGCAGCGAGGACACCAGCGGAAGCTCAAAACCGGACACATACCCATTACGGCCATAGGGCCTGGGAATGCAGAAGAAGAAGAGACTCTCAAACTAAGCAGCCTTTGCACTGGCAAAAAATAAAAAGAATGTGCTTACCTGCGAGTCTAGAGCATCGGTGTGTGTGGATCGTGTGGACTGGTTCTCCCTCAGGTAGCACTCCCGACACGACTGGCACAGCAGGTAGAAGGGGTGGCCCGTGCCGCACGCACCGTCGAACCAGCCGTTGTCGTACACACCCGTGCTGCGATAGCCCCGACCATCACAGCTGCCTGAGTGACCCCAAACATGGAAAACAGAAAGGTCCCTAAATGTACTCTTCATTTTACAAGAATGAGAGCGCCCATCAAATGGTTTTTCTTTTCTTTTTTTCGTTTCATACCCATAACTATACACACATGTAATAATTTATATTAACCCCTTGACTGCCAGATAAAATTTAAAGAAAGAATCATTGGGCAAATCATGTCATGAAAAAGACAACTGATAGAGAAAATCTGGCAAAATGGTCTGGGGATGTAACTCTCTAGACTGTGTTAGAGCAAAAGCCAGCATATCAGAGTTATTCCTCTTCATCTGATGATGTCATCAAGTCAGTACGTGATACGTTATACAGCAGTCAAGGGGTTAACTTGTTCAATACATCACATCCAATAACCACCCAAACAACAAAACTACAATGTACACCAATCAAAACACAGTCATACGCTTTGATTCAACTGTGGTCTTGAACAAACTAATACACTAACAAGGGGGAATACAAACCCACAGAAACTAGACTTTGATCTAGAACCCACCTCCACACCCAGGGTGAGCCATGCGCATGTGGTGGTTGAAGTTGGTCATCTCTATGGCACAGACATTAGACCTTTATCTAGAATAGAACCCACCTCCACACCCAGGGTGAGCCTAGGTGGCTGAAGTTGGTCGTCTCTATGGCACAGAAATTAGACCTTTATCTAGAACCCACCTCCACACCCAGGGTGAGTCATGCGCATGTGGTGGTTAAAGTTGTGGTGGTTGAAGTTGGTCGTCTCTATGGCACAGAAATTAGACCTTTATCTAGAACCCACCTCCACACCCAGGGTGAGCCATACGCATGTGGTGGTTAAAGTTGTGGTGGTTGAAGTTGGTCATCTCTATGGCACAGAAATTAGACCTTTATCTAGAACCCACCTCCACACCCAGGGTGAGCCATACGCATGTGGTGGTTAAAGTTGTGGTGGTTGAAGTTGGTCATCTCTATGGCACAGAAATTAGACCTTTATCTAGAACCCACCTCCACACCCAGGGTGAGTCATGCGCATGTGGTGGTTGAAGTTGTGGTAGTTGAAGTTGGTCGTCTCTATGGCACAGAAATTAGACCTTTATCTAGAACCCACCTCCACACCCAGGGTGAGCCATACGCATGTGGTGGTTAAAGTTGGTCGTCTCTATGGCACAGACATTAGACCTTTATCTAGAACCCACCTCCACACCCAGGGTGAGCCATACGCATGTGGTGGTTAAAGTTGTGGTGGTTGAAGTTGGTCATCTCTATGGCACATAAATTAGACCTTTATCTAGAACCCACCTCCACACCCAGGGTGAGCCATGCGCATGTGGTGGTTGAAGTTGGTCGTCTCTATGGCACAGATTTCACATCGCACGGTCCGGGGTCCAAAACGACGACGCTGCACATCAACCATACACACAATGAACGTTTACCCAAATGATTTTCATGTCATATGACTCACCATTTTCTACATTCTTAATGGTACTTCATCCAGTCTACTGGCCATAAGAGGAAAAGGAGAACAAAACCAGGAGGGAACAAAACAGCCATAGGAAGTTGTAAAGTCTAATTCAAAGTTTGGGACAGGATTTGGATGACAGATTCATGCGTTTGGGTCAATACCAAGGATCAGACAGTTCTTGAGAGCAGTCATCGGACAGACTTCTTCTTCTTCTGCATTCCCAGACCATATGGCCATAATGGGTAAGGTACACATGTGTCCGGTTTTCAGTTTTCACTGGTCTCTCCGCCCCTTGAGTATGTTAAGAAAAAAAACCTCCATTGAAATCCACTGAAATGACTCAGCAGCAGTGCAGTGTCTACTCAGACTGCTCTCTGAGGACTGACAATTTCCGTATCTGTGACCCAACAAGCCATAATGTAGGCGTGAGTAGTAGGGGCTCAGGATGAGCAACATGGGAGCAGTGCCAGAAGATCAGTAACAAGTTAACTTTTTCGGCACGCTGCTAGAATACTAGCAACACCTGAGTTTAGTATGTTAGCAACAGGCAAAATGCCCCTGAGACTGACAGTGGTGTGGCTGCTTTCAACTCATTCAGTTAAACACACAATAACTAAATGTTTTTCGAATTTTATATCATTTGAAAGATTAAAAATAAATGTAAACCACCCTATAAAAATAAAGTCACTGTGATATCCAGATTTTTAAAGATAATTTATTGAAAAGGGCCCAAATCAGGTGTCCTGAGGGAATTTCTACTCCTTGACTGCAGTGTCCTGAGGGAATACGGAACAATGAGAGGGGTTGTGTTGAAAGTGTTAAAAGATGCACGTTAACTCAAAGTGCCGTCTCACAATGCAGGACATGAGGTCCCCAGTGTCGGCCACAACGAGAGGGGTTGTGTTGAAAGTGTTAAAAGATCCACGTTGATAAAGTTAACAAAGTGCCGTCTCACAATGCAGGACATGAGGTCCCCGGTGTCGGCCACAACGAGAGGGGTTGTGTTGAAGGTGTTAAAAGATCCATGTTAACTCAGACAAAGTGCCGTCTCACAATGCAGGACATGAGGTCCCCGGTGTCGGCCACAACGAGAGGGGTTGTGTTGAAGGTGTTAAAAGATCCATGTTAACTCAGACAAAGTGCCGTCTCACAATGCAGGACATGAGGTCCCCGGTGTCGGCCACAACGAGAGGGGTTGTGTTGAAAGTGTTAAAAAATCCACGTTAACTCAAAGTGCCGTCTCACAATGTAGGACATGAGGTCCCCGGTATCGGCCACGGGGTCAAAGCTGAGCACGTCCTCCAGGCCCTCCTCCCCGTAGAGCTCCTCCTGCAGGTCAAAGTCATCGTAGGGGTCGAACAGGGGCTGGGCCTCCCCGATCTCACGGTGCCTCTCCGCGCGGTTCTCTCGACGTTCTCTGGCTGAAAGACACAGCAACACACAAACTTTATTCTCCTGCAGGTCAAAGTCATCGTAGGGGTCGAACAGGGGCTGGGCCTCCCCGATCTCACGGTGCCTCTCTGCACGGTTCTCTCGATGTTCTCTGGCTGAAAGACACAGCAACACACAACCATTATCCTCCTGCAGGTCAAAGGTCAAAGTCATCGTAGCGGTCGAACAGGGTTGGGCCTCCCCGATCTCACGGTGCCTCTCTGCACGGTTCTCTCGACGTTCTCTGGCTGAAAGACACAGCAACACACAACCATTATCCTCCTGCAGGTCAAAGGTCAAAGCTATCGTAGCGGTCGAACAGGGGCTGGGCTTCCCCGATTTCACATGATTCTCATGCCATTCTCTGGCTGAAAGAAAAAGTGCAACTTTATCAGACTGTGCACATATATACAACTGTTTAACCCTTTTGCCACCAGCCATTTTGTAAGCCCAAACTTTCTGTCAAACTTATCTGGGTGAGGAAAAGTTGGCAGACAAATTCAATTATAGCAAGAAAGCATCAGAAACACAACAGAATTTATTTTAAAAGAAGAAATATAATACTCAAAATCCCCTCAGTTGTGGCATCAACCCTGATACAGTGATTTTTCATGGCAAGGTCTTTTAACAACAATGCCCCAGCAATAACTGAGAAGCTACTTCATCCCGCATTGAAAGACCTCAGACCAGGCATTATCTCAGACACAATAGTAAAACAGTAAAATAAACTGGAATAAAACATGTCTAGCAAATCAACCCAACGGCAGTTATGTAGATACTTTTGTGCAGACACAGACACAATAGTAAAACAAAATGTAATAAACCATGTCAAGCAAATCTGGCAGTTACGTAGATACATTTGTGTAGAGACACAGACACAGACACAGACACAATAGTAAAACAAACTGTCATAAACCATGTCTAGCAAATCTGGCAGTTACGTAGATACGTTTGTGTAGAGACACAGACACAATAGCAAAACAGTAAAACAAACTGTCATAAACCATGTCTAGCAAATCTGGCAGTTACGTATACTTTTGTGTAGAGACACAGACACAGACTCAATAGTAAAACAGTAAAACAAACTGTAATAAACCATGTTTAGCAAATCAACCCCAACGGCGGTTCACCTGGAGCAAAGAAGCTGCGGATGTCGATGTGGCGTGAGCGTGTCAGCCTGCGGGGTCTCCGGGAGATGCTGGGCCTGGGGATCTCATCGTACTCCTCCGGTTCCTCCGACGACTCCTCGCTGAGGATCAGGTTGTCCAGCCGCTCGGACAGTGCCTCGATCGCCATCTCACGCCTGATTAAGGAAACACGGAACGCAGACATTGGGTCAGTGCGTTAACCCTTTCACCGCCAGACATTTTTCAGAAAAAAAACCCCACTAGTAAACTTAACTGGGTAGAAAAAAACCCTGCAAGATTGGGGATTCCTCTGTGACATGTATAACATTAGGACTATCCTTCCCTCCCTTCCGATAACAGGCCCTGATTTGATGGCTTTTAGTGTGTCATGGGTATTAAACCATTGTGGTGCACAAATGCGACATTGGCAGTGAAAGGGTTAAAAAAAGTATTTAAGTATGTGAGAAGCTAAAGTTTATTCTCATAAAATGATAAATACAACATTAACATAAGAAAAGAAAATCATCTTTCTTCTTGTTTATAAAACTTCAAAGATTGGCAGGGAGAAAAAAATATTTTAAAAAGGGGTGTCAGTAAAAAGCTAATGTTTACTCCCACGCTAACCACATAACAAGATTATTTTTTTTTCAGAATTGAAAGGTTTAGTGTTAATTGACAGTATAAATTTAAGAGAAAAGCATAGGTTACATGCACTTTCATTCAGACATTTTTGCGATAGACTCCACAACCTAAAACTGCTTGGCAAATCGTTGCCCTGGAACCGGAAACGGGCTCGGCAGTGAAGGGGCTAAAGAAATACGAACAAGAGGACGGACAGAACGAACGACTGTGCACTAACGAGAGTCTCTCTGAGGCAAGGTCCTCCGTCCCGAAGACGCTGGGCTCCCGGAGGACGTCGGTGAGGCTGACCTGCTGCTCCCCGTCCTGGTGGTGCTCCGGGTGCTCCAGCATCCACGTGGCCAGCCGGTTGATGGCACGTGCCGTCACGTCGCGCCCGTTGATCGCTGGAAACAACACAGGGAGAGCCCTTGTATCAAAGACTCTAAAAGGGTAAGATGGACTACTTAAGAGTTACGGCGAGCCGGGCTGATAGAGTTATCGTTAGTGGGGTAGTTACACCATTCACAGTGGCGGCTATCCAAACTCAGACTGGAATTTGAACGGAGAATTCAACTGGCCTATCGACGTGTTTTTAACCTAAATGTGTCACGTTTAAAAGGGACATAACCAGTGTTTCTGTCCTCACTATTCATATAGGGAAAAGGGACCGGATGTTAGTCTTTTCTTTTCAGTGTCTTTGCTTGTATTGGCTACTGCAACTAGGGTTATTGACAGTGAGAGTTAACCCCACATGGCCAGCCAGTTGATGGCGCGCGCCGTCACGTCGCGCCTGTTGATCGCTGGAAACACAGGGAGAGCCCTTGTATCAGCCACTGCAACTAGGGTTATTGACAGCGAGAGTTAACCCCACGTGGCCAGCCGGTTGATGGCACGCGCCGTCACGTTGCGCCAGTTGATCGCTGGAAACAACACAGGGAGAGTCCTTACCCGTATTGGCTACTGCAAAGAACACCTTTTGCAAGAGTCAATGCCCTAGGTGGGTGGGGGAAGATGGTTGAGTATTGACCAAACAAGGGCATAACTCTCGCCAATAACCCTATTTGATGCCACTTAAAGACCCCGCACGTCACGTGTCACATTCCCTCTTATACTAGGAAGATTTCTTAAGATTCCTTACTAGCTATAAGAGGGAAAACATGTGAAAACCGTGATTTTGACACGTGACGTGCAGGGTCTTTAATGGCTGCCTTTTGCAAGAGTGAATGCCCTTTTGGATACTGATCAACAAGGGCTTAAATCTTGCCGTCAAGGGCGTTAATAACCCTAGTTGCAGTGGCGTATTTGGTATTTGGTATATTCAAGTCATAGAGACTTATCTCTCTGAAATTTGGGCTGCTCTCCCTCGGAGAGCGCGTCTCCGCAAGCACAGCACCTACCTTTTGTTTTTAGGGGTGGGCAGGATGAGAAGGGGTTGGGGGCAGATTTGGGACAACTGGCTATCAATTTGATCAAATTTCTCCCTGCTCTTTCCGGCTTTTAACTGCTGTGGCCAGACTAGCTTTAAGTGCCCATCCCAAGGACTTGATGTTCAGTTTGATTTTCCTGTTGAACTAGAAAGAAAGGGCGAGGCCGGGATTCGAACCCGGGTCACCCACGCTGCAGTCACACATTGAATATGGCAGACGAACACCTTAACCGTTCTGTCACTTTTCTTCCAGAAATCTGTGTATATCTGTGTGTGCGTGTGTGTGTGTGTGTGTGTGTGCGTGTGCGTGTGCGTGCGTGTGCGTGCATGCGTGTCTGCGTGCGCGCATGCGTGCGTGTGTGCATGCATGCGTGTGTGTGCTAGTCACTTGAGACTACAAACTGCAGATAGCACAGGAGGCGGCTGCTATTCGGGAAAGCTGGGCTGGAGTTCGTTTATAGTGGAAATGCCTTGCCTAAGGCTAGGATGCAGCATGATTTTTTTTATTACAGTGAAAATCAATGACAATACAACTTTCACTCTCATGGGGATCTCATTGCGCCTCCAAACTTGAGACCAATGTCAACTAATGATATACCACAACAAAAACACACAGATAAAACAGATAACAGAACAGAACCATCAAAAGGATGATGGTAGTTGTCACCTGCAAGAAGAAGAAGAAGAATAAAAAACCCAGGCAGAAATAATGGACATTTTCAGAGACTCACTGTTTTTACTGCATAACAGCTGCCAAGTTCAGATAATGCTTAGCAAAGAACCGACTTTATTGGACTTGTCTTTCCATTTTTGAAACATTGAATTGAACTCAATAATGTCCATTTTCCTCAAGTTCAAGCCGTCTCTTTTCAAACGTAGATGCAATGTTAATATGTACTCAGGTTCTCCTTTTTTTTTTCCGTCCTCGTTTTTCTGATATTTTATGATTCCTACTCACTCTTCATTTTGTATTTAAATCTCTCGCCAACACTTTGGCTCTCGTTATCTTCACATTGAAAACAGAGTTAGTCTCCGAAACGTCTGTGCTTTTTTTAAATAGAAGGGACAGAAACCTACCGTTTTGAACTTTGTGTTTTTTAGAAGAAAAAAAAGAATTCATTAGCTTTTGAAAAGTTATCTCAGACCCACACCACACTCTACTTTTACCTCAAACACACACACCAATCACCCTACTTTTACCTCAAACACACACACCAATCACTCTACTTTTACCTCAAACACGCTCACCAATCACCCTACTTTTACCTCAAACACGCACACCAATCATCCTACTTTTACCTCAAACACACACACACACACCAATCACCCTACTTTTACCTCAAACATGCACACCAATCATCCTACTTTTACCTCAAACACACACACACACCAATCACCCTACTTTTACCTCAAACACACACACCAATCACCCTACTTTTACATCAAACACACACACACACCAATCATCCTACTTTTACCTCAAACACACACACCAATCACCCTACTTTTACATCAAACACACACACCAATCACCCTACTTTTACATCAAACACACACACACACCAATCATCCTACTTTTACCTCATCCTACTTTTACCTCAAACACACACACACACCAATCATCCTACTTTTACCTCATCCTACTTTTACCTCAAACACGCACACCAATCACTCTACTTTTACCTCAAACATGCACACCAATCACCCTACTTTTACCTCAAACACACACACACACCAATCATCCTACTTTTACCTCAAACACGCACACCAATCACTCTACTTTTACCTCAAACACACACACACACCAATCATCCTACTTTTACCTCAAACACACACACCAATCACCCTACTTTTACATCAAACACACACACCAATCACCCTACTTTTACATCAAACACACACACACACCAATCATCCTACTTTTACCTCATCCTACTTTTACCTCAAACACGCACACCAATCACTCTACTTTTACCTCAAACATGCACACCAATCACCCTACTTTTACCTCAAACACACACACACACACAAATCTCTACTTTTACCTCAAACATGCACACCAATCACTCTACTTTTACCTCAAACACATACACCAATCACTCTACTTTAACCTCAAACACACACACACAAATCTTTACTTTTACTCAAACACACACGCACACACAGACAGACACACACACACACAGAGACAGAGGTGAATATGTACCTGTGGCTGACAAGGCTCGCTGAATGTGCTGCAGCTGAAATCCCATCTCCAGCAGAGGGGTGACGATGGGGGGAGGGGGAGGGGAGGGGGAGCGTGATCGAATGGGCGGGGGAGGGGGTGGACGCATCGGCTGCCCGTCGGACCTCGCCCCCGCAGAGGGAGCCAGACGAGGCTTTAATGCGTTGAACATACGGCGCGTGAAGCTCACCATATCTTCAGCACTGCGCACATATGCAAGCATGCAAATAAAAACAGACATGCACGCAAACGCACACACACGCATAGTAAGTAAGTCACACACACATACATAGTTACACACAAAACACACATGCACAGTCACACACAAATACACACACACAGAGACAATGTGAGTAATTATGATAATCTTATGAGATGTATATCCAATACTGCACACACCGCAGATCTATCCAAGAGTATGACTCTGCTCTTAGCACACAAACATTGTCTATTTGTAGATACCATATTGTACAGACTATACAGCGCACCTAATTATAAGGCGCACCCCAAAAATTTGACTCAAAGTTCAGATTTTGTTACTCCATTTCCTTATTATTTTAACATCCACAGGCGCAGTGAGGGTGTTCTAATAAGGGAAGTCCCACTGTACTTCCCTTTATGAAATAGAAGGCAAAATCTATTTTTGATGTGAAGGAGCGAGAGAGAAACAAGAGCGAGAGATTTTGGCATTGTTAAGAAACTGCCTTCAAATGAAAAACGCCGCCTAGAATAATAATAATAATAGTACATTTATGTAGCGCTTTACCTCAAATGAGCCCAAAGTGCTTTACGATCGAATATTAATTAACAAGTAGACAACAAAAATAATGTTTAAGAATGACACAAACCAGCAACAACGCATATACAAAGCAACTCACACACACACACACATTTATCGATACCGACTCATTATTCATCTTTCATTCAGTAAACCCATAGCAGCTGAGAATCAAGGGCTAAAGAGCCTAACTGCACCTAAACATTCCCTTTGTGAGCGTACCTCCCTGTGGGGATACCGGGGGGGGTCTTTCGTAAAAATAGTTCCCCCACCTTCTGGAAGTTCTGATCTTGTAACTTCCTCTAATCTGCCACTCTCTTTGACTCTGCCTTTTCCCTTTGCTTCCTATCATCTACTATCTTTCTGACTTATTGGCCCATTACAAAAACATCTTACAAATAATTGTTCTCCCTTGAGCTCCTCCGAAATCGGAATGTGTCGGCTGTATACAGCAGGGAGGCCAGTGAAAGCTGAAAACCGGACACATGCGTACCTTACCCATTATGGCCATATGGCCTGGGAACGCAGCAGAAGAAGAAGAAGAAAAAGTGAGCGTACCTGGAGCTGGTCCTCATGTACTGCAGGATGGAGGTCTGGTGCTGACTGTGGGGGACGCCGGCGATGCTCTCCACCGCCGTGCTGGTGGCCGGAGGGGTGGCCGCTGTCGACCCTCGACCCAGGCCAGCCCCCAGAGACAGGGGAGGCAACCCCCTGCCCGCACCAAGCAGGCCGAACTTACCTACCCCTGACTGCCCGCCCCGCCCTTCCTCCTGATCTCGGAGTTGACCAGCTGCGTCTGAAAATAATAACATCGCCAGTTAGCGGGTTATCAGATATCCCCCAAGTCACACGAAAAACAAGCATCAATAATTTAATAATAATAATAATAATAATACATAGCATTTATATAGCGCTTTTCTTTAGAATTAAACTCAATGTGCTCACATTCACACGCAATTGGGCTAACATACACTATCATTCTACACATTCATTCGACCATCATCTAATTTACGTGAAAGTTACAGAGAGAAAGCTCTTTGAAACAGATGAGTTTTGAAATGGGTTTTTAAAGCGGGAAGTGCTGATTGGTGACGGAGGTGAACAGGCGTTGTCCAAGACGTTCAATTCACTTTAGGAAGTTTCAACAGTTTGGCATGGGAAGATCGGAGTGAGCGAGAAGGAGTGTAAGTGTGGAGAGCACTCAAGAGGTGAGAAATATAAAACAGGATCATTATATCAAGGAGTTTTGCACTACAAACAAACCCCAGACAGCGACCACCTCTCATTTGAGACCGGATTTGTTGGCACAGATGCATTTTACTATGTAAACGAAACTTCCTCTAAAACGCGACTTAACCGCCATTTTGTTGTTTTTACGTGTGTCTGCATAGACTTCGAGCAAAGGGAAACAACCACTTCAAGGGCCTGAAAGCGGAGTCGCTTCCCTTGTTGTAGAAAAGATGGCGGAGGAGCGTAGGAAAAGCACGAAAACCACTGACTTTGAAAAAGAAAACCACTGACTTTGGACGAGAGTGGAGGTGATTAAAAGAAGTCGGCAAAGTGAAACTGTAATATCGATTGCACAATCCTATGGAGTTGGAAAGACCCAAATCCAGTTTTAATATGTCATTGTATGTGTGCATGAAGAAGAGAGTATGAACTGTGCTGAACTTTTTCTTTCTACGGCTGCCAGTGAAAACCTCCGTCATGACCCCTCCAATTTACGACCGGGACATTTTGGAAGTCAGGTATGTCTGTATAATGTTTACTTACCTGGTTGCACAATAACTCCTGTTGTTTAGTTTCTTTTGGCGATGTCAGTCACAGAACTATCTCTTTAAAGCCAAAGGTTGTGAAAAGCTTACACTATTATAATTTTATACAAGCTGTGTGCGTCAGTGTTTTTAAACAATTGTACAAACTAAACACAACAAGTTTACAAGTGTTTCATAGCTGTGATACAACCTAAAAATAGCCATGCCTTTAGAATTGAGTTTCTCACATTTCAAACAACACTGAGGCAGTTAACTCTTCTAGCAACATGGGCAAATATACACACCCAAAACATCACTCTGAACCACCAAATGAAATATTCGCTGCAAAGCACCCTGCCATGTGTTTGTCTGTTTTTAGAGCTTTTGTCTGCCGCCAAAGCAGTGCATGAGCACTCAGGTTACTTCCACTTGTCGGTTGAGATGCAACAGATAACCAAGAACATAACAAAATACATGGCACTAGAAGAGTTACGGAGAGTAAGATGGCGTAGCACAAACGCCAGAAACGCTCACCGTTTAAAATGTGAATGAAAGAAGATAAAAAAATAAATTAAAAAATTCTAAAAAAAAAACCACAAAAACCGCTCACCGTCGCCTACAGGGAGTCCCATCTGCTCGTCGGCCATGGTCCTGATGATGTCGTTGTGCAGCACAGCGAAGGACCTCTCCAGCTCGGCCAGGGACACCTGTCGCCGGAAGGGGCAGGGCATGGTGGCCCGGTGCACCAGCTGCCGCACCATGCTGCGCACCGCCCCCTTCAGGTCCTCGTCCCTCTGCGCCGCCAGGTCCTCCAGCAGGGACTTCTCCTGGGACCCGTCCGCCTGCAGCGTGGCCCGTGGCACCAGCAGCAGCTCCCGGAAACGCCCGCAGCTCAAGATCGCCCACAGCGTCTTCACCGCCAGCAGCTGGACCGCTGCCAGCCGCACGGCCTGGAACTCGCGGTGGCGGGACAAGTCCGAGCAGACGCCCCTGCGCTCGGAACCCGTCTCTTCCTGATCTTTGTCTGCCGCGGCGGAACCTGCGGAAGGAGCGGCTTTTTGTTCCGATCTTGAAGCCGAGGAAGCGTCATCCACCGATTCTGTTGCGCTGGAAACGTCGGCTTTCTCATCTTCCTCCTGCCTGGCAGCTTGCTCCTCCGTGGACTCTGCTAAAGCCGCCACTGATGAGGGGTCCTCTTTGTCCTTTTCCTGAGTGTCCACAGTGCTGGTGCCTGGGTCTGGGTCAGGGGCTGGGGCACTGGATGAGGAGAGGGACTGTCCAGCGCTGGCCGCTCCCTGCATGGACACCTCGTCGCACACTTCGATGATGCCGTCCTCCTCCAAGGCCCTCTGGCTGCCGCTGGGTTCGCCTTCATCTATGGGAGGTAACTCACCTCCTGGGTCTGCCTGAAGGCTGTTGGCCACCTCGTCCTGCAGAAAACGCAACAGTGAGTTTGGTAAAAGCTTTTTCTTCTGCGATGACCAAATGTAGCACACACATGCCGTATGTATGTGTGCGTCACGTTGTGTGTTAGTTTGTTAACAATGTGTGTGTGTGTGTGTGTGTGTTGGTTTGTTAACAATGTGTGTGTGTGTGTGTGTGTTGGTTTGTTAATAATGTGTGTGTGTGTTGGTTTGTTAACAATGTGTGCGTGTGTGTGTTGGTTTGTTAACTATTCTCTCAGTTGCGGAGCCAGCGTGAGTGAGGTCCTCCTCCGAGGGCGCCACCACGACCGTCCACCGACAGCTCCCCAGAACACACTGATCCCCATCCTTCCCATTCTTACCCGTTGTCCCTGTACAGCCTGGTGGAGACACTCCTTCTTATCGGCGTTGTGGTCGTAGCTGTCCAGATCTTCGGCCAGCATGCGGGAGATGTCCTGGTCCAGCTCCTTCATCAGCTGCTCCGTCTCCTCCTGCTGCTGCTTGGCTGCTGCCTCCGCCGCCTCTTTCTTCTTGCTGCGACCACTGCCGCCGCTCTCGCTCCTCTTGCTGCACGTGCACACAGGAAGGGGCAAGTCAAAATGGAAAGGGATTACTTTTTGGGGGGAGATACAAAAAGCTTTCCCAAGAAAAGGATTAAATTGACACATCGAAAAATTATTGTGAAATGTCTGATTTTTCTAAAGTACCGTATTTTACGGACTATAAGGCGATAGTTTTGTTTCCCAGACTGAAACCCCTGCGCCTTATAATATGGCTGACATGAAAATTGCATAAAATTTGGGGGGTGCGCCTTGTTTGGGTAACCGTTTTTTGAGTTAGCTGGTTTCCACTGTATACTTGCTTTAATATGCGCTGGTACAGGTAGGCACACTCGCACACATGCTTCCCACGTGTGCACTTGCTTGCACTTGCACACGCTGAGAAATATAAGGAAAGTTGTAATGAGGAAGAAAATGAACACCAAAAGAATCTTTCTTTTCTCTACACTCTTCAATTTCTTTTGCCTTCAGGGTATGCCTACAGTCATAAAACAAAGAAACAAACGAAAACCAAACAGTATGTCCAAAAACAGAACTTATCATTCAACCTTGTGCAGTGAACCAATGGAGTCTCACAAACCAGCTGCTAAACACACACACACACACAACACACACACATACATATACAAACACAAATGTTGCTCACTTCAACAAGTTAAAAATTTATTTTCTTTATCATCCTGTGAAATAAGTCTGAAGCACAAATGCATTTCACACCTTAGCACCCCCTCTCCCCGCTCCCGCCACTTCTGAATCTGAATCTGGCGATGCTGAACTGTCCCTCCGGACACTTATACAGTGCTGTGCGTTGCGGCAGGAAGAAAAATAAACAGAACTCAAAATCAACACAAAAAATAGAGCTCTCCCCAGCGTTTCATGGCTCCGGCCAATCCGGCTACCGCAGAGGCCCCCGGGGACAAGCCCCGACGGCACAGCCCCAACCATTATTGTCATTTTTTGCTTCATATCCCCCAGCCCACAGACTGTGCCCCTTACCGGTTGAGGTCAGTGTCGCCGCGGTTGCGGTTGTCGCGGAGAAAGGCCAGATACATGATGGTGTGCAGGTGGGAGGCCTGCAGCCCGCTGACCGTGTCCAGGTTAAAGGGCACCGTCTCCACTGGGTCCAGGTTGCTCATCAGCGTGTCACTGACACACACACACACAGAGGTTATAATGACACAAACAACAAGCACCAGGTCAAAGGACAACAAGCACCAGTCTCCACTGGGTCCAGGTAGCTCATCAGCTGACACACACAGGTTATAACGACACAAACCACAATTACCAGGTTAAAGGGCACCGTCTCCACTGGGTCCAGGTTGCTTGTCAGCGTGTCGCTGATACACACACAGGTTATAATGACACAAACAACAAACACCAGGTTAAAGGGCACCGTCTCCACTGGGTCCAGGTTGCTTATCAGCGTGTCACTGACACACACACACACACAGAGGTTATCATGACACAAACAAACACCAGGTTAAAGGGCACCATCTCCACTGGGTCCAGGTTGCTTATCAGCGAGTCGCTGACACACACAGCCACACAGTGCATTATATTCCAAATTCCAAGAGAAACGTGAGCATTAGACCGGGTTCACATTAGACGCGTAAGTTCCGTACGGAAAACCCTAAATAAGTGGAAAAAAGAAGGATAAGAGTTGACACATATAGGGGAAATTTGGACACGTGCGCAAGTCTTTTCCCTTCTTTGTTTCACTTATTTATGGATTGCGCACATGTTTCCGCATGGAATATCCGCTTATGTGTGTACACGGCCTTAGAATTTATTGACTTTGTGATCATGTTCATGTCATATTCTACCCTAAGGCCTGATCTCTCGTGTGATGCAAAAATGTCATGGTCAGCGTCAATAGTGCGTCGCTGAGAGGCTGTTTGAAGTAGCACACGACATCGTTTAAATGGGATGCACTTGCACAACATTCTGATGTGTTGAAATGGGTTTGCAGTCTCTCAGACAAGATCCGTGAATAAAACCACACCAAAAAATGTTTACCCACACATTCCACACATACATGCACATACACACATAATCCACACACACACACATCGCTCCCCTTACCCACGCCCCTACTTGGTGCTGGCCTCTGCATCGTCCAGTGAATACACCGCCCGCTCCCACCCCTGTCACCCAGCAGCACCTCCCTCCTCACTACTCACACAGCCTCTTTGCCCCAAGCACACTCACCTGGTGCTGGCCTCTCCATCGTCCCACTGGACTTTGGCCAGAGCAGCGCTGGGTCTGACCATCCCCAGGACAATGCCGGTCCTGCCGGAGCCCCGGTGAAGGCAGCGCCCGCCCACCCGCAGCCCGCGGTCCACCCCACCCAGCACAGCCAAGCAGGGCCACACCTGGGCCAGGGAAAAAAAAGTTTTTAAAAAGTGCGAGCCAAATGGTAAAAAAAAAAATGAGTCAGTGAGAATCATGTTCTTTTTTTTAACTTTATTTCCTTGCACTGGAATGTTGGTAGTATGACTATCTTGTTGATTCTAATGCATGTTTATAATGTAGATTTTGATGTTGCTTTTGTAAAGCGCATCGAGCATACTACTGCATGGATTCTAGCGCTAAATGAAATAAAATTATTATTATTATTATTATTATAATTGTTTCCTTCCAGGAGATTTTGATGTTTTTTGGACAAACCGAGATGGGATGGGTGACAGAAGTGCACAAAGCATGTATCATGTTGTGCCAATAGCGGTCTGGATCTGGATCTGGATCCGAGTTTGTCACAAACGCAACTTTTGATGGAACTAGGAGAGTGCATGCAAAATAAAGCATGGAATAGTAGAGAGAAAGAGAAAGAAGAATAGAGCGCGTGGGGCAAAATAAGCATATGAAGAAGAAGGTGTTTGGGGGGCCTTACTGCTGAAAAAAATGGTTTGTCAAGTGATAAGAAAACAACATTATTCTGTAAACTTCTGGTAATCTTTCTTTCAGTGTTCTATTATGATCAATTCAGTGATTAAGATTATGGGAACAATTTTGTTTTTGTTTGTGGCACAAGCCACAAACCTATAACTCACTTTGTCGGTCTGTCGGTCCAAAATTGTCGCACATATTGTAAAAGAGAAAGAAAAGTACAAAAAGAAAAAAATACTTGGGCATAAACTAACATTTCAGTTGTCATATCTACAGTCCTTCGGTGTGGAAAGAATTGTATACTGAACAGAGCACATGAATCTTCATTTTAAAGCGTACAAAATAACAAGCGCGGATTCGCAATCGTTTGTGGCAGCGGTCTATTTTTACCACTCCAATCATTACATACACTGAGTCGCCTCCCCTTGCTTTTTAATAATTTTAATCTGTAAACCAGAATGTTATCTCTGCACCATTTCGTAACTTTTTATATCTTTGGGAAAACATTTAAAACTATTTATCCTACTTATACTCATCGAAAGAAGCACCGCATACTCGTCGTGTCTGTTGCAGTGTCTGTATTACGTATGTTTATTATTTTGTACGCTTTAAAATGAAGATTCATGTGCTCTGTTCAGTATACAATTCTTTCCATACCTAAGGACTGTAGATATGACAACTGAAATGTTACTCTTTGCCCAAGTATTTTTTTCTCTTTTACAATATGTGCGACAATTTTGTCAATATGTGCGACAATTTTGTCAATATGTGCGACAATTTTGGACCGACAGACCGACCGACAGACAAAGTGAGTTATAGGTTTGTGGCTTGAGCCACAAACAATAAACATATGTAATACAGACACTGCAACAGACACGACGAGTATGCGGTGCTTCTTTCGATGAGTATATAAGTAGGATAAATAGTTTTAAATGTTTTCCCAAAGATATAAAAAGTTACGAAATGGTGCAGAGATAACATTCTGGTTTACACATTAAAATTATTGAAAAGCCAGGGGAAGTGACTCAGTGTATGTAATGATTGGAGTGGTAAAAATAGACTGCACTTCAAATCGAGGCTGCTCTTTAAAATGATGTTTCGTTTTCAATTGTCGCATGCCACAAACGATTGCGAATCCGCGCTTGTTTCTCTCTCTCTCTCTCTCTCTCTCTCTCTCTCTCTCTCAAAAACACACACATATTAAACATCATCGCTCTACCCACCACAGTGCATAGCCAGTCCAGGTCGTCAGAGTGCTGTTGGGAGAACTCCGAGTCCTTCGACTCGGAAGAACGGCCAACCTTGCTCAGCTTGGGCACCTCTCGAGAGTTGGCCTTCAGCCCTTCTTCCGTTTCTGAGGATTTCTCCTGAGGCTCACCTAGAGAAAAGGAAGAAAAGGGAGAAATATCTACACTGATCTTCCAAGCAGGTAATACTTCCGTTTCTGAGGATTTCTCCTCAGGCTCACCTAGAGAAAAGGAAGAAAAGGTAGAAATATCTACACTGATCTTCCAAGCAGGTAATACTTCTGTTTCTGAGGATTTCTCCTCAGGCTCACCTAGAGAAAAGGAAGAAAAGGTAGAAATATCTACACTGATCTTCCAAGCAGGTAATCTTCCTGAGGAAGGCAGGAAATATCTAATCCAAGCTTCTTGTTTCTGAGGATTTCTCCTCAGGCTCACCTAGAGAAAAGGAAGAAAAGGTAGAAGTATCTACCCTGATCTTCCAAGCAGGTAATACTTCCGTTTCTGAGGATTTCTCCTCAGGCTCACCTAGAGAAAAGGAAGAAAAGGGAGAAATATCTACACTGATCTTCCAAGCAGGTAATACTTCCGTTTCTGAGGATTTCTCCTCAGGCTCACCTAGAGAAAAGGAAGAAAAGGTAGAAATATCTACACTGATCTTCCAAGCAGGTAATACTTCCGTTTCTGAGGATTTCTCCTCAGGCTCACCTGGAGAAAAGGGAGAAAAGGTAGAAATATCTACACTGCACTGATCTTCCAAGCAGGTAATATTTTCTAGAGGAAGATAGTTTCATTATCAGCTTCTTCTCTTAACACAGTATCTCTAATATAGATTAAATGTGTGAGTGGTCAATAAAATTATATTCTTTGCATGTACGAACGATTGAAATGTTATTTATTCAGGGTAATGAGATAAGCTAATTAGTTACAGCTTTATTTCACTCAGCCCTGAGGCAAACAACAAGAAAGCAACAAACAAATAAAATTAAAAAGAAGGGGAAAAAAGCAAACTAAGAAAGGCAACAAATCATTAAAAAAACAAGAACATTATTTACATATATATACATAACCAGCAAGAGTGAGGGGAGGTGGGGAATGGGGATTTTGAAAAAAGATACTGTAAAATTGAGGCTACTCGAGAAAACAGGTGATTATAGTGCGAGAGAGAGAGAGAGAGAGAGAGAGAGAGAGAGAGAGAGAGAGAGAGAGAGAGAGAGAGAGAGAGAGAGAGAGAATGTCATTATGTGCTGCCCTTGCATGGAGTGATTCAGTATAGCGGGCACCTCACTATTACGGACAGTAGTTTGAACAATCTGTTAGGTGGTCGGTTTACTGTGGTTCGACTGAAGCTCACATATCCTCACCATACATCTCCATAAAAGTAATAAATAAAAGAATCAATTACATTAATATTAAAAAACACTGTATATAATCATAACACAACACACTAACACCCACCTCCCTACTCCCACCTCCCCCCCCCAAAAAAAAACCTACAACCCACACATGCACGCGCATTAACCTCATACTCAACATCATAGAGCTGGAAGACAAGAGCGAGGAAAGGATCATAGACTTTACAGAGAGAAAGATTTCCTGAAGAAGTGGGTATTAGTTGGGAATTGAAGGAAGGAAGAGTGGGCTGGTTACGGATATGGTCGGGGAGAGAATTCCAGACGCTCGGTGCAACAAAACTAAACGCCCTCTCACCAGAAGATTTCAAGGAACGCTTAGGGACTAAGAAGTTTTTGAGAAGAAGAACGGAGCGTGCGAGAGCTTTGATAGGTGCAGAAAGAAGAAGAGAGGTACCGAGGAAGAGTTTTGTCAAAGTGACGAAAAGCGAAAGTAGCCATTTTAAACTGCCAGCGGAATTTGACAGGAAGCCAATGGAGCTCAGCCAAAAGAGGTGTATTGTGATCATGCTTTCTTTTGACAACTAACATCTTACGTCAGTACATGTCTCTACCAGTGTAGAGTGGCACAGTGGTAACGCGTTCGCTTCGTGTCAAGTAAACCCGAGTTCGAACCTGGGTACAGGGGATCTTTCCTCTCACTTTGCACTAGGCCTTACGGTCTGAACGTGGAGTCTTTCGGATGAGACGATAAACCGAGGTCCCATGTGCCCATGCACTTAGCACACGTTAATCCCAGTGGCAACGAAAAAGTTGTCATTTGGTCAAAATTTACCCACCCCCCCCTTTCCTCCCTCATCAGTCACACAAAAATCGCATGCAAAAAACAAAAACAATTGGGTGGCGCACCTCTGGCTGCGATGCGTTCTCCAGGTGGAGCAACCCGAATTTCACAGACGCCTCTGTGACTATAAAGTACCTAATACCTACACTGCGTATTTGCACCAGCAGGACCTACCTGCTTGTTCTTCCTGGTCCGTCTTGGAGGCCATGCTCTGTATGTCAGCACTGGGTGCGTCGTCCTTGTCGCAGGATCTGTTTTCTTCTTCTTTCACCTCACTCGAGTCCTCCTCGCTTATCACTGGCGGCACAGACTCCACAGCTGCCAAAATGTTTACAAACACTCATTGGGTTCTAAACTGAACGAAATGCATCACACTCTATATTTTTCCTATACACAAACAGTGTAATTTCATGGTACTTATTACACATCAGAGAAACACATTGGACTCTGATACTCGCATGCATGCTCACATGTCACAAACACAATTACCTCCAAACTTATAAATTTACCTCCCATTCACACATATATACATTATCTCGCCCCCCCTCCCCACTTGGCCCCTCAACCACTCACCACTGCTAGTGCCATCCATAGACAAGGGCCCAGTCTTGTGGCTCAACCCCAGATTATCTACTGACAAAAACATGTGCTTCGTGGCATGCCAGGACGACGCCAGGTCCACAACACACACATGCACACCTCATTCTCATGACCTCACAACACACATACACTCACACACCTCACTCTCACCACCATGGGTGCTCCTGGGAAATTTTAAAAAAATCCTGCAAGGGGGAGGCCTGGCAGAGTACAGGAGCAGCGCGCACACACACACATTTACTGCTTTTTTTTTTCACCCCTCTAGACTAGTACAAGTGCTACATTCCTTTGAATATAGCAAATGCTTAAATAGGCCCTTTTTACTGTACAAGTGTGTGTAGGAAAATCGTTTCTCAAATTCTCATAATCCGGCGACGCCGGCTCTAGGCAATTTAAAAATCCTGCAATTCAGGACATCCTGAAAGAAGGAGCATCCATGTACCACTCACCACTGCTGTCCATAGACAGTGACCCAGTTTTTCGGCTCAGGCCCTGACTGTCAACCGACAGGGACATGCTCTTGGTGGCGTGCCAGGAGGACGCCAGGTCCAGGACGGAGCAGATTTTGGCGGAGATGTGGGGGGCCCAGGCCGCGGCCCCCAGCAGCCTCCTGATCAGAATGACCAGGGCCTCGGAGATGGTGGTGGCTCCAGGGGCGCACATGGGGTCCCCAGCCAGCAGTTCCCTGGGGGCCGACTTCACCTGCATCTCTGTGATCTTCACCTGAAATGCCATGTTAACACCTTGACTTCACCTGCATCTCTGTGATCTTCACCTGAAATGCCATGTTAACACCTTGACTTCACCTGCATCTCTGTGATCTTCACCTGAAATGCCATGTTAACACCTTGACTGCCATATAACGTATCACATACTGACTTGATGACATCATCAGATGAAGAGGAATAACTCTGTTATGTTGGCTTTTGCTCTAACACAGTCGAGAGTTATATCCCCAGACCATTTTGCCAGATTGGCTCTATCAGTTGTCTTTTTCATGGCATGATTTGTACAATGAATTTTTCTTTAATTTTCTCTGGCAGTCAAGGGGTTAATGCCGAGGGTTAAAAGCCAAAGGGTAGTATCATGAAAGGACCAAAGAAAACTAGGCAAAGATGCAGATAACACACACACACACACACCCACACCCACCCACCCACACACACACACACACACACACACACACACACACACACACACACACACACACACACACACACACACACACACTCTATTTTCTGTTATTTCCGGGGGTTTTAGTCTTGTCTTTCTTACTGCAGCTTGAGTACATAAACCTCCTTCGTTTTCTATATTTAACCCTTTCACTGCCAGAGGAAAACTGAGAAACTATAACATTTCTTATTATAAATTTTAAAAGAGAGACCTGTTAGACCCAATCTGAGAAAATGGTCTACAGATATATCTTTCCTGACTTGTCTAAACCAAAAATCATCATTCCAGTGCTATGACATAAAACGTTACGACATCATCAATGACATCACACATCCTGTAGTACACACAGGACTGGGCAGGGAAGGGCTTAACGTTAATTTTCATCCTTTTAAACAATTAAAAATATGCATTTGCTAATAGTAGAATATAAAGGCGTGACTGAAAAAACTGCAATGAACCAAGACGTTGAGGGGAGGGGGGGGTTGTTGAATCTGTATCTGAACCGAAAACTATAACTACCCCTTGGGTTTTATCCCTCAAAATCTTTTTTTATTGTTGAACAAGAGTTTATAACATTGACTGACAACATTGCATTCTTTTGCACGAGCTTTGTAGAACGCCTAAAAGGTATTTAAAGCAGGATCAGTTATCCAATTACTGAATATTCTGGGTTGATATAACAAAGAGTTTGTTTAACCCTTTCACCGCCAGCCATATTTCAGCCAAAACATTCCATTACATTTACCTGGGTAGAGAACAAAATCCATCTGCAGTATTGTGAATTCTTCTGTGACATGTATAAAATAAGGTCTACCCTTACTTCCCAAAACTAAGACAATAGGGTCTTGGGATAATAGACCCCAATTCGATGGCTTTTAGTGGCGTGGGTGCTAAATCACTGTGGTGCTAAAATGCGACTTTGGCGGTGAAAGGGTTGAAGCAATGTTTATCTGCCCAAACATAAGACGATCTACTGGTAGTCAAAGTAAAGTGTTTCATCAGTGGGTGATTTTCTGTCAAGTACTTGCATGTTCATAAATATCTTAAAATTTTAAAAAACAACCCAGAAACTGTAGAAAGACCAAACTTGTGAGTTTACCCTCAAAACTAAACAAAACCCCACCAAACTTAGTTCTTCTTTCCTAATAATAAATGGACTCCATAATCAGACTTAGGAAGACTTTTATCCCAGAAAACAACTACTGCAGGAAATTGTTTTAACCCTCTCTGTCCTGACTTTTTCTGCGAGGTGACCTAAATGAAAACCACTCGACCCGCTGCCCCCAGTTTCCTCACCGACCTTTTCTCCAGGACTGCTGCTGTAGAAGGTAACCACAGGGAAGAGCTCCGAGGCCTCAATGTCTTCAAAGGCCACCTGGGGCTCCTGCCAACAGACCCCAGACGGATGAGCTCTTCTTGCGTCATGTACTTTTTGACGTTCTTGGTTGTCCGTTGCATCTCAACCGACAGGAGGGGAGCAACTATTTTTTTTATAGTGTGCATGCGATGCTTTAACAAAAGGAACAGTTACATAACCTAATAACAAACGTATGGCAGGGTGCTTGGCAGTGAATGTCTTTGCATTTGGTGGGAGTGTAGAGTGATGTACTGGGCGAACATATTCGCCCATGGTGCTAGAAGAGTTAGGTAGGCATTACATTAGCTGTAAAAGCCGAGCTTAGTTTAAACTGTCACCCAGCAATTCATCTCCTAGGATCCTTCTTCCTCCCACCCACCCAGGTCAGAGTTGACCAATAGGATCCAGCAGTCAGCACCTTGTTTCTTCATAGCAAATTACCTCCTAGGATCCTTCTTCCTCCCACCCACCCAGGTCAGTGTTGACCAATAGGATCCAGCAGTCAGCACCTTGTTTCTTCATAGCAAATTACCTCCTAGGATCCTTCTTCCTCCCACCCACCCAGGTCAGAGTTGACCAATAGGATCCAGTAGTCACCACCTTGTTTCTTCATAGCAAATTACCTCCTAGGATCCTTCTTCCTCCCACCCACCCAGGTCAGTGTTTACCAATAGGATCCAGTAGTCACCACCTTGTTTCTTCATAGCAAATTACCTCCTAGGATCCTTCTTCCTCCCACCCACCCAGGTCAGAGTTGACCAATAGGATCCAGCAGTCAGCACCTTGTTTCTTCATAGCAAATTACCTCCTAGGATCCTTCTTCCTCCCACCCACCCAGGTCAGAGTTGACCAATAGGATCCAGCAGTCAGCACCTTGTTTCTTCATAGCAAATTACCTCCTAGGATCCTTCTTCCTCCCACCCACCCAGGTCAGTGTTGACCAATAGGATCCAGTAGTCACCACCTTGTTTCTTCATAGCAAATTACCTCCTAGGATCCTTCTTCCTCCCACCCACCCAGGTCAGTGTTGACCAATAGGATCCAGTAGTCACCACCTTGTTTCTTCATAGCAATTTACCTCCTAGGATCCTTCTTCCCACCCACCCAGGTTAGTGTTTACCAATAGGATCCAGCAGTCAGCACCTTGTTTCTTCATAGCAAATTACCTCCTAGGATCCTTCTTCCTCCCACCCACCCAGGTCAGTGTTGACCAATAGGATCCAGCAGTCAGCACCTTGTTTCTTCATAGCAAATTACCTCCTAGGATCCTTCTTCCTCCCACCCACCCAGGTCAGTGTTTACCAATAGGATCCAGTAGTCACCACCTTGTTTCTTCATAGCAATTTACCTCCTAGGATCCTTCTTCCTCCCACCCAGGTTAGTGTTTACCAATAGGATCCAGCAGTCAGCACCTTGTTTCTTCATAGCAATTTACCTCCTAGGATCCTTCTTCCTCCCACCCACCCAGGTCAGTGTTGACCAATAGGATCCAGCAGTCAGCACCTTGTTTCTTCATAGCAAATTACCTCCTAGGATACTTCTTCCTCCCACCCACCCAGGTCAGTGTTGACCAATAGGATCCAGTAGTCACCACCTTGTTTCTTCATAGCAATTTACCTCCTAGGATCCTTCTTCCTCCCACCCACCCAGGTTAGTGTTTACCAATAGGATCCAGCAGTCAGCACCTTGTTTCTTCATAGCAAATTACCTCCTAGGATCCTTCTTCCTCCCACCCACCCAGGTCAGTGTTGACCAATAGGATCCAGCAGTCACCACCTTGTTTCTTCATAGCAAATTACCTCCTAGGATCCTTCTTCCTCCCCACCCACCCAGGTCAGTGTTGACCAATAGGATCCAGCAGTCAGCACCTTGTTTCTTCATAGCAAATTACCTCCTAGGATCCTTCTTCCTCCCACCCACCCAGGTCAGTGTTGACCAATAGGATCCAGCAGTCAGCACCTTGTTTCTTCATAGCAAATTACCTCCTAGGATCCTTCTTCCTCCCACCCACCCAGGTCAGTGTTGACCAATAGGATCCAGTAGTCACCACCTTGTTTCTTCTTAGTTTACACACAGAGAAAAAGAGGCTTGGAGAGGATAAGACAAATCAATAAACAAAGACAGAGATCTCTCCATCCCTAAAAGACACACAACTACTGTCAAGGCGCCCACAGTACGTATTCACCTAGCTCAGTAATAGAAAGAGGTAGAGAGGAACAGACACAGGAACTTGCTGCTCTTCTGGACCTCTTTCTTACACCTAGCTACCTGGTGAACAGGTACCATAGGTGGCTTCATGGCAGTTGTGTGTCTTTCAGGGATGGAGAGTTCTCTTTGTCTGTTGACTAGCTAAGTTTGTATTGACTAGCTTGGTTCAGCTTAGCCCAAACCTAGCCTAATAATATTAGCCAGATGAGCCCAATGCACATTTTAGGGAGATGAGAGGGGGGTTATATATCACAGCTGAAAATGAGCTAATTCATTAAAAACCTTCACAGTGCAAAACCACTATCAATGACACATAATTAAAGGACAACATATTCTTCTTTCCGCTAGGCAGCACGTTGAAGATTCTTCAGCATATTCATATTAGCAAATGTGGCTTAGATAGGGAATTATAACAAAATAACAAACAAACAAAAACTGTAATAGTTTTGTTAAAACGCTGGGCTATCAACCCCTAGAAACATCAGCAACATCCCTTTCTGTTTGTGCTGGTTTTGTGTGGGGTTTTTGTGTTTGTGGTTTTTTTTCCATTTGTCCAAGATAGTGACGATGACGCTGCCCATGGTGCAGCAGAAAGCAGAACACCAAACAATTCCAAAAAGAAAGGAATAAACACAACAAATCAGCCAAGGGTCTTTGGCTTTTCACTGTGTCTGTACTTGTGATGCCAGTGAAATTGACCCATGGCCAATATTAAAATGATGCGGCTGTGCCCAATGGAAGCTGTCTTTACCAGTGGCAGTTCTCCCTACAAACCGTAAAGAATTGTTGGGTTGTCACTCCACGGGTGGAGTGAATGTGTGGGTGGCTCCATGAATGGAGCGAAGTCCCCTGAAGTCGGAGTATGGCCGCCCATGTGGCGGGGCCCTTTAAAAGCAGCCATACACGTAATCTTCCCACCCAAGGCCGTGCGAAATGTTCACATGGCACTGGGTGTGCCCCCAGAGCGTTTAAGCTGGGGAACGAAAACAACAACACAACAAATGCTCACCCACCTGATCATTCTTGGCGAAGGACAGTGTGCGAGCGTCCATGTCCAGCACAGCGGTGATAACGTCGCCCACGGTGTAGCGCGACAAGGCATGCTTCAGCTCCCCGTCGTGGTACAGGTTGCCGCTGTAGGCACGGTACAGCCACATGTCCGACGTCGTGCGGTGCCCGCAGTCACGCACCGGCCAGCGGGTCACGCCCACACATGTGCCCTCGTTTCCACGGTTCTCTTTCACTATGTGGAACTGCCCGTCAGGAAAAATGGGAGAGAATTGTGCAATTTAATACTTTTCTCACGGAAAATCATTGAGTCTTTCAGTATTTTTGAAAAGAGAACAGAATATCTATCCATCATAACAAATAAATAAATAAGTGTGTTGCTGAATATTCTGAGAAGAAACCCTCCGTCCCAATACTTAGCACGATATTTCAGCTTCAGGTAATGTGTCACAAAATACGAACAATAGCAACAGCTTTTCTCCAATGCTTAAAAATCCAACACCCACTCTCTCTTCAGCATAACAAATGACACATAACCGAAATGTCCTCTTGCATTTTCCCACTGAACATGTAGCCCAGTTCTCCCACACACATCTTCAACCCCCACCCCACCCCCACCCACCCCCAGCATCCCGACCACCCCTACCTTCCACTGGTAGCAGCCGGAGGTCATGGGGGTGGAGGCCAGGCCATAGCCCCTCCCACTGGACCCGTGGGCCACGGTGTGTCCACTCTCCACGGTGCAGGACACGCAGCGGTCAGCGTCAAACACCACGCCCTCCACCTCCACCTTATCCTTGACCTTGCTGCTGCCCGCTGACCCGTACCTGTCCCAGTATCTGTGTGTACAGTGGAGCCTCCCTTATAACACCTTCAAAATCACCATAAGTGAGGTCTTCAATGGGAGGGAGTTGTATAAGGGAGGTGATTTTAATACTTAAACCCCCCGTGGGGATACCGGGGGTCTTTTGTATAAATAGTTCCCACACCTTCTGGAAGTTATGTGCTTGTAACTTCCTCTAATCTGTCACTCTCTTTGACTCTCCCTTTTCCCTTTTGCTTACCTGTCATCTACTATCTTTCTGCCTTACCGGTCCATTCTCCTGCCTTTTTTCAAGAAACCACTTTCAAAAAGATTTCCTCCAGCCGAAGTGGGACTTGCTGGGCCTATTTCTTTTTTTCTTTTTTCTTTTTTTATATATTTTCAACGGGTTTATTTACAAAAAATAATTAGTTTTAACATGACACATTGAATACATGTAAGCATACACAAACCTTTATTTCATCTTATTTTTCTCAGATCACACCAAAAAAAAATCCATTCATGGGGTTTTTTTGCAAGGCAAGCCTATTTCTTAGTTAGACGCATAACAACAGCATGACGCATCTGCACTCATAATTGACAGGAAACTGACTGAGCGATCGAAGGAGGAGGAGAAGATTAAGTTAAAATTAAAATTCTAGCCCCGTCGACAGCAAAGGCCATGTCAGGGCTGTGAAGGGCAATGTCTCAGAGAAGTAGGTCTTAAAAGGGAGGGAGTCTTATAATGGGGGGGGGGGGGGGGTCTTAATATAAGGGAGGTTCCACTGTAGCATTACAATGTTTGAGAAGTGAGGTCGACACGCACACGGGACACCATCAAATAACGCCTTTTGAACAATCACTGCGCCACCAATAAACAAGGAAAAAAAAGTGGTGAAATTCTTTCCTCTTCCGGTAATGTCCACCTGCCGTTTACCGGCAATAATTAACATGTGTAACATTTTACGGTACAATACAATGCTTTATAACATAATGCAGTATAAAATCCAGACATCTGTGTTCCCATGGGAATATACGGATGTGTCTTGATCTTCAATGTTATGGTCTCCTAGCTGCATTCAGTCAACACATTCAAATTTCAGAGCAGCTTAAAGAAGACATTTATTTGCAGGATTTGTTTGGGAGGGGAAAAGGCAGGAGAATGAGCCAATAAGGCAAACAAATAGCTGAAGGCAGTACAGGGCACCCAGGGACCCCCATTTGGGGGTCTATGAAGTACTAGAATTCTAAGGGACCCTTTAAAAGAATATGCAGGGGGTCCCAGGGATGCACTATAAAAAGTCTTTTTAGCATTCACAATGTCATTGGGACCCTCTATACTGTAAATGAAGGAGTCCCTGGGACCCCTTGTTTTGTGGGACGATCGGGAGCCCTGCAGTAAGAAAAAAAAAGAAAAAGGTGGAGTCAAAGAGCGTGATAGATTAAAGGGAGTTACAAGCACAGAACTTCCAGAAGGTGGGGGAAGTCTCCGTACTGAAAGAATCCCCCAGTATCCCCACGGTGTGTGTGTGTGTGTTGCGCATACAATTGAGTCAATTCTAGTACCTGATGGCACAGGTGGTGGAAGCAGCAGTGGACACAGACACCCTCTCCGGCTGAGATGACGCAGCGGTCAGAGAGGCGGACATCTGGGTGGGATTGACCGCCGCTGTTGCTGCGTTGGTCACAGCACAGCTGTGAGCCGCTGGGGAGGAGGCGCTGGCATGGGTGGAGGTGTGGGTGGTGGTGGTGGTGGTGGTGGTGGAGGTGGTGGAGGGAAAGGCCTCTCTCTGGATCACCCCCTTCTTCTTCTGGGCCGAGGCCAGAGCCGTGGATAAGGGGATCTTCCAGAACACGGCCGACAGGCTGGAGAACAGCTCTTCCACCACCTGCGTTGTGCAAACACACATCAGTGAGGGCTACATTGCCTGAAGCTACTAACAGCTCCTCCACCACCTGCGTTGTGCAAACACACATCATTGAGGGTTACATTGCCTGAAGCTACAAACAGTTCCTCCACCACCTGCGTTGTGCAAACACACATCATTGAGGGCTACATTGCCTGAAGCTACTAACAGCTCCTCCACCACCTGCGTTGTGCAAACACACATCATTGAGGGCTACATTGCCTGAAGCTACTAACAGCTCCTCCACCACCTGCGTTGTGCAAACACACATCATTGAGGGCTACATTGCCTGAAGCTACTAACAGCTCCTCCACCACCTGCGTTGTGCAAACACACATCAGTGAGGGCTACATTGCCTGAAGCTACTAACAGCTCCTCCACCACCTGCGTTGTGCAAACACACATCATTGAGGGCTACATTGCCTGAAGCTACTAACAGCTCCTCCACCACCTGCGTTGTGCAAACACACATCAGTGAGGGCTACATTGCCTGAAGCTACTAACAGCTCCTCCACCACCTGCGTTGTGCAAACACACATCATTGAGGGCTACATTGCCTGAAGCTACTAACAGCTCCTCCACCACCTGCGTTGTGCAAACACACATCATTGAGGGCTACATTGCCTGAAGCTACTAACAGCTCCTCCACCACCTGCGTTGTGCAAACACACATCATTGAGGGCTACATTGCCTGAAGCTACTAACAGCTCCTCCACCACCTGCGTTGTGCAAACACACATCATTGAGGGCTACATTGCCTGAAGTTACTAGCAGCTCCTCCACCACCTGCGTTGTGCAAACACACATCAGTGAGGGCTACATTGCCTGAAGCTACAAACAGCTCCTCCACCACCTGCGTTGTGCAAACACACATCATTGAGGGCTATATTGCCAGAAGCTACTAACGTTCTTCTCGGGTAAAAGCTACAAATCTATCATCATCACAGGAATAAAGAAGGATGATAGTACCTCACAGCTTTTAATAAAAGTAGCTTCTGAGTTTAATCTTCTACCTGGATTTTAATAATAATAATAATAATAATAATGATAATAATAATAACTAACATTTATAGAGCGCCCCTTCTCTCTTGAGCTCACGGCGCATCACACTTATTTAAATAAATACATAGATCATAAATATATAAATAAGCTACTACAATATTAACTATCACAAATATGCACACAGCCACAACACGCACGCACACACCCACACACACAAGCGCATATACCCACACACAATTGGGGAACATATACTGGATTATATAATAAATCGTTGTATTGTACCGTAAGGCTATGTGTACATATACGCGCAAGTTCTGCCCGGAAACCCATGCTCAATCCGCACAAAAAGCCTGAAAGTAAGCCGTAATCCCATCTGCTATTTGTTATATACCGTAATTTACGGCCCATAAGGCGACAGCGCATAAGGCCCTGCTTTTTTTTTTTAAATCGTAATTTGTACAAAGATAGGGCGCATACACCCGATAAGGCGCAAACAAACCAAAGAAATCAAAAAAAGGAAGAACGAAACGATCAGCGAAAGTAACATCATCACAGGGCCAGTGACGGAAGTGGAAGCCTAACAAATCAGTGCTAGGTCTATTGCTGTGTCCGATTGTGATCACGGAAGAGATACGATCGTGAAGCGAAAGTGCAATGTGAGTGAACTGTTGTCGGTTTGTTGTGGAAGCTACCAGAGCATGGTGAGTTGTTCATTTCAACTCTCGACCCCCTTACGTTTTTCTGTTTAGAGTATAGAAAGGGTGAATGCGCCGGGTTGGGCACAGGGGTCAAGGTTCAGTAAAAAAAAAGTTGTGCCTAATAGGCCATAAATGACGGTAAGTGTATGGGGTTTCCGTATGGAACTTGTGGACTACGGATCTAATGCGCACAAGGCCTAAGGCATTATATTGTATTGTACAATATCATATTCAGTCAGACACTTAGCATTCACCTAAAAATGCTGCATGTCTTCTCAACCTTTTCAGCCTGCACACTTGAGTCTCAGAATAATAAACACTGATAAAAAAAAAAGACAGAACCCGGAATCCTATCACATCATACAAATCCACATTCTGACTGATTTTAGTTTTCCTCAGAGAACTAGTTTTAGCTTGCATCAAGCATTTGTCCCCAAGTTCTTTTTTTTTTCACACATGCAAGTTCTTTTCCCACTGGTTAAGCTGAGGTTAGGGAAAGACCTTATAAAAGCTGTGCTACATTGAAAGAAGGGATAAACTTGGGGGTGGGTTATGGGTTTTTGTGATGTTGATGATGAGTACTTAAAATAGGCATAAACTTTTATTTTTAAACTTGCAATGGGCAGCAGCATGCAATAGTGACCCACCTCCCGCTTGAAGTCGGCACTGCTGTCAGGGTCTTTGTCGCAGGCTGGCAGTACGCTGCTCAGCAGCTGAAGGGCCAGGAGACGCACGCGCAGATTGTCAATGTACAGATGACCTGCACACGAATTCTTGCAAGTTATACCAAGCTGATTGTCAATGTACAAATGACCTGCACACGAATTCCTTGCAAGTTATACCAAGCTGATTGTCAATGTACAGATGACCTGCACACGAATTCCTTGCAAGTTATACCAAGCTGATTGTCAATGTACAAATGACCTGCACACGAATTCCTTGCAAGTTATACCAAGCTGATTGTCAATGTACAGATGACCTGCACACGAATTCCTTGCAAGTTATACCAAGCTGATTGTCAATGTACAGATGACCTGCACACGAATTCCTTGGAAGTTATACCAAGCTGATTGTCAATGTACAAATGACCTGCACACGAATTCCTTGCAAGTTATACCAAGCTGATTGTCAATGTACAGATGACCTGCACACGAATTCCTTGCAAGTTATACCAAGCTGATTGTCAATGTACAAATGACCTGCACACGAAATATTGGAAGTTATACCAAGCTGATTGTCAATGTACAAATGACCTGCACACGAATTCCTTGCAAGTTATACCAAGCTGTTTGTCAATGTACAAATGACCTGCACATGAATACCTTGGACGTTATACCAAGCTGTTTGTCAATGTACAAATGACCTGCACATGAATACCTTGGACGTTATACCAAGCTGATTGTCAATGTACAAATGACCTGCACACGAATTCCTTGGAAGTTATACCAAGCTGATTGTCAATGTACAAATGACCTGCACACGAATTCCTTGGAAGTTATACCAAGCTGATTGTCAATGTACAGATGACCTGCACACAAATTCCTTGGAAGTTATACTAAGCTGATTTCTCTAAAGTGCTTGTATAGAGGGAAAGCAAGCGTCCGTGTCTGTGTGCATGTGTGTGTTTGTGAGTGTGTGTGTTATGTTTGCGTGGATGCATGTGTGTGTGTGTGTGTGTGTGTGTGTGTGTGTGTGTGTGTGTGTGTGTGTGTGTGCATGCGTGTGTGTGTGTGTGTGTGTGTGTGTGTGTGTGTGTGTGTGTGTGTGTGTGTGTGTGTGTGTGTGTGTGTGTGTGTGTGTGTGTGTGTGTGTGTGTGTAACTGTGTCTGTGTGAGTGTATGTGTCAGTGTGTCTGAGTGTGTGTACATCTCCAAATGCAAACACTTTGTCTGAGTGTACAACTAGGTTCAACGTTATTCTGATTTATCAATGACATTTAACACCCATATCAATCCCACACTGCTCATCTTTGAACATAGCATCTTGAGTGATGTGAGGTTTCTATATGGGTTTCTTTATTCATAAATGACGAAGATTCCAGAACACAGACAGACCTTTTTCATCGGTACCGCTGATGATGGTGAAGAGGACTTTAAGCCAGCGGTTGTCGGTTAGGCGGTACTGGACGTTCAGATTACAGCACACGCGACGCAGGAACACCAGAAAGTCACCCACCGCCGACACCGCCACAAAACTGGTGTCTGAAA
>CM065693.1:42380067-42470067 GCA_017654935.2 Phymorhynchus buccinoides
CCTTTTGAACCCTTCCTTTCAGAGCATGAGAAGGATTTGAATGTTGGCACGTGATAAGGATGTAACTGGCGCGTGATTATTCGGTACTAGTATGCATAAAATTATAGCATCATCTTGTGATGTGTCGACTGCTATAAACCAATGACAGGCTTTCATTGTTTGAAAGTGAAGGCTATAATTGGCGTAGTGAGAAAAAGTTTTTCACACAAGACGCTGAAACCTAGCTAGAGCAACATTGCAGACTCAACCCCTCTCCCAGCCAGTTACAATAGCCCATCTAGTGAGTATTATTGATTGCTGGTGATTGAGACTGGTGGTTTGTTTGATCCTATTTTTGATCTAGATCCTATGTTCAATGATGAATAAGGAGTAGATAGATATGTTATTGAAAAGAAGTGGTAAACATTCTGTTCTATTTATGCACACTGATTATTTGTGTGTGTGTGTTTTTGACTTTAACACTTTTGGTACCAGAACCGGAGTTTATGCCTACTAACCCTTTTGTCTATTTTTAGTAGGAAACCTATGGGCCGCAATCTTGCACTTTATGATACCATACCTTTCCAGGTGTTGGATGGAGAGTGATGTTGGATTGATCACCTTTTATGTTTTACTGATCTCAGTTTGGGACTGAAATTCAGTTTATTTATTAACTAGTGCTATTGTACAAGGGAAGCCTTTAGCCGGTTGGGATTCACTAATGCCCTGCCGACTGAAGCCCCTTGTCTCTAAGCCAAGAGATCTACATCCACCTTCTCCTAATCAGCAGGGCATCGTGGGCAGGAAGAATCCCTGACTAGCACCAAGACGGGACCGCCGCCAAGACGCCCCGCACCCAGAATCCGCGAGGAGACCACGCTTGAACCGTGCCATCCCGCGAAGCCGTAACCGGAACGACTGGGAGCTACTCTCATCTGACGAGCAAGCCCAGCCACCCCAGCACTCGCCGATCCCTACGGAGGAACTTCAGCACAGCCATGAGTTAAGTCCCCAGGGAGTCTTGAATACACTGAAAATAAGTGACCCTTCCTGCTTGGGGCTAACCTTCTAGAAAGACAAAAGTCTTGTAAATCCTTTCGGATTCCATTGTTTTTATCAATTTTGTTTTGGGCCATTGAGCTGCTTTATTATTATTGTTTAATCTTATGCAGATTTTGTGAGTAAATAAAATACAAGTGTCAAATAATCCTGAACCCTTTGGTACTGATGAGAAGTCTTGTAAAATATACCCTACTTCTTTGTCTGCCGGACTACACGTAATTTACGAGCCAGAACGGCCTATTAGATGAAAAGGGGCCGGGAAAGTTGCTCGGGAACTATACCATTTTTCGGACTGAACTTTGACCCCTGACCCCTGCCCAATCCGGCGCATGCGCCCTTTCTATGCTCTAAACAGAAAAAAGTAAGGGGGTCGAGAGTTGAAATGAACAACTCACCATGCTCTGGTAGCTTCCACAACAAACCGACAACAGTTCACTCACATTGCATTAAAATATAGTTATATAGTTAGGCTTCCACTTCCGTCACTGACCCTGTAATGATGTTACTTTCGCTGATCGTTTCGTTCTTCCTTTTTTTTATTTCTTTGGTTTCTTTGCGCCTTATCGGGTGTATGCGCCCTATCTTTGTTCAAATTACGAGAAAAAAAATTAAAGCAGGGGGTGCGCCTTATGCGCTGTATGGGCCGTAAATTACGATACAAGGCAAAACTTTTTTCCTAGACTGAGACCCCTGCACCTTACGACTAATATTAATAAAATAGTAAGAAAATAGAATAACAAAATCTGATGTGGGTGTTCAGGTGCGCCTTATAGTCCGAAAAAAAAGGTCATAAAATCTTAATTTTGCGTGAACTTTGGGGGGGGGGGGGGGGGGGGGGGTCTTCCATAAAATACAGCACCCACCTGATAGTGGTGCAGCTGTGAGTGCGGCCCGGCCTCCTGCAGGTCAGGGGTCAGGCCCACCCCAAAGCAGCCGGCCAGCAGCTGCAGGTGGGCCGAGTCCAGCAGGGTGGTGGAGGTCAGGGCCCCCCACCCCTCATCATCCTCCTCTTCACCCCGCCCCTCACCCTTCTCCTGGGCCGTGGACAGCAGCTCCACCACTTGGTTCAGCGCGTACAGCCGGGACTGGGAAAGACAAAGGGTCGGTTCAGTTGACAGTCAGTTTGCTTTGAGACTGGGAAAGACAAAGGGTCAGTTCAGTTGACAGTCAGTTTGCTTTGAGACTGGGAAAGACAAAGGGTCGGTTCAGTTGACAGTCAATTTTACAGCCGAGACTGGGAAAGACAAAGGGTCGGTTCAGTTGACAGTCAGTTTGCTTTGAGACTGGGAAAGACAAAGGGAAAGTTCAGTTGACAGTCAGTTTGCTTTGAGACTGGGAAAGACAAAGGGTCGGTTCAGTTGACAGTCAGTTTGCTTTGAGACTGGGAAAGACAAAGGGTCAGTTCAGTTGACAGTCAATTTTACTTTGAGACTGGGAAAGACAAAGGGTCGGTTCAGTTGACAGTCAATTTTACAGCCGGGACTGGGAAAGACAAAGGGTCGGTTCAGTTGACAGTCAGTTTGCTTTGAGACTGGGAAAGACAAAGGGTCGGTTCAGTTGACAGTCAATTTTACAGCCGGGACTGGGAAAGACAAAGGGTCGGTTCAGTTGACAGTCAATTTTACAGCCGGGACTGGGAAAGACAAAGGGTCGGTTCAGTTGACAGTCAATTTTACAGCCGGGACTGGGAAAGACAAAGGGTCGGTTCAGTTGACAGTCAATTTTACTTTGGGACTGGGAAAGACAAACAGTCGGTTCAGTTGACAGTCAATTTTACAGCCAAGACTGGGAAAGACAAACAGTCGGTTCAGTTGACAGTCAATTTTACAGCCAAGACTGGGAAAGACAAAGGGTCGGTTCAGTTGACAGTCAATTTTACTTTGAGACTGGGAAAGACAAAGGGTCGGTTCAGTTGACAGTCAGTTTGCTTTGAGACTGGGAAAGACAAAGGGTCGGTTCAGTTGACAGTCAATTTTACTTTGGGACTGGGAAAGACAAAGGGTCAGTTCAGTTCACAGTCAGTTTGCTTTGAGACTGGGAAAGACAAAGGGTCAGTTCAGTTCACAGTCAGTTTGCTTTGAGACTGGGAAAGACAAAGGGTCGGTTCAGTTGACAGTCATTTTACTTTGAGACTGGGAAAGACAAAGGGTCGGTTCAGTTGACAGTCAGTTTGCTTTGAGACTGGGAAAGACAAAGGGTCAGTTCAGTTCACAGTCAGTTTACTTTGGGACTGGGAAAGACAAAGGGTCGGTTCAGTTGACAGTCAATTTTACTTTGAGACTGGGAAAGACAAAGGGTCGGTTCAGTTGACAGTCAATTTACTTTGAGACTGGGAAAGACAAAGGGTCGGTTCAGTTGACAGTCAATTGTACAGCCGGGACTGGGAAAGACAAAGGGTCAGTTCAGTTCACAGTCAGTTTTACAGCTGGGACTGGGAAAGACAAACAGTCGGTTCACAGTCAATTGTACAGCTGGGACTGGGAAAGACAAACAGTCGGTTCACAGTCAATTTTACAGCCGGGACTGGGAAAGACAAAGGGTCGGTTCAGTTGACAGTCAATTTTACAGCCGGGACTGGGAAAAACAAACAGTCGGTTCAGTTGACAGTCAATTTTACAGCCGGGACTGGGAAAGACAAAGGGTCGGTTCAGTTCACAGTCAATTTTACAGCCGGGACTGGGAAAGACAAACAGTCAGTTCAGTTCACAGTCAATTTTACAGCCGGGACTGGGAAAGACAAACAGTCAGTTCAGTTCACAGTCAATTTGCTTTGAGACTGCAACAGAAAGCAGGGAGTCAACATGATTCATACTCATGTGGGGGGGGATACTGGGAGATCTTTTTTGTTCTTTTTCATTGAACTTTTTTCCATTTTACATATTTAGCAAAGCATACAGATTTTTTTTAAACATTTTTAGTACAAATATTCCCCCCACCTTCTGGAAGTCGGTTCAGCAACTTCCTCACAGGACTCTTTTTTTTTACAGCCAAGACTTTCTTACTGTTCTTCTCGACCATTACTGTCCCATTCTCTGCCAAGTACTTTTCCCCTTTGAGCTCCTCCAAAATCGGACTGCGTTGGTTCAATGCAACGGAAAGACCAGTGAAAACTCAAAATCCGACACATATGTACTTCACCTGTTATGGCTATATGGCCTGGGAAGAGAGACAAAGAAGAAGTCAAAGTGATCCAATTACTACAGCTCCACTACTTGGTTCAGAGCACACAGCCAAGACTATCAGACACAAAGGGTCAGTTCTGTCATTAGTCAATTCACCTTCACACTGAAACACAAAGCAGACAGTTTAGGGTCAGAGCTGTGCCGGTCGTGGTTCATCCCTGTGGAGAGCTACGCTAGCTGGATTGGTCCAGCCTGGATACTGAGAAATAAAGGCCTGTGGTCGACCACTTTCAATGTTAGACACACACACACACAGGCACAAACACATGTACACACACACACACACACATGCACACACACGCATACACACACACGCACACACACAGTTCACCTCAGCTCTCTCTTGCTGCACCATCATGGCCCTAGCCAGCTCCAAAGTCTCAATCTCATCCAGCCGCCCGTTGCGCTGCTCGCAGGCCACGAATCGGCCCACCTCAGCGGCCCATGGGCCCAGGGAGGGTAGGGTGGGCCGGGTACTGTATCCACTAGGGCCGAAGGGCGGGGGCAAACTGTCCTGGCCTTCAGCGCTGGATCGTCCGTGCAGTCGCTCCTGCTGCCAGCGCAGTCGGCGCAGCATTTCTTTCACTTTCTGGAGAGAATTCAGCTGAGGACCTGTTCACACAAAAAAAAATAACTGGTCATTTTAGGGCAATTTTTGTGCCACTAGTAGTTTAAATGGAGAGGTTCTAGTTTAATGAATAAGTTGCGGATATGTGTATTTCTGTACTGTCATGCGTGCATCTGTGTGTGTACAAGTGTGCAGGAGTGTGTGTGTTTCAGTGTTTGAGCATGTGCTTGTGAGTGTCTCAGTGCCTGTGTGTTTGTGCAGAGCATGCAGGTATGATTGCATTCATGTGTGCTTGTGTAATGAACCAAAATATGTATGATTCATAAGCAACTGGTGTGCGAATATGCAATGATCATCACTGATGTTAGCAGTAGTGGAAGGAGAAGTGGTAGTAGTGTTGACACAACTTACTGAGTTGCTGAGCGTTCCATGGGTTTGATGTAGGCGTAGCCACGCCCTCCCTCTCTCGCAGTGGCTGTGTTTGTTCACTCTGAGCAACAAAACATTTCTTAACATGAAAATACACCATACAGTGGACACAGCAAAGCAGAAATGAAATATGGAATACAATCAACATGATCTGAGATGTTAGTACCTACACGTACTCTTGCTCCCTTTGTGTGCAATTTAATGCCAACATTATACTCACTTTAAAAATGACTGTAAAGGCAGTACATTTGCCTCAAATGTCTAATCTAATCGCTTCAACAATAACTGTTCGTAGGATCAATATCAAAACTGTGTGAAATGGGTGGGGGGTACCCGTTTTTCAGTTAGCTGGTTTCTACAGTATTTCCTGACAGTTATTGTGGAGCAACAAACTGCCTGCACCTGCACCTCTCCCGGGATGTCCGGCAGGGACCCCCGGCGTTGACGGCGGCGAGGCGACAGCATGCGTCTGTCCAGGGAAGCGTGGTCCTTGTTCTCCTCCGACTTCTGCAGCAGGTTCATGGTCTCCTCTGAAAAACAAACACAGTTTGACAACGGTGAAGTTCAACCAACCCCCCTCCTGTTCTCACCTTTCCTCTGACTTCTGCAGCAGGTTCGTGGTCTCCTCTGAAAAACAAACACAATTTGACAACGGTGAAGTTGAACCAACACCCCCTCCTGTTCTCAGCTTTCCATTTCAACGCATTGTTCATTCCGTTTCATTAACTCCTTCAGGACTTCACTGCCCTACGTAAACTCAATTACTGGCCTGGTGCTGCTTAGAAATTTTTTTATAACAAATAAGAAGCTCATACTGTCAATGATTCAGTTTTGACAACATTACTGGTTGATCCAAGTTTATTTTTCGCTTTGAGATCATGGTCACTTGCATTAAAATCAGAATCATTAGTCTCCTTATTACTATCACTGTTAAAGAAAACGTATTGGAGTATTTTCTGACGCTTGTCTAGGGCCGATATTTTTACATTTTTAACATTAAAAATTAAGATAGAAGTACCAAATATAAGTAACGGCGAAAGCTGGAACAGTGACGAAGAGACGTAACCCGAAAAACGTGGTTTGGATTGAAAAAAAACATGGATTTAGACAGGTTTTAGACTAAAAAATCGCTGTTCTGAGAATACTCGTAAGTAGGCCCTGACTGGCGTTCTCCTGTTCCGAGTATACTCGTAATTAGTCCGGAATGAGTTAAATAAACCCTAACCCTGTCCTTTTACTGATCAAAGTTAAAGGTTGCTTCTCAGCAAACATTATTTGGTTGGAGGTAGCAACATTGCACCTTTGCCCAAAACTTAACTCTTCTAACACCACATATTATTTTGTACATTCTTGGTTGTCAATGGCGTCTCAACCAACAAGAGAGAAGTAACTTTTTTTTCAAGTGCGCACGCATTGCTTTAGAAGAAAAATCATTGACATAAGCCCTGAAAATAGACTAACACGCAGCAGGGTAGTTGGCAGTGAATGTCTTTGCATTTGGTGGGAGTGTAGTGATGTACTGTGCGAATGTATTCGTCCATGGTAGTGGAAGAGTTAACATCCTTCCATACATTTGAAAGGATGCAGAAATGTGCCTTTCACTTTATGGCGCATGACAACTTATACTGATCATAGGAGGATAAATAAAACACCAAGCACCTGCTAAGAATTCTAACCAAAGTTTAAAGAAAGGCGTCTGCAGCATTTTCATCATCTCTTTTTGTGTGTGTGTGTGGATGCGTTGCTTTAACCCTTTCACCGCCAAAGTCGCATTTTAGCACCACAGTGATTTAACACCTATGTCACTAAAAGGCAAATTGGGGTCTATTATCCAAAGACCCTATTGTCTTAGTAGCATTGCCACAAGAAAATTAGGATTCATGAGAGGAGGCAAATAAAGACATTGATATCCAAAGCTTGCAATTCTGAGCCTATTGTCTTATTTTTTGGGAAGTAAGGATAGACCAAAAAGGAAGGCTATTTTGGACGATTTACCAGACAACACAAGCATAACATGTCACAGTTTATGAAAGAATCACCCAATACTGGCAGATGGATTTTGTTGTGGCGAAGCCGTTTCTATGCTCAACCATCCGTAAATTTAATGGAAACACAACATTTTAATAATTTAACTGATATGGCTGAAATATAGGCTGGCGGTGAAAAGGGTTAATGGAATTTCAACAACTTAGCTAACAGGGTGGTTAAATCATGATTTTGTGTCTTAATACAAACCACATGGCAGGGTACTTGGCAGTGAAAATGTCTTTGCATTTTGGTGGGAGTGTAGAGTGATGTCATGGGCGACTATATTCGCCCATGGTGCTAGAAGAGCTAAAGCATAACATTGTTGACCAACTAGTTAACCCTTTCGCCACCGATGTCGCATTTCTGCACCACATATGATTCTAAAATTAACATAACCAAAACACTGAAAGGCATTAAAAAAAAGCCCCCCTGAAGAGAGGGTGTCTGTTATCCAATGACCTAATATTTGTTGTTAATTTTGGGAGGTAAGGAAAAGCCTTAGCCAGGGAAGAAAACAAACAAAAAAATGGGGGGAGGGGGAGGGGGTGATAGGTGCCATGTCACAGCCTCCAATGACTGGGATTCACAGTATTGCAGACGCCAACTTTTCTGACACACACCCACGCAAGTTTGACAGACATTTTTGGCTGAAAAATGGCTGGCGATGAAAGGGTTAATAAGAAGCCAACTTTCAATGCACCATATTTTACCGACTACTAGGCGATACTTTTTCCCCTGGCTGAGGCATTGGCATTTTACAATTTGACCATCACAGACTTTTTGCTATAACTGTGGGAGTGCTCCTTACAATGTGAAATGCCTTAGGCCGTGTACACACATAAGCGGATATTCCATGCGGAAACCCGTGCGCAATCCATAAATAAGTGAAACAAAGAAGGGAAAAGATTTGCGCACGTGTCCGAATTTCCCCTATATGGGTAAACTTTTATCCTTCTTTCTTCCACTTATTTGGGGTTTTCCGTACGGAACTCACGCGTCTAATGTGAACCCGGCCTTACTGTGCGTAAAGCACGGTACTAATTGTTCCTTCGAGTTAAATTGAAATCAGTTACCCAGCAGCGGTGGTCGCACAGCCAGGAGGAGGAAGATGCACCTCTGCAGAAACCTGCGGGCGACCTCAGCATAGGACAGCTCCTCCCGGTCCCCCTGCAGTGTGCCTTCCTGGTCATCGTCGTCTGAAACCGAACAGTCAGGCTGAATTAATATGATGCGCCTTACAGTCTGTAAAGTACAGTGCAGTGTGATCTAATGAAAGAACATTGTTTGATGCTCTAAACATATTACTGATTTTGTCAGTATTGCTCATCCGATAAGTCTATGAATGAATAATGTTCGTCCCTCCCGAGGGATGAAGACCATCCATCAACAGTTCCACTGTCAAAGGGTTCAGGATGTGGGGTGGGTACGAAGATGACTGATGAGATCGACAGTTCCAGTGTCAAAGGGTTTAGGATGTGGGGTGGGTACGAAGATGACTGATGAGATCGACAGTTCCAGTGTCAAAGGGTTTAGGATGTGGGGTGGGTACGAAGATGACTGATGAGATCGACAGTTCCACTGTCAAAGGGTTCAGGAGGTGGGGTGGGTACTAAGATGACTGATGAAATCGACAGTTCCACTGTCAAAGGGTTCAGGATGTGGGGTGGGTACGAAGATGACTGATGAGATCGACAGTTCCACTGTCAAAGGGTTCAGGAGGTGGGGTGGGTACTAAGATGACTGATGAGATCAACAGTTCCACTGTCAAAGGGTTCAGGAGGTGGGGTGGGTACTAAGATGACTGATGAGATCGACAGTTCCACTGTCAAAGGGTTCAGGAGGTGGGGTGGGTACTAAGATGACTGATGAGATCGACAGTTCCAATGTCAAAGGGTTCAGGAGGTGGGGTGGGTACTAAGATGACTGATGAGATCGACAGTTCCACTGTCAAAGGGTTCAGGTGGGGTGGGTACTAAGATGACTGATGAGATCAACAGTTCCACTGTCAAAGGGTTCAGGATGTGGGGTGGGTACGAAGATGACTGATGAGATCAACAGTTCCACTGTCAAAGGGTTCAGGATGTGGGGTGGGTACGAAGATGACTGATGAGATCGACAGTTCCACTGTCAAAGGGTTCAGGAGGTGGGGTGGGTACTAAGATGACTGATGAGTCCATGAATGAATGCTGATAACAAAAATAAACAAAATCATGGTAAAGTTATATCACAGACAGACATTTTTCACACACACACAGACAATTGAAGAAACATGAGAACACAGGCTTACGATTAAGATGAAAATGATAGCCCTGACGACAACTAAGGAATCTTACCATGTATATTAAAAATGGATAAAATCATAAGGTAAAAACAGTCTAAGTCCCAGGTTACACCAGTGAGCCAAACACTAAAGACACGAACACCAAGGTACCATCTGAATCTCGCCGATCTCTATCGAGGTCAATGGTCTCTGTGCTGTCGTTGAGCCCCTCTCCCCTGGACTGTATCCCGGGCAGGTGGGTCTCCCTCTCCAGCACCCCCTCCCCCTCCAGGCTGGACGGCTTGGTGTGGGGGTCGGGGGAGGGCTGGGCCGTGGGGGTGCTGAACGGCTGCCGGTACGACACCAGCTGGCTGCGCAGCTTGTACACCTGGTGGAATACCGCCTCCACCTGAGGGCTCAGGCTGAAACAGACACCAGTACAAATTGTACACCAGGTGGAACACCAGTACAGATTGTACAGTTGGTGGAACACTGCCTCCAGCTGAGGGCTCAGGCTGAAACAGACACCAGTACAAATTGTACACCAGGTGGAACACCAGTACAGATTGTACAGTTGGTGGAACACTGCCTCCAGCTGAGGGCTCAGGCTGAAACAGACACCAGTACAAATTGTACACCAGGTGGAACACCAGTACAGATTGTACATCGGGTGGAACACCGCCTCCAGCTGAGGGCTTTCACACACACACACACACACACACACAGACGCTCACATGTTTGACTCTGCCTCAGCCCTAAAGGTACAAAGACAATGCAGAACACTACAGACACTCACATGTCTGACTGTGTCTGAGCCAGGGCCAGGGCCAGCAGATTGCCGTGCTTGAGGAGGGCTGCCAGGTAGAACCGCGTAACCGTGTCCAGCATGGTTTCCTCACTCAGTTCACACGTGTCCAAATCTGTACACACACCACCGACACTACTGTATTTTTCGGACCATAGGCGCACCCCAAATTTTACACAAAATGGTAGAGAAAAGTGAATTGTACAGTCAGAGACCGCGTGACCGGAAATCAGGGGAAGTAGTAGTGCTTCCAGTCATATGAGTAGCGGTTCTTTGCTACTTTCGTTTTTGTATGTGCTATGGCATTTGGTTTCCAACTGATCATGAGCTTTGCTAATTGTTTTGAGTGTTGGTCAGTATGGTTAGAATAGATTTAAGATTTTTTTTTTTTTTTTTTTTTTGGTGGTGGTTAAAAAAATATTTACACTACTTTATTTTTAAGGATAATAGGCGTAGTAGAAAAGGGTCATTACAACAGGAAAGGGACTTTGAATTATAATAATAATATAGCAAAATACTAACAAGCACTCGTAGGTCAGGGGAAGTAGTAGTGCTTCCAGTCATATGAGTATGCGGTTCTTTGCTACTTTCGTAAAGGAGGTATGTGCTAGGGCATTTGGTTTCCAGTATTTCATGAAATTGTGCTAGTTGTTTTGAGTTTTGGTCAGTATGGTTAGAATAGATTTAAGATTTTGTTATTATATTTTCATACTTAATTAGTAGTCATTTTATAAGGCGCTGAGTCCTCCAAAGTTGGAGTGTGGCTGCCCAAGTGGCGGGGTAATCAAAAACGGTAACGCACATAATGTTCGCATCTCTAGCTGGTGCATTTGTACCATAGTGTTCAAGTGCTTCGGCTGTTGGGATGATCCCTGGAGTCTTTAAGCCAGGGTACGACAACATTTATAACATAAGGCGCAGAGGTCTCACACTGGGAAAAAAAAGTATCACCTTATAGTCTGAAAAATATGGAACTCATTTTATAACTTGTTTATATACTCTCACATTTCCCCTAAGCGCACGTACACAGTACATCCGGATTTTCCACGCAGAAATAATCAATAAGTAAAAGAACGAAGGAAAAAAATATACAGATTAGGGGAAATATGGGCACGTCCGTACATATTTTCCATCTTTCTTTTACTTATTGATTATTTCTGTGCGGAAAATCTGGATGTACTGTGTACGTGCCCTAACTCTTTATGACTTTATATCACCCTTTCTTGAATGATATAAATATCCACTTCAATATTTCGACAAGTTAAACTAAAATCAAATACTGCCATAAATAATTAAAAACTTTTTTTAAAGTGTTTCTTGCAATACGGATATGTGATCTGAATGCTACACTTATGATAGTTTATTTGTTTACATTACACATTACATTTCTCAGCACATTGAAACTTTACTAGTAATTCAAATATCATCCTTCTTTTAGTACTGTAAAATAATTTTATTATTCAATATAGTTCGGATGTGTAGCTTTCTTCTTTTTTTTTTCATTTTGGGTCATTTTAGCAGCATTGTTTTTTTAGAAGAGACACGTGGTTAGCAGCGACTGCTTTAACAACTAAACTGTACCCTTGCCAGCCACCAGGAGCTGGGTGAAAAGCACAATTTGTTACAAAATGGTGGATTTTTATTAATCCCTACTATCTATTTAACTAAATACTTACCAACACCTGAAACAACTGCATTAGCGTTAAGCGACCTGGAGCTATACCATAGCAAAGAGAAAAACGAAAGTAGGCCTGGCCTTGACCCCTAGCCGGATGTGGGGCGGGAGTGATCCCCCCTTACCGGTCTAGCTTGTGGCTAGGCCAATGAGCGCCTACCTTCCGCCATTACAAAATTTTACAGGAAGCATCTTATAGTGAGGGAGGATACAAGGGAGGGTACCTCGTTTTGTTTCAGGTGTTGGTAAGTATTTAGTTAAAATAGATAGTATGGATTAATAAAAATCCACCAATCTACTTTAACCATACTGTACCAACACCTGAAACAACTGCAGATTACCAAAGCGGAGGAGGGTAGATGCTTCAGTAACCCAACCCACCGCGTGAGGAGAAGAGCGAGACCTGGGCGCTTTTTTCCCTTGGGGGGTTAAAAAAGTGGTAATCCCCACTAGTCCCCTTCAAAAAAAGCCCTGAGTCCCCCTTTTAACTCCTTTAGCCTAAATGCGGCTTAGAAAGGGGAGGTAAAAGGTCTGCTCCAAATATTGCCCCAAAACATAATTGCAATGATATACCCACTAAAGTATGATAGGGGGAGTCGTTGGGAGCTTGCCTCCGTACTTACAGTTTAGACGGAGACGGCGGTCTGGGCGACAACTATCTTCCTGATAGTGAAGGAGTCGTCATGTTTCGTGGCCACGTACCTCAGGTAGAAGTTGGGGAACGTGTTGACCGACTTCCAGAAGGCGGCTGACATGATATTCACCAAGGGAACCCCCTTAACGAGAGCGAGCGAGGCGCTGATTGCGCGCAGCTCGTGAACCCTGATAGAGCCGGATGGCAGGCTAACGAGAGACTGAGAGTAGGCTAGCTTGACACAGTCTAACAACCATGTTGCTACCGTGTTCTTAGAAAACGTCTTTAGCGTACTTAGGGTTAATAGAAAGAAACAATCTTCTTCTAGAGCCCCTAAAACCTTTGGTTCTAGACAGGTAGGATCTGAGCGCGCGGACCGGACAGAGAAAAACGGTCCGCATCGTCCGGGCAGAGAATTGTCCGCAAACTGGAGATAGAGAGCAGAGGAGACTCGACATCGCCGGGCTGATTCTTGGCCCTGAACTCGGGCAAAAAGTAAAGCGAAACGGACGAGAAATCCTCCGCGAACTCGACGTCCCTGGAGAGCCCGCTAAGGGAGTGGAGGCAACTGACCCGTCTGGCCGATGCGAGAGCAATCAAGAACACCGTCTTGAAAGTGAGGAAAGCGAGAGGTTCACAGCGATCCCTTAGATAATTCTAAACAAGAAACACGTCCCATTGCGGGACCTGGACAGTCCTCGCCGGGGCCCGCAAACGCACCGCGTCCAAAATGTGGGACACCCGCGGAGCGGAGAGCTCAGAGGTTCAATCAAAACCTAAGGCTAACGAACTGGTGTTAATCAGAGCAGCCTTGTAGTCAGAAAGGGTCTGAGCAGAGAGGCCCTAAGTCCTGTGCAAGTGGGACAGGAACTCCACCAACTGGACTGTGGTAGGGTGCAGCGCGTGAAATTCCGACGTGGACGGAACATGGCTGACTAAAAAAGCAGCCAGGAGATGACAAACCCCGCATGGAGTCACCTAGAGCAGCCAAGGCAGAAATTAAAACGGAATGGCCGGACCGGGCCACCACCCGCTGCTACGCCCTTTCGAACCAGGCCAGGAGATGGAAAAACCCGCAAAATATCGATCGAAGTGGCGAGTCTGAGTCAAAAACGAAATGGCCCACATCTGGACAAGACTTGTTCAGAATGTCGGGCGAGCAAAGGACCGATGACGGGATAGAGACAGCTAGTACTAAATGATTAAGATGAGAATCCGCAAAACAGCAGATTCAACCTCTGAACTAGCAAACTGAGAAGCCACGGAACGAATGTGCAACTGCACTTCGAAACCAACTCTACATGCTAAGACCGTAGGGAGACAAAATAAAAACTGCCTCTGACGTAGGGACAGACCGAAACAGCAACATAGTTGCTATCGCATGACGTCAAATCAAACCAGATGACGCGGAAATGTCCCCACTGAAAAGGAAACATGTAGACAAAAGCGGAACAGTGTGCAAACGTGACGTAAACACACCTCGACTTAACCCATTTCAACGGCACTGACTCAAAATGGGGGTGGGGGGCCTGAAGGAAGGCCAAAAAACACCCAGTCGAACAACTTAAGTTGAAAATTGACGTTTAGTGATCTGACAGCTGGGCATAGAAGATCATGGTAGCCGGACAGATGAGTCCGATCGGGACGGAACCAGACCGAAAAGGAAGGCTGGAACGAGTCCACTTGAAGAACAACTCATGGTTGTAATCAGAGGAAACGAGTGTCTGAAACAGAGCAAGTAAAAACCATGCCAGCCAGAACAGACATCATTCGAAAGAACGGCGAAGCCGGGGCCGTTCAGAAGGAAGGCAACAAGGGTACGGTTGAACAACCCTCGGTTGCAACCGTGAAAGAAGGAGCGCACGCTCCGACTTCTCTCTGCAAGGGCCTTAGTATACCTTGGCAGGAAGGAGCTCCGAAACTGACTCCATCAGACTAAGAAGTCTGAGGAGACGGAAAAGTGTGACCGACTTCGTACTGAGAGGACGGACACCAACAGAGAAAACGAGGACAGTGTCCTCCGAGGCTGAGACTGTGAATCCGACCGTGTCGAACCCATCTCCAGACAGTCTTTAAAGTGCCCCAAAAAGAGTCTCTGGCCAGAAGAATCACCAAGAGAAGCTAGAGCCACTCCAAAGGTTGGTTCAATCACGGACTCAAAGAGCCTGAAAACCGCAAGAGAGGTCGTTGGAGAGGTTTTGCTCAAAGTACAGCAATGAACCGAATCAACAACGTCACAAAAGCACAGCCCTTGAGGGCTTTGGACAAAGATGCTTCCAACTGTATTACGTTGGAAGGAAAAAACTTGACCGGGCAAGACTCTTGTCATAATGGAGTTTCTCCGCTACAGCCTTAGAAGGCTTGGAGAAAGAGGGAAACGGGAGGTAGTCCCATGGACACCTAGCACCGACTTGAACGGATGAACAACAAAAAAGCCCACGGGAACTGAATCTTCCTTGGGCCAGGTAGACCTGCCCAAAGAGAAACGGTTAGTTACTGCGAGAAGCGTAACAGAGTATCCAATTGACGTCAGGATAACCGTGGAAAAAACCAATTGAACGGTACTGACTTAGAAAGAACGGTAGAGGATTGAAGAACAAAAATAACCGTTTAAACGGCCATGACTTGTAAAGAGTAACCCAAGTCAGAAAAAACAAGGCCTGACAGGATGGGCCGAAAAGGAGGACCGGTTGAATGAGAAATCAGGTTGAACAACTGTTGTTGTAACCAGAAAGGCATGAAACTGAAGAGAGCAAGAAAAACCATGCTCGTCAGAATCGAAGAAACGGACCATCAGGAGCCGTTGCAACAGCCATGAATGAAACAAAGAAAAACGATGGATCATTCCCAAAAGCCACCGTGCCAAACGGAAGGTCAGAATCACCATGAGGTTCTTGAAGAACCGGAACGGAACCCGACGGTCCGTTGCCCAACCCGGTAAAATGGATCGGAGAAAGCGATCGATCAGAAGCACAAGAGCTCGAGATCAGCAGATCGAAGTAGATCTAACCAGATGATTAGATGGTACAAGAGAACTCTTCTTGTGAGAAAACCCCTGAAGAGCCCAACGATGAACCAAAAACCGAAGAAAACGGCCGGTTCATTCACGGACTCAAAGAGCCTAAAAACCACAGGAGAATTCGTAGGAGAAAAAAGTTTCCCCAAATTCTCTGCGATGGGCCGAACCAACGAAGCCGCAAAGCCAGAACCCTTGAGGGCTTAGACAAAGATTCCTCCAACTGCTTGAAGTTGGAAGACTTAATCTTGGTCGGGGCAAGATTCCTGTCGCAAAGGAGCTTCTCTGCTTCGGCCTTAGAAGGCTAAAGCGAAACGGTTAGCTTCTGCCATCTTCCCGGCACAAAGGAAAGCCTTGCTTTCCGATTGGAGTGGTCCAGAAGCTTAGGAGCTTGCAAGAACCAGAGCTCCTTTTCCTGGTGAGTGGCCGGACCGGGCCAAAACACGCTGCTACGCCCTTGCCTGGATGGAGACGGACTTAGCTAAGTCCACGTCGGAAGGCCCGGGTCCAAAGGAGGACGCTGGGAGGGAGGCCCGAGTGCGCGGCAGAGGCCGAGGCCTCCTGCCGAGAGAGGCCCAACCTGCCCGAGGCCTGGAGTACCGGGGAGCCCGCGGCCCCCGAGCATGGCCCCGAGGGCTCCCATCGAGGAAGGCCCGGGTCCGAAGGAGGCCCGGTGAGGGAGGACCAAGGGAGCCGGAGAGGCCTAGGCCCGGGGAGGCCGCGGCCTCCCAGGTCGAGGTCTCCGAGCACGGCCCCCGAGGCCTCCCACCGAGGGAGGCCTGGGTCCGAAGGAGGCCTGAGGAAGCCGGAGAGGGCCCAGGCCCGGGGAGGCCGCGGCCTCCGAGGCCTCCCACCGAGGGAGGCCCGGGTCCGAAGGAGGCCCGGCGAGGGGGCCGGAGAGGCCTAGGACCGGGGAGGCCGCGGCCCCCAAGCACGGCCACCGAGGCCTCCCACCGAGGGAGGCCCGGGTCCGCCGGGGGCCCGGTGAGGGAGTCCCGACGGAGCCGGAGAGGCCTAGGCCGGGAGGCCTCGTCGGTGGGGAGGCCTCATCCGTCCGTAGACGTGTCGACCGGCCTCCTGGCCGGGAAAACACTCAACCGATGTTACCCCCACTGGGGCGAACACCGGGAGACTCTCTCGGCCCAAGGCCCCAGGCCTGGGTGAAGGGCCAAGAGAGGTACCAACAACACCATCGGAGACTTTCCGACGGCGAAGTGGTGTTAGCCGGTAGGCCTCGGCCTCCCGGCCGGAAATCCACTCGACCGGAGTCCCCACCGCTGGGGGGAGCACCGGGAGATCCTCTCGGACCGAGGCCCGCGGCCAGGGCAAAGCGGCCGAGAGGAGCACCAACCCCGCCTTCGGAGACTTTCCGACTGAGGGCGGCGATAGCCGGTAGGCCTCGGGCTCCCCGGCCGGGGAGGTGTCGAGAGGCCTACGGCCTTCCGGGCTCGAGTTTCCTTCGAGGTACCGGGATGTCTGATTGAGGCCCCAGTCGTAAGACCTCGACACATGGTCGGAAGGGGGCCTCCGTCGCCCTCTCTCCAACATAGGGTCGGAGAGGTGGAAACTAGGCGAGTCCCCGAGTGCAAACGTGCCACTCGGGGCTACAGACATGCGCGGCTGCGACTTATCCAACGAAGTTGAAGCTGAAGGCGTGGAAGACCGGGTCGAAGTGGTGGCCTTGGAAGAAAGAGGCCTCCTGTCTAAACACAAAGGCACGTAAGAACCAACGGACGAAATTGGCCGAGAGGCCTTATGTTGAGGAGAGGAGAAGGGGAAGAGACGGACGAAAAACCAACCGTGGAGGCCTTAGGAGGCCTAGACGGAGAAGAGTGAGAGCGCTTAGACTTAGAGTGCTTAGACTTCGATTTGTGAGAAACTGAACGGATAGATCTATCCGAGGATTCCTTAGAAGAAAAACGGCCTGCTTCATCCCTAGGAAGAGGAGAACGGACCAAGGGGTCAACTTGAACTTTGGGAGAAACATTCGAGTTTGAGCCTGAAGTGGCCATATCATGTGCGTGCGCGCGTGCACTGGAGCACGACGAGTGAGAGACTCGACACAAAATTAATTATATCCAGTTCTAGAGAAGAGAGAACTATCAAAACTGAGCCAATCGAGACTCAGATACACCCTATGTTCGATGATAGGAGGAAAAGGAACAAACCCACCTAGTTTGAGTGTTAGATAATAAAAAAGTCAAGAGTGCTGGTAGCCCAGGTCTGCCATGAACGCTGGAAAATTGTAATGGCGGAAGTAGGCGCTCATTGGCCTAGCCACAGCTAGACCGGTAAGGGGGGATCACTCCCGCCCCCATCCGGCTAGGGGTCAAGGCCAGGCCTACTTTCGTTTTTCTCTTTGCTATGGTATAGCTCCAGGTCGCTTAACGCTAATGCAGTTGTTTCAGGTGTTGGTACAGTATGGTTAAAGTAGATAGTGTCCCTGGGGTCATGCAGCTGTCGGTGTATCACAAGAAGAAGCAGAATCAACATTTTCAGTCTAAAAACATGGGTGCAACTCCCCCAAAATGAAAAAAATCTGAAAGGCAGGGGTCCAGGGACTCATGGCCCCAGCAGGGTACAGAGGCAGTGCCCCGTCGGACGATTCAGGGGGGCAACTTAAGAGAGAGAGATAACGAGACAGACAGTTAAAATGATGGACAGAGACAGTTTGAGTGCGATAAGCCTTGTAAAATTATTACAATGTCTCTGTAAACTTCCAAGATAGAACAACCAAGTTAAAAATGCCTCAAATCGCTTGTGGTCGTGTTATTTTTGTTTTTATGAATTAAAAAAAACTGAAGTTCAGTTATGGGTAAAATTAAAAATACTGAAATCAGTGTAAAACTGAAAGAGTAGCACCCATGTAAAAACCAGTGACTGACCTTGGTCCAAGGCGTAGCTCTGCATCACGTTGTGACTGACCTTGATCCAAGGCGTAGCTCTGCATCACGTTGAGAATGCTGAAAGAGTAGCACCCATGTAAAAACCAGTGACTGACCTTGATCCAAGGCGTAGCTCTGCATCAGGTTGAGAATGCTGAAAGAGTAGCACCCATGTAAAAACCAGTGACTGACCTTGGTCCAAGGCGTAGCTCTGCATCAGGTTGAGAATGCTGAAAGAGTAGCACCCATGTAAAAACCAGCGACAGACCTTGGTCCAAGGCGTAGCTCTGCATCAGGTTGTGATTGACCTTGGTCCAAGGCGTAGCTCTGCATTAGGTTGAGAATGCTGAAAGAGTAGCACCCATGGAAAAACCAGTGACTGACCTTGGTCCAAGGCGTAGCTCTGCATCACGTTGTGACTGACCTTGGTCCAAGGCGTAGTTCTGCATCACGTTGTGACTGACCTTGGTCCAAGGCGTAGCTCTGCATCAGGTTGAGAATGCTGAAAGAGTAGCACCCATGTAAAAACCAGTGACTGACCTTGGTCCAAGGCGTAGCTCTGCATCAAGTTGAGAATGCTGAAAGAGTAGCACCCATGGAAAAACCAGCGACTGACCTTGGTCCAAGGCGTAGCTCTGCATCAGGTTGAGAATGCTGAAAGAGTAGCACCCATGTAAAAACCAGTGACTGACCTTGGTCCAAGGCGTAGCTCTGCATCAGGTTGAGAATGCTGAAAGAGTAGCACCCATGGAAAAACCAGTGACTGACCTTGGTCCAAGGCGTAGCTCTGCATCAGGTTGAGAATGCTGAAAGAGTAGCACCCATGGAAAAACCAGTGACTGACCTTGGTCCAAGGAGTAGCTCTGCATCAAGTTGAGAATGCTGAAAGAGTAGCACCCATGGAAAAACCAGTGACTGACCTTGGTCCAAGGCGTAGCTCTGCATCACGTTGTGACTGACCTTGGTCCAAGGCGTAGCTCTGCATTAGGTTGAGAATGCTGAAAGAGTAGCACCCATGTAAAAACCAGTGACTGACCTTGGTCCAAGGCGTAGCTCTGCATCACGTTGTGACTGACCTTGATCCAAGGCGTAGCTCCGCATCACGTTGAGAATGCTGAAAGAGTAGCACCCATGTAAAAACCAGTGACTGACCTTGATCCAAGGCGTAGCTCTGCATCAGGTTGAGAATGCTGAAAGAGTAGCACCCATGTAAAAACCAGTGACTGACCTTGGTCCAAGGCGTAGCTCTGCATCAGGTTGAGAATGCTGAAAGAGTAGCACCCATGTAAAAACCAGCGACAGACCTTGGTCCAAGGCGTAGCTCTGCATCAGGTTGTGACTGACCTTGGTCCAAGGCGTAGCTCTGCATTAGGTTGAGAATGCTGAAAGAGTAGCACCCATGTAAAAACCAGTGACTGACCTTGGTCCAAGGCGTAGCTCTGCATCACGTTGTGACTGACCTTGGTCCAAGGCGTAGTTCTGCATCACGTTGTGACTGACCTTGGTCCAAGGCGTAGCTCTGCATCAGGTTGAGAATGCTGAAAGAGTAGCACCCATGGAAAAACCAGTGACTGACCTTGGTCCAAGGCGTAGCTCTGCATCAAGTTGAGAATGCTGAAAGAGTAGCACCCATGGAAAAACCAGCGACTGACCTTGGTCCAAGGCGTAGCTCTGCATCAGGTTGAGAATGCTGAAAGAGTAGCACCCATGGAAAAACCAGTGACTGACCTTGGTCCAAGGCGTAGCTCTGCATCACGTTGTGACTGACCTTGGTCCAAGGCGTAGCTCTGCATTAGGTTGAGAATGCTGAAAGAGTAGCACCCATGGAAAAACCAGTGACTGACCTTGGTCCAAGGCGTAGCTCTGCATCACGTTGTGACTGACCTTGGTCCAAGGCGTAGCTCTGCATCAAGTTGAGAATGCTGAAAGAGTAGCACCCATGTAAAAACCAGTGACTGACCTTGGTCCAAGGAGTAGCTCTGCATCAAGTTGAGAATGCTGAAAGAGTAGCACCCATGTAAAAACCAGTGACTGACCTTGGTCCAAGGCGTAGCTCTGCATCAGGTTGTGACTGACCTTGGTCCAAGGCGTAGCTCTGCATTAGGTTGTGACTGACCTTGGTCCAAGGCGTAGCTCTGCATCACGTTGTGACTGACCTTGGTCCAAGGCGTAGCTCTGCATTAGGTTGAGAATGCTGAAAGAGTAGCACCCATGGAAAAACCAGTGACTGACCTTGGTCCAAGGCGTAGCTCTGCATCAAGTTGAGAAAGCTGAAAGAGTAGCACCCATGTAAAAACCAGCAACTGACCTTGGTCCAAGGCGTAGCTCTGCATCACGTTGTGACTGACCTTGGTCCAAGGCGTAGCTCTGCATCAGGTTGAGAATGCTGAAAGAGTAGCACCCATGGAAAAACCAGTGACTGACCTTGGTCCAAGGCGTAGCTCTGCATCAGGTTGAGGATGCTGACAGTGAAGGGGCCGGGCACGCCGAGGCCCAGGTTCAGCAGCTTACAGGTGTCCCCCTCCAGGTTGAGATCCATGTCCAGGTGACGGCGCTCAGAGTAGCCCTCCTCCATGCTCTCACACACACTGCTGGTCACCTTCTCTGTGACAGTCACAATACTTAGCCATAAAATAAACAACTACAACAAAACTTCACAGCTTGAATGACATCTGTGTTTCTATTCTCTAAGCCAAACATGGTTTGGTTGGGTAAATTTTGTCCACACGCACACTCACCCAAAAAACAATGAAAACAACGTAAAGAAAAACATTTTAAAAAAATTAGCGTGAGGAGAGATATCCATTTGATAACATTTTCCTTTACTATTGAAATCGAAGAGCAAGAAGTATGAACAATGCCCCCCCCCCCCCACTCCCCTTTTTGTTGTTGTTGAGCTGGAGATCATTTTTTGGTTTTCTTCATTAAGAAGACAATTTGGGGAATTTCTTTCAAGTCTTACACCTATCCTTTGTCATGGACACATTAATGGACACATTAATCTCTCTAATAACGTGTATTAGTAGCATGCTCTCTCTCACTCTCAATCTCTCTCTCTCTCCCTCCCTCCCTCTCTTGTCAAGGAATGTCCCATTAACAATCATAACTGTGTATGGTATTCTCATTGAAACATCCATTAAAAAAACAAAATCATCAAATGAATTCCAGGCTTCCACATTTTCAACAACAAAAAAACAACATTGTGCATGCCTTACAATAATCATACAATTCAAAACTTTTACAATCAGCCCAAACGCAACAACGTAGATGACTCGAACTGAACACATTGTTACAGGGAAGGTGGAGCGGGTCAGGGGGGAGTAAGGGGATGATCCTCTTCTTTTTCTTCGATCGCTCAGACAGGTTCCTGTCAATTATGAGCGCAGATGCGTCATGCTGCCGTTATGCGCATAACTAAGAAATCGTTAGGCCCAGCAAGTCTGACTTCGGCTGGAGGAAATCTTTTTGAAAGTGTGTCATGAAAAAAGGCAGGAGAATGGACCGGCGAGGCAGAAAGATAGTAGACGACAGAAAGCAAAGGGATAAAAGAGAGTGACAGATTAGAGGAAGTTACAAGCACAGAACTTCCAGAAGGTGGATCATGAATCCGATCCCGTGGCGACCTACCGAGTTGTTTAACGGAGAGGTGCAGGCCGTTGCTGAAGAGGACGGAGGCGAGCCAGGCGTTGCTCTGGTTCTCGCAGGGCATGAGGGGCGGGCCGTGCATCATGCTGCCGATGCACAGGCCGATCAGCAGGGCGCACGTCCGCTCCAGGTCCAGCATCCACGACCAGGGGTAGGCTTGACCATCCTCGCCACATTCTGGGACACGCAATGTGGCAAACGTTTTTGTTAACTTCTCTTTTCTTTACTTCTCTGTGACTCCTGTTTTAACCTCTCTTTGCTCTTGTCAACTCCTCTGTTACTCATCTTTTAACTCATTCAAGTCGTTCCAGCCATATATGTCCGGAATTAATAGATAGCTCTCAATTTTATGCATTTGCTTCAAGGGAAGTAAATATGTGTGCACACAATACCTTGGTCACTTCTAAACTCGCTTTGCTCCCTTGGACTCTGACTTTGCTTTTGTAGTGGTGAAACCAATCAGTGTAGCGAGATTTTCTATATAAAGTCTATGTCTAAATATTAAAAAGTATGATCTACCACTTCCCTATGCTTAAACCTGAAGTAAAAACCCATAATCTTCTTTCATTTCTCCTTTTGTTTATGCATGCTTTGTTTGTGTGTATGGCTGGCTGGAGTGTTTTGTGAGGTTTTAATTCAAAATTGTTGTGATGCGAATGAGTTAACCTTTCTTTAATCTTATCAACTTCTCTGTGACTCATCTTTTAACTCTTGCCAGCTCTTCCTCTAGTGGCTCTACAAAACAGACCACCCCTCACTAGCCTTGCTCCAGCAGGTCCATTATGAGGCGAGGGGTGTCAGGCAGGTCACAGCACAGTGATTCCAAGTATAACAGTTACAGCTTACGTCACCTTCCCGCAACATGAACTCTTCCTCTACACAAACAAGAAACAATCGTCGCTCACTGTAGCCTGGCTCCAGCTGGTCTATGTCAAGGCAAGTGGTGTAAATTATACCTTTACACACCTTAACTCAACATGAACTCTCCCTCTACACAAACAAGAACCAATCATCACTCACTGTGGCCTGGCTCCAGCTGGTCTATGTCAAGGCAAGTGGTGTAGATTATACCCTTACACACCTTCACTCAATATGAACTCTCCCTCTACACAAACAAGAACCAATCATCGCTCACTGTGGCCCGGCTCCAGCTGGTCTATGTCAAGGCAAGTGGTGTAGATTATGAACTCTTCCAATACACTCTAAACAACCGATCGTCACTCACTGTGGCCTGGCTCCAGCTGGTCCATTTCTAGGCGAGGGGTGTAAGGCAGGGCGCGGCAGAGGGTGTCGAGGTAGGGCAGGAGGGCCACCACCTCGTGCAGCACGGGAACCACCAGGGGCACGGGAACCACCACCAGGGCCGTCATGATGTGCACCAGCATCTCCCCTGCTGGGGACTGCAGCAGCAGGTCTGCCACAGAACACCACAGGATAGACACACCATTATATAAAGGCTGTCATAATGTGCACCAGCATCTCCCCTGCTGGGGACTGCAGCAGCAGGTCTGCCACAGAGAACACCACAGGATAGACACACCATTATAAAAAGGCTGTCATGATGTGCACCAGCATCTCCCCTGCAGGGGACTTAGGTCTGCCACAGAGAACACCACAGGATAGACACACCATTATATAAAGGCTGTCAGGATGTGCACCAGCATCTCCCCTGCAGGGGACTTAGGTCTGCCACAGAGAACACCACAGGATAGACACACCTTTATATAAAGGCTGTCATGATGTGCACCAGCATCTCCCCTGCAGGGGACTTAGGTCTGCCACAGAGAACACCACAGGATAGACACACCATTATATAAAGGCTGTCATGATGTGCACCAGCATCTCCCCTGCAGGGGACTTAGGTCTGCCACAGAGAACACCACAGGATAGACACACCATTATATAAAGGCTGTCATGATGTGCACCAGCATCTCTCTCCCCTGCAGGGGACTTAGGTCTGCCACAGAGAACACCACAGGACAGACACACCATTATATAAAGGCTGTCATGATGTGCACCAGCATCTCCCCTGCAGGGGACTTAGGTCTGCCACAGAGAACACCACAGGACAGACACACCATTATATAAAGTCCGTCATAATGTGCACCAGCATCTCCCCTGCAGGGGACTTAGGTCTGCCACAGAGAACACCACAGGACAGACACACCATTATATAAAGGCCATCATAATGTGCACCAGCATCTCCCCTGCAGGGGACTTAGGTCTGCCACAGAGAACACCACAGGACAGACACACCATTATATAAAGTCCGTCATAATGTGCACCAGCATCTCTCTCCCCTGCAGCAGCAGGTCTGCCACAGAGAACACCACAGGATAGACACACCATTATATAAAGGCTGTCAGGATGTGCACCAGCATCTCCCCTGCAGGGGACTTAGGTCTGCCACAGAGAACACCACAGGACAGACACACCATTATATAAAGGCTGTCATGATGTGCACCAGCATCTCCCCTGCTGGGGACTGCAGCAGCAGGTCTGCCACAGAACACCACAGGACAGACACACCATTATATAAAGGCTGTCATGATGTGCACCAGCATCTCCCCTGCAGGGGACTTAGGTCTGCCACAGAGAACACCACAGGATAGACACACCATTATATAAAGGCTGTCATGATGTGCACCAGCATCTCTCTCCCCTGCAGCAGCAGGTCTGCCACAGAGAACACCACAGGATAGACACACCATTATATAAAGGCTGTCGTGATGTGCACCAGCATCTCTCTCCCCTGCAGCAGCAGGTCTGCCACAGAGAACACCACAGGACAGAAACACCATTATATAAAGGCTGTCATGATGTGCACCAGCATCTCTCTCCCCTGCAGCAGCAGGTCTGCCACAGAGAACACCACAGGACAGAAACACCATTATATAAAGGCCGTCATAATGTGCACCAGCATCTCTCTCCCCTGCAGCAGCAGGTCTGCCACAGAGAACACCACAGGACAGACACACCATTATATAAAGGCTGTCATGATGTGCACCAGCATCTCTCTCCCCTGCAGCAGCAGGTCTGCCACAGAGAACACCACAGGACAGACACACCATTATATAAAGGCCGTCATAATGTGCACCAGCATCTCCCCAGCAGGGGACTTAGGTCTGCCACAGAGAACACCACAGGACAGACACACCATTATATAAAGGCCGTCATAATGTGCACCAGCATCTCCCCTGCAGGGGACTTAGGTCTGCCACACACATAATGCATTTACGCATCAACTGTATTACTGGTAGGGTAGTTCTGAGGTGGACACACTCACCTCATAAACAACTGTGTCTTTGTTCGATACTCGACAAAAGCAGAGTGTTCTGCTTGCCCTCAAAGAGAGCTTATGACCTGAGCATCAAGTCTTTCAAAAAGGATGATAAGACACACATTTGACACACATTTTAGTGCACATTTAAGGACTCTGTATCAGCAGCAACAAAGGGATGGTCAGTAGTCAAAATGTCCACCTCCCACCCCCTGAAAAATATAATCTATCTTACAGCTCACACTCATTTTCACTGATGATCATTGAGGTGCCACTTAGTTATAATCATTGCATAAGATCTCTCTTTTGTCATGACAACACAGTAATTCGCTAGAACAGAGAAAAAAAATAGGACCGTATGCTATTGGCAAGCTAAAAACTTTTTTTTTTAAAGGGCAGACTGTCATACCATCAAGAGAAAATGTTTAACCCCTTGACTTCTACATAATGTATCACGTACTGACTTGATAACATCACTGATGATGTCATCAGATGAAGAGGAATAACTCTGGATATGCTGGTTTTTGCTCTAGCAGTCAAGAGAGTTATATCCACAAACCATTTTGCCAGATTGGCTCTATCAGTTGCCTTTTTCATGTCATGATTTGTACAATGATTTTTTTCTTTAGTTGTCTTTGGCAGTCAAGGGGTTAACTCTCATTGAACGCCCCCATTCCATTGAGTTAATAGCCTTCATATGAGCCCTATGGAGGCTCCTTCAGTGTAATCAGTGTAATCAATTCAGATTCAGATTCAGATTGGGTTGCCATGGGAGGATAAACAACTCTTTTTTTAAAAAGAATTACAAAACATGTTAACTCGTCACAACACGTGTCTTGTTGGAGCATCAGGCGTTACCTTCCAGCTGGCTGTGGAAGTCAGGGCTGCCCCCCGGGGTGTCCCTGACGATGGAGGTGGCCAGCTTGACGATCTCTGCGCACACCGGCAGCAGCAGCAACAGGTGGCGCTGCAGGTGCTTGCCCACCACCTGCACCTGCACGCAACGCAACGGGGCAGGTTCACCGCCTTGTCTCTGAGTTCCCGCAGTGAGCGGGGTGGTGCCTCCATTCGGGGAGCTGGACGACCCCGCCCTCCGCGAGTGTCTCCCCATGGGAGAGGCATTTTGTTTAAGTAGTTCCCCCATCTTCTGGAAGTTCTGTGCTTGTAACTTCCTTTAATCTGTCCCTCTCTTTGACTCTGCCTTTTCCTTTTGCTTGCTGTCATCTATCTTTCTGGCTTATTGGCCCATACTCCTGCCTTTAAAAAAAAAATCTTCCAAATTTTCTCCTTTTGAACTCCTCCGGAATCGGAATGTTTCAGCTGTATGCAGCGGGGAGACCAGTGAAAACTGAAAACTGCATACATACATACCTTGCCCGTTATGGCCATATGGCTTGGGAATGCAGAAGAAGAAGTCTCTAAACGTCATTGGATACCAGCAGAGCTTCAGATTGTTTTCATAAACATGGGTCACATGACATGAAAATGATGGGTAAATTTCCAAAATAATGGGCCATGAATATGTCACTGAAGTCCTAAACTTAAATTTTTGCGCAGACTTCATGGGTCATATGACCCGTGGCTGCACAAAATGAGGGGTCAATACGGGTCAATCTGAAGCTGTTACAAAGTCAGTAACTTCACTTATCCACTGTCTGTGAACCAAGGACCTCCCAGCCACCAGTCCACGATACTACCACTGTGCCACACAAGCACAAAATGTATTTTAAAAAAACCCAAAATCCTCCGCATTGTAAATAGTGTAAACCTATTTTGTTCTTTATATCTATTATGATCTGTGTTTCTATCTTTTCATATATAATCAGTGCTTATGTACAATGTTTATTTTATTTTTCTTGTGTGTGTAGGCATTACTCACAGTTCTTAGTGTTTAGCTCAATGTTGCTCTGAGCTCCCTGCAAAGGCAGTAGAGTGCTTTATAAATGTCCAGAATTATTATTATTATTATTATAAATTTTTTATTGGTATTATTTCTAGTCAAAAAGACACAGTCATGTCTCCGTTAAATTCAGGTTGCTCCACCTGTACAGCATGTCGCCGCAGTGCAGTGTCACCCTGTACAGCATGTCGCCGCAGTGCAGTGTCACCCTGTACAGCATGTCGCCGCAGTGCAGTGTCACCCTGTACAGCATGTCACCGCAGTGCAGTGTCACCCTGTACAGCATGTCGCCGCAGTGCAGTGTCACCCTGTACAGCATGTCGCCGCAGTGCAGTGTCACCCTGTACAGCATGTCGCCGCAGTGCAGTGTCACCCTGTACAGCATGTCGCCGCAGTGCAGTGTGTCACCCTGTACAGCATGTCGCCGCAGTGCAGTGTCACCCTGTACAGCATGTCGCCGCAGTGCAGTGTCACCCTGTACAGCATGTCGCCGCAGTGCAGTGTCACCCTGTACAGCATGTCGCCGCAGTGCAGTGTCACCCTGTACAGCATGTCGCCGCAGTGCAGTGTCACCCTGTACAGCATGTCGCCGCAGTGCAGTGTCACCCTGTACAGCATGTCGCCGCAGTGCAGTGTCACCCTGTACAGCATGTCGCCGCAGTGCGGTGTCACCCTGTACAGCATGTCGCCGCAGTGCTGTGTCACCCTGTACAGCATGTCGCCGCAGTGCAGTGTCACCCTGTACAGCATGTCGCCGCAGTGCAGTGTCACCCTGTACAGCATGTCGCCGCAGTGCAGTGTCACCCTGTACAGCATGTCGCCGCAGTGCAGTGTCACCCTGTACAGCATGTCGCCGCAGTGCAGTGTCACCCTGTACAGCATGTCGCCGCAGTGCAGTGTCACCCTGTACAGCATGTCGCCACAGTGCAGTGTCACCCTGTACAGCATGTCGCCGCAGTGCGGTGTCACCCTGTACAGCATGTCGTCACCCGCAGTGCAGTGTCACCCTGTACAGCATGTCGCCGCAGTGCAGTGTCACCCTGTACAGCATGTCGCCGCAGTGCAGTGTCACCCTGTACAGCATGTCGCCGCAGTGCGGTGTCACCCTGTACAGCATGTCGCCGCAGTGCAGTGTCACCCTGTACAGCATGTCGCCGCAGTGCAGTGTCACCCTGTACAGCATGTCGCCGCAGTGCAGTGTCACCCTGTACAGCATGTCGCCGCAGTGCAGTGTCACCCTGTACAGCATGTCGCCGCAGTGCAGTGTCACCCTGTACAGCATGTCGCCGCAGTGCAGTGTCACCCTGTACAGCATGTCGCCGCAGTGCAGTGTCACCCACACCTTTTTTGGGCTTGGCAAGAAACCACCAAGCAGCTGGTATCTTCTTCTTCTTCGACCGCTCAGACAGTTTCCTGTCAATTATGAGCGCAGATGCGTCATACCGCCATTATGCGCCTAACTGAAAAAAGGCAGGAGAATGGACCGGTAAGGCAGAAATATAGTAGATGACTGTAAGTAAAGGGAAAAAGGCAGAGTCAAAGACAGTGACAGATTAGAGGAAGTTACAAGAACAGAACTTCTAGAAGGTGGGGGAACTATTTCATGGTTCGTGGGGACTTGGAAGAGTGCCAAAAAAGGACCTTAAAAGGACCTTTAAAGGACCAGAAAATTTGTTTAAAGGACCTATTTAAACCTTGTTTGTAGTTGTACTTGCAGACGTGGTGGGCGCAGAGCCAGACGCCGACGATTGTGGCTGAGCAGATTCTTTTTTTTTTTTGGCTGAGCAGATTCTTTTGTTGTTACAGTAGTACATCTGCTGCTTGCAAAAAAAGTCGGTCACATTTTCAGTCTTTGCGTGTTGTTTCAGCACCGACTCTCCCATTGACAAGATGTTGATGTTTTTTTCACAATATGCACAACGAACTGCATGTTTGTTGTCCATCACTTTTCGGACCCAGTCCTTATAAATGTCCTCTCAGCCAACGATCATGAAAACGAACACTTTCCAGGCATTTTTACACTTTTTACTTGAAAACAAGCACTGAAGCAGCCGTGTGGGAAGAATTTCAACATGGCGCATAAGATATCTCGCCGAATCTCGCGCACGTGACCGGATTTACAGTGACTATTAAAATTAGATCGTCTGCTCGAAAGATACGAAGGCGATCGATTTTTGGCAAATTTTATTTCATTTAATATATTTTTTTGAGGTACTTAGTTTTGTTTTTTGGCCCGATTAAAGGATTTAAACTGACCGCACCAATTTTAAAAGGACCTTTGACTGATTTGAAAGGACCTCCTTGCTGATATAAAGGACTTAACAGGCCTTTTGATGACCGATCAATTTCACAGCACTTTAAAGCACCTGAAAGGACCCCACGAACCATGTATTTATACAAAAGACCCCCGGTATCCCCACGGTGGGAAGCAGCTGGTCATAGGATACAAAAAAAGCACAAGCTCTCTCCCTCTCTCTCGCAAGCGGAAAATGTGAAAAATGGCCACTGCAGGCCAATACTTTTACTGTTGTAAAATAGATTCATACTCGGAAAAACGTTATCACTATTTCTTTCATTCTCTCTCTCTCTCTCTCTCTCTCTCTCAACTAACCATTTGTTGATTTTTACTGTTCAGACAGTATGCCAGGAGGTGTTTCTGTAGTGACGACAGCAGGTTGTGCAGATGAGGAGGGGGGCACGACTCCGCTGGAGTGGAGGACATTGTCCCTTTGTCACAATTCTTTTCCAGCTCACTCAGTGCTCGTTCCTTGAAAAACGTTAAAAAAAATGTACAGTGCAAAATAACTTTTGGATGCTTTTTTAACCCTTCCAGCACTATAGGCGGAATACATTCGCCCAGTACATCACTCTTCACTCCCACCAAATGCACAGACATTCACTGCCAAGCACCATGCCACGCGTTTGACTATTTACAGAGCTTATGTGACTGCTTCTTCTCTTAAAGCAGTGCATGCACACTCCAAAAAATAGATACTTCCCTCTTGTCGGTTGAGATGCAACAGACAAACAATAACGTCAGAAAATACACAGCGCTAGAAGAATTAAATTTGTCAGTCATAAAGAATTAATCATATTAGTTTAAAATTCAAAATCATGAAAATTCATCAAGGGGAATATGAAGTTATACATTTCTAAGTTATAAAAATCCTTGAAGAAGAATAGAAAACCTTCTGGAAGTGTTGTGCTTGTAACTTCCTTTAAACTGTCACTCTCTTTGACTCTGCCTTTTCCCTTAACTTGCTTTCTACTATCTTTCTGAATTTCCGGTTCATTCTCCGGCCTTTTTTCTATAAACACTTTCAAAAAGATTTCCTCCAGCTGAAGTCGGACATGCAGGGCCTAACTATTTCTTAATTGACAGGAAACTGTCTGAGCGATCGAAGAAGAAAATAAGTGACCAATTCTTAAGCCTACAGATTGTAGAAATAGAGAGAAAGGTATAAACTCCTAAGCCTAAGAATCAATCAAGGAGAAAAGTAAACATTCTTAAACCTAAAAAAAACCATGTGAAGGAGAATAATTTTTAAAAAATCTTTAAGTGAAATGGAATAGAGAACAGTTGCAAATTATCTTTCTTTCTCTACCCCCCCCCCCCCCCCTCTCTCTCTCTTTCTCCGTCGATTCTTCTCTCCTCCCCTCTCTCTCCCTTTCTCCTTCTCTCATTCTGTGTATGTCACTGTTTCTCTTTCATTCCCCCTCTCTCTCCCCATTATCTCCTCCTCCTCTCTCCCTCACTTTTTCACCCTTTCTCTCCCTCCTTCCCCCTCCCCTTCTCTCTCCCTCTCTTTTATCTTTTTCTTCCCTCCCTCCGTTTCTCACTTTCTCCCCCTTCCATCTCAATTATTCATGCTCTCCCTCCCCCGCTCTCTATTCCTCCCCCTCTACCCCCCCCCCCCCCCTTCATCAGCATCTCGGCCATGTCCAGGGTGATGGACGCCTCCTGACCCCCTCCACCTCCACACCCCTGCTCCCCCTCACCCCCTTGACCCCCCCCCCCCTCTCTCCTCTCTCTCTTCCACACCCAACTCACAGTGTGAGCAGCCAGGTTGCTGAGGATGGTTTTCATCAGCATCTCGGCCAAGTCCAGGGTGATGGACGCCTCCTGACCCCCTCCACACCCCTGATCTCCCTCCCCCTCACTGCCTTGACCACCACCACCACCCCCTCCACTCTCCTCGGGGTTGTTGATGCCCGGAGAAGTGGTCAGCCCCAGGACAGTGGCCACGTGCTGGTTGTCCTGTAGGCTGGTCAGCACGATTCCCAGCTGCATGCGCTGTCCACGACATGAAGTCCACAGCACGATGAGTCCACAAACATGAGATCACAACACTTTGCCTTCATGAGCTTACCACCGCCTTGGCTTAAGGCTGTGCCAGACCAATTGGCATAGGCTAGAACACCAAGGCTACATCAAAATGTTGTCATAGTCATGCGAGGAATGTCTTTAGCCAAGACAAGCTCCTAGCATAACATCATCAGTCTCCAAAATCCTCTGAAGACTTCGGAGTGTGGCTGCCCACGTGGCGGGGGTGATCAAAAACGGTCACACATGTAATGTTCTCATCCCTAGCTGGTGCATTAGTACCATAGTGTTCAAGTGCTTCGGCTGTTGGGATGATCCCTGGAGTCCATTACCCAGGGTACATCAGTTTAGCACACTTCACGACATGAGTTCATATAAGGTGGGATGAAAGCCAGAAGGAACTATGACAAAAGGGACAAAGAAGGCTGATAGTGCCCTCCGGCCCTCACCCGACGATTAACACTTTGAGACCATGATGCTTTCAGACCCTACATTCAAGGAGTTCTCAGGTAGTTTTTAACTCATTCAAGTCGTTCCGGCCATACATGCCCAGAATTAATAGATAGCTGTCAATTTGATGCATTTGCTTCAAGGAAAATAAATCTGTGTGCACATCATACCTTGGTCACTTCTACAATCGCTTCACTCCCTTAGACCACAATTTTGCCACTGACTGTTTTTGTAGTGGCTTGTTGTGGGGAAACCAATCGGTGCAGTTTTTCTACATAAAGTCTATATATAAAAATATCTGATCTGCCACTTCCCTATGTCAAAAGCTGAAGAAAAAAACTGTAATCTTCTTTCATTTCTTCTTTTGTTTATGTATGCTTTGTTTCAAGAGTAGTGATTTGTGAGTTTTTTTAATAATTAAAAATCGCTGTGATGCGAATGAGTTAATAAGGTCCTTTCAATACGCTTTACAAGTTTTAGTCACATTTTTCATCATGAACAATAGTGTCAAGGAGTTTTTAGACACTTCTTTTTTTCAAAATTGACAATTTTCTAAAGTATTGAAATCAGCCCCGTTGCCCTGTGTTATTTGACAGAGGAAGGATTGGAAATGAAATACTGCATGTTTGTTGTTCTTATATTCCACGTCTGTTCTGTCCCACACAAAATCAAGCTGCTTAGCTAAAAGACTTAATCTAAAAATCTTAGATAAAAACTGCACCAAGCATTATGTTTGTACAAATAATTTGGCTCCATGTTCTTCATTGTATTTCTGTGACTACAAAGTACCAAATCTTGACGACGTGTTACCTGTCCGCGGGTGAGACTGTCCCAGCTCCCTGGTCCCTGGGGCAGCAGGGAGTGCAGGAGCTCCATGCGCTCCCTTAAGGGAGGTAACAACAGGCAGGCCCCGATGGACAGGGTCGAGGACACAGCCTGCACAACAGGCAGCGCCATTAGCCTAAACATCAGGCATGGTTTGAAGTCAGTGTCTGTTACAATCACTATAGCTACGTGCACTCCCTTAAGGGAGGTAACAACAGGCAGGCCCCAATGGACAGGGTCGAGGACACAGCCTGCACAACAGGCAGCGCCATTAGCCTAAACATCAGGCATGGTTTGAAGTCAGTGTCTCTTCACATTGGTCTGTTACAATCACTATAGCTACGTGCACTCCCTTAAGGGAGGTAACAACAGGCAGGCCCCAATGGACAGGGTCGAGGACACAGCCTGCACAACAGGCAGCGCCATTAGCCTAAACATCAGGCATGGTTTGAAGTCAGTGTCTCTTCACATTGGTCTGTTACAATCACTATAGCTACGTGCACTCCCTTAAGGGAGGTAACAACAGGCAGGCCCCGATGGACAGGGTCGAGGACACAGCCTGCACAACAGGCAGCGCCATTAGCCTAAACATCAGGCATGGTTTGAAGTCAGTGTCTCTTCACATTGGTCTGTTACAATCACTATAGCTACGTGCACTCCCTTAAGGGAGGTAACAACAGGCAGGCCCCAATGGACAGGGTCGAGGACACAGCCTGCACAACAGGCAGCGCCATTAGCCTAAACATCAGGCATGGTTTGAAGTCAGTGTCTCTTCACATTGGTCTGTTACAATCACTATAGCTACGTGCACTCCCTTAAGGGAGGTAACAACAGGCAGGCCCCGATGGACAGGGTCGAGGACACAGCCTGCACAACAGGCAGCGCCATTAGCCTAAACATCAGGCATGGTTTGAAGTCAGTGTCTCTTCATTTCTGCTGCCTGTTGTTACCTCCCTTAAGGGAGTGCACGTAGCTAACGTGTGCTGGCCAACGTTCTTTTTCTTGTCAAGCACCATTTCTGTGGAATTCTCTGCCTTCTCCTCTCCGACACTCCAACTCAGTCTCCTCATTCAAAACCTCTCTTAAAACCCATCTTTTTCCTGCTGCGCCCTAAATATTTGATCAGTTGTCTATCGTTGTGTGCACGTGAGGGAAGATTGAATAAGAGGTTTGTGCTGTGTTTTGTGGTGCGTGTGTGTGTGTGTGTGTGTGTGTGTGTGTGTTGTGTGTGTGTGTGAGCATGAATGTGTGCATACATGTGTGTTGTGTGTGTTTTGGTTTTGTGGGTTGTGTGTGCACGCATGTGTGTGTGTGTGTGTGTGTGTGTCTGTGTTTGTGTGCGTGTCTGTCTGCGTGCGTACGTACGTTTTTGTGTGAGGGTGTTTGTGTATGTGTGTTGGTGTATGTGGTCAGTCCATGCGGCTCGGTAGCTGTGGCTTACCGAATGGGATATGAACGAGTTGGCTTCGATAAATGTGTGTGTTTATGTGTGTGCGTGTGCGTGTGTGTGTTAGAGAGAGAGAGAGAGAGAGAGAGAGAGAGAGAGAGAGAGAGAGAGAGAGAGAGAGAGAGAGAGAGAGAGAGAGAGTTGCTTTGTATATGCGCTGTTGCTGGTTGGTGTCACTCTTGAATGCTGTTTTTGTTGTCTGTTGATTAATCATTGATTGTAAAGCGCTTTGGGCTCATCTGAGGTAAAGCGCTATATAAATGTACAATTATTATTATTATTATTATATTACAATCACTATATATTATAGCTCTGTTCACTCCCTTAACCCTTTCGCCGCCAATGTCGCATTTTTGCACCACAATGATTTAACACCCATATTATTAAAATTCTTGAAATCAGGGTCTGTTATTCAATGATAATGTGTTCCTAAATTTGGGCATAAAGGATTGTCCCCATTCTAAATGTGACAAAGAAATCCCAAAATATTACAGACAAAATCTTTTCTGTATGCAAGTAAGCTTAATGGAAACTTTTGGCTCAAAGGTGGCTGGCGGTCAAAGGGTTAAGGGGGGGGTAGGCAACAGGCGGCAGGCCCTGATGGAAAGGGTGGAGGACACAGCCTGCACAACAGGCAACAAAACCATTTCTCCCCTTCAAGACATCGCTGCCTGAAGCCAGCTTCACTACTGGGGTTGTTAGAAGATCAAATAAACAGTGCAACAAAACCATTTCTCCCCTTCAAGACATCGCTGCCTGAGGCCAGCTTCACTACTGGGGTTGTTAGAAGATCAAATAAACAGTGCAACAAAACCATTTCTCCCCTTCAAGACATCGCTGCCTGAAGCGAGCTTCACTACCGGGGTTGTTAGAGGATCAAATAAACAGTGCAACAAAACCATTTCTCCCCTTCAAGACATCGCTGCCTGAAGCGAGCTTCACTACAGGCCTGGGGTTGTTAGAAGATCAAATAAACAGTGCAACAAAACTCACCACTGTATGTGTCATAAATTCATTGTCAATAACTTTCTTCTTCTTCTGCATTCCCAGGCCATATGACCATTATGGGTGAGGTACAATCCAGTTTTCACTGGCCTCCCCGTGCATTCAGTAGACATTCCAATTTCCAAGGAGCTCAAAGGAGAAAAGCCAATGAATCTGGAATGAAGAGTTTTTGCTTCTGAACAGTCCAGAGGGATATATTATCTGCAGACTATTTCGCGACATTGACCTTCAAAGGTCTCTTTTCTATTTCATAACTTAAAAACAAAACTTCCTCCGAAGTCGGAGTGTGGCTGCCCACATGGCGGGGTAATCAAAAACGGTCACACACGTAATGTTCTCACCCCTAGCTGGTGCCTTTGTACCATAGTGTTCAAGTGCTTCGGCTGTTGGGATGATCCCTGGAGTCTTTAAGCCAGAGAACAACAACAACAAAAACAAAACAATATTTTCTCAAATCTTCCCCATCAGTGAAGGGGTTAAACTAGACAGGAGGCATCCCGCTGCAGTGTACCTGCTGGATGGTGTCCGGCATGGATGTGTCGATGAGGCGGAACAGCAGGTTTCTGAGCGGCTGGGTCTGCTGGCCCAGCACCTCACTCCCCAGGCCACAGGCCAAGGTCAAGGCCATGTGTGAGGACAGCAGGCGCAGGCACAGCAACACAAAGTGGTGGTGCTGACTGCAAAATGGACACTTCCATTGATTTGATCAGTGGAGGCATTTTGGTTTACAGTGGAACCTCAGTGTTGCGACCACCCTACAGACTGGCCAAAACTGTCCGGAATTACGAGGTGGTCGGTTATACTGAACACTCTTTTACTGTTTTAATAGATAAGAAGAGAAGAGACAGAGTAAAGCTGTCCGTAATTATGAGGTGGTCGGTTATACTGAACACTCTTTTACTGTTTTAATAGATAAGAAGAGAAGAGACTGAGTAAAACTGTCTGGATTACCGGGGTGCTCACGATACTGAGGAGGGGTTCCACTGTATTTTTTGGTTTGTGATTATCAAGTTGTTCTTTCTAAGTTCCGAGTCTTGCACAACACTGCGTTCAGTTGATTGATCAAAAATATAAACAAACGTTTAAAATTTCTTCTAATTATTGCTGTTAGTCTTACCACTTTTCCTTCTCAGTCTGTTTCTCGGAGCATATGTTGAATTACACTTCCCACTGAAAGAGGCTTGTTTCTAATTTCAAAACAATACAACGCTCGGATGCTCAAGCTTTCCACATTTCTTCGGGTGAAAGCCAGAAGGTACTATCAGTGTCTTTCACTCCTTTATTTACAATACCCCCTGGCCGTCACCCGCCCATTCACACTGCTTACTGCGTGGAGGTGAAAGGCGGCGGGGGGTCCGCGGCATCAAAGCCATCGCAGTAGCGCTCCAGAAAACTGCACAGCGAGGCAAAGGTGGCCTCCTGCAGGTCCACACAGAAGGGGCGGTGCCACGCTATCACATGCCTGAAAGTACACAGCTGTAGATTGACACATAGAAACACTGGTGTACCACACAGATGGGGCAGTGCCACACTATCCCATGCCTGAAAAGAGCACAACTATAGAGATTGACACATAGAAACACTATAGAGATTGACACATAGAAACACTGGTCTACCACAGATGGGGCAGTGCCACACTATCCCATGCCTGAAAAGAGCACAACTATAGAGATTGACACATAGAAACACTATAGAGATTGACACATAGAAACACTGGTCTACCACACAGAAGGGGCAGTGCCTCGCTATCACATGCCTGAAAGAACACAGCTGTAGAGATTGACACATAGAAACACTACAGAGATTGACACATAGAAACACTACAGAGATTGACACATAGAAACACTATAGAGATTGACACATAGAAACACTATAGAGATTGACACATAGAAACACTATAGAGATTGACACATAAAAACAGTACAGACTGACACATAGAAACACTAATAGAGATTGACACATAGAAACACTAATAGAGATTGACACATAGAAACACTGGTCTACCACACAGATGGGGCAGTGCCACACTATCCCATGCCTGAAAAGAGCACAACTATAGAGATTGACACATAGAAACACTATAGAGATTGACACATAGAAACACTAATAGAGATTGACACATAGAAACACTATAGAGATTGACACATAGAAACACTATAGAGATTGACACATAGAAACACTATAGAGATTGACACATAGAAACACTATAGAGATTGACACATAGAAACACTACAGAGATTGACACATAGAAACACTATAGAGATTGACACATAGAAACACTACAGAGACTGACACATAGAAACACATGTGGTACATATCGCCGCCCGGAAATTAAACTATCGCAAGTCAAAATCGGTCAACTTCGATGCGTTGGACTTTTATCAAGTTGGACTTCTAACAAAGCTATTAGAAAACAATTGGCAAAGATAAATCACCGATGTTGACGCTAAGAGTTATAAACATGAAGGGGGCGTGTCTAAATACACCTTAACCTTCTTCTCTCTCATAACCAGCTCCCTGTAGAGTTTTCTTCCACGTGGCTGGGCGTGATCTGACCTGTCTGAGGGCATGGCGGTCCAGGCCACGCTGTGCGAGGTGCCGGCGGAGATCTGCTGCACGGGGACCCCTTCCAGACCCACCACCTTGCGGGGCCTGGGGATGGGGCTCTGGGAGTGGCCCTGCCCGCACTGGCCCATGGCGTTATTGCCCCACGCGTACACCTCGTTGTCTGAAACGCACACCACACTGTTCACATAGAATAGTTACATGTCATAAACTTTTGTGTAGCTAAGTTAAATCTTCACACACACACACACACACAAACACACACACACACTCACACTACTGACCGTGTGACAGTGCCAGACAGTGGCTGTCCCCACAGGAGATGTCCACAATGCAGATGTTCTGCAGGTCTTCACACACACACACACACACACACACACAGACACACTCACACACACACTCACACACACACACTACTGACCGTGTGACAGTGCCAGACAGTGGCTGTCCCCGCAGGAGATGTCCACAATGCGGATGTTCTGCAGGTCTTCAATCAGGCGGGGTCGCAGCGCTGTGAACTCTGTGACAAAGCTCAGGCCACACCCCAGGCACGAGCCACTGCCCCAGGCATACACCTAGGGATAATAATAATAATAATAATAATAATACATCAGAGAATCCTTATTCAGACGTTAATGTTCAAGGCCTTCCCTTACTAGACCAGGGCTCCCAGGGACCCCCATTTGGGGGTCTATGAAGCACTAAGATTCTAAAGGACCCTCTAAAAGAATGTGCAGGGGGTCCCAGGGATGCACTAGAAACATTCTTGTTAGCATTTGCAATGCCACTGGGACCCTCTATCCCGCCTCTAGGACCCTCTATACTGTAAGTGAAGGAGTCCCTGGGACCCCTTATTTTGCGGAGACGATTGGGAGCCCTGCTAGACATCATTTTGAGTAACCAAACACTTTCATTAGGTACCATATTTTACGGACTACAAGGCGCACCTGATTATAAGGCTCACCCCCCAAATTTTACACAAAATTCAGATTTTGTTATTATAGTTTCTTACTATATTATCAGTAACATTACAAGGCGCAGGGGTCTCAGTCTAGGAAAAAAGTATCGCCTTATAGTCCGTAAAATACGGTAATCTTTATCAAAACTTAACTCTGTATTAGAACTTACAACCAACACACACTGTGGTCTAATGCAAAGACAAATCAGCCAACAACCAATCTAAACATTTAAATGCATAAAAAAAAAATATTTTTAAAAATCAGCCAATGACAAAACTACAAATCTGAATGTGTTTAACAAACATTTGAGAAATCTTTGCAGCAACTGGCCAAAACATACAAGTCCACATCTGAAGTAAACACCCAAAACAAATTACGGAATATTTTGACCCAAAATCACAAACATTAACATTTGTGACCTGTCGCCACAAAATGAGCCGTGTCGTCCCTAGCTCCCTTACCCCCTAGGAACAATTTTAGGTGGGAGGGGGTCAAATCATCAATTCTCCGATTTTGACTTATTATTGAACAAAACGTCTATCTCTACTTTACACAGAAGTATTGAAGTGTAAAAACGATCCTTTCTGCCTTAAAAGCGTTTTTATATCAGAAAGATCTGGTTGTTTTGTACACATTTTCAAAATGTCCGGTTGCATTTTCTCATTTTGCCGATTCCCCGAGTGAGACTGACTTCAAATCTTCATAACTTTGCAACACATAGTCCAATTTACAAAATGTTAGGTTTGTTGGAAAGCTCTTTCAAGGCAGAATAATGTGATTATAACTCAAAAGTGACCCCTGGGACATCACGACTCATTTTGTGGTGACGGGTCACATTTGCTCTTCTTCAAGCTACCATGGAGTTTCTTAAAGGGGCACCCTGACAGATGAGTTTTTGTAAGAACACCAGGAACTGAGAACACCAGAAAAACACCCTTTACAGAGATTGCAACACTCACTTTGCTCTGGTTTCCTAGAATTCAAACCGTCAAATCGGGGATTCCTCCTTCGTGGACGTGCTGGAAGTCAAACTCTTTCACCCAAAGAGAGTCTCTTTTTTAATGGCCACCAAATCGTTTGCACAAAATTTTCAATACAACTACAAGCCTTTTTTTTCTTTTTCTTTAAAAATGTTATACAGTTTATCTAAAGGAGTTTTGCTCACAACAAAGTAAATAGCTCCAATTTTTTTTTACTGCACTACAAAAAAAGAAAACGCTTCAACCACAATGAGTGACCTCAACCCACCCCATCCAAAATGGCTACTATCTCCGGCATCTCCGCCAAGGAGAAATCGACGTTTTGACGGTTTAATTTCTAGGAAACCAGAGCTAAGTGAGTGTTCCGATCCTTGAAAAGGCTGTCTTTCTGGTGATCTTGACGTGTTTCTTGTAAAAACTCATCCATCAGGGTCCACCTTTAGCATGCAGGACCAAGGAATCTCAGTCACCGAAGAATGCAGCAAGCAGGCAACGAGCGTTGCCTGGAGACGTGCCTACCTGCCCAGTGGAGGTGAGGGCCAGCGAGGACTGACCGCTGCAGGCCACTTTGCGGATGTGCATTCCGGCCAAGGCCTCGATGACGCGGGGCTTGTTGCAACGGTTCATGTCCCCGTGCCCTAGCTTTCCTGAGCATGACACACAGTCAAGTATGGATGTATTAATATAGGAATAATGACTTCTTTTTTGTGTGCGTGCATGACATGACATTTTTTACATACCAAGCCAATCTAAGATAAATGGCTTATTATCTCATTCAGAGCATCAACATAATTAATTAGTAGAACAATAGACCAATCTTTAACAAAGTGTGTGTTACCGTTGTTTCTAGAAGAATTTAACTTTCAATTACAAATTTGTACACCATAGGTCAGTAGGTGATAAAACAAATGTGTGACAAGCAACAAAGAGTCAAAAATGTTACTCCAATGAGAACTTTATCTGAACATTGGTTGGTTGGTTGGAAACTTCACCATTAGACTTTACCAAAAAGTACAAATAGTTCCATCCACTGACAAAGTGAAAGAAACTTTACCATTTGACTTTACAAAACAGTACAATCAGAGTTCCATCCACTGCCAAAGAAACTTTACCATTTGACTTTACCAAAACAGTACAATCAAAGAGTTCCACCCACTGCCAAAGGGCCAGATGGTCTTGCCATCTTACAACAGATGTACAGCAAAATTCAGTCAAATGAATTCCACAACCTGTTTCACTCACCCATTTTGGTAGATTTTTTTAAATCTTACTATCTATTCTAACTAAATACTTACCAACACTCAAAACAATTAGATTGTAGAATTTGTCTCTCAAATTCTAAGGCCTTGCATGCCCTGCTTTCATGATGGCCTCAGTTTCAATCTCAAATCCTTGGTGTGTTGAGGTCAAAGTCATGGGATCAGTATGTTCAACAAAAGAGACATAATGATAGTGCTCTCGGAGAACCTCTCATGCTGGCTCCATGACTAAGACATTGTTGTCACCAGTAGGTGCTGTTCTGCACATGTTAGCTTAGAAAGGCTCCACTGAACTCCACTGTACTCAGCAGCAGCGCAGTGTCTCCTCTGGTGGTTGTCTCCTGACGTTGGTCTTTACATCCAAGTTGGATCCTGCCAACGTACACCCACATGGGTGCAACGACACAAAATGAAACAAAATGAAAGGCCGGGGTCCAGGGGCAATGTCCCCCTGCAGCTGAAGCAAAGATTGATTTATGAAGGTATCTTAATTTGCTTTTTCCACAATTTATACAAATGCTTATCTTAAAGTGTTTGAAAAATACAGTAGACACACAAAGATCTTGTTTGACAAATTTAAAAAAAAAGGAATTTCCTATTCTGGTAACATTCAAAAACAGGAAATCCTTGTATACCAGGAAAAGTTGCACCCATGTACATATCAAGATCAAGACCAAAAACAGATTTGCTCCTTGCGGACTGCTGATTTCAGGGCTTGCGACCTTATGAACTGGAACGTAGCTGTGAGTTGGGACTTGGAATGAGCGACAGTAAGACCCAAATGATGGGACAGCAAAAAAGACACAAAAGGGGGCCTTACCATTGTCTCCACTTCCGAAGGACCAGATGATCTTGCCGTCCTGGGACACGGCCACAGTGTGCACACTGCCACAGGCCACCTGCCCCACCTCCCCGATGTCCTTCACCAGGCGGGGCGTGCTGCACGAGCTCTTGTCTCCGTGACCTAGAAACATCACTGGTCGCCTCAATGTCAGTTACAATGCATGCACACATCACACACATGCGCTCTCTCTCACACACCGCTACCAAGTATTCTTCAGCAGGAAGAACATGCTGCCTGAGCTTTCATCTCTGTGACCTGCAAACACCACTGTTCACCTCACCATCAGTTACAATGCATGCACACATCACACACATGCACTCTCTCTCTCTCACACACGGCTACCAAATATTATTCAGCAGGAAGAGCATGCTGCCCGAGCTTTCATCTCTGTGACCTGCAAACATCACTGTTTGCCTCAATGTCAGTTGTAACGCCTGCAGAAACAGAGAGAGAAAGAAAGCGAGAGACAGATGGGCAGAGAGAGAGAGAGAGAGAGAGAGAGAGAGAGAGAGAGAGAGAGAGAGAGAGGAGAGAGGGAGAGGGAGAAGAAGAAAGAATATCGTAAGTTGGAAAGAAAAGCCATACAGCTCATTTCTGTAAAAAAAAGAGAGAGAGAGAGAGAAAAAGAAGAAGAAAGAATATCATAAGTTGGAAAAAAAAGCCACAGGGTTCATCTCTGTAAAAGGAGATGATTCAAAGGACAGTGGATAAATGTAATAGTTTTCAGTCAACAGAATATCTCGGCAAAATCCACAATTTAACACCCTAAGAAAAGATCATTCATAAACGGAAGGAAGCCTAACATTGACCTTTCCATCTCCATCACAGGGTCAAACACAGGGACAAATCTCTCTCAATTTCGAAGAAAAGTTTCAAAGCCTCATTCATGCGGTCAAACAAATATCGTGACAACCTATGCCTGTCAAACCAACTGCCACTGGCCTTATCTTAATGAACAAGCCTAGTTTCTGTAAGAAAGCTGTTCAGCATTGCAGAGATGTCTTGGTGTCACACACACACACTCACCAAGACGTCCGTAGTCCCCTTCCCCCCACGTGTACAGCTCACCCTCCTCTGTCACTGCAGCGCTGTGGCGGTAACCCGCTGAAATGCACTTGATCTTCTGCAAAACAACATACACAACACACTCTCCTGGTTCAGAGAAAAGAGTTATTTTTAAAAAGCGTTACAACAGAGTCACATACTAAAATATATTGTTAATTCTGCAACTTGAACAAGCCGAGGTGTAGTTGCAAATTGGGATTCGGAATGAGCGGCATGGGAGCGACGCCAATGTACGACCCAGAAGATGGGACAGAAAAAATAATATATATATATATACATCGTAAAAAAAAGTTACGTCAATTCAGTTGTGTGTGCTAGTCTGTCTTATTCAACAATGACCACCAGAAAGCAGCGGAGGCAATAACTATTCTGGAAAGGTGGGTTGAAATCTGTTTATTGAGGAGATGCCTTGCCTATGGAATATACCCACTTTCGGTCATGAGGACTGTACTACTGTCGTTGGGATGGATGGTCTCCACAGGCCAACTAAATGAGTTATCAACATGTAAAGACACGGAGAGCAAACCAAATGAAACAACTTTATCGAGATCCAATCAACATAAATAACAGTAACTTCAAATGGAATCCCACCTTTCCCAGAAATGGTCCCGCAATCAGTTTGGGGGTTTTCACAGTGGAGTTGTTTCCGTGTCCAAGCTTGCCGTAGTCCCCTGAAACACAAGGTATATCAGGCTTAACTCATTTCGGACGAATTCCGAGTATACTCGGAGCTGGAGAACGTCAGTCGGGGCCTAATTCTGAGTATTCTCAGTAAATCTAAAACTTGTCAATCCACAGGGCTGATTCTAGGATTTTGAAAAATCCTAAGAATAAAAAAAGGGGGGCAGGTCCAATGGATACGAGGGGAAGGGGGGGGGGGGAGGCGGCCGATTCAATCTTCGCTAGCTTTGCCACTTCTTCAGCCACTCGTTTTGGATACGGTGTTCCCTCGCACAAGTGCTGTTATCTTCAGGCTGCTTCTCCGAGACTGTTGATGCAGTAGCTGTTTCTGCAACATCTTCTGCACACTCGTTTGGCAGAGGATTTCTTTTTTTTACTTTGCCGCCACAAAAATCAAAGTCGAAGAGCGTCATCGTCCGCTTCATTTTGAAGAAAATTGAACATGGCGGGTAAGACTCTCGCAACTTCTTGTCGGTAAAACGAGATGAACGCGATTAGTTGATTTACACTAACATTGTAAAGGAACCAATGAAATGTCGAGAAATCATTCATTCCTGCTCGATGCTTTCGGTTTGTGCAGACGACGGATTTAGCAGATGACGAAGGAATTCCCGCAGTGATCGGTAAAAAGTGCGGGCAGTTCTGCAAATACGCGGGCGTCGGCCCGCGCTTAGACCCGATTATTGCGGGAAGGAACAGATTGGGGGGGGGATTGTACCAATCCCGCATCCTAGAATCAGCTCTGAATCCATGTTTTTCAAATTACTTCTCTTTGTCACTCTTCTAGCCTTCGTTTCACTTATGTTTGGCTTTTCCATTTCATTTGTTAATGTTAAAAATGTCCAGAAAACCGGCCCTATGCGAGCCTCACAAAATGCTCCAGTAAGTTTTTGTTAACAGTGATAGTAATAAGGAAACTAATAATTCCGATAATAGTGCAAGTAATCACAATTTCAAAGTGAAAATTACACTTGGAACAACTGGTAATGTGTGTTGAAAATGAATCACAGCCAGAGGCGAGTAAATCTATCACTCTCTTTGACTGCCTTTTCCTTTGTTTTTACTGTCATCTACTACTTTTCTGTCGTATTGGCCCATTCTCCTGCCATTTTCCCCCAAAAAAAATTCAAGGTAGTTTTCTAATTTGAGCTCCTCTGCAATTGGAATGTGTTGGCTGAAAGCTATGAGACCAGTGAAAACTGAAAACGGGACACAGATGTATTTTATTCATTATGTCATCTTCTCTCTGAAGACGCCACCAAAACTCTTGTTCTCTCTCGCTTAGACTACTGCAATTCCCTTCTTGCTGGTTGCCCACAAAATCTTCTCGCTAAATTGCAGAAAATTCAGAACAATGCTGCTCGCCTTGTACTGAGGTGTTCCAAATTCTCTCACTCTACCCCAATGCTTGAATCTCTTCACTGGCTTCCTGTCGGAAGGCGTATCGAATACAAGCTCTCTCTGCTCTGTTACAAATCCCTGAAAGGTCTGGCTCCTTCTTATCTCGCTGATCTTCTGAACCTTTACACACCTCTTAGACAGTTACGCTCCTCTTCTGACACTTCTCTCTTCCAGATCCCTCGTTACCGCACCAAGACCCTTGGCGAACGCTCCTTCTCTTTCCAGGCCCCCTACTCTTGGAATAGACTCCCTTTACCTCTCCGTTCTGCCAACTCCCTTTCTTTATTTAAGTCTTCTCTCAAAACTACTCTTTTCAAATCATAGCCTGCTACAGGGAAACCCATTTAGTACGAGTACGGTTTAAACGAGAGCCCGTGTTTAACGAGTGGTTTCAAAATTCCCGACCACAAGCCTTCTTTTTCCTTGTTAAATAATTCTGCATACAACGAGCTCGCTACAACGAGCAACTTGCATATAACGTACAATTTATTGACTCCCAAAGTCAAGCTTTTATGCAAAAACTACGCGGTTAGAACGAGAACGCACTTACAACCACACCGCCATCCCAAAGTCAAGCTTTCTTGCACAACTACCTGGCTAGAACGAGTACACACTGACAACAACATCGCCATCTTGACTGACCCCTCGATATGTAAGCGGCATTCTGATTGGCCGATATAACAACTTGGGTGTCTGCAGCGCAAGCAGACGACACTGGACTCACTCTTTGCGCACTGATCTTGTGACTTCCGGGAAATTTTAACTTTCTCTTAAAGCGCGTGTGTGGATTTTATGTTTTTGATGTTATCGTGTGTTAATAAACTGTTTTAAAGTGTATGTAATCGGCATTAAAAACCCTATGGATACAGGATACTGGGCTTACAACCATGCTTTGTTGGGTAAGTGTGTTGTTTCCGTTTTTCTGTCTTTTTCACACTTTACCAACACGCACATCACAGTAGATGTGAGGACCGATTGATAGGTTCGTCAGGGTTGCCAAAATCGATAAAATGGTTTGAACGAGCAATGCTTACAACGAGTAAATTGGCCCTCTCCCCTGGAATTCGTACTAAACGGGTTTCACTGTATATTTCTTTTCAAAGTACTGTGCCCCTTCCATCCGCGTGTGTTTGTGTGCATACGTGTTGTTTGTGCGTGTGTGTTGCGTGTGCGCATGTGGTGCGTTCGTGTGTCTGTTTAGTGCGTGCGTGTGTCTGTGTTTAGTGTGTGCGTGTGCGCGCGCGTGCATGTGTATAATATATTTTTGTCGTTTTATTTATATTGCTTGCTGGTTTATTCATTTATTATTGTAAGCGCTTGGGGCTTTTTTAAGATTAGGTGCTATAAATGCTAATTATTATTATTATTATTATTATTATGTCCATACTGGCAAAAGAAGAAGCCACACTCACCATCTCCCCAGGAGTACACCTCTCCATCCACGGACAGAGCCAGGGTGTGCCCATCAGAGCCCTTGGAGGAGGAGATCTTCTTGACGCCACGCTTGGGCTCAAAGGCCAGCTTCATGGGGAAGGGCTGGTTATTGGAGTCCCCCAGCCCCAGGCGCCCGTAACTACCCTTCCCGCACGCGCTCACCGAGAAGTCGTTGTGGATCAGGAAGGTGCAGAACTGGCCAGCTTCAATCTGTTTAAAAAATATTTTAAAAAGTGTATAAATACGAGAGCTGCTACAATCTTTGAAAGAGTGAGTCACTAAAGGCATTTTTTGTGACAGAAAATATTGTTGGAAAAAAAATGGAGAAAGGAAAATTATTTTTGCTTTTTTTTTTATATTAGTTTTTAACAAACATTACTTAAGCATTTGAGTTTAACTCATTGACTGCCACATCTGTAAAATTAATGCAGGAGATGATGTGACTGATGATGAATTAAATGGGATGTATCCATGCATTGTTGCTTTAAAATGGGGGGTTCCTACAAGAAAGGATGGCGGATATATAAGTCTGGGGGTCAAACTTTTCTCACAAACCAAACAACACTATTTGGCCTACAAACACCCAATTTACATGCATATCAACTGAAAGATGGACAGAACAGAAACTAAAGAAGCCAAAGTCAAATGAACCTGCTGCATATATAGCCAAAGGATGAAGTAAAGTTTGGGGTGATAATTTTCTCAAAACCAAACTTCTTTCCAAATCACACTGTTCAGCATACAAACTCCCAATTTACACATTTATCTAACCAAGAAATAAGCAAAACAGAAAACAGAAAAGCCAAAGTTAGACAAACCAGCTGAATATAGCCAAAGGAGGAGGTGAGCTTGGGGGTGAGCATTTTCTCCCATGCCAAACAACACTATTAGCTAATTTACTATTTAGCCTACAAATTCCTAAAAATGACAAAAAAGGGGTTGGTTTTGTTTTTTTGTTGCTTCCCTTTGGCTGTTATCCATACTTTGCTAGGCAGTGTTGTCGTAAATAACCTTGGTGGAGGGAGTTAATGACTAGAAAGTTCATCCCCCTAATTCATTTCACTACATTCTCCTCTCTTAGCCTCACTATTTCATTTTTTGACACACACACACACACCAGACCTGTTTACCCCTATTTTGCAAAGTTGTAATTTCTGAAACAAAAAAACGTAATTTTGAGAGAAAACAACTGTAATCCAACGCGTGACCAATGAACGTCGATATCGTACTGACCTGAGTGTGCAATACTAATGTCCGTCGAGCAGTAGACACAGAACACATGCTCGTCACCTGGAATTTTTAGGTAACTTTCCCGGAATTTCTGTGCCACTTTTGATGTCTTTTCTTTTGATTTTCGACCAGAAGATACAGAAGCTTCGGAATGCACTCGCTTGGACGCCATTTTGAAACAGAAAAGGAAATGGCGCGAAATCACTTTTCACCGCATCGTTTCAAAAGCTTCGCTTACCGACGCAACTGTAGTGGGTTTTTTTAATATTTAGGAATTTTTTTCCCGGATTTTTTTCCCGTAGCCGTAATTACCGTAATTTTACTTTCCCCCGTAAATATTACGGCAAAATCGGGATGGTAAACAGGTCTGCACACACACACACACACACACCCGCCCCATGGGGCAGTGGGAGGATGCCTCGTGCCTCCATACGGGAAACTGGACGACCCCTCCCCCTCCACAAGTCTCTCCCCGCTGGGATACCAGGGGGGTCTTTCGCAAAAATAGTTCCCCCACCTTCTGGAAGTTCTGTGCTTGAAACTTCCCCTAATCTGCCACTCTCTGTGACTGTCTTTTCCCTTTGCTTTCTATCATCTACCAGTACTATCTTTGTGACTTATTGGCCTATTCTCTTGCCTTTTTTTCAAAAAAATCCTCTAAATAATTTTTCTCCTTTGAGCTCCTCCGAAATTGGAATGTGTCAGATGTAAGCAGCGAGGAGACCAGTGAAAACTAACAAACGGACACATACGTACCTTACCCATTATGGCCAAATGGCCTGGGAATGCAGAAGAAGAAGAAGACACCCCACTCAACCCCACCCAAAAAAGGACAAAATAACAACCATCAGTAGTATTAGTATTAGGTACTTTATAGTCACAGAGGCGTCTCTGTGAAATTCGGGTTGCTCCCACCTGGAGAGCGCGTCGCAGCCACAGGCGCGCCACCTAATTTTTTTTTTTTTTTTATGCGATTTTTGTCACTGATGAGGGGGGGTAAATTTTTACCAAATGACAACTTTTTCGTTGCCACTGGGTTTAACGTATGCTAAGTGCATGGGTATACGGGACCTCGGTTTATCGTCTCATCCGAAAGACTCCACGTTCAGACCGTTAAGGCCTAGTGCAGAATGAGGAAAAAATCCCCTGTACCCAGGTTCGAACTCGGGTTTACTTGACACGAAGCGAACGTGATACCACTGTGCCACTCTACACCCCATGGGGATATCGGGGGGTCTTTTCTATAAATAGTTCCCCCACTTTCTGGAAGTTCTGTGCTTGTAACTTCCTCTAATCTGTCACTCTCTTTGACTCTGCCATTTCCCTTTGCTTACTGTCATCTACTATCTTTCTGCCTTACCGGGTCCATTCTCCTGCCTTTTTTCACGAAACATTTTCAGAAACATTTCCTCCTCCAGCCGAAGTCGGACTTGCTGGGCCCGACTATTTCTTAGTTAGGCGCATGCATAACGGCAGCATGACGCATCTGCGCTCATAATTGACAGGAAACTGAGTGATCAAAGAAGAAGAAGAAGACAACCATCACAGCCAAACCTGCTGAACATAGCCAAAGGAGGACGTCAACTTGGGCGTGAGGATCTTCTCCTGGCTGCCCTCGGCCAGCTGGTGGGAGTTGTTGCTGCCCCACACGTACACCTCGCAGTCCTCCCGGACCCCGCCCCCCCCCCCCCCGCCCACCGACCGGGCCGAGCTGGACATGGACATGATGACCGAGGGCCGGACGTTGGACAGGGCGGACAGGCCCCCCCCGCCTCCCCCTCCGCCTCCCCCCACCCCCCCGGAGGTGCTGGTGGAGGAGGAGGAGTTGGACGGGTGGTTGCTGTTGGTGTCGGGGCCGATGCACCGGTTGGTGTAGTCCTCGGCGAGGCGTTGAAGCTGCGGCAAAACACAGCATTTTAACTCATTCGCATCGCAACGATTTTGAAATCGCTCCAGTCTTGCACACAAACAACATGTACATAAACAAAAGGAGAAATGAAAGAAGATGAGGGAAGTAGTAGATCAGACTTTTTGATATATAGACTTTATATAGAAAAACTCTCCACACCGATTGGTTCCCCCACAACCACTACAAAAGCAAAATTGTGGTCTAAAGGAGTGAAGCGAGTTTAGAAGTGACCAAGGTATGGTGTACACACAGATTTACTTCCCTTGAAGCAAATGCATCAAATTGACAGCTATCTATTAATTCCGGAACGACTTGAATGAGTTAAGGTCTCTGTACTACGTGGGGGGGTCTTTCGTAAAAATAGTTCCCCCACCCTCTGGAAGTTATGTGGTTGTAACTTCCTCTAATCTGCCACTCTTTGACTCTGACTTTTCCCTTTGCTTTCTATCATCTACTGTCTTTCTGACTTATTGGCCCATTCTCCTGCCTTTTAAAAAGAAAAATCTGCCAAATAATTTTTCTAATCTTTGAACACTTTTTGAAAAACCATAGGTCGGGTGAACATTTGCTATTTTTCAGTGACAAAAATGTGCTTCTTGTCAGTGAGGCACTGATCTGAAATCCATTGTTCAGCTGGGAGCTTTCAGCGTCAGAGTGCATAAGAACTAACACCTAAAATGAAAACATAAACATGCCGGGGTAGCCCTCATGAAAACATTACTGCCCGCACGAATAATGGCAACATTCTTAAACGTTCTTTATGCTGTTCAAAAACTTCCAAAATGAAGAAAATATAGATCAATCACACAAATTTGGGGATGCATCGGTTAGGGTCGTCATGAGGCAGGCACTGCCATGCCACAAAGGTTCTTCAGTTTTATTGATGCAATTCCTTCAAAATTTTAAGCATGATAAACACGAGGCAGTAATCAAATTTTTACATTAATATTTTTATATGAATTCTGATCGCTTCTCGGCCTTTTGGCTAAGACAGTGATTCAGGAACATAAATTTTTGTTTATACCCTGGTTGGTTTGTTCAGCCCGTCGTACATGGCGAAAGCCGATACGCGACGTTAAACTGAACTTCCATCCTCAAATTTTTACAGATGCATCTAATTCAAATTAAACCATGCACTTAAATGTGTTTCCAGGCATTTGGTATCCACACCCACTAACATGTAATATGTATCATGCAGTCAAATACTGGTTAAATGGCCACACACAAAAAAGGGGGGAAAAGATGAACCTAAGCGGGTGCAAAGTTCCCTTGCATGCTTATCTGCGTTTGGAGTCTGGATGGAGTTCCATTGCAAGCCTATCTGGGTTTGGAGTCCGGATGGAGTTCCCTTGTATGCTTATCTGGGTTTGGAGTCCAGATGGAGTTCCCTTGCATGCTTATCTGGGTTGGAGTCCGGATGGAGTTCCCTTGCATGCTTATCTGGGTTTGGAGTCCAAATGGAGTTGCCTTGCATGCCTATCTGGGTTTGGAGTCCAGATGGAGTTCTCTTGCATGCTTATCTGCGTTTGGAGTCCGGATGGAGTTCCCTTGCATGCTTATCTGCGTTTGGAGTCCGGATGGAGTTCCTTTGCATGCTTATCTGGGTTTGGCGTCCGGATGGAGTTCCCTTGCATGCTTATCTGCGTTTCGAGTCCGGATGGAGTTCCTTTGCATGCTTACCTGGGTTTGGAGTCCGGATGGAGTTGTCTTGCATGCTTATCTGGGAGTTCCCTTGCATGCTTATCTGTGTTTGGAGTTCAAATGGAGTTCCCTTGTATGCTTATTTGGGAGTTCCCTTGCATGCTTATCTAGGTTTGGAGTCCGGATGGAGTTCCCTTGCATGCTTATCTGCGTTTGGAGTCCGGATGGAGTTCCCTTGCAGGCCTATCTGGGTTTGGAGTCCGGATGGAGTTCCCTTGCATGCTTATCTGCGTTTGGAGTCCGGATGGAGTTCCTTTGCATGCTTATCTGGGTTTGGAGTCCGGATGGAGTTCCCTTGCATGCTTATCTGCGTTTGGAGTCCGGATGGAGTTCCTTTGCATGCTTACCTGGGTTTGGAGTCCGGATGGAGTTGTCTTGCATGCTTATCTGGGAGTTCCCTTGCATGCTTATCTGTGTTTGGAGTTCAAATGGAGTTCCCTTGTATGCTTATTTGGGAGTTCCCTTGCATGCTTATCTACGTTTGGAGTCCGGATGGACTTCCCTTGCATGCTTATCTGCGTTTGGAGTACGAATGGAGTTCCCTTGTATGCTTATTTGGGAGTTCCCTTGCATGCTTATCTACGTTTGGAGTCCGGATGGAGTTCCCTTGCATGATTATCTGGGTTTGGAGTCCCAATGGAGTTCCCTTGCATGATTATCTGGGTTTGGAGTCCCAATGGAGTTCCCTTGCATGATTATCTGGGTTTGGAGTCCCAATGGAGTTCCCTTGCATGATTATCTGGGTTTGGAGTCGGACGCAACAAAAACAATAGTTCCTGCCACATCGTTCGGGAACTAATAAACAGGTTTTAAATCCTTGGCATCAAACACAACCATGTCACTACCCACACTCTATGAAAGTTTAACCCCAAATGTTCGAACAAGTCTGCGAGGAGCACGCCCCCACAATCATGATAATGGCAATAGGTATACCTCTTCCAGCAGAATGACAGCAGCTTCGTGCATGAACAGTGTCTCTTCTCCATCGGTGTACTGTTGCTCCATCCATGGTCCGCCCTGAAAAAAATAAATAACGAAGTGTGACTCACAGCAGACTTGGCCAGGGCAGCCAAGATATTATGAACTTGGCTGACCCTGCCCAGCTCACCTTCGCTGGTATCCATAAGGCCCCCCCCCCCCCCCCCCCTCACTCACCCCCCCCCCCCATTCCCTTCTTACTGCAAACTTGGTCATGTCAGTGAGGATCTTGTGAAAGAACCTTTTGACTAATCCTGCCCAGCTGTGACCTTCCATAACGCCTGAGCACCTTTCCTCTCCACTTACTAGTTACACACACACATGGGTGCAACGACACAAAATGAAAAAAAATGAAAGGCCGGGGTCCAGAAGTAATGTCCCCCTGAAGCTGAAGCAAAAATTGATTTATGAAGGTATTTTAGTTTGCTTTTTCCACAACTTATACTAATGCTTAATTTAGTGTTTGAAAAATACAGTAGACACACAAAGATCTTGTTTGACAAATTTAAAAAAAAGGAACTTCCTTTTCTGGTAAAATTCAAAAACAGGAAATCCTTGTATACCAGGAAAAGTTGCTACCATGCATATATCCATCCATGCAAGTCATCACCCGCTCTCTCTTTTACAACATACTTGGTCATATCGGCAAGGATCTTATGAAAGAACCTCAGGCTGATCCTACCAAGGGTACCCAAAGCATTTCTCCTGAACCCCCTTTCCCCCGGACACACACAAACACCCACACTCTCCCATCCCTTATCGCCCTCCCTTCTTACAGCAGACATGGTCATGCCAGCGAGGATCTTGCGGAAGAACCCCTGGCTGATCCTACCAAACTGACCCTCCCTAGTGCCTGAGCACTCCCACCCTCCCCACAGACCACCCCCCCCCCCCCACCCCCCCACTTTTCTCTCCCTCCTTACAGCAAACATGGCCATGTCAGCGAGGATCTTGCGGAAGAAACCCTGGGATATCCTACCAAACTGACCCTCCCTAGTGCCTGAGCACCTCAATCCCCCCCTCCCCCCCTCCCCACAGACACCCCCCCCCCCCCCTCAGCTTTTCTCCCTCCTTACAGCAGACTTGGTCATGTTAGTAAGGATCTTGTGGAAGAACCCATGGGATATCCTGCCCAGCTGGCCCTCAGTGGTGCCTGAGCACCTCATTCTCCACCTCCCATCTTCCCAACAGACCTCACACCCCCCCCCTCCCCCCCTCAACTTTTCTCTCCCTCCTTACAGCAGACTTGGTCATGTTAGCCAGGATCTTGTGGAAGAATCCCTGGGATATCCTGCCCAGCTGGCCCTCAGTGGTGCCTGAGCACCTCATTCTCCACCTCCCATCTTCCCAACAGACCTCACCCCACCCCCACCCCCCACCCCCAACTTTTCTCTCCCTCCTTACAGCAGACTTGGTCATGTTAGCCAGGATCTTGTGGAAGAACCCCTGGGATATCCTGCCCAGCTGGCCCTCAGTGGCTCCGGATCGTCTCTCCTCCCCGCGGGCAGCGGCGGCCACGTGGAGGGCCAGGTCCACCCACTCCAGCATGAAGTGCAGCAGCCCCCGCTGGGCTGTCAGGGCCAGCATCAGCTCCGCCGCCAACTGCTGACCGCAGGCGTCAGCCCCCGATGTGGGGGAAGCAGCGAATCTGAAATCGAAAAAGTAATTAAAGAGGAAACATACAAACACAGTGAAAAGAAAACAAGTCTGAAAAGGAAAACGAATCAAGGCTGTCTACCTTGAAATAGAAGGACAAAGGTGCAGTTTATCTACCCCCCGCCTTCAATCTCAATGCATAGGTCTTTCCATTTCATAAACAGAACCCTTAACTAAGCCTTACTTCTTCTTCCTCGCCTTAGGCAGCCAACTTCATCAGGCTGAATGAAGCATGGCAAAATGTTTCTTCTTAGTGACATTTTTTAATCAGAAAGTTTGGTGCGGAGGGGGTAGCAAAACTATACGCTTGTCAAAATTCTAACTGGAGAACTTGTTTGTAAGAAATGGGTGAAATTTCAATTTAAGATGGGTTTGTACAGTTAAGCTGATGGAATGAGTAGGTTGGGGGTGGATGTTGAATTTTCATTTTAAGATCGATTAAAGTTTTTTTCAATACTAGTAATTCCAAGTAAGTTGTTTATTCAGGTTCATAATGCAGACTGTGTTTTTACAAATTAGACTTTAACAACAAAAAAACGTCAACAACACAATTTATTTGCCAGTAATTAAGTTCTATTAATATTATGCTTGGTCACCTCCAAAAATAAAGCATAGCACAGCAGACTTGAATTTTGAAAATGACCACAAACAAAAAATCTTTTAACCATCTAAAAAAAATTTTTTAGATGCATGCAATAGACAATTTTGGGGGAAAAAAAAATAGGGGAGAGCACTTTGTGAAAATTATAGTTGTTTACCTCCATTACTCGGTCAAATACTATAGCAACAATGGCATTGAAGCTTGAAACCGCAGGATGCGTGTCAGCGACTTGGAAACATTTTTTTTAGAAAAAAATGAGAAGCTACAAACTGATAGAACTTGCAAACCGTGACGTAAAAATATAAATGACGTCAAATTTAGAATGACACACTGCGTTCTACATGCTATGTGTCTCCTCAAACACATGAAGCAAAGGCTGGGGATCTACCTGAAGGTAGAGTAACTTCCCCTGTTTGACCGATTGAGTTAGGCGAGATCACTCCCACACACCATGCAATTACTCCCCTTAATTATTTCCGAACAATTCCTATCAGACACATGCGCCAAGACAGTCAACAAACACACACACAAACAAAACCCACCTCAGGAACTGCGTGACCTGGTTCAGAGCGTCGGTGCTGAGCGCAGACAGGCGGTTCTCGTTGGCCAGGGACAGCGGCGGCAGGGAGGCCACGGCCGTCATGGCCGTCTGCAGCACCTCGCTGGTCAGCGACAGCTGCCCCGTCTGGCGGGACAGCGCCCAGTTCTGCCGGAACAGCCCAAACAGCAGCGACAGCCCCGTCTTCACGCCAAGCTCCACCAGCGCATCATTGCCGGACACCGACGACACCCCGGGTCTGTCTCCTCTGCCTTCTCCTCTGTTGGGAACCTGGTTTTGAACATGTCATGGTCTGATGACGAAATGAACACACAGTGGAACCTCCCTTTTAAGACCTCGAAAAATCATCCAATTAAGTGGGAGGGAGTTGTATAGGGGAGGTAGTTTTAATCCTTTCGCCGCCAGCCATTTTCAGACAAAAAATATCATTAATTTAACTGGATAGAATTTCTATCCAATTTTTGCACCACAATGGTTTAGCACCAATGTCACTAAAAAGCATCTCTCAGGAAATGTTATCCTGAATACCATATAGGCCTAATTTTGGGAGGTAAGGATAGGCCTAATGGTCTTCAGATAACAGGCCCTGATTTTTTTTTAGTGACATGGGTTTTAAACCATTGTGGTGCAAAAATGCAACATTGGCAGTGAAAGGGTTAATACTTACAAAGAAGGGCAATGTCTCAGAGAAGTAGGTCTTAAGTGAGAGGGAGTCTTTCTTATAGTTATAGGGGGGGGGGGGGGGGGTCTTATAAGGGATGTTCCACTGTACATAGCAAAAAAACAAGTGAAGCAGCAGCAAGCAAAGCTTATTTATAGCATGATCAGTTAAAAAGAATTGCACAGCAGATTACATTGGCGGATTTTCAACAGCCAGCACAATCACAATGCACAGATTGTACATATCCAAAAGGAAAACGATAAAGCTCAACCTGAAAATTAAGAGTAGAATAAGAAACACATTTTAACCAAATGATGATGATGAAATAATTCTCACAGTTGTCATAAAGTACAATGCACAGACACAGACACAAACAAGAGCACAATAGAGAGAGAGAGAAATGAAATGAATATTTATTTTACAACGGTAAAAGTATTGGCATGGGGCGGCCATTTTTCATACTTGCCGTTAACATAAACAAATACACATAAAAAAAAAAAAAGCAAGCTAATACTAATAAAATTTATGGTTTTAAAACAAACATGTGAAAGTACATTAACAAACAAGAATGAAGAAAATAGTAGAAAGAAGCACACACACACACACACACACAAATGTGAACAGGGAGTTGAGGTCGTCGGAGTACGGATTCGTAGTCCTCCGTGACCCAGCTGCTGTAGAGGTGGTCCAGCCATTTCTGAGAGAGAGAGAGAGAGAGAGAGAGAGAGAGAGAGAGAGAGAGAGAGAGAGAGAGAGAGAGAGAGAGAGAGAGAGAGAGAGAGAGAGAGAGAGAGAGAGAGAGAGAGAGAGAGAGAGAGAGAGAGAGAGAGAGAGAGAGAGAGAGAGAGAGAGAGAGAGAGAGAGAGAGAGAGAGAGAGAGAGAGAGAGAGAGAGAGAGAGAGAGAGAGAGAGAGACAGACAGAGAGACAAGACAGAGACAGAGAGAGAGAAAGAGACACAGAGAGAGAGAGAGAGAGAGAGAGAGAGAGAGCAGAGAGAGAGAGAGAGAGAGAGAGAGAGAGAGACAGACATACAGACAGACAAGACAGAGAGAGACAGACAGAGAGAGAGGCACCTTAGGGACGAGCGCTTTCTGGGACGCGTCCTGCCTGGTGTGGAACTTGAGAGACACGGCGTGGTAGATCCTCTGCAGCACCAGCTGCCGCTTCTTCAGCTTGAGGGAGAAGGGCGTGTTGTTGTAGACCACGGAGGCCAGAAACAGCTGGCTGGAGTGCAGCGAGTCCAGCAGGTGCTCCTGCTCGTCCGCGGTCAGGGTCTCCGGGTCAAAGTCGGCCAGGGCGGGGCCTCCGATGTTGATCGCCTGCGGGGGGAACAGCACCAGCTCCTTGTTGTCCAGGAGGCGTTCGTACAGGGAGTTCAGGTCGTCGGAGTACGTGACGGACTCGCAGTCCTCCGTGACCCAGCTGCTGTTGAGGTGGTCCAGCCATTTCAGCTTGAACTTGCACGCCGCCGTCTTCTTCTGCCAGCTCACTATTGGTGGATAAGGAATTTAAAACAAAAAGGTTAAAAAAAAGTGTTTTAATTAAACAATAATAGCAATTGTGTGTGTGTGTGTGTGTGTGTGTGTGTGTGTGTGTGTGTGTGTGTGTGTGTGTGTGTGTGTGTGTGTGTGTGTGTGTGTGTGTGTGTGTGTGTGTGTGTGTGTGTGTGTGTGTGTGTGTGAGCATTACACTGTGTGCAGTTCATGCAGAGACAGACAGACACTGAGACAAACAGACAGACAGAGTGACTTAAAAATGTATTCTTGTGCATGCATGCACATCTGTCAAAGAATAGGTTTGATTGATTGCATGTCTGACTGGACAGTAACACAAAAAAAATTGTTTACAACAAAAGAAAATACATTGTCGTTGTACAAGTTCACTAATATTTTCTCTCTCACTCAACTTAGTCACTTACTTGTTGATGTTTGTAATTCCTTGCCTTCAGCATCTGAAGTACAGGTAGCTTCCTAGGCCCCGAAAGGTAAAATTCTAAAATAGACAAAATTGAAACCAAAACATTCATTCATAAAACTGGGACCTGAGAAAATTAAAGAAAAAATAACTTTAAAAATCATGACATGATAAAGATAACTGATCTTTTTTAAATTAAAGCCAATCTGGCAATGGTCTGGGGACTAATATAACTCTCTTGACTGTGTTAACCCTTTCACCGCCAGCCATATTTCAGCCAAAACTTTCCATTAAATTTACCTGGGTAGAGATCCATCTGTAGTATTGGGGATTCTTCTGTGACACATATATATATAATAAGGTGACGGGTCTATCCTTACTTCCCAAAACTAAGACAATAGGGTCTTTGGATAATAGACCGCAATTTGATGCCTTTTAGTGACATAGGTGTTAAATCACTGTGGTGCTAAAATGCGACTTTGGCTGCGAAAGGCTAAAAGCAAAAAGCAGCATATATTTTATATATCAGTTATTCAGACTTATTCCCCTTTATCTGATGACATCATCAATAATAAATGTCAGTCAAGGGCGTCTAAAAAAAATATTGTGTTCATATTGAAAAACGCTATATTGACATGGCCAAATTCACATTTTCACCCATAAGAGAAGACAATCTGTTGACGGAATGAGCGCCCTGTTTCGCTCTTTTCAATTATGATCTCCCTTATGGGCAAAAATGTGAATACATTATAGCCACTGACATTTAGGCTATAAGCCGAAAAGAACGATTTACAAATCTAATGACAGAAAAACAAATTACTATTTTAGTCAACTGACTCAGTTCTCTTGTGAGATAAAATGGGGATGTTGCTTACAAAATATCTATGCAAAAGTCCTATTTAAACTTTAAAGCAACCTCTTCGTGGGCAAGACGCAGATTAACACCCCCTCCTCCATTTCTCAGTTCCTTTCATTATTTCAGTCTTGCCTTTCTTACACAGTTACTGCAGGTTGAACACTTAAACCTCTATCGTTTTCTGTATTTAACATTAATTTTCATCCATTTGCATTCGCTAATAATGTACCAACAGCAAAATACAATAAAGGCAAGACGAAAAAAAAACAATGAACCAAGACTGTGCTGGGGATGTTCTTCTTTTCTTCTTCTACGGGCCCACAGTCAATGATCTGACCATTCTGGCTCCTATGTTCAAGGTAATCTGCATCTTATTCTTACTCTTAGCCCAACAATGAAATCTCCTTAAGGACTGCTGGCCTAGAATTGTTAATCAGTCTATTGTGGGCCTAAATAATGGTTATAAATATAGTTATATCCTAATCCATAGCTAACGGAGTGGAACCATCTGAATAACAGCACCGTCCAAGCCAACTCCAGAGAGGCCTTTAAAAGACAGAGCTCTAACAGTCAGCCAACATCAATAAACTGCCTCTGCGCAATCTCTCCCCGTCGCAGTTATGCCAGACTACTGGAATGTAGCAACGTATTTTAAAGAAGAAAGAAGAAGCAGCTTGTTCTTGCAGAGAATCAAATATCTCAGTCAAATGATAGTCTTTCCATGTTATTGTTGTTCTTGTTGTTGCTTGCTTGTTCGCGCACATTTTGTATGTCATTATTTTCATTATCATGTTCTGTTCCAGCCTCTTATTACTTGTGGCAGCCAATATTGTATAATCTACTTGTGTTTGAGCGCCTTGTATAAGCTTTAAGTTTGTGCTCGTTCTCATTTGTCTATGTTGCTGCTTTACTATGTGATTCTCAATAAAAAAAATAATTGTTCAAACCAAATGATAGTCTTGTCTGTTGTCAAAGTGTTTCAAGACTCAAAAACGAAAACATCTATTTCTATCATGAAATTGTATCCCTTACGAGAATTGACATACCATGACAGAAAAAAATGTACTCTTCTGGTTCTGGTTTCCTACTTTGAAGGAGCCTATGAAGGCTATTTACTCAACGGAATGGGAGAGTGCATTGATAGTTGACTTGATAGATACGGTAAAAATCGCTTAAGTCAAAATTGAAGGGACTGAAATTTTATTTTGAGATAGCCAATATTTTGAGTTAAAATGACTTTTCAACATAGAGATTATTATACTCATAGAGTCATACTGGGACCCAAACATTATTTTGAGTTAATCCAGTGTTGTTGAGTTATCCGTTTTTGAGTTATCAGTTCTCCACTGTACATAGATGAAGTAGATACTGTCTGGATGCTAAGGACAGTCTGCCCTAAACAAATGTTTAAATTAAAATGTGCCATAGATCTTTTACCGGAGCAAGTGGAGTGCAAGGTTAAAATTTTTGCAGATGATACAAAGGCATATATATGCAAACGTAAATAACAGTGAAGAATCAAAACTAGAAGTACAAAGATGCATTGACAACTTGGTGGCATGGGCGGATACATGGCTAATGAAATTTAATAGTAAGAAATGTAAAGTTATGCACTTAGGTAAACAAAATCCCATGCATAAATACTCCATAAAGGAAGGTAAAGAAAGAAGAACGCTGGAAGTTACATCAGTTGAAAAGGATCTTGGGGTATTTGTAGACCAAGGTCTGTCTTTTGAGCCTCACATAAATACTGTACTAAAAGCAAACCGGATTTCAGGATTACTAGTCAGAACAATCACTAATAAGTCTAAAGATATTATGGTTCCTCTATTCAAAACTCTAGTAAGACCTGTTATAGAGTATGGAAACCCAGTGTGGTGCCCACACCTAAGAAAGAATATTGATCTAGTTGAAGGGGTGCAGCAAAGGTTCTCAAAGAAAATTCAGGGCACAAGCAATATGAGTTATCAGGAAAGACTGACATACTTAAAACTACCAAGCCTAGAAATTCTAGTAGAATACAGAAGACTTAGAGGTGATCTAATAGAAGTATACAAAATTCTCCGTCTTTTTTATGACTATACTACCACAAAACAATTACTAACTCTGTGTGAGGATGAAAGAACCCGCGGACATACTTTTAAACTAATTTTTTTTAAAATACTAATAGTATACTAAATTTGCACAAACCTTTTTCACTAACCGTATTACTAACGCATGGAATAACCTTCCAAACGAAGCAGTAAATGCATCGTCACTAAATGCATTCAAGAACTCATTAGATCGATATTTTCAAAATATTGTGTATTCAGTAATTAAAATAAATTAGACAAATAAAGCACGACTGCCTAAGTAGTCGATCGGCAATGCCGATACAACATAAATAACAAAAAGAACCAATCTAGAGGGCAAAAGGCTGAAAAGCCTATAGTGCCATGATATGATATGATATGATATATGATCTCTATTTCCAGGCAAGACCAATCGGGCTAGCATAGCGCTCACCAGGGACGAACCCCGACCGGCACAGCTCCCGCCCTTCAGTTAAGGCTACTTTGATCTATGGCCCCTAGCTACTTCCTAGGATTAGTCTTGGATTGGTGCAGGCCCTAGTGGTGAGCTGCCTGGTGCTGATGATGCTACGCTGGCGGGGCATGCTGCATGGAGCCATAATTGGAGGCGTCTGTCATTTGGTTCCAATCCACCACAGTTCTCACAAAAAATGAATTCTTTCTTCTTCTTCTCTTCAGGGCCCACGGTCAGTATGTTGACCATTCTGTGATTCTTGTATTGTGCTGGAATTCATTTTTTCCAATACTCGTTACTTTTATAAATGTACCCAGTTCAAGTTTTGTTTTCAACTGGGTAACGTTCGAGTCTCAGTCTGGCAGACGATTCGTTCACACCAAATCAGACTCAGACTCACTCAGTTCACCCAACTTGCCAACACATTCAACATTGTTTTGTGTTTTGCATCAGCAGTTAGGCCTACCTTTCAGCACAGTATAATTTTAATCGCGTGCATTTAATCGGCACCATGTAAAGATGAGTCGCCACCCCAAAAACAGCTTGTTCTCACATTTCTGCTCCAATGAAATTAATTTTGTCGGCTGGTTGTGGAATGATAAATCTCGACTGCAACATTACGTGACGAGATTGGTCTCCCTTTAATTAAACGGTAGTAGTCTGCTTTTTATGGTTTTAGTTGCGCACTTCCATACTTTCAGTTTTTGTTTTCTAGTGCTCTTACACACGCACACACACACACACACACACACACACACACACACACACACACACACACACACACACGCACACGCACACACGCACACGCACGCACACACACACACACACACACACACACACACACACAGGGTGGGGTGGGGTGGGGGTCATGATTACATCACTAACTTATTAGGCTTATATTCTTACATATTCTCACTTACAGACACATCTACTAACAACTCAACCACACCAAAAACACACCACAATATAATTTTGTCTGAATCACTTTTAGTGGAAGAACGTTAATCTGAAGAACACACACACACGCACACGCACGCACACATATACGCGCGTGCGCGCGCACGCACACGCACACACACACGCACACACACGCACACGCACACGCACATGCGCACACGCACGCACACGCACGCACACGCACACACACACACACACACACACACAACTGGCACTTGGGGTACCAACCCATGCTTATAATCTAGGATCATATAAAGAAGCAGGTATTCTACCTCTCGATGAATATCGAAAGCTTTCTGCTGCAAAATTTGTATTAAAATCAACAGTATATGACACATTTTGTAAAGAAGAAGTTAAGTTAGATACTGAACATGATTTTGTTAAAAGAGCTAAAACAATTCAATCTTTGCAACCAATTAATTCCTTTGTCTCCGATATTATTAATTGTAAAGAATTAAAAAATAAAGAAATTGCAGCTAAGCCATCTTTTTCGCCAGTACCGCCTTGGGAACAAATTAAACCTGCTTTTGATATTGATCATACAGATGTTAACAAAAGTCAATCTCCAAACATATTAAAAAACTTAGTTAATTTACATATGGAAAGTTGTTATAGTGGATGCATTAAAATATACACAGATGGGTCTGTTCTTCAAAATGGGAATACAGGAGCAGCATTTATAATACCCTCGTTAAAAATAGAGAAACGATATTATATAGGTAAATATTATTCCATTTTTACTGCAGAATTGTTAGCTATTTTAATGGCATTACAATATACCGCAGAATTACCTATAAATGCTTGTAAAATATTACTTTGTGTAGATTCGAAATCAGCATTACAAGCTATTAAAGGTCAAAATGTTAACATACGCCTTGAAATGATATTAGAGATCAAACATTTAATTAATCAATTATCGAGTAAAGACATTAGTGTAACTTTTTATTGGGTTCCCTCCCATTGCGGAATATACTCAAATGAATTGGTTGATCGAGCAGCTAGAAGTGCAGCACGTAATTCCGAGGGAACGATTCATCTTAATGTGAATTTAGATCTGCATGAATATTATAAACATATTGAAAAATTATCCAAAGAAAATTTTGACAGCATGTTAATGACTTCAGACAGTCAATATTCACGCTATTGTATAAAAGGCTCAAGTACAATGAATTCCTACTTAATTTTAAAACAGCTCAAAGATACAAGTTTAAGACAAATCGTATCTTTGATGCTTAAACTTCGTTTAAATGCTTTTAAAACAAAATTTTCTAAAGATGTTAACTGCATATGTGGAAATCAAATATCTATAAATCATTTGCTCCTATATTGTCCTAGAATTAAAGAACAAATCAACAAAACTGATGGTGAATTGCTGAACCATCAAACGCCTTTAACCATTGAAAAAATATTAAACAACTTTAATCTCCTTAAACGTTTTTCAGAAATCCTGCACATAAGTCCTGTTGGTATTTTTCTTTGAGTTACTAATTAATTGTTGGTTTAAATTGTGTTATTATATTTTTGTTGTTAGCCATTTATAAATTAAGACACACTTGTTTAACTCTTCATGTTACATAAGTCAGTTTGAAATGTTACTGTATGTCCCCCACTTCCTCCCATCTTATATATTTGTTAATGTAATTTTTATATGCACTCAGTTAGATTTGTATGAATAGATGTGTAGGGAAAACACATAATAATACTATCATCCACGCACTCACACACACTCTCACTTCAATACTTTTTATTTTTTTTTTTTTATAATTTTTTTTATTTTTATTTTTATTTATTTTGTTTTTGTCTAATATCACTTGCGGGTGAACAGACGTTAAACTAAAGAACGAACGAACACACACACACACACACACACACACACACACACACACACACACACACACGGGAACCTGACTGGCTGGGTCACTAAAATAGCTTAGGGTGTGGTTTGTTTTTCTTGTTCGACCTGGAACCTCGACCGGTATAGTACAATGAATCAAAGTGTTGATTGTGGGCATTCATCTGGAAGAAGAAGACACGCGCACACGCACATGCACACGCACACGCACACGCACACGCACGCACGCGCACGCGCACGCACACGCACACACACACACACACACACACACACACACACACACACACACACACACACAGAGAGAGAGAGAGAGAGAGAGAGAGAGAGAGAGAGAGAGAGAGAGAGAGAGAGAGAGAGAGAGAGAGAGAGAGAGAGAGAGAGAGAACACTGAACACTGAACACTGAACGATTTTAATGAATAGGCCATTGGCCCATGTCACGAGGGATGGTTACAAAAGAAAGTGGGCTAATTATCATTGATTTCAAAGAACATGCACATCCATAATGATAATATACAAACAATTAATCAAACATTCTCGCGCATTCGATACATATGGATACAGGATTCACTCAAGCATATTCAAATAACGTACCTTGAATGCCTTATCTAAATACACAGCTGAACGTAAAACCACAGATTTGTTTTCACATGCTAATAATAAAGTCAGTCTAAAGAGAGATGGAGTATTATAATATTTAGCAGGGATATATTGTTGCCTTAGGTTATCATACATGGGACATCGTAACACAAAATGGACCTCTGTTTCTCTTTGGGACTTACAAAATGGGCATGCTAAGTCTTCCTCTCTTACATTGATTCTGAAACGTAATTTGTGAATATTAATTTGTGACACACCAAGTCGAAACCGTATAAGACTGATTCTCGCTTGAATGTGTTTCAGATCCAACAAGTAATGTGAATTTATTAGGTCACTTTTGAAAGTGCGGTAAAAGGAGAAACGTTCACTATCATGAAGTTGAGAACACCATTTTTCTTTAAATTCGTTAACTAGTCTTAAACGTAAGAGTGCAAGAAAATGCTTTACATTTCCAACTCCCTGATTCTCCCAGACTTCTTGAAAACCATATTTATGAAGCATAAAACAGACAGATGTGGCCCACGTGTTTCTATTCTGATGATGCAGGAAAAGTAACATTTTATAAGCTTTTAGGGGTAGTCTGTATTCTGGCATCTCAATAACTTTCAACCAATATTTAACTGATCTTACATGTAAATTAATGTATAAAGGAAAACGTCCAAGCTCACCGTATACCATTGCATTGGGCGTTCTGATACTCACATTTAAAAATCTTTTCAATGCAAATAAATGCACTTTCTCTAAGATGTCTACGTTTGCAATAATACCCCAGATTTCAGCACCATAACTTAACATCGGTTGTATTTGTGCATCAAAAATTTTGAAAAATATACTTGGAGATCTTTCGCCAATCGAATTTAACAATCTGAAAATATTAATTACCCCCCTTCTTGCACGACTAGCCATGTCATGTAAAGTATGAGAAAATGATAATCTGGTTGACAAAATAATACCTAAATATTTATACATATTTACAACATTTACTTTAGTTTGTCCGTAAAACCAATTTTCTGTTGCTGATAAATGCCCACCATTCCTAAACACTACAATATTAGATTTATCAAGATTCACAGACAGTCCAAGTCTTGTCGACGTCTCATGCAAAACATTCAACTGATTTTGTAACCCTATGACAGAGTCTGATATCAAGATTATATCATCTGCGAACATCAGGATAAGTAATTCCAATAGATCAGGTATCAACTGAAGACCATGTTTTCCCTTATTGATAATATCACAAGCTAACTCATTAATGAATAGTGAAAATAGCACAGGGCTGCATATTTCACCTTGTTTAAGTCCTAAGGGGCACATGAAAGCACCACTAAGCTCACCACCTGCTCTCACCCTTGCTTTAACAACTTTATAAATACTAGTAATAGCATTATGCATTCTTCCCCTTATACCCCTTTTCTTCAAGACATTCCATAAATTTGTACGAACAATCGAATCAAAGGCTTTACGAAAATCTATAAAACCAACATATAACTTTTTATGATAGGACAATTGCTTCTGTACTAATGCAAAAAGCGTAAACACATGGTCGATTGTACTGTATTTCTTTCTAAAACCAGCCTGACTTTCGTTTATAACATTATTTTCCTCAATCCACTTACTAAGTCTTTGATTCAAAATGTGACTATAAAGTTTACTGCAAATATTGAGAAGAGAGATCCCCCTGTAGTTATCAGGAGAACTTTTGTCGCCCTTCTTATGAAGGGGTTGAATAATAGATTCAGACCACTGAGCTGGGTACGTACCGGAAGAGAACAATTTGTTAAATAGAAGGAGCAAAAAAGGCACAATAACAAGAGCTGCATGCTTAAAAACTTCACCTATGATGCGATCAGGACCTGCCGCTTTACTATTTTTAAGAGCACGAATTGCGGCATAAACCTCGCCCTCTGTGATATCCGCGTCCAGAGCATCAGTGTTACAATGTTCCTGTTCATCACCGAGATCGATTTCTGACTCATTAAAGTTATTATTTTCAGAATTGTGAACTGAATTAGATTGAAACACTTCTGAAAAATGACGAAACCACTCGTCCTTCGTGATAGAATTATTTGCTGGGGAATTAGTGTTAAACGATTTAACTTTACTCCAGAATTCTTTCCCGTTATTAATATTGTCATGCAAAGAGTTTATAACATGTTCACGATGAGCCTTTTGTTTTATCCTCAACAGCTCTTTATAGTCTCTGCGTTTTGCATTATATTGTTCCCTAAATGCATGCTCCTCTTCAGATAGAACACTGCTCACTGTACCTTCATTAGTGCTAGTTTGTGGCCCGGAGCCTGTATTTCGTGATTTTGATTTACGACATTTTGTGCTAGTAGAGAGAGAGAGAGAGAGAGAGAGAGAGAGAGAGAGACTGACCCGATCACAATAGTTTCCACTCGGGAACTAATTAGGCCCTATTGTACGTTACTCCTGTTCCAACAGAACTGAGAGTAGCCTACATTTGAAACATTTGTTTGTTTGTTTGTTTATTGAGGGAAAAGAATAAGCACACAATGGGCTTGTTTACATCTTGCCCTCGAGACAAAAGAAGAAAAACATAATTAAACTTCCAATAATAAACAAAAGCAAAATGGAAAAAAATCAGTAATCATATGAACTAATATAAATTGAATTAACAAGCATAAGGAATTAAATACATAATGGAGGAAGAACAAAATAATCAATCTAAGCAAAGTGTATTATGAGGATAACATCATCAAAACACAAAAAATACTTTCTTCCTCCATCTTCCCTCTCCCCCCCCCCCCCCCCCCCCCCCCCCCCCCCCCCAAAAAAAAACACCCAAAAACCCCCCACTAAAAACATATTTATATAAGATTTATGTACAAATTAACCATGTCAAGTGATATGAACAAATATAAAAAAGTAATACAGTTCATAAACTACATAAGAGAGGCTATAGGCACTAATGTACGTAGTTTTTCTTGAAAACATTGAGACTTGAATGAACATTTATCGAAATCGTATTCCACAAACAACCGCCCGAATACAATAGACTAGTTTTGAAAAGATCGACTCTTGGAAGAGGTACTTTGATTTTAAGAACATTGCTGACGAAAAACAGTAAGAAGTCCCCAAGAAGAGAACAATCAGAAGTCTCCAGTTATCAAGAAGCTTAGGTAGCCTATTACTCCATTTTCTTTCAAACAGCTCCTTCTCGTCAACTGTTTGTTGGTACACGCCCACGTGACCTACCAGTAACTGATTTAGTTCGCTGTGTCCAATACAGACGACCAAACAATAATATTATGCTATCGGAAATTGTCTTTCTTTTGGATTTGGTTACACTAGAATGACGAGAAGCATGTTGTTGAGTGAATTGAACTTTAGCATCGTGATTGGCCATTGATTATTACAGTGGTTGAGCTTTTATAATAATAAAAAGAAGAAGAATGATTTTTTATATAGCGCAACACCTCTCAGTGAAACTGGAGCTCTTTGCGCTTTACAAATGATTAAGATAAGATACATAAATAAGCACCATTAAAGTAATACACAAAAGCTACAATAAATACTAGACGCAGACAAACAAGGGTCAACACATTAGTACATTAATATGAATTGAAGAAATCATAATTAAACATCAAAACCTAATATTTTCTTCACACAGAAATACGGCGCACGCACGCGTGTGCGCACCTCCCCCTCCCCCACACGCACCACCATCACCACCACCACCACCAAAAAACAACACCCCACAATACATCTACATAAGGCGTGCAGACAAACAAGCATCAACACAATAGTACATTAACATACATTGGGAAATAATTAAATATCACATTACCTATTCAAACTCCTTTTATTCCTGCTTCCACACAGCACATACGCGCTAGCGTGCGCAACACACACACGCGCGCACGCATGCAAGCAAGCACACACGCACCCACACCACTCAGCCACACACAGACGCCCGCGTGCACACACGCACAAATCCATAACATTCTACAGCTCACACAGCAAAGCACAATTATCTACTGGTTTGCAGGTTTGTAGGGCAAGACGGGGTAAAAAGCGCATGGGCGGGTAAGAAGCCCACCCCAATTATCTCATAAAATAAAGAAAATTTCAGTCAAATTTGCCCATGAGACGAATGCTAGACATTAACGCTCGTCTCATGGGCAAAATGAGACTGAAATTTGCTTCATTTCATGAGATAATTGGGGTGGGCTTCTTACCCGCCCATGGGCCTTTTACCCCGTCTTACCCTAAGCAAAGTTACATTTATTGGCGCATCTACAGGCCTGCCCTACCAACACAAGAGCTGGTGTCTGTCTGCTCTTGTGTTAGTAGGGCAGGTGGGGCAAGTGCGTCTCTGGATTCCACCCGCACTTTCGGGTCACATAGGGGAAGACGGGGTAAAAAGCGCATGGGCGGGTAAGAAGCCCACCCCAATTATCTCATGAAATGAAGCAAATTTCAGTCTCAATTTGCCCATGAGACGAGCGTTAATGTCTAGCATTCGTCTCATGGGCAAATTTGACTGAAATTTTCTTTATTTCATGAGATAATTGGGGTGGGCTTCTTACCCGCCCATGCGCTTTTTACCCCGTCTTCCCCTAGTATTTTCATTCCTCTAGTTGTGCTTCTTTTTAAACATGAAATTCTACCGAAGTAAGACCAGAAAAATATATTTTGTTTCACATATACAACATTTTTATGTGAAATTACTGTTCTTTCTTGCATTTGAAGCAACTTAAGCTTACTGTATAATAGACTATGGAGCAGCCCCGGCTGCTGTGTGTGAATAGTATGGCATCATAGAAAATAGGATAGCAGTAGGATGCTGTCCCACTTTCTGCATAGAAAGATATGTTTATGCCTATATATAATATTGTAGCTTTTGTGTTTATGCCTTATTTTAATCATTTGTAAACGGATGTACTGTATTAATGCTAGTATTTATTGTAGCTTTTGTGTATTACTTTAGTGGTGTGTGTGTGTGTGTGTGTGTGTGTGTGTGTGTGTGTGTGTGTGTGTGTGTGTGTGTGTGTGTGTGTCTTAGTCATGTATCTTATTTTAATCATTTGTAAAGCGCAAAGAGCTCCAGTTTAACTGAGAGGTGTTGCGCTATATAAAAAATCATTATTATTTTAAATAATTGGAATAAAGTTATTATTATTATTAAGCTCAACCACTGTAATCATCAATGGCCAATGACGATGCTAAAGTTCAATTTACTCAACAACAAAGACAAGACAATTTCCGATAGCAGAATATTATTGTTTGGTCTTTCACACTTTCTGTGTGTGTGTGTGTGTGTGTGTGTGTGTGCGCGCGTGCGTGTGCGCGCGTGCGTGTCCGTGCGTGCGTGCGTGCGTGCGAGGAAATGTGTGTGTGTGTGTGTGTGTGTGTGTGTGTGTGTGTGTGTGTGTATGTAAGTGTGTGTGCATAGAGTAGGCCTATATAGTACAGCATGGTAGTATTTCTAGACTCGTCTCTGTAAAATTCGGGTTGCTCCAACATGGAGAACATGTCGCTGCTAGCACGTACAGCGCCAGCCTTATTGGGAGGAGGGGGCGTGAGGATTGGAGAGGAGGGAAGTCGGGAAACCTATTGTTTTCAGTTTGGTTTATACCAGGCAGCCAGAATCACCCTGGTGTTATTGATTCTGACTACCGTGTGTTGCTTTACATGTGTTAATTGCTTGAAGGACCCGGCGTTCTGTTGTCGATTTCCCGTCGAACTGGAAGGAAAGGGCGAGGCTGGGATTCGAACTCTAGTCACATAGGGGAAGACGGGGTAAAAAGCGCATGGGCGGGTAAGAAGCCCACCCCAATTATCTCATGGCAATAATGAAAAATTTCAGTCAAATTTGCCCATGAGACGAATGCTAGACATTGTACACGTCTTAACTATCCTGCTACATTATTTCTGTGTGTGTGTGTTGTGTGTGTGTGTGTGTGTGTGTGTGTGTTCGTTCTTTAGTTTTACGTCTGTTCACCCGCAAGTGATGTGATATTAGACCCCCCCAAAAAAAAATTGTGTGTGTGAAATTAATTAAGCTAAAAAAAAAGGTAAGGTAAAAAAAAAGCATTAGGGGACGATGGGGTAAAAAGCGCATGGGCGGGTAAGAAGCCCACCCCAATTATTTCATGAAATAAAGAAAATTTCAGTCAAATTTGCCCATGAGACGAATGCTAGACATTAACGCTCGTCTCATGGGCAAAATGAGACTGAAATTTGCTTCATTTCATGAGATAATTGGGGTGGGCTTCTTACCCGCCCATGCGCTTTTTACCCCGTCTTCCCCTAGTTTAACCAAACTTTAATGAACCAGTCAACAACAACAAGAAATGCATTCACCCCATGCAAGTCACCAGATAGTTCGCCAGAGATACTTTGGGAGCAGGTACAAAACGTTTTGCGGCAAACGAGGCGTTTCTTTGTAGGGGAAGATGGGATAAAAAGCGCATGGGCGGGTAAGAAGCCCAACCCAATTATCTCATGAAATGAAGCAAATTTCAGTCTACATTTTGCCCATGAGACGAGTGTTAATGTCTAGCATTCGTCTCATGGGAAAATTTGACTGAAATTTTCTTTATTTCATGAGATAATTGGGGTGGGCTTCTTACCCGCCCATGCGCTTTTTACCCCGTCTTCCCCTAAAATTTTTTTGGCGATTTGCACTAACGCTACGTAACGTTAGCCCTTGTGAAACGGCCCCCCTGGTCTAGGCCTACATTTAAATGCGACCTACATACTGTAGATTATTCCATGTTGTCTCTACAGTCGTTGACATGGCCACATTGGCCTAGACTACTAGCTACTAGGGGAAGACGGGGTAAAAAGCGCATGGGCGGGTAAGAAGCCCACCCCAATTATCTCATGAAATAAAGAAAATTTCAGTACCGTTTTTGCCCATGAGACGACGCGTTAATGTCTAGCATTCGTCTCATGGGCAAATTTGACTGAACATTTTCTTTATTTCATATGAGATAATTGGGGTGGGCTTCTTACCCGCCCATGCGCTTTTTACCCCGTCTTCCCCTATCAAAGACTAGGCCTACTGTCCACCTGACACATATGCACATGGCAAGATAGCCTAGAATCCGCCATATTTGATATTACACTTCGTTGTGACGTGTGTCAAAAAGCTCTGTATGTACACTGCTGATTAGTTTGACTGGTTTGGCTGGTTTGCGATCCTGATGCAAAGTGCAAACTAGTGAGTGTACCGTGGGTGTACTGGTGTACTGTGAGTCTACGTACCGTGCTCCATTCAAAACAGAGGTAAAACCAGTAATATAATAGTCTATATATTTTATTTTTAGTCCCCGAGCCGAAGGTTCGGGGAACTATTGTTTCTGTCTGGTCCGTCCGGTGTCCGTCCGTTTTTCTCAAAAAAACTATTCAGTCTATCATCATCAAATTTGGTATACTAGTTTGCCAAGAGGCAAGCTATCCACTGATGTATTTAGTTTTACATTAAGGTCAAGGTCGCGCCAGATACGGGGTTCAAACCCCGAAACACATAATCGCTAATATCTCGCGAAGTTTTGCATGTATTTCAATGCAGTTGTTTTCACAACATTTCTTGATGAATGGTCTATAACACAGTTGTCATGAATTTTTCTGTGCGCTCGTGTGCGCATGATCGCGCGCGCTCAAATCACGGGTCCAAACCCCAAGGCTATATTTTGCCCATGAGACGAGCGTTAATGTCTAGCATTCGTCTCATGGGCAAATTTGACTGACATTTTCTTTATTTCATGAGATAATTGGGGTGGGCTTCTTACCCGCCCATGCGCTTTTTACCCCGTCTTCCCCTACGTGCTGTTTTGATGCGTTTTTATGTAGTTACGTGCTGTTTTGATGCGTTTTTATGTATGTGTACAGCCGACACATTCCGATTTCGGAGTAGCTCGGCGATGCTGCGATGGGACTTTGCAGCCGCCCGGCGTTGCACTTGTTTTTAATTTTCAATATTGTTGGGAAAGGAATAGGGTTCGCGTCATCGTAGGATTCTTTTCATAAAACCGAAAGAAGCAGACTTTGAGGGTCGTAAACATGAGGGGGGCGGGGAGGGGGTGGGGTGCATGGGAGCTAAAGTACAAAACTGCCAAATTCCCAAGGCAGTTTGGAAAAGAACTAGCGTAATCTTTCAATGATTTAATCTTCTTCATAAATCTAACATGAAATCAAAGTGATATATTAACTATGGTCAGTTTGATCAATGATTTTGTGGGGTGTATTTATTTGGGGGTGTGGGTGGGATGCGTTACCGGCCTTGTATCTGAAGTAAAAAGACGTTAAACTATACAAATAAAAATAAAGGAAAAAAAAGCTCCTAGCATAACATCATCGTCAGTCCCCAACATCCTCCGAAGTCGGAGTGTGGCTGCTCACGTGGCGGGGTAATCAAAAACGGCCACACACGTAATACTATGTATTAGGGTAAGACGGGGTAAAAAGCCCATGGGCGGGTAAGAAGCCCATGCCAATTATCTCATGAAATGAATCAAATTTCAGTAAAATTTTGCCCATGAGACGAACGCTAAACATTAACACTCGTCTCATTGGCAAAATTTGACTGAAATTTGCTTCATTTCATGAGATAATTGGCATGGGCTTCTTACCCGCCCATGGGCTTTTTACCCCGTCTTACCCTATTCATTATTATCGCCAGTAAGAAAATGGACGAGTTTAAACAGCCTATAACGCATTGGCTCGCCGATTTCACCGCCAGGTGGCGACCAACTCAATAGGGGCTTATCTCGTGATATCCTTAGTTGGTAATAAAGAGAGAGAGGGGGGGGGGGGGGTAACTCCGGCCTCTCCCTCTCTCTCTTTCTTTCCACACCCAACTAATGATATCACTAGGATTGGACCCTATTGAGCTGGTTGCCACCTGGCGGTGAAAATCGGCTAGCCACTGAAGCCGCTCATTGACATAGAACATCAAGGCTACATCAAAATGTTGTTATGCTCTGCATAGTTATGTGGGGTTGTCTTTAGCCATGACAAGCTCCTAGCATAACATCGTCAGTCTCCAACATCCTCCGAAGTCGGAGTGTGGCTGCACACGTGGCTGGGTAATAAAAAACGGTCACACACGTAATGTTCTCATCCCTTGCTGGTGCATTTGTACTATAGAGTTCTCCTTCATATATCGCTCAGACAGGAACCCCAGTGGTCCGGACGAAGGCTGCCGTCCGCCGAAGATCCTCCAAGATCGAAGATCTTTTCCCGAACCGGTGTGTCCGACGGCCAAGTTTCGTCTCGCAGGTTCTGGAGTACCATAGTGTTCAAGTGCTTCAGCTGTTGGGATGATCCCTGGAGTCTTTTAGCCAGGGTACGACAACAACAAACAAACTTATTATACGAGCAGAATTTGTTCCCAGCTTCAATTTTGATGGTGTTATTGGTGCTGCCTTGTGTAACGCAGAGACGAGGATGGATGTGAGTGGTCGAGGCGTGTTTCTGACTGGAGGGGCCCAGGGTATTGGACGAGCTGTCACTGACCTACTGCTGACCAAAGGGGCCAGGGTAGGTGGACACTGTGTGTGTGTGTGTGTGTGTGTGTGTGTGCGCGCGCGCGCGTGTGCGTGTGCGTGTGTCTGTCTGTCTGTTATTTGACTATGGTGCCTCTATTATCGCTCGGTGTAGGCCTACTTGTAGTTGCACCCGCTCACTCTCGTTTCATATAATGCTTGGTTCGCATGGTTGTTTTCACAATTATGATTTTATTTTATGTGCATGAAATCGAAAATTTCACAGTCTTATTTTAGCTGTGTTAGAAGTGCATTAATTCCAACTGTAAGAGGACGAATTTTATAGAGGCTTATATCTGATGTCCCTGTGATCGCGTTTGATGGCAATTTTCACGATATTTGCTTGCGTTTTCTATATCCTTATTTAATTTTTGTCTCTCACAATCATTGCTGCCAGATTCAGTCTGGTATCTTTTTCACCGTGGTATTTGGTACTGTCTGGTGCCAGGTGCTTTTCTGTGACATTAGCTCTGACCTTGGAAAAGCAGCGGAACAAGAACTGCAGAAACAATATGGCGCCGAAAATGTTGCGTTTGTGCAGTGTGACGTCACTGACGCCGATCAACTGAAAGGTAAACACACTAAGAATCAATGCTGAGATTTACTTCATTGTATTTTACGAAAGTTTTGTTTTCTCCATTAGTCTTTTCGTGTTAATTTAAAAGAGATTTTTATATTTGTAATCACTAAACCATTTATGGATTTCGTGAATTCACTGACTTCACACATTCACTGTAACATATACATACCAAAATTATTGTCAGCACAGAAATCAAAACGTCGGACATGACCGCTATGACAAAAAAAATGGTCTATAGCGTTCTAAGAGTAATTTAAACGTCCTAAGACCATCTTCATTATTTTTTTATCTGAGAGAGAGAGAGACAGACAGAGACAGAGGAAGGGGTACGTGTTCAACTGAGACAGACAGAGAGAAACTTAATAATCCAAAAACGTTGGTAAGTTTAGAAGTAAGGTAAGTGGTTGTTTCAAATGGCCTTGTCTTAATATACAAGAAGACGAAGACCCTATTTAACAACCACAACTAATATATGTAAGCAAATTTCTTTGACGGATGGATGGATGAATAAATTGATGGATGCATGCATTATTGCAGCTGCGTTTGAAGCTGCGGCGAAGAAGTTTGGCGCCGTGGAGATCTGTGCCAACAACGCTGGAATCATGGATGAAAGGGTCTGGGAGAAAATGCTGGCCATCAACACGGTAAGACAACAACGCTGGAATCATGGATGAAAGGGTCTGTGAGAAAATGCTGGCCATCAACACGGTAAGACAACAACGCTGGAATCATGGATGAAAGGGTCTGGGAGAAAATGCTGGCCATCAACACGGTAAGACAACAACGCTGGAATCATGGATGAAAGGATCTGGGAGAAAATGCTGGCCATCAACACGGTAAGACAACAACGCTGGAATCATGGATGTCTGGGAGAAAAATGCTGGCCATCAACACGGTAAGACAACAACGCTGGAATCATGGATGAAAGGGTCTGGGAGAAAATGCTGGCCATCAACACGGTAAGACAACAACGCTGGAATCATGGATGTCTGGGAGAAAATGCTGGCCATCAACACGGTAAGACAACAACGCTGGAATCATGGATAAAAGGGTCTGGGAGAAAATGCTGGCCATCAACACGGTAAGACAACAACGCTGGAATCATGGATGTCTGGGAGAAAATGCTGGCCATCAACACGGTAAGACAACAACGCTGGAATCATGGATGTCTGGAAGAAAATGCTGGCCATCAACACGGTAAGACAACAACGCTGGAATCATGGATGTCTGGAAGAAAATGCTGGCCATCAACACGGTAAGACAACAACGCTGGAATCATGGATGTCTGGAAGAAAATGCTGGCCATCAACACGGTAAGACAACAACGCTGGAATCATGGATGAAAGGATCTGGGAGAAAATGCTGGCCATCAACACGGTAAGACAACAACGCTGGAATCATGGATGTCTGGAAGAAAATGCTGGCCATCAACACGGTAAGACAACAACGCTGGAATCATGGATGAAAGGATCTGGGAGAAAATGCTGGCCATCAACACGGTAAGACAACAACGCTGGAATCATGGATGTCTGGAAGAAAATGCTGGCCATCAACACGGTAAGACAACAACGCTGGAATCATGGATGAAAGGGTCTGGGAGAAAATGCTGGCCATCAACACGGTAAGACAACAACGCTGGAATCATGGATGAAAGGGTCTGGAAAAAAATGCTGGCCATCAACACGGTAAGACAACAACGCTGGAATCATGGATAAAAGGGTCTGGGAGAAAATGCTAGCCATCAATATGGGAAGACATTTTTCCTTGTCTGTAGGCATCCATATTTTTGTCCTAAAGATGCCTTACTTACCTCACTTTCCCATATTGTACCTCTTCTGTGTGGAGAGTACCTCTTTTCTTGCATCCATTTCAGGAGAAGCTCAAACAGTCGGGATTAGTTACGTGTGTAAGTTACGTCCCATTATAATTGTGGATGTAGTGATCTTTAAGTGTATTTTTCTTTTTCTCTCCTAAACAATATTTCAAGCGACTGTTATAATCTATAACACTAACATTAAATATAAATGAATGAGATAGAAACTAAGAAGGTCTTAATTGTTTCATTTTCAACAGTTGTTTTTATACACGCATTTACAAAATAAGCAACCCTTAAACGAGTGAGGTTTAAGCTATTATTGTACATTCAATAGCATGTTTTGCAACAATCTATGATTTTGTTATATAAGTTTGGGGTTATTTTTCAGACGGCTCAGATACGAGGCAGCCAGATAGCGTTGGAACACATGAGGAGAGACAAGGGGGGACGAGGGGGAGTCATCGTCAACACCGTGTCTATTGCTGGTGAGATGACAACCGTTCACTGAATGGAATTGATAAACCATGTTTGCTCTGTTCTCAGGAAACAAGTTTGAAAAGTCAGCTTTCTGTTACTAAGCTGGATCCCCGTTTGTTGTAAATGTTTAGGGGCCCTACTTATTGGCCAACTTCGGTTTGTCCTCAATAAACATAACACGGATATTTTGTAGGCCTACTTTACGACGACGTTCTTCATTCAGCACGAGAAACAGATTTTGGTCGGAGCACTGTCCATGTCAGGTATTTTGTTTTGTTGTTGTTGTTGATGGGGTCAGAAATTTGCATATTGCTGCCTGTAGTGAGTACTGTTCAGTTGGTTGCCAACGCGGTGACAATGATTAATGATGCCAGTGTCAGCATCAAACACAAATTATGTAAATAAAGCAACGCATTATCACAAATCAGAAAACAAAAGGAGATGCAAAGCAATAATGATTGTGGAGTAGGACAGTTCATGCTTTGTAGTAAATGTTTACTGTGATTTGTTCTCCATAAACCAGCAGTTAGTTTCAGCCATTTGTTTCAAAGCATGTTTAACATTTCTGAGGTTTATGTCGTAAACTGATGATTGACACGTAAATTTAATTCTCGGTGGCTTCTTTTTCTTCATCTTCCTCCTCCTCTTCCTCCTCCTCCTCTTCTTCTTGTTTTTTCTTTCTCAGGTCTCGTTCGACGCTATAACCTGCCAGTGTACATGGCCTCCAAACACGCCATGATTGGTTACACCACCAGCTGTGCTGTGAGTGTTCTTTTTCATCTCCGCCGAGAAAGTTTAATCGCGTTTTTGTACGCCCACTTTTATAAGAACTAGGACACTTTGCAAATGGTGCGAGGGCCTGTGCGATTCTTTATCCGTATGCCTGTGTGTAAACAAAAATGTGTTCCACTTGCCAGTAAAACAGTTATTTTACCCAGATGGTAAACCATAATAGGCCTACACGTCCTCCGAGCGAGTTCTATTCTTGATAACATTGTATATTTTAAGATAGTAATGAAATAATGAGCATCGGTGGAATTGCTGCTCGTGATCTGAATTTAACCCAAATGACAAGCTCTGTAAGCGTACTCCAATAGATCTAGCCTATGTAAGCTCTAGGAGGGCATTGATATGGTTTACCATGTGGTTCGTTCTTTACTCAGGCGGACCCCGACATGCCTGCTCTGGGTGTGCGGTGGTGCTGCCTGTGCCCCGTGGGCACCAACACCCACATGCTGGACTTCAAGGGACAGGAGGTGAAGAACCCGCACGATTTCACCCGCCACCTGGACACCACCATGATTCAGTGAGTCTGATGATGGTGATGATGATGATGATGATGATGGTGGTGGTGGTGGTGGAGGTAATGATGATGATGATGATGAAAGGGAGAAGAGATAAAGAACCCGCACGATTTCACCCGCCACCTGGACACCACCATGATTCAGTGAGTCTGATGATGGTGATGATGATGATGATGATGATGATGGTGGTGGTGGTGGAGGTAATGATGATGATGATGATGAAAGGGAGAAGAGATAAAGAACCCGCACGATTTCACCCGCCACCTGGACACCACCATGATTCAGTGAGTCTGATGATGATGATGATGATGATGATGGTGGTGGTGGTGGTGGAGGTAATGATGATGATGTTGATGATGAACTGTAGAGGGGAAGTATTGTTTTTTTATTTTGATCTTGTTTTTTTGCTCCTTTTGTTGCCTGCGTTTTGCTCCTTTTGCTATATTTGATGTTTGCTATTTAATTGTTTGTCTGTGTTGATAAAGGCGCATTCGCCGAAATATCCAGTAGTTTTTTTTTGTCTCTTGTGAATAAAATAACGTCACTTTACACTTGTGGTGTAGTTGTTTGTTTGTGTACAAGCAATCTTCAACATGCTTGTTTTCAACCTTTGTTGTCATGTTGTACGGTGTACATGTGTGTCAGTTTGTGTTCCCAGGGTCGAGGACGTGGCCCAGGCGTTCCTGCAGCTGCTGGAGGACGTGGACAACAGCGGTCAGATCCTGGTGGTCAGCAAGGACCGAGGTCCAGTGTACCGTCAGAGGATGCTGGTGGACCAGGATGGACTGTCCAACCCAGTGCTGGTGGACACCAAACTGACCACCCAGCCCCCTCTCCCTGGGCAGGGACCGCTGTAGGATGGACTGTCCAACCCAGTGGACACCAAACTGACCCCCCCCCCCTCTCCCTGGAGAGGGACTGTAGAATGGACTGTCCAACCCAGTGGACACCAAACTGGACTGTAGATTGCGTATTGAAGTAGTTCTGACCATCATGTGCCATTTGTTGCGTCCTTTTTTGATGTGAACTTACCAGCTTTGGGGGACAAATGTCCCTTTTAATCCAAACTCACAATGTGAGTTTTTTGCAAGAACTTACCAGCTTTGGAGAACAAAATGATAGATCTTAAAGTCAAGAGAACAAGTAACAAAACCAGCGAAAAAGCCAAAAATGCAAGAACAATAAATCCATAGGTATTCAAAAGAAACACAATAATTATTCAATAATACAACTAAGACAGTAGTAGTACAAACCGAAGTATGAAAGACAAACCGACCAAGGTGAACCAGACTAAGAATGGAGAAGCATAGGAAGGTTTCCAAAAGAGATCAGTCCTTCCATGTGGAAAATGGAAAAGTGAGCTCCTAAGGCAAGGGACCTCGTGATCGGAAGTAAATGGAGATCATGCGTGCTTCCGGAAAAGGGAGTTATCGTTCTTTGCCCCTTTTTGTTTTTATGTTGCTAGGGTATGGTTTCCAATCTGAGGAAGTCTAATGTTATTGTTTGAGTGTTGGTCAGTATGGTTAGAATAGATTGCCCTTTTCATCAAAATTCATGGCATTCTTGCAACAAACTGTCTATTCGTCTTCTTCTGGATCGCGATAGCTTGAGCTAAAAGTGTATGTTTATGTTGTAAATTTAAAGAGTGAACAGATTTAAGTATTTAAGGTAAGACAGGGAGTGTAGGTTGGACAAGGCTAGTTTAAAGACCAAACATTGGCATTTAGACAAACAAAACGCCAAACACTGGAGCGTTATTGAATTTGTTTAAAAGTTTAAGGACAAGTTGTTAGACCAAGTTTGGGAAGTGTTTTAGTTTCTGTATAATTGGACTTTGAATTCGCATGTCTTTATCCTGCACAGAGCAGAGCGGATTGGTGTCGTAGGCAATAGGAGTTATATACCTTTTAAATGGAAAGTAACCTATCTGTGTTGAATGTAGGCCTATTTGTCCATGCTTCTTGCAATCACAAGTTAAATGCAATATGTATCTAAAGAAACGAAGATAACTGCTGGGTTCAATGAACTTCACAACAAATTAAACAGAGTCGAAATAGGAATTGTTCGGAAATAATGAAGGGGAGTAATTTCATGGTGTGTGGGAGTGATCTTGCCTAATTCAATCGGTCAAACAGGGGAAGTTACTCTACCATCAGCTCTCGTAGCCTATCAACTCGTGTGTTTGAGCAGATATACAGCACTTGGAACACCGTGCGTCATTCTAAAAAATTATGTCATTTATATGTTTACGTCACATTTTGCAAGTTTTATCATTTTGTGGCCACTGGCCACCCCTAATTTTTCTTTAAGAAAATGTTTGCAAGTCGCTGACTCGCATCCTGCGGTTTCAAGCTTCGACGCCATCGTTGCATTGTTGCTATGGTATTTGACCGAGTAATGGAGGTAAGCAACTCTAATTTTCACGAAGTGCTCTCCCCTAGTTTTTTTCCGAAAATCGTCTATTGAACCCACCCCCCCCCCCCTCCCCCTCAACCCCCCCCCCCCCCCCCCCCCCCCCCCCCCCCCCCCCCCCCCCCCCCCCCCCCCCCACCCCCCCCCCCCCCCCCCCCCCCCCCCCCCCCCCCCCCAAAAAAAAAGAAAAAAAAGATGTAATAACAAAAACAACACAAGTCACGACGTTTCGGGCTGAATCCGTTTCCCAGTAACTCACAATACTAATATAGCTACTGGAAAACGGGTTTAGCCCGAAACGTCGTGAGTTGTGTTGTTTTTGTTATTACATCTTTTCTTTTGGGTTTCAATTTCGACTCTGTTTAATTTGTTGCAACATTTATCTTTTTTTTGGTCTGCGTTGTTTTGCATTGTGTGCATGTATCAGTTTGCTTGTAAGTCATAAGTCATAAGATTCTTTATTTTCCATTGGCATTGTACAACGCAATGGAAATTGTCTTCCACCGTGTAAAATATAAAATATTAAATAAAAGTATGAAACATAAATTTACATTAATAAATATGTGTGTGTCTCACACCACACCCAATCATTCGTGCTCTCCGCTATCTTGCTCACTCATCATGCAAACCCACCACCACTTCCGCCTTCATTTTTAACCCTTGTTTGTTTTTTGTTCCTGTTCCTTTTCTCTCCCCCCCCCCCCCCTCTTTTCCCTTTTTTTCCTAAACCTCCCCCCCCCCCTTTTTATGTTTTATGTATTTTTAGATAGGCTGTTTTTCCCCGCTCTCTTTAATCCTATTGTATGTTCTGACTAAGATGGACATTTCCAAGAGCCTTAGTGTTGTTATTTGATACTTATTTGTAATGTGTGATTGAAGATTTGCTTTGTATTTCTGAATGTATTTTGAACGGATATAAAGCCTCAATAATAAATGTGTGTGTGTGTGTGTGTGTGTGTGTGTGTGTGTGCGTGCGTGCGTGCGTGTGTGTGTGTGTGTGTGTTATTATCACCCTTTTTTTAATTATTTAACAGAGCAGAAGACAAAAGACAATGCTGCTGATGATGATAATAATGATGATGGTAGAAAAAGGAAATTGATTATGATGATAATGTAGAAGAAAAAGACGAAGAGTATTTCAGGAATAGAGGCCTACAGAAGACAATGCTGCTGCTGATGATGATAATGATGGAGGGAGGAAAAGAAGAATAATTAAGAAGAAAATGAAAAAGAAGAAGAAGAAGAAAAGTATATCAGGAATAGAGGCTTACTATCGTGAAAAAATACAATAAAAGAACAAATCAACAAAACATTATTATTATTTTGGCATCACCAGAATCATCTATGCACTTTCTTCAGCAATGAAGAAATTTGAAACAATTGAAACCTTTATTTGCAGATCTTTGAACATAAATTATACTATAAATATACACAGTGGAAAAGAAAATATTCAAAAGATGCTGCTCACAATAAATCACTTATATTATTCTATGAGCCCCAATTCCACATAAAAGAAGGTATATATGTAATCTAACCTACTTTTGACGCTGAAAAAAACCCTCACACATTATAAAAGTGTCCAATGTAGCACCTATTACGTCTAACTAACTACACGTGATTCCCTTAACATGTAAAATGTTTTTTATCACACAGTGCTGTGGGCCGTTTTCTTCCACCTTAGGATTAACGTTCATTGTCAACAGAATCATAATGAAACAGAAAAATATATAAAAATAGAAAATATTTGAAACACCCTCGCCAATATAGGCCTATATACAAAGAGAGAAAGAAGAGAGAGAGAGAGAGAGGAAGAGAGGGAAAATAGAAACAAAATTCCCTTTTCTCCCCAAACTCATTAACCAAAAGCATGGTTACTGAAAATAAATGAACGTGACCAAAGTCATTGCATATAGGCTATATGACCACAAGTTCATGAGGAAAAAAACACCCCACAACAATCGATCCGTTGTCGAACACGCGCTTCCACGCAGAAAGGAGAAGCTTTCAAGCGAGCTATTAAAAACTGACACTGTGACACTTGCACTGTGTCCTCCATTGGCAGCTTTAACCCTACAGGGACCAGACTCACACATTGGTGATATCCCCAAAACCAGAGCTGCGATCGAACGCAGGTGCTCGCGTGGAGCTGGGAGGATAGAGAGCACGGGCCGGTGGGAAGCGGCTCGGCATCCTCAGCCCCATCTCGTTGCGGTAGCGCTTCTCAAAGGCCCTCTGGAGGGTAAAGTTCCCCAGAGGACCGCTCCCTCCTCCTCCTCCTCCTCCTCCTCCTCCTCCTCCTCCCTCCTCCCTCCTCCCTCCTCCTCCTCCTCCTCCTCCTCCTCCTCCTCCTCCTCCTCCTCCTCCTCTCCTCCTCCTCCTCCTCCTCCTCCTCCTCCTCCATAAGACGACCCCACGACTCTACTAGGGGCATGTCCCCTACTTTCTACTCCCACGGGCACCAGACGGGCATGCTGGTGCGGTCTGAATCCCGAACCTTGTGGACGGTAAGCGTGGAAGGACAGACCCGTTCGGCTGGCAAGACTGATGGCGTCATCGGCCTCCGTCACTTCCGGTGGGTTTTCCCGGAAGCGGAAGTAGTTGTCGCTGTCTGGAGGGTCGGGGACGTAGACGGGGTTGATGACAGGCTGCTGGTGGGGGTGGTCGTCGGTGTCGTTGTAGTCGGGCAGAGGTTCGTCGTAGTCGGGTTCTGGTTCTAGTTCGATGTTTCGCAGTCTCTGTAGTTCGATCACGCGAAGGATTGCATCGCGAGCCTGTGGGAGAGAGCAGTTTTTACAACATATTTAAGCTTAATAGAACAAGAAAAGAAGGAGAAGAAAAATGAGCAAACAAACGAACAAAACAAAAAACTAAAAATAATAAAACACACACAAAAAAGAACACTCGGCCACAATCCGTAATTGATCCTTAACAAAACTGGTTTTTTTAATTATTTCATCCAATTATCGACTTGGAATTAATAAACGTTTTTGTAACGAATATGTTTGTAACTTTATGCGGATTGTGTTGAATGTTGAAGTGACTTTTTTTCTACCCGACGTTCACTCCTTCCTTACACACAAAACAAAACCACGCAAAAGCATACATACATTCGAAAATAAACTTAGGCCTATATACATTGATACAGTAACTCCACACGCATAAAAAGAGAGTAAGATAGAGACAAAAGAGAGAGAGAGAGAGAGAGAGAGAGAGAGAGAGAGAGAGAGAGAGAGAGAGAGAGAGAGAGAGAGAGAGAGAGAGAGAGAGAGAGTGGAAGGGAGGGACACTGACATATTTCATTGCCACTACCACCACAAAGAACATCCCCATTTTGTTGGGTTGTTTTTTTAGCTGTTGTTTTACACACACACACACACACACACACACACACACACACACACACACACACACACCACACCACACCACACCACACCACACCACACCACACCACACCACACCACACCATCCACACCATCCCCCCATCCACATTTCCTCCACACCTACCTTGTTCTGTTCGGAATCTCTGGAACTAATGCCGACGTCTGTGATGGACAGAGTGTGGAGGAGGGTGCCCCAGCGGTGGGAGAACATGCCCACGAACTGGGTCACCAGGATGAAGGCGAACGAGCCCAGGAAGAATAGGCCCAGGGGCTGGAAGCGCAGAGGGGGGCCCTCGTTGAACCGTGGGATGTGCACGAACAGGTACGCCTGAAGATCGTTCTGCAGGACCTGCTCACAAAAATGTAGGGGCCTACGCATTATCAAAAGCAAAACATGTACTCATTATCAAAACCTAAAAATTAAAATTAAAAAAGATGCATGGAAGCACAGAGCCTCCGTTGAAACGTGGGGTGAATATGCACATGTAGGTAGACCTGAAGTACCTTCTGCAGTACCTGCTCACAACAATGAAAAGCTTTGTGCTCTACGACTGCCAGACCTGGCCAGGCGAAGTGGAGCTACGGGCATAGCTCTGGGATAGCCGCACCGACCTAGAGAAGTCTGCAGACTTTGTCATGACGACCGATTTAAAAGTCTGACGCTACCAGTTGTATCGGTCGCTGAAGAAGAAGAAAAACAAAAGAAGAAGAAGAAGAAGAAGAAGAAGAAGAAGAAGAAGAAGAAGAAGAAGAAGAAGAAGAAGAAGAAGAAGAAGAAGAAACGTTTTGAGTGTCCGCTTAATTAAATGGACATTTTTATATGGAATTGCTGGACCCGCTTAACACATATACAAAGACACACGGAAAACACACGGACATAAAAAGCAAACAAAAACGTACAGATAGCTTGCTCACAGGCGCATGCACACACACACACACACACACACACACACACACACACACACACACACACACACACACACACACACACACACACACATCCATACATAATCAATCACACACATACACACACGCGCGCGTATGCGCGCATATGCACATACACACACACTTACACACACACACACACACACACACACACACACACACACACACACGCGCGCGCGCGCGCGCGCGCGCGCACGCACACGCACACGCACACACGCACACGCACACGCACACGCACACGCGCACGCACACACACACACACACACACACAACACGTACTTCCAGCTGCATGGTGAGGGCCACCCAGATGGCGGAAGTCATGAAGAACCCGAAGACCACCGAGTTCCTCAGAGCCACCAGATCTGCGTTCATCTTCTCCAGGTGACCCTTGTCCTCGTTCAGCGGGTACAGGTACGTGCTGATCAGCTGCCTCCAGAACGATGCCTCCCGCCCCGTCAGGTCCGTCACCGGGCCCTCACCACACACCTCCGAGGACAACCACGACGACTTCAGCGGTTCAGCCTTGTCGTCAATCCCAGCTGATGAAGGCATGGACTCTCTGTCCTGGCTTTCAAGAAGAAGAGGGTTCTCGCTGTGTCCTTGTGTCTGGTGCTCCAAGCCGGTATTGGGAATGTTATCATCCTCTCCTTCAGTCATTTCCATCTGGGCATGGGGGTTTTCAGCAAGGTTAGGCTCCTGAGCTTCTGCTACGTCTTGGTTCAAGTAAGGTTGTGCTGAATTCGGAGAATCTGCTTTTCCTCTGTCTCTCCGCATCTCCGTGATAAGTTCTTCCAAAAGCCTGTCCGTACGCGAAGATTTGGTTCTGTTTGGTGGAGTGATCTTGTTGAAGAACGTCTCCTGCATCATTCTGAGGATTTTGCGCACCTCCTTCACCACGTGATGTGCCCCTAACCATCTCAGAATTCCGCCAGTTTTTTTCGCCTTCCCTGTGGCGATTGATTTTTGCGGGTGTTGTTGAGGTCCGCTGGGTGGCTGGGTCTCTCTGGTGCCCCAGGACACCACGTGCAGGTTGGTCAGGTAGTAGATGGTCAGGATCAGGTAGCCGGCAGGTATCATGATCAGGTACAGGATGCCAGGTAGGATGCAATACAGCTCCTGAGTAAGAAAAGAAAGAAAGAGAGTGAGGGGGCCCTATTGTATTTCAGAAGAGTTTTACTATCATAATTGACAACGACAACAGCACCAGACCAACTTGTCCCTAAGAGCGACTGCTATGGGGACATGCAACTTCACTTCAGGCCATCATATTTGAATTTCTGATGGCATCAATTTAATCAGGCCTAGTAACTACGTTTTTACCTTGTCTGTTGTGGTCTTAGGCTGCAGACACATGTACGCAGTAGTTCCGTAAGGAAACCCATGCGAAATCCGTATAAAAAAAATCTGGAAGTAAGAAATATGAAAAAGTGTGCAGAAACTCATGCGCAATCCCGTCCGCTTATTTCTTATATAAGTGTATGGGGTTTCTGCACGGAAGTTACGGATTGCGGATCTAATGTATGTGTGTCCTTATGGCTTAATAGATAAAGCATGGCGCGTATGGGCTAGTGCGACTTAGTTACACTTAACTTCCTTGGTAAATTCACAATAAATCTTGAAAGTATAAGCATACAATCAATAATATATGATCCGTTCGGGGGACAGTTTTCCAAAGAGAGAGCTCGGTTGCATTTAGCTTTTGTCCGTAAAGTGTCTATTTCCCTAGAATAAGTACCTCTTTTTGCCCATGTTATTTAAGCTCTAGGCGGTTCCATGTTCCACAGTTCCCCACCTATAGACCTACTTTTACTCACTACCTTAGGATGCACGGAGCACCATTTCCCCATCAAAACGCACGCCTATTACTTTAACTCACTCACTACCTTAGGATGCACAAAGCACCATTTTTCGACCAAACGCACGCCTGTTACTTTAACTCACTCACTACCATAGGATGCACGAAGTACCCTTTTTCGACTAAACGCACGCCTGTTACTTTAACTCACTCACTACCATAGGATGCACGAAGTACCCTTTTTCGACTAAACGCACGCCTGTTACTTTAACTCCCTCACTACCATAGGATGCACGAAGTACCCTTTTTCGACCAAACGCACGCCTGTTACTTTAACTCACTCACTACCATAGGATGCACGAAGTACCCTTTTTCGACCAAACGCACGCCTGTTACTTTAACTCACTCACTACCATAGGATGCACGAAGTACCCTTTTTCGACTAAACGCACGCCTGTTACTTTAACTCACTCACTACCATAGGATGCACGAAGCACCATTTTCCCTCCAAACGCACGCCTATTACTTTAACTCACTCACTACCATAGGATGCACAAAGTACCCTTTTTTCCACCAAAATGCACGCCTATTCCTTTAACTCACTCACTACCATAGGATACACGAAGCACCATTTTTTTCCAAACAAAGAGCACGCCTATTCCTTTAACTCACTCACTACCATAGGATACACGAAGCACCAATTTTTTCCAAACAAAGAGCACGCCTATTCCTTTAACTCACTCACTACCATAGGATACACGAAGCACCAATTTTTTTCAAACAAAGAGCACGCCTATTCCTTTAACTCACTCACTACCTTATGACCCACGAAGCACACATTTTCCCACCAAAACGCACACCTATTCCTTTAACTAACTCACTACCATAGGATACATGAAGCACACATTTTCACTCCAAACGCACGCCTATTACTTTAACTAACTCATTACCTTAGGATGCACGGAGCACCATTTCCCCATCAAAACGCAAGCTATTACTTTAACTCACTCACTATCTTAGGATGCACGAAGTACCCTTTTTCGACCAAATGCACGACTATTCCTTTAACTCACTAATTACCTTAGGACGCACGAAGCGCCATTTTTTCCACCAAACGCACACCTCTTAGGGGAAGACGGGGTAAAAAGCGCATGGGTGGGTAAGAAGCCCACCCCAATTATCTCATGAAATAAAGAAAATTTCAGTCAAATTTGCCCATGAGACGAATGCTAGACATTAACGCTCGTCTCATGGGCAAAATGAGACAGAAATTTGCTTCATTTCATGAGATAATTGGGGCGGGCTTCTTACCCGCCCATGCGCTTTTTACCCCGTCTTCCCCTACATTTAACTCCCTCACTACCGTAGGATGCACAAAGTACCCCTTTTCCACAAAACGCACGCCTATTACTTTTAACTCACTCACTACATTAGGATGCACAAAGCACCCTTTTTTCTACCAAAACGCATGCCTATTCCTTTAACTCACTCACTATCTTAGGATGCACGAATCACCATTTTTCCACCAAACGCACGCCTATTACTTTAACTTTTTCTTCTTCTCTTTAGGCAGCCAACTTCATCACATTGAAGATTCTGCTGCACTTTAGGGGGTAGTACGAAAAAGAGAGAAATAGCAAAAGATAGAGTACAAAGCGAAATGATAACATTATGGGGGAAAAGAAATGATTGCAACAAAGTCAGGAAATAACTGAAGTATTTACAGATACACAGTTTACTATGTAGAAAGATTCATGAGATTCAAAACCGAAGGAAGTTAGTTAGATATTTGAAGATTTGAGTTGGGGGAAAGGGGGGGGGGGGGAACCCAACAAGAACAACCAAACAACCTCACTCACTACCTTAGGATGCATGAATCACCATTTCCCCTCCAAACGCACGCCTATTCCTTTAACTCACTCACTACCTTAGGATGCACTGAGCACCATTTCCCCATCAAAACGCAATCTGTTACTTTAACTCACTCACTACCTTATGGTGCACTGAGCACCTTTTTTTCCAACAAAACTCACGCCTCTTACTTTAACTCACTCACTACCTTAGGATGCACGGAGCATCATTTTCCCATCAAAACGCAATCTGTTACTTTAACTCACTCACTACCTTAGGATGCACGGAGCACCATTTTTCCATCAAAACGCAAGCTATTACTTTAACTCACTCACTACCTTAGGATGTACGAAGCACCAATTGTTTCCCAAATAAAACGCACGCCTCTTACTTTAACTCATTCACTGCCGTAGGATGCACGAAGTACCATTTTTCGACCAAACGCACGCCTATTATTTTAGCCCACTCACTACCTTAGGAAGCACTACGCACACATTTTCCCACCAAAACGCACACCTATTACTTTAACTCACTCACTACTGCAGGACGCACGAAGCATGCAACATTTTCCAAACAAAACGCACGCCTCTTACTTTTACCCCCCTCATTACCTTGGGATGCATGAATCCAGACACAGAGAAGATGAGGATGATGGTGAAGAGGAAGAGGACGTTGGAGGAGGTGCCATTTTTTCCACCAAACGCAACCTATTAATTTAAGTCCCTTAGGAAGCACGACGCACACATTTCCCCACCAAAACGCACGCCTCATACTTTTAACTCACCTTGGGATGCATGAATCCAGACACGGAGAAGATGAGGATGATGGTGAAGAGGAATAGGACGTTGGGGGAGGTGATGGAGCCGTCAATGGCGGTGCCCACGGTGCCCACCAGCACGATGGTCATGACCAGGGCGTACAGGGCGCTCAGCAGGGCGCCCGCCTTCAGCTGCAGGCCGGGCTGGGCGCACAGGCACAGCGCCAGGTAGCCCGCCGGCACGATAAGGGTTAACGTGTACGACTCGATCACGCTGATCTGAGGACCGAGCAAGGGAGAGGGGGAGAGAAAACGAAAACGAAAACGAAATTTTATTTAACCAGGGAAACATGAGATAAGCAACACAATGCTATTTTCCACCCAGCCCTGAGAGAGAGGGAGGGAGAGAGATAGTTTGTGGAGAGAGAGAGGGGGGAGAGGGGGAGAGAGAGAGAGAGAGAGAGAGAGAGAGAGAGAGAGAGAGAGAGAGGGAGAGAGAGAGAGGGAAGAAGAGAGAGGGAGAGAGAGGGGGAGAAAGAGAGAGATATCCCTCATCTTTGTGGCCACACAATAATGC
>CM065693.1:42472567-42477567 GCA_017654935.2 Phymorhynchus buccinoides
AAAGAAAGAAAGAAAGACAGACAGACAGACAGACAGACAGACAGAAAGAAAGAAAGAAAGAAAGAAAGAAAGAAAAAGAAAAAGAAAGAAGGAGGGAGGAAAGGAAAAGGAAGCCGTCTTATTTAGTTCCCAATGTTTTCGTACTGACAAAACGCGTTTTGTCTTTTATTGTTTTTGGTTTTTTGGTGGTGGTGGTGGGGGAGATTATGTGTTTTTTCTCTGTTTTCATTAATGTATGATCTGCAAAATAAACACTATTATAACGTAAATGAAATCTGCCATTCTCACACACAAAAACACTAGAAGAAAACACAGTAGAATCTTTTAGAAAAATGTCCATTAATTTATCATCCTTGTAACAATCGTTTTATTATCAAACCTTCAGGCTGTTTCTTTTGAGTATGGCATCGAATTTCTTCGGAAACGGACAGAGAGAAAAAATTGAACTGAATATGATAAATGGAAAATAGAAGAGAGAGAGAGAGAGAGAGAGAGAGAGAGAGAGAGAGAGAGAGAGAGAGAGAGAGAGAGAGAGAGAGAGAGAGAGAGAGAGAGAGAGAGAGAGAGAGAGAGAGAGAGAGAGAGAGAGAGAGAGAGAGAGAGAGAGAAAGACATATAGACTACAGAGAGACAGACTTAGAAACATGGACAAGGAAGAAGAAATTGATAACAAACAGTAGACATTCACCTCCTTTGATTGAAGAACTCAGAGAATCTCTCAGGGGCGTGAGTCAAGGCATCAGCTGCTGCAGTGTAGTCAATGCGGTAACCCTGCTGCAGCAACAGAGTGCTTAGCCATCTGTCCTCCCCTGGAGCATACAGTGGTATACACAGGCTTTCAGTGCATGAATGAATATCAACATCCCAATCTGAGGAATCAATTAGCAATGAATTGCTTCAACTTCTATCTATTTTGTTTTTATTTATTTAAAAAACCACCAACAACAACATAATATTGATTATTTTGCAAGTTTCTACAGCAGATGATCTCAGTTAAACTGTTTTATTTCGATAGCTGAAGTAATGCGCCAAATATTGAACATTCCCAATTTTAGACAATTTTGTATCCGTGTGATTGACGTGAAATTCTACTGTCTAAATAAATCTGATGAAATCTTACTAATGACGTTCACTATTTTTGTAGTCTCCCGTACACGAATCTGACAAAAATATCTTACTTTTGTATTGGACATTTTGTTTTTGATTCGTGCATTGCGGTCTACATGAATATAGTGAACGAAACTAGTAGAGTTAATTTTAGATGGAAGTATTTCACGTGAATCATTATTCACAGAGATCGTCACAATCGTATCGTATTGGGGTCAAATCGTATGCAGTGTGACTGGCCCTTTAAAAGGAGAAGGGAGAAAGGGCAGGGGAATGGCAAACTTTCTACCTACGTACCCTGGAGTAATGCGCAAAATACTGAGGATTCCCAATTTCAGACAATTTTGTATCCATAAGGGAGGAAGGTCAAAATTCCACCAATGTACTCTGGAGTAATGCGTCAAATACTGAACATTCCCAATTTCAGACAAGTTTGTACCCATAAGGAAGGAAGGGTTGGGGAAGGGCAAAATGCGCCTAATGCTGAACATTCCCAATTTCAGACAAGTTTGTACCCATAAGGGATGAAGGGCAAATTCCCCGTACGTACCCTGGTCGTACTGGACGTAGTGGGCAGCCTGGGTGGACCTGGTGGCGTACATCCTGACCACGTTGTCGTCCATGAGGGCGGAGCCCCTGAAGAGGCTGAAGCAGCCCGGGGCGCACAGCACACAGCCGAACACGTGCTCCGTGGCCTTCTGCAGCCAGTGGCCGATGGCGTACTCGAACTTCTGGTACCACACGATGGGCCCTGTCAGTGGCAGGGGTGAAAATTAATCATCAGTCTGCTTCTTGAAATATGGATGTGCCTCTCTCTGTCTCTCTGTCTCTCTGTCTCTGTGTGTGTGTGTGTGTGTGTGTCTCTCTCTCTCTCTCTCTCTCTCTCTCTCTCTCTCTGTCTCTCTCTCTCTCTCTCTGTCTCTCTCCTCTCTCTCTCTCTCTCTCTCTCTCTCTCTCTCTCTCTCTCTCTCTCTCTCTCTCTCTCTCTCTCTCTTTCTCTCTCTCTTTCTCTCTCTCAATCGTTTTGACATCCTTGCAGATAGGTCGGTGGCCTTTGCAATTAGAAAAACTGTTCAAATTGTTCAAAATTGTTCTCTCTCTCTCTCTCTCTCTCTCTCTCTCTCTCTCTCTCTCTCTCTCTCTCTCTCCCTCTCTCTCTCTCTCTCTCTCTAGTATAGCATTGTGAATCCTTTGCATATTACTGTTTTATTATTATCATTATTATTATTATTATTATTATTATTATTATTATGAATCCTTTGCATATTACTGTTTTATTATTATCATTATTATTATTATTATTATTATTATTATTATTATTATTATTATTGGTGTTACAATTTCGTCGTTCTTTTGCTGTCATGCTTAATGATGATGTTATAATATTGCTGTTTGTTTGTCTATTAAAATCATTTAATTAATAGTATTATTTTTTTGGTCAATTTTGCTTGCTTATTATTTGATTTGTTTGAGGACCTGATGAAAAGAAGTGTTGTTTTGCTTATTCAGTTTATCCTCATTAAACATTTCAAGTTCAAGTCAAGTTCAAGTTCTCTCGTTCTCTCTCTCTCTCTCTCTCTCTCTCTCTCTCTCTCTCTCTCTCTCTCTCTCTCTCTCTCTCTCTCTCTCTCTCTCTCTCATTCTTTACCTGACCCAGTGGGGTGGATACGCCCACAGGCGGCCCCCACTTTGGTGTTCTTCTTCATTCTGTCCAGCAGCAGTCTGACTGCCTCAGGCTTGAAGTCCACATCCCCGTCCAGGGCCAGAATGTACGTGTTCTCCGCCTGCACGGACAATCTCAAAATTACAAAGCACTAAAAAAAAGAAAAAGCGCTATAGTCCGGTGGCAGAGGGGGTCGAACCTAGAATCGTTTCTTTGCATTTTTTCAGTAGTCTGGACCAAGTAGTTAAAGAATCCGGAAGGTCTTGTGACAACCTCTTGACATTTTCATATTATGAAAATGACAAGAGGTGGTCATGAGACCTTCCAACGGATTCTTGAACTACAAGGTCAAGACTACTGAAAAATGCAAAGAAACGATTGTTTATGAAAATGCCAAGAGGTTGTCACAAGACCTTCCGGATTCTTTAACTACTTGGTCCAGACTACTGAAAAATGCAAAGAAACGATTGTCGAAAAAATCAGGCCTCTGCCACCGGACTACTAATCTCCACTAAGGAAAGCTAGCTACTCAGACAACAAAACTGATCTTATTATCATTTTATGTTGAAAGTTGTCCAGCGCCCAGAATGGACGTGCCCTCTCCTCTCTCTCTCTCTCTCTCTCTCTCTCTCTCTCTCTCTCTCTCTCTCTCTCTCTCTCTCTCTCTCTCTCTCTCTCTCTCTCTCTCTCTCTCTCTCAAGGACAGATTGCAAGAATAGGCATCGCCTAAAATCTTTATTCTTATAAAGTTCTTTAGTGTTCAGTGTTCTCTCTCTCTCTCTCTCTCTCTCTCTCTCTCTCTCTCTCTCTCTCTCTCTCTCTCTCTCTCTCTCTCTCTCTCTCTCTCTCTCTCTCTCTCTCTCTCTCTCTCTCTCTCTCTCTCTCTCTCTCTCTCTGTCTCTGTCTCTCTCTCTCTCTCTCTCTCTCTCTCTCTCTCTCTCTCTCTCTCTCTCTCTCTCTCTCTCTCTCTCTCTCTCTCTCTCTCTCTCTCTCTCTGTGCATGGCCAGTCTAGTAAGTGTCATAAATATACGGCATTCAAAGAAATCACAGCTCTACAATGGAAGAATGCACGAACCCCAAATCTGGATGTTTCGGTTTACAAAGTTTTCCATTTAGTTTGTAACTTAATTGTCCAGCACTGGAATGTGTGTATTCATCGCAAGCACTTCCCCGTGGGGATACCGGGGGGTCTTTCGTAAAAATAATCCCCCCCCCCCCTCAACTTCTGGAAGTTCTGTGCTTGTAACTTCCTCTAATCCGCCACTCTCTTTGACGCTGCCTTTTCCCTTTGCTTTCTATAATCTACTATATTTCTGACTTATTAGCCCATTCTCCTGCCTTTTTCCCCCCAAAAAAAATCCTCCAAATAATCTTTCTCCTCTGAGTTTCTCTGAAATCGGAATGTGTCGGCTGTACGCAGCGGGGAGACAGTGCTAACATACAGTCTAGATCAAAACTAGACCTACACAGCAGTCAAAAGAAAGCAAGCCAAGGAAGACGACTCATTTACTGATTTAATGAAACTGAATTGCATTAGGCATTTAAGCCCCTAGATGCTGAGCTTTTTGTTACATTGTAATATTGACCAATATTGACCAGGGACGGTATTCATGTCGAGATAGCATGAGACTTAGCATGATGCTAACTTAGAAGCTCTTCCAAAAGTCCTATTAAATCCTATAGGACATTGGAAGAGCTTCTAAGTTAGCATCATGCTAAGTCTCATGCTATCTCGACATGAATACCGTCCCAGGAGACTCATATGGGATACACGCACGCACGTACCAACCTGAATCTGGACTTCCTCAGGCACGTAATTGAAAATAATGCTCCTGGTGAAATGCGACTCCGCGCGCCTGCGCCTTAGCTCTGATGACGTCAGTTTGGCGCGCCCCATGGTACCGGAAGAGTTCTTTTTCTTCAACACGCCGGACACAGATTCGAATTCCGGTTCCGGGTCAGGCTGAAGGTCAGAGTTGGCCAGTATCTTGAAGCCCAGTAGATAGTACATGTACATAACCTGGTGGAGAGAGAGAGAGAGAGAGAGAGAGAGAGAGAGAGAGAGAGAGAGAGAGAGAGAGAGAGAGAGAGAGAGAGAGAGAGAGAGAGAGAGAGAGAGAGAGAGAGAGAGAGATTGATTGATTGATTGATTGATTGATTGAATTTTATTTATAGAGGGTAATAGAGTAAGCAATAACATGCTTTTTTACATCCAGCCCTCTGGACAAA
>CM065693.1:42480067-42495067 GCA_017654935.2 Phymorhynchus buccinoides
GTACACATTGGAAGGTAAGCACGCATACATACACATACACATGCACATGCATATGTATTTGCACATACAAGCATGAAAAAACACTCATTCAATCACACTCATGTATTTAAAAGTGTCTGAGAGCTCACAACACACACACACACACACACACACACACACACACACACACACACACACATCTCAGCACACTTTTACCACACGTAGGTCTACATACCCGCACACGCATACACCAGGGACATTTATTTGCATACACACATATTCACACATAAACCCATACGCAAATCACGCGCATCTGCGTACACACATACATACAGGCATACTCTCTTACACACACAACACATTCAGGCTAAATGTCTAACATGCACATGGACTCACGTGCGCAATAAATGCAAATACAAACACACGTACATTCCATGAAAAGATACAGCTTGTGGCGCTATCAAAACGTTGCATCAATATACTGTTTCTCCATCTCTTACCTTCGAAATCATAATACTCGGGATCCTTGATCTTGTAATATTTCTGGGCAATGAAGCGAGCACTGCGATCAATGTCCATGCTGCAATATAAAAAAAAGCTTAATACAATAAGAAGCGTGGTTACGTTGGACACTATTCTTCCCTGTGGCCCTTTCTGTTGCTAAGTTACGGCGGACATTGCTCCCTTTCAATGCTTTGCATGCATTTAACGGTTGACTTCTACCTCACAAGCGTATATTAGTCAGTAATTTATCAGGCATGAGAATAGTCTGAAGTCCAATCCTCTGAAAACCACCACCGTGCAAGGACCAACAAGGCCCTAGACTGAAGAGGGACAACGCTGAAATGAGTTCCCAAAATCACCAAAAATGGCTAAATGCAGTGATAAATGATTTTAAAATGCTATTGAACAGAAAAGATAACATTGAATTAAAAAGGCAAAATCTCTGATTAGAGAAGCCAATTCTCTGTCAGTAATTCTTGATCCTCTGACAATTCTGATGCGCGAAAAATCCTCGTTGCAGCCCAACAACGGGAATTAGGAAAAATACAGACAAAAAGATAAACAGAATGTATGCTATATATATAAAAGGAAGGAAAGGGAGAAAGAAAATACCGGAAAATGGATTTCATCAGCTGCAACATCTCTTTCCTGGTCTCGTGCCACATGGTGGCGCATGCGTAGATGAGGGGCACTTTCTCTGTGCGGCCTGACGTGTCCTCTGAGAGGAAGGTGACGTCACCATCCGGGCCCTGTGGGATGGAAGCATACTTTTGTTCCACATACCGCTAGTCCCACACACAGTTAATACCACGTATCAGTGGATCCACAAACCGCTGGTCCCATAATTGTGGGACTTGCGGTATGTGGGACTAGTGATACAACTAGTCCGACATACCACTATACCCACAGTTCTGAAATAAATTTGAATGGAAGATTGCACACACCTTTGTTCCCACACACCTTTAGTCCCACATTTAGTGGTAATAGCGGTTATGTGGGAGTAGCTGTGCGTGGAAGTAAATGGTATGTGGAAACAAATGTGTGGGAGTATCGACGTGCCAGGCTAGGGTTTCAGTCATTGTTCCCACATACCGCCAGTCCCACGCGTCGTTTGTTCACATACCAGTGGATCCACTTACCGCTATTCCCACAATTCTGATATAAATTTGAATGGAAAAATGCAATAGCTGCAACATTTGTTCCTACATTCCTTTAGTCCCACATTATGTGGTAATAGCAGTATGTGGGACTAATGGTATGTGATATGGGAACATCGGGTGGTAACAAAAACATGCTTCCTGTGGGATTAGATAAATAATAGACTGTATTGACCATAAGACAGTCGCTTCAGTATCTCCACTATAAACAAATTACTGCCTAGCTCACCAGAAGAGCAGTTACCTTCTCTGCTGTCTGGTGGTAAGAGTCGGACACGAATGACACACGCACACACACACAGTCCAGTCACACGCACGCACTCACGCACGCACGCACTCACGCACGCACACACACACGCACACACACACAGTCCAGTCACACGCACGCACTCACGCACGCACGCACTCACGCACGCACACACACACGCACGCACACACAGTCCAGTCACACGCACGCACGCACACGCACACGCACGCACACGCACACGCACACACGCACACACACACACAGTCCAGTCACACGCACGCACACACACACGCACGCACACAGTCCAGTCACACGCACGCACGCACACTCACTCACTCACATACACACACACACACACACACACACACACACACACAGTCACCACCACCCCCACCCACCCACCCCCACACACACACATACACACACACACACACACACAGTCACCCCCCCTCACACACACACACACACAGTCCAGTCACACGCACGCACGCACGCACGTACACACACACACACACACACACACACACACACACACACACACACACACACACACACACACACTTATTGATATATACATGAGTTGTGAGCACCTGGAAGTTCTTTGGGTAAGGGATGCGTCGACGAGCCATCAGTGTCTGTTCCGTCAGGACTCCACAACGCATGGGAGTCAGGAACAACCTGAAGAAAAACGAAGTACAATTAAAGTTAAAATGAAGCAACGTTTTGTTCTGTTCAATATTGTCATACACCACATGTATACGCATAGAGAACAAAAATCGCATGCAAAAAAAAAAGGGTGGCGCGCCTCTGGCTGCGACGCGCTCTCCAGGTGGGAGCAACACGAATTTCACAGAGACGTCTATGACTACAGTGGAACCTCCCTTATAAGACTTCCCATTATAAGACTCCCTCCCACATAAGACCTACTTCTCTGAGACATTGCCCTTCTTTGTAAGTAGTAAAATTACCTCCCTTATAAGACCTCATTTTGGATGATTTTTGAAGGTCTTATAAGGGAGGTTCCACTGTATAAAGTACCAAATACCAGAGAACCAAATATCAATGTAAACGAAGGTTCAGACGTAAATAGATATTCGTATTGCACTCATCGATCTCTGTTTTAGGAAATATATGTCACGGGAAATATCCGAATTTTCCCTAGTTTGGGAAAAATCGGAATTTTCCCGGGGAAAATCGGAATTCTTATTTTTCACGGATTGGTCTCGGTAAAATTCAGAATTCTGATTTTTCCTGGGAAAATTCCGAATTTTCCCAAGCTGACAACGAAGTGAAATTATTTGTGTGTCAGAGAAACAAACTTGCACGGTTTTCATGTCCTGTTCTTTTTGTTATGAAATTAAACACCCATACGCCTTCACAAAATATTATGGAACGCCTGTAATGAACTTGAACACTATTCATATTTCGTGGAGTAATTTACCAGTAAAACTTCTCATGCTTAGCTGTATTTAATGTGGAATATTCGACATATAAGGCACAAATCCATAATTGATAGTTAGGTGTGTTTGTGCACGAGTTCCTAATGTATTTGTGTTAAGTGCATTGTGATCATTTCAAAATAATTTGAACTCTCCGTGTTTTTGAATTGTAAGAAGATTCAGTTGTATGCTGGTTGCTCGTACAAGAAGGAAGAATAATGGAGAACATGTTTTTTAACTGACCTTTTGACATTTATGTGATTTTATCACTTGCAATCATGTAGTTTTTTTCATTAAAAACTCAAGACCTGTTCTGGAGACGTGCATTGTTATAAGCCAACACTGGATGTGTGAAATCACACAAAATCTCCGCTTCTCCGCCTATCAGCATGCCTCTCTCTCCCTCTCTCCCTTCCTCTGTGTCTCTGTCTGTCTCCGTCTCTTTTTCTCTATTTCTCTCTGTGTGTCTGTCTGTCTCTATGTGTCTCTGTCCCTGTCTCTGTCTCTCTCTCTCTCTCTGGTTTGGTATGGCATGCAGCTACGTGCCTGGGAAAATTCGGAATCTTCCTGGGAAAATTCGGAATTTTACCAGCCTTGGGAAGATTCCGAATTTTCCCGGGAAATATCGGAATTCGGAATTTTCCCGGGGAAATTCGAAATTTTCCCGGATTCCAATATTTCCCGTGACATATGTCTATATATATACAATTGCATTTAAATAGGTTTTAAATTCAAGAGCTAAGGAATGCGTGTCAAACCCCTCTCCACGTTTCACCTCTGACTCAAAACACACACACAAGTATTTCCTGTCTAAAATCACGATCTATGTGAAAAGACATTAAATTAAAGATTAATTAATGCATTACAACAGATGACGTCAGAAAAACAGACAAACAGACATTGAATGTTCCATTTGGAAATTAAAAAAATTACTTGACCTGACTTGACTTGACTTGACTTCACACACACACACACACACACACACACACACACACACACACACACACACACACGCACACACACACGCACGCACACGCACACACACACACACACACACACACACACACACACTTTGCTCCCTTCCTCATCCATGCCTACTTTTTGTTTCATCCAGTTCTCCGTCCTTTATTCGGGGGTTTTAATGTTTGTCCTCCCCCCCCCCCCCCCACTCTCTCTCTCTCTCTCTCTCTCTCTCTCTCTCTCTCTCTCTCTCTCTCTCTCTCTCTCTCTCTCTCTCTCTCTCTCTCTCTCTCTCTCTCTCTCTCTCTCTCTCTCTCTCTCTCTCTCTCTCTCTCTCTCTCTCTCTCTCTCTCTCTCTCTCTCTCTCTCTCTCTCTCTCTCTCTCTCTCTCTCTCTCTCTCTCTCTCTCTCTCTCTCTCTCTCTCTCTCTCTCTCTCTCTCTCTCTCTCTCTCTCTCTCTCTCTCTCTCTCTCTCTCTCTCTCTCTCTCTCTCTCTCTGTCTCTCTCTCTCTCTCTCTCTCTCTCTCTCTCTCTCTCTCTCTCTCTCTCTCTCTCTCTCTCTCTCTCTCTCTCTCTCTCTCTCTCTCTCTCTCTCTGTCTGTCCCTGTGTCGCTGCTGGAAAAGGGATTGAAATATTAATATATGATTTAATATATAGAAAATATTGCGAATATTTGAAAAGAAAACCACCCTGGTGTTGTTCTTTTCCGCTGATCTGTGAGTGTGTGTGTGTGTGTGTGTGTGTGTGTGTGTGTGTGTGTGTGTGTGTGTGTGTGTGTGTGTGTGTGTGTGTGTGTGTGTGTGTGTGTTTGATTTTTTGATTGATTTAATTTAAAGTCTGTTCACAACAATGGTGATATTAGACTTAAATAAATACATTAATTAAACAAAAACAAAACAGACATAAACAAATATTGAATTAAAATGAGGTGAAAAGAGTGTGTGAATGTGTGCGCGTGTGTGTGTGTGTATGTGTGCGTGTGCGTGTGCGTGTGTGTGTGTGTGTGTGTGTGTGAGAGAGAGAGAGAGAGAGAGAGAGAGAGAGAGAGAGAGAGAGAGAGAGAGAGAGAGAGAGAGAGAGAGAGAGAGAGAGAGAGAGAGTATGTCCGTGATGGGGGAAGGAAAAAAAAAAAAAAAAAAGGATTTGGGGCAAAGAAAAGAACATTAATATTAACTAACGTATCAATTATAGTAATTTTGCAATTCCAGAGCTGGATATGACAGAAGCTATTTTGATCATTTCATGGCTGTAAACTACATCTTGTAAAGTTCCTATATTTGCTACTTGAATCCCAGACAAGGTGTATAGCGATGTTAAAAATGGACATTCGAAAAGAATGTGTTGAACTGATAGTGGGTGACCACAAGCGCATTCTACATCTTTAGAAAATTTGGTCTTCCATGAATTTAATCGAATTTTGTAAATCAGGCTAGACAAAGATCTTGAACATGACAATATTTCAGATTTTGAAGTAAGTTTCTCTTTATACATACAATTTTCTAAAATAGAATTTATTTCATGTTTTTTTAGTTTTAGTGAAGTGTCCGAAAGTTTTCTCCTAGCACCTTCTTTGGCTAATCTATCAGCTAGTTCATTCCCAAAGATACCACAATGCGATGGAATCCAGCAAAATTCTATATCAATTCCTTTGGACATAACAGAATGTATTAAGTATTTTATATCAAAAATTAGATCTCTTTTAACATTCGCATTCCAATTTTGTAAACTATAAAGAACAGATTTTGAGTCAACACAAAGTAAAATACTATAAATCGAAATATCAGTATCAGCAATCCAAGATAAGGCCATAAGAATTGCGTAAAGTTCAGCAGTAAATATTGAAAAGCCTTTTCCTAGACAATATGATTTTTTAATTTTTTAATCGGGGATCACAAATCCAGCTCCAGTGTAAGATTCCAAAACTGAACCATCTGTATACATTTTAAGATGATACGGATATACATTTTCTAGATGTTCTTTCGCTTCAACTGCTATCAGATTGATATTATCATCCTTTTTTAAGGCAGTATAATCTGTATCAAATTTTGCAGAAAAATGCTCCCACTGAGGTACAATAGGCATTACCGGTGTATTTGAAATTAATGTAATATCAATATCACATTTCTTAAATAATTCATCTGTATAATTTCTAATAGGTTGTAAGTAAGAAATATTTTTAGCCCTCTTAGGAAAATCAATGTTTGAATCAAGAAAAACTTCATTACTGACTGAATTAGACACTGAGAGACTTCTAGTCACATACTTGGCTGTAGCTAACTTACGTTGATCTTCAAGTACTAACAAATTAGCTTCTCTGTACGTTTTGAACGTATTTGTGTGCACTGGCACACCAAGTGCTAGTTTAATAGCCTTACTATCTATGCTTTGTAACCTTTTTAGTAGTGTCTGAGGAGCTGAAAAATAAACTTCTTGTCCGTAAGTTAACTTTGATCGACCCAAACTAGTAGCAAGATGTAAGAGTGTTTGAGTATCTTGACCCCACGATTGAGCACTAACTATTTTCAAAAAGTTTAACCTTTGTCTAGCTTTACTTATAAGATGTTCAATATAACAACGCCAGTTTAATTTGGGAGTTAAATAGACTCCTACAAATTTTACATTTTTTGAATATTGTAGAATGTTGCCTTCTAAAACAAGCTGAGGTAGATGTGGATTTTCACCATTACTAAAAAACATCAATTGTGTCTTTTCTCCTGAAAGTTCTAACCCATTTTCTTTCATATATGTGTCTAGTTTATCTAATTCAACTTGATAAAGTTTTTGAACATGTGTTATTATTCTCTTGTTTGTATGTTTTCTAATATTCGTATTCATCCATACTGCAATATCATCAGCATATTGCACCAAATGGATATTGTTAGATGAAACCTTTGGAAGATCATGTATAAGGATAGTGAAAAGAATTGGAGCAATAATAGACCCCTGGCTCTGTGTGTGTGTGTGTGTGTGTGTGTGTGTGTGTGTGTGTGTGTGTGTGTGTGTGTGTGTGTGTGTCTGTGTGTGTGCGTGTACGTGCGTGTGCGTGCGTGCGTGCGTGTGCGTGCGCGCGTGTATGTGTGTGTGTTTGTGTGTATATGCGCGGCGTGTGCGTGTGTGTGTGTGTGTGCGTGTGTGTACGTGTTCAAACTCAATCCCTTCCACTCTCCTCAATCTTCTAACAGAAACAGAGAAAAAAAATCACAGCAAAGTCCTCCACACCCCACACCCCATTACTACCATCACCACCACCCCACCACCCCACTTTCCAGCAGTCTCACTTGGGAATTTTCTCCATCCTGCCAGACTTGGGCCTCCACACGTGAGCCGTCAGCATGAGCTGCGACAGCCAGAGCACGGTCAGCAAGGCCAGGTGATACGTGGTGCCCCAGGACGTCGTCACCGAGCCCCCCACGGCGGGAGCAGGGCACACCCAGGTGTAGAACGAAGCTGGGGTGTCCAACACGCCTTGGTCTTGGCTGCACTCCAGCATCAGCAAGGTCGCGCTGAGCGGGGTCACCAGGGAGAGAGGAAGGGCAAAAGCCGTGATCTGGGGGGGAAGAATTGAGGAGAATTCGACTCGTGGGTCGGTAATGTCGCCCGGTGAGTTGAACAATGGCTACGACATTTAGGCCTAATCATGATCATGATGATAATCATCATCAATAGCTTGTCATTTATGGTTAAATGCTATGGATTTTGACGCCTTTAATTAGTGTAATATTGTTTCTATAGTTTGTAGTCGTTGCTGTTACTTTTTTTTATTTTTAGAATTCCTGTTCTTCTTGGGTTCTTTTCTAATGACTTAACTGTAAAGACCAAAAAAGTAGGCGTGTGTGTGTGTGTGGGTGGGTGGGTGGGTGGGTGTGTGGGTGTGTGTGTGTGGGGGGGGTGTCTTTCCCAATCTGTAAGCAGTAGAAAAATGCAGAATTCGGATACACACAGAGATAAATAATGCCTTGGCATTCTTTGACCTTTTTAGCACATTGTATTACTAAAGAAGTTATAACAGACTCTTTATTGTGCAGCTGTGTCTCAGAGTTTACCTGCATGCGCAGCTTGCAGGCCAGCCCCGACATGTACGAGCACAGGATCCCAGAAACCAGCATGGCGTACAGAGGACCGTACATCCTAAGGTGCGCGTCCCAGCTGCCCTCACTGGACGAGGTCAAGGACGCCGTGACGTCAGGCGGGAAGGTCAAGGTGAAGTTAAATCCGGGTATCAGCAGCACGGCGAGCACGATGGACATGGAGGCTTTGAAGATGGAGACCAGGATGTAGATCCTTTGGCGAACCAGATTCAGGCGAGCTTTCCACATGTGCATCCTGATCATTGTGCCGCATAGTCTGTTCGTTGACAAGGCAAATGTCACTCAATCAATCAATCAATCAACCAACCAACCAACCAATCAATAAATAAATCAACCAATCAATGAACCAACCAACCAACCAATCAACCAACCAACCAACCAATCAATCCATAAATCAATCAATCAACCAATCTATCAATCAAACAACCAACCAACCAACCAATCAATCAATCAATCAACCAATCAATCAATCAATCTTTATGTAGATATATTTTCTTTGTCAAGAACACACGCACAGGAACACAAAGAGGAGGGTGGGTTAACGTTAACGCTTAGACAATCAGTGAAACTTTTTTTTTTTAAATTAACCTATCATTATCAACAACGAACTTTATGTCATTTAATTTCATGACATAAATTGATTGAATTCTTACCTTAGTTTACAACGAATCTACAGTTAACATTCAATGTATCTCTTATTAATTTAGCTTGATCTGTCCATACAATTAAACTATTTGTTAAAAAAAGAAGAAATTACGTTCATAATTATTGTACGGATTTATTTATTTTGACTATGAATTCAGCACTTGTTAAAAAAGAACAAAAGAACGTGACATAGCGCCTATACGCCTACGCATTAAGATTGGACACGATTCCTGTGTGCACAAGCAAATAGACTAACAAAAGCACATCATTATGTAGGAAACAGACGCCATTATCTTAACGCTTCTCTCATTTTTCTCTCTCTTCCATCCACACAGTTTCTTCTTCTTCTGCGTTCCCAGGCCATATTGGGTAGGGTACATATGTGTCCGGTTTTCAGTTTTCACTGGTCTCCCCGCTGCGTACAGCCGACACATTCCGATTTCGGAGGAGCTGAAATGAGAAAAATTATTTGGATTATTTTTTTATACAGGCAGGAGAATGGGCCAATAAGTCAGAAAGATACTAGATGACAGAAAGCAAAGGGAAAAGGCAGAGTCAAAGAGAGTGGCAGATTAGAGGAAGTTTCAAGCACAGAACTTCCAGAAGGTGGGGGAACTATTTTTACGAAAGACAACCCCCCCCCCCCCCCCCCCCTGGCATACCCACGGGGAGCCACACAGTTTGATACCTAAACTCGCCATCGATGAAGTTTTCCCAAAAGCCGAAGGAGACGAGAAGCAGCGACAGAGGCAGTTCCAGGACGAAGTGCTGTCCTGCCAGCACTGGGGATCTCTCCACGCCCAGCCCTCCTCTCCTCTGGTCGTCCTGCAGCATGGTCTCTGCCGCCTCCTTCAGGCGATGGGCTTCGGTGCTGTTGTACAAGAACCCCTGTAGAAACCCAGCAGAAAAAGAAAAAGGATGCGTCAAGCAAAAACCGTGCACAAGCTGTGGTCTTCCCTCACTACCCGCTTATCTCATTACCCTGTATAAATAAAAATTATTTTCGTTTCGTTTTTTCGTTTTTGTTTCTCTCTTCTCTCTCTCTCTCTCTCTCTCTCTCTCTCTCTCTCTCTCTCTCTCTCTCTCTCTCTCTCTCTCTCTCTCTCTCTCTCTCTCTCTCTCTCTCTCTTTTTCGGTTGTATTTTAGACCCACCCCCGCATGCTTACGATTCTCAGCCTCAAAAATTTGGTTCTTTCAATTTCATGACAATAACCCCAGGCTGATCCTATCTTTTTCTCGAGAACAATGCTGCTTCTCGGTAGAAAATATTATATGCGAAAATTTGATGGGGGTGTTTAAACTACAACTCTGCCCTGTTTCCTTCCAAAGAACTGTTATGCTAGCACCGCTCTCACCACTCTTTGTTAACTCATTCACACCGCAACGATTTTGAATTATTTTAAAAAACTCACAAATCACTCCAGACATACACACAAGCAAAACATACATAAACGAACGAAGAGTATTAGTATTAGTATTAGGTATTAGGTACTTTATAGTCACGGAGGCGTCTCTGTGAAATTCGGGTTGCTCCCACCTGGAGTGCGCGTCGCAGCCAGAGGCGCGCAACCCAATTTAAAAAATAAAAAAAATTTGTGCATGCGATTTTTGTCACTGATGAGGGGGGGGGGGGGGGGTAAATTGGTGACAAAAATCGCATGCCAAAAAAAAATTAAAAAAAAATTGGGTGGCGCGCCTCTGGCTGCGACGCGCTCTCCAGGTGGGAGCAACCCGAATTTCACAGAGACGCCTCTGTGACTATAAAGTACCTAATACCTAATACTAATACTAATACTCTTCGTTACAGATTATAGGTTTTTACTTCAGTTTAGACAAATGGAAGTGGTAGATCAGACTTTTTTTATATAGAGACTTTATATAGAAAAACTATCTACACCGATTGGTTTCCCCACAACAAACCACTACAAAAGCAAAGCCAGAGGCAAAATTGTAGTCTAAGGGAGCGAAGCGAGTTTATAAGTGATACATATTTACTTCCCTTGAAGCAAATGCATCAAAATGATAGCTATCTATTAATTCCGCACATATATGGGAGAACGACTTGAATGAGTTAAAAACACCCACACCCACACCTACCCACCTGATACGTGGCTAGTCCCACTCCTCCTGCCTGGACAAGAAACGTCACCACGGCCGCACACGTCAGCAGGAACCGCTGACAGCCTGACGTCATTTGAGCCCCGTTGGCCTTAGTGATGACGTTTAAGAACGAGGGGATTACGTAGACTGACGTCAGCAGAATCAGGGCTCTCATCATGTCCACGGATGGCAGAACGCGGAAGAGGAGAAGACAGAGTCCGGTTGTGTGGCTCAGTTCCAGAAAGAGAACCTGAATGATTGTGCAAACTGGTGCAGATGAAGGGTCACCTACGCAGGATTGCATGTGTCATACAGAAAAGGCATACAGTACATCAACAATTTTTAAACGGATAGATAGATAGATAGATTGATTGGTTGAATGATTGATTGATTGATTGATTGATTGATTGATTGATTGATTGATTGATTGATTGATTGATTGATTGATTGATAGAGAGCGAGAGTAGAGACAGACAGACAGAGAGGGGGAGGGGGCAACTAATTTTAAGAACAAATGCTTTCATTCATCCATTCTACGCTTAATTGTCTTAAATATTGAAATATTCAAAATAACAAACTTTGCTATTAAAACGTCGGTCTCTACTTCTTCTCCTTAGGCAACCAACTTCTACATATCTTTAGAATATTTACTATCTCAGTTGCTTTACGTATATCTTGATATAGCTCTTTCTATATGTCATCAAGCTCTGCTATTTGCAAACTTATGTTTAGATTTCTTTGAATATTGGGAAACGAGTCAGCTGAATAACAAAAACCGGAAACGGAAACTCACAGCTGCGGTCATGCGCAGTGAGGGCCAGTGTGTGCCGCCAAACATGGACCTGACGGTGTAGGTGAGGAAGTGGCACATGTAGGGAAAACACACAGCCATCAGCAGCATGGTGGGAGCTGGGTCGCCCGACTTGCTTCCTCCATCCTGCGGTGTGTAGGTTAGATTCAAAAGTAATCCCATGGTCAATCAAAGAATGAAATAGTGAGGCCAAGAGAGGAGATAACGAAATTGAACAAAGGGGGAAACTCTCTTTATAATTAACTCCACTCCACCAAAGTTGATTACGATAGGGGAAGACGGGGTAAAAAGCGCATGGGCGGGTAAGAAGCCCACCCCAATTATCTCATGAAATAAAGAAAATGTCAGTCAAATTTGCCCATGAGACGAATGCTAGACACTAACGCTCGTCTCATGGGCAAAATGAGACTGAAATTTGCTTCATTTCATGAGATAATTGGGGTGGGCTTCTTACCCGCCCATGCGCTTTTTACCCCGTCTTCCCCTACCAATCATCTAGCAATGCCTGGATCAGAGCCAAAGTGAGGCAAACAAAGCATCAATCTCCCAAAAAAAAGTGCCAAGTTTGCTTTTATGATCCTTCACCCACACAGTACACTTCAACAATGGCGAACTTGGCACATTCTTTTTTGAGAATGATGCTTTGTTTGTCTCACTTTGGCTCTGATCCACGCATTGCTAGATGACTGGCATCGTAATCAACTTAGGTGGAGGGGAGTTAATTAGAAAGAGAGTTTCCCCCTTTGTTCAATTTCGTAATCCGATGGTCACTTCAAAATGGTTGTAGAAAGCAAACACAACAGTAGCAACATAAATGAAAACGTGTCTTTTACGTGGCAAATAAGTCACGACTCGAGAGACAACACGTACTGCATTTAACCAACAGTGAGCTCAGCTAGCTTCATAGTTAATATGCAACCTACTTCAATGGCAATGGCATAAGGATGATTATTTATTATGATGATTCTTACAAAGACGACGAGCACGACCACCACAACGACGATGATGATGAAAATAAAACGATCACGATCTTTATGAAAGTGATGATTATGATAAGAAAGGACTTGGGTAAAGCCTATGTTTTAGAAATAGACTTGTTAAACTTGTATTTTCACGACACCCTTTCTATTTATTTTGTTCAGTTAAAAACAAAATCCTTGCGGTGATGATGATTCAAAATCACCTGTACGATGGACGATGTTAGGGTCAACAAGGCCAGCTTGTTGGTGACCCCAGCAGCTAAGACCACGACAAATAGAAACAGAATCCACACGACCTTGACACAGCGGAGCAGGGTCGTGAACCTTGTCTCGTTCCAGTGCTCATCTCGCGGCACTGTCTGGAACTTGTCCCAGGCTTCCCTGCGTGTGTGGTGTGAGAGGCAAAGTCAAAGTCAATGTCAAAGTAAAAAACAAAGTTTTAATCGTTTGGCCTCTGGCCCATAACAGTTGCAACAGACATTCGGTTTCACATAACACCTCTTGCTCTCATATAGACATTGACTTCTTAGTGCTAACACTTTGGGTACTTGTATATTATACATACGAATTTTAGAAATAACTTGAGAATTTTCACAAGAGAAAACTAAGTTTTGTGCGGTGAGAGAGGGAGAGATTCTTTTCAATAGGTCTGTTTCTCTAGCAGGCACATACACATTTTAGTTCTTGACTTTCTGACTTGAATTTGATAACCTTCTTCAATGGACTCAATCTGTATTCAGAATAAGTTTATCTATTTTCACTTATTTTGTCCTTTGTTTTGCTTATTACTGCCAGTCTGTCTTTCACTTTCTTCCTTGCATATAATCTTTTGTTATTACTCTCTCTCTCTCTCTCTCTCTCTCTCTCTCTCTCTCTCTCTCTCTCTCTCTCTCTCTCTCTCTCTTTTGTGTGTGTCTCTCTCTTTGTGTTTATCTCTCTCTAAAATTAATTAAAATGTCTCTCTCTCTCTCTCTCTCTCTCTCTCTCTCTCTCTCTCTCTTTGCTTTTGTGTGTGTCTCTCTCTTTGTGTTTATCTCATGAGGGGCCATGGCCTAAAATTAATGAAAATGTGTCCATGCCCACCCCACCCCCACCCTCTCTCTCTCTCTCTCTCTCTCTCTCTCTCTCTCTCTCTCTCTCTCTCTCTCTCTCTCTCTCTCTCTCTCTCTCTCTCTCTTTTCCTTCCTTCCCTTAAATGAGCACAGTCACACTTGACTATTATGTCACTGCAAACAAAGGGATGCGCAGAGACCAAGAAAGGGCTTGATGGAGTTTTAAATGGAGGCTATCGACACGAAAGTGCTGACAGTCCTGGCCTGGGCAGCTTCTTTCTGCTCCTTGAGGTGCTCAGGGTGTTGCATTTTCCAGGGTGGAAAACCATAGCCCAGTTCTTCTCCCACTCTTCGAGTCTATGGAGGTCATCCTGTAGCTGGTCCTGGTCCTGGGACGCCGCAACTACCATGTAGACGGCAGTATCGTCAGCAAACAGCCGTGCCGTAGATGTCAGCTTCTCAGGCAGGTCGTTTATGTACATAAGGAAAAGGCACGGTCTGAGGACTGAGCCTTGCTGTACTGGTAGGACATCAGTGAAGTTGGAAGTGACCCCATTTACCACCACTGCCTGCCGTCTGTTGTTGAGGAAATCGGGGACCATCCGTTGATCTCGCAACGAATCCCGTAGTGATGGAGCTTATGCAGGAGGAGACAATGGTTGACCTTGTCAAACGCTTTCGCGAAGTCCATTGCAAGAACATCTGTCTGCCGCCCGTTTTCCATGTTTTCGAGAAGTTCGTCGACAAATTCCAGGAGCTAGGTCTCACACGATTTCCCCTTTCTGAAGCCATACTGGTGTCTGCAGAGTATCCCATGTTGTTCCAGGAGGTGCCTGGTGGTACTGGTGACGATGTGCTCCATTATTTTGCACGGCACACTGGTCAGGGGCACTGGGCGGTAGTTGATGGGGTCATACTGTTCTCCTGTTTTGAAGATGGGTGTTACGTTGGCATCTTTCCAGATAGATGGAACTGTCCTCGTGGTGATGGACGACTGGAAAATAGTTGTTAGGATTGGAGCTATTTCAGATGCCAA
>CM065693.1:42500067-42522567 GCA_017654935.2 Phymorhynchus buccinoides
TGCTTGTGTTTGATTCACTCGTTCATTAAAAAAAAAGTTTGAAAAAAAAAAATGATTTGTCTTACGACCTCGCAAATTGTTAACAGAATTTTCCATTTACTCGAAGCATATAATCATAATGCCTGTTATCTTTGAATCAGCTTGTTTGCTTTCTTTTTCTTGTGTGTTCTTTAAACTTGCACAACATTTTTGTGCGCATTCCATCCTTGTTTTCAACGCTATTGCTTGTTAGTATAACATGAAGCCCCTGTAGGATAGCCAAGTCAAGTTCATACATGTTCTTGCCATAACCACATTATTGGCCACTGCAAGTACGAACGAACGAACGAACGAACGAACGAACGAACGAACGAACGAAAGTAAGGTTATTAACGCCCTTGACGGCAAGAGTTAAGCCTTTGTTGGTCAGTATCCAAAAGGGCATTCACTCTTGCAAAAGGCAGCCATTAAGCGGCCTCAAATAGGGTTATTGGCGAGAGTTATTCCCTTGTTTGGTCAGTACTCAACCATCTTCCTATACCCACCAAGGGCATTGAAGGTGTTCTTTGCATTAGCCAATAACAATCAACATGATCATCCTCTTCATCATAGCCATCAGACATTTCATCACTAAAGTACTGGTAAAAAGACGGATAATCCTCACATTCGTTACACACCGTCATCGTCAAACTGATTGTTCATCGAAAATCAAAGTTGTTTTAATAATAATAGGGAAAGAGAATATCGTGCTTCCTTTTTTTTCTCCGTTCTCCTTCTGTATTTCTTATCAGTTGATACTACGAGTGTTATCATCGCTATCGTAAAATTTGCCCCTTTTTGCTATCCTCCTCCTCCTCCTCATCAGCATCATCATCATCATCATCATCATCATCATAATCACCATCATCATCGCCAGCGTCACCAGAAAACCACAGAATAGAGTAAAGTGTACGCGTGTCAGTCGTAGGAGGCTACTTCTGTGCTGGAAACCTGGGTACAATTTTTTTTACAGTGGAGATCGATACCTTGCCCAGGGAACATTTCCACTCTTTGGGCTACGCATTAGATCAAAGAAACTCCCAAAGGCCCACCTAGTCTCTTAAAGGCTCTTGAAATGTCCATCTTAGTCAGACACACAGACAATAGGATGAAGAGAGTGGGGGAAAAGCCTACCTAAAAGTTTTTTTAGTTTTTTTAAATAAAAAAGGGGGGGGGGGGGTAGAAAAAAGGGGAAAAGGGGGGGGGGAGAAAAGGAACAAAGAAAAAAGGAGGAAAGGAAGGAAAAAAGAACAGAAAGGGTTAAAAATGAAGGCGGAAGTGGTGGTGGGTTGCATGATGAGTGAGCAAGATAGCGGAGAGCGGATGAATGATTGGGTGTGGTGTGAGAGTTACATATTTGTTAATGCAAATTTATGTTTCATACTTTTATTTAATATTTTTATTTTCCACGGTGGAAGACAAGCTTCCATGTGCGTTGTACAATGCCAATGGACAATAAAGAAACTTATGACTTATGACTTAGTCACCAAGGCTGCAGCACGAAGAGCCAAGGCAAAACCGCCCAGTTTCGGAGTTAATAGTCACTCAGGAACCACGACCAAGCTGCAACAATCGTTTCCGTTGCTGTAGAAAATCAATGATCGCATAGCCCTCACCATCGCTGCACTAATGGTTCATGGGCTACTATAATGAGGCAAAGTTGAAGTTTAGATATTTCCCCATCAACTTTTTGCATTGAAACTTTTTCACTGAGCCTAAGGCTATGTCAGACCAATTGACATAGACTAGAACACCAAGGCTACATCATAATGTTGAGCTATGCATAGTTATGCGGGGATTGTCTTCAGCCATAATATTTATAGCTCAGTGCTTAGCACACATTAAACCCAGTGGCATCGAAAAAGTTGTCATTTGGACAACATCCCCCCCCCCCCCCCCCCCTCCCTTTCCTTCCTCATCAGTCAAACAAAAATAGCATGCAAATGAAAAAGAATTGGTGGCGCACCTCTAGCTGCGACGCGCTCTCCAGGTGAGAGCAACCCGAATTTCACAAAGACGCTTCGGTGACAATGAAAGTACCAAATACTAAATAAACTAACCACTTAGCCCTATTCGGGTGAAGCCAGCAAGTAGAGAGAGACACAATCCTCACACCACAGTCACCAAACCGTTCACACAGAGCACACCCCATCCGGCTCATCTGCTTGGTGTTGTGTTTGTGCCTTCTTCGCAGTAAACAAGATGAACAGACCCCCCAGCACCCCACCCTCACCCCCCCACCCCACCCCCCTCCATCCACGCATTGGCCCCAAACGTCACCCACCGAAAACATCCCGGTTTTACTTATTCTCAAACCGTCCTTTCCCGATCCACCCTATTTGCACGTCTGCTTTGTATATACGTCATTGTTTAAGGTCCAGCCACACGTCAGCTGAAATCGCACGACTGTACGATGCGATTCGATCACGTGAGCTCGAAGTGCGAAGCGCATTTGTTCTTGGAGACCAAGTGATCGAATCGTATCGTACAGTCGTACGATTTTAGTGGACGTGTGGCTGACCCTTTATACCGTTTTGGTTTGTTCATCATCATGATATAGTAAAAAGCCAATGTCCGTACATTGTTGTGTGTGTGTGAAAGAGTGTCTGAAACACGGGGCCTTATAACTCCGCCGTTTTTCGACCGAATCGCTTCAAATTTGCTGTGAGCCCTAACGGGGCGATGGCAACGGCAACCGAGGCGGCCGTGTCATTTGCGCGGTTCGGCAAATGCGCGAAAAGCGCATCCGCCGGCATCTCGGCGCCCGTTTCTCCGGTGTTTCTGGACCGATTCCCTTCGAATTTCGCAGGAAGATGAGGGGAGAGTGACTATCCGTGTACCAAACCAGAAGCGAATCGGTTCAGAAACGCGCGCGCTATACGACTCCGCCGTTTCTTAACCGAATCGCTTCAAATTTGCTGTAGCGTTACCAGTACTTGGCGTTACCGTTACTAGGCGTTACCGTTACTAGGCGTTAGTTACTAGGCGTTACCGTTACTAGGCGTTACCGTTAGAGGAGTTGCGCTAGTTTGAGATGAAAAGGCGAATGTTCGTACATTTTGAGTGCAAGTGAAAGAGGATGTGGTGTTATGTTATTTGATTTTTGTTTTGTTTGTTTGCTAAACAGAGAGAGAGAGAGAGATTGAGAGAGAGAGAGAGAGAGAGAGAGAGAGAGAGAGAGAGAGAGAGAGAGAGAGAGAGAGAGAGAGAGAGAGAGAGAGAGAGAGAGAGAGAGAGAGAGGAGAGAGAGAGAGAGAGAGAGAGAGAGAGAGAGAGAGAGAGAGAGAGAGAGAGAGAGAGAGAGAGAGAGAGAGAGAGAGAGAGAGAGAGAGAGAGAGAGAGAGAGAGAGAGAGAGAGAGAGAGAGAGAGAGAGAGAGAGAGAGAGAGAGAGAGACAGAGAGAGAGAGAGAATACGAACACGAATGTTTAATGAGGGTAAACGGATAAGCTCAAGCGTCTTTACAGAGAGAGAGAGAGAGAGAGAGAGAGAGAGAGAGAGAGAGAGAGAGAGAGAGAGAGAGAGAGAGAGAGAGAGAGAGAGAGAGAGAGAGAGAGAGAGAGAGAGAGAGAGAGAGAGACAGACAGACAGACAGACAGACAGACAAAGAGACACGTCCTAAGAGAGAGTGAGAGACAGACAAACAGCCAGAGAGCAAGGAATTCCTTTTATCTTAAAACAAATCGTTCAATCGTGTACGTCAGAAGGTGACTCATTGAAACCTCTTTGTTTAGCACCACCATAACAGACACAGCTCCACAATGAGCGTTGGAAAGGTGAAACGGGAAAAGATGAACCCCCCTCCCCTCGTCATCTTTTGCTTCATCTCCAAGGCAAGTCCGGTTCACTGGCCGTGACGAACGCTTTATCTGTGGTCAATGACCCGGGGGGTGTTCCGGGGGTTGATCAGGGGTGATTGCCAAAAAAGCCGAGATCACAGATCATAGGTAAAGATAGGCAGGATACATGATCAGTCACTGCCTAAAAGTGAAACAAGAGTTCACTTTTTTTGTGTGGTCACTGTCCGAAGATTATAAAAAAGAAGTAACAACAAACAAATTAAACAACATCAGACAAGTCTCTTAAGGCTCAAGGCTGCGTTTCGTGCTCTGAAAATGAGTCAGCGCCTTTTTCTTGACCTGACTGGCTTTGTTCGTTTTCCGTTGCTGTTGTTGCTGTCGTACCCTGGCTAAAAGACTCTAGGCATCATCCCAACAGCCTAAGCACTTGAACACTATGGTACAAATGCACCAGCTAGGGATGAGAACATTACGTGTGTGACCGTTTTTGATTACCCCGCCACTTGGGCAGCCACACTGCGACTTCGGAGGATACGTTGCTTTTAAATGTCATTGTCTTGCCAAGTTTTGGGGTTTTTTTAATCAAGGAATAATTAAAGTGACGCTTTTGCTAACAGTGTTCATGCCTTTGCTTACATAATATCAGTAAACTGACATAAGAGGCTGGGCATCATCGATGAGACATCGCGGCCCGGATAATTCTGCCATTTTATAGTATGATTAGTTCAGTAGTTTAGGCTGTAGATGTTGTGAACACACACACATGCACATGCGCGCGCATAAATACACATGCCCGCACACACGCACACGAATACACATCTACATATGCCTACATTCTGACATGTTAAAACACATACATGGACACACACAGGCACACGTACTTACAAGTGCCGGTACACACGTGTGCGTACGTATTACTTTGAACTGTCAGACGAAATCTATTTGACTTGATTTTTCCGTATGCTTTTATTGTACGCAAAAATAGGCCTTATGAACTTGAAGCGCACCCATATTCTTCCGTATAACACATTAGAAAATATAACAATAAAGAAAGAAACAATGAAGAAAGCACTGACATGCTGCAAACCTCCGCCTAGAGAAACTTCTTCTTCTTCTTCTTCTTCTTCTTCTTCTTCGATCGCTCAGACAGTTTCCTGTCAATTATGAGCGCATATGCGTCATGCTGCCGTTATGCGCCTAAGAAATAGTTAGGCCCAGCAAGTCCGACTTCGGCTGGAGGCAATCTTTCTGAAAGCGTTTCTTGAAAAAAGTCAGGAGAATGTGTGTTGCGTGCGTGTGTGTGTGTGCATGCGCGCGCGCGTATGTGTATGTTGTGCACGTGTGTGTTGAATGTGGTTTTGTGCGTGTTTGTATAAGTGTAGGCCTAACCTACGTAGGGCCTATATATATATATGTGTGTGTGTGTGTGTGTGTGTGTGTGTGTGTGTGCGTGCGTGTGCGTGTGCGTGTGTGTGCGTGTGTGTGTGTGTGTGTGTGTGTGTGTGTGTGTGTGTGCACGCATTCATCACGCACGCACGTACACAGAGACACACACATAAATGCATGGACATAATATGATACGCACGCAGACACGCGTACAGTCACAAGCACGCGCGCGCGAGAAAGAAAGCCTGCCAAACAGAGAGAGAGAGAGAGAGAGAGAGAGAGAGAGAGAGAGAGAGAGAGAGAGAGAGAGAGAGAGAGAGAGAGAGAGAGAGAGAGAGAGAGAGAGAGAGAGAATACGAATGCGAATGCGAATAATTTATTCAAATAGGCCAAGGCCTCATATGAAGGGGAAGTGAACAAACAAAGATCAACAGCCATAAATTAGCAATCCATCAGATATTAAAATTGGAATACATATCATCAACAATCAAGACACATGAAACTAGTGTCGCCACCTATAACAATTACTGCAGTCAGATGGCAGTTAATATCCAACCAAAACAAGGCAGAAGAAGGACTATGAAATAGCAATTTCTCTAAATTTGAAAGCTTTATACACAAAAAGAGGCAGATTCCGAATATCACTTTCTTTCTTTGAAGCTCACAACAAGGTTAATTATTAAGCACATGGATTACGAGTATATTTCAAGAGAGAGAGAGAGAGAGAGAGAGAGAGAGAGAGAGAGAGGAGAGAGAGAGAGAGAGAGAGAGAGAGAGAGAGAGAGAGAGAGAGAGAGAGAGAGAGAGAGAGAGAGAGAGAGAGAGAGAGAGAGAAGAGAGAGATGACAATGACAATGACAATGATTTATTCATTTAGGCCTTTGCCCCTCATGAAGGGGGTACAGGATAAACAAAACATCATATACAACTGATTATAATAATATTAACAAATTAATGTATCTCATGATATCATAACTGATCGTAAACGTAAAGCTTTGTAAGAGAGAGAGAGAGAGAGAGAGAGAGAGAGAGAGAGAGAGAGAGAGAGAGAGAGAGAGAGAGAGAGAGAGAGAGAGAGAGAGAGAGAGAGAGAGGAGAGAGAGAGATGAGAGAGAGAGAGAGAGAGAGAAGAGAGCTTGATTGTACACAATAAAGCCAAATGATGAACATGATTGCACTTTAATGAAGCAGAACAGTTCTCCGTTGTCTCAAACACTGTTAGTGTTAGGCTAAAAAAAATCTTAAAATAATATATTTGCATGATTTTAAAGCTCTGGTAGGCAAAACCGCAAAACAAAACAATTATTGCAAAACATCAAAAATCGTGAAAAAGCCATTGCATGCCTCCAAACAGAATTTTTTTTCTCCGTTTTTTCAAATCATAATATTTGTTTGGCTTATTACTATTCATGTGGTTGCATTGTTCAGATTATCACATTCCTGTCACACCAAAAAGCTACTGATGAAAACCTTCAACAATGTGGCAATAATATATTATGAGCCTTAAACTGTTTACAAGTTTATATCTAGGCTTAAAATGATTCCTTTCTTTTTCACAAGAAAAAAAAAATTGTGATCGGTTTCCGTGATTCAAATGGGAAGACGGGGCAGAAAAGCGCATGGGCGGGTCAGAAGCCCACCCCAATTATCTCATGAAATGAAGCAAACAATGTCTCATTTTGCCCATGAGACGAGCGTTAATGTCTAGCATTCGTCTCATGGGCAAATTTGACTGAAATTTTCTTTATTTCATGAGATAAAAAAAAATTCTTACCCGCCCATGCGCTTTTTACCCCGTCTTCCCCTAGTCCCTTTATTTTATAACAGCCAAACAGCAAAATAATTTTTTGTTTTTTTTAAATACTTCAACTCAGCGCAGACGTAATAATGCATTTAATGATGAAGCAATTAAATAATTCTAATCAACTTACATATCGTAATCAACTTTGGTGGAGGGGGGGGTTAATTAGAAAGAGAGTATTCCCCCTTTGTTCAATTTCAACTTAGGGGAAGACGGGGTAAAAAGCGCATGGGCGGGTAAGAAGCCCACCCCAATTATCTCAAGAAATAAAGAAAATTTCAGTCCCCATGAGACGAATGCTGGGCAAAATGAGACTGAAATTTGCTTCATTTCATGAGATAATTGGGGTGGGCTTCTTACCCGCCCATGCGCTTTTTACCCCGTCTTCCCCTACATCCATTTTAAGCTCTTCTAGCGCCATGTATTTAGCGGATAGAAAGGGAGAACAGGGAGAAGAACAGGGAGAAGAACAGGGAGAAGAACAGGGAGAAGAACAGGGAGAAGCGAAACAACACTTTTTTGAGGAAACAAACACTTTACGACCCTCTCAGATTGAACACTTCGGTCGAGAGAAATATGCATGTTTAGTTGAGAGTGGGGTTTTTTCATCCCTAAACGCATGTACGGTCGAAATTTCAATTGAATAAATATCTCACAACGTGTTTATCTCAGCTGTATTGGACATTTTGAGAGAGAGAGAGAGAGAGAGAGAGAGAGAGAGAGAGAGAGAGAGAGAGAGAGAGAGAGAGAGAGAGAGAGAGAGAGAGAGAGAGAGAGAGAGAGAGAGAAGAGAGAGAGAGAACTATAATTCAGTTAGTAAGGCCAAGGCCCCATTGAAGGGGGTAATTCACGATTCAAGAGAATAAAATTACACAGGAGAGTCAAAAAGTCAAGGTCAAAATGCTTTAATTATTAGGCCTCTGGCCCATAACAATAGAGCTCACAAAAGGTATAATAAACAAAAGTACAACATGAACATTCATACATTCTTTTCGCAAGGTAAGAGCTTTGTAGACAAATAGTGAAAGTTTGATAATAAGGTTAGGGTTTTCACTACATAAAATGTATGCGCAAAGAGAGCGAGAGAGACAGAGAGACTTTAAGTGTATGCTGCCCGTCTCCGCAGCCTACTTGTGGAGGCCAGGCACCGGGGGGTGTTCTGGGAGGTCCGGGTCCACCACGAAGGGGTTGGAGGCCCCGTCCTCGTCCACCAGAAGCCTCTTGCGGTAGAAGGCCCCAGCCTTGGTGACCACCAGGATCTTGCCGTTGTTGTCCACCTCCTGGGCCATCTTCAGGAAAGCCTCGGCCACGTCCTTGGGTCTGGGAGAAAAACGTATTGATTAATGGTGACTGTAAACGGAATTGTTATCAAATTCGAAACGGGGTGTCGCTTGGCTGGGCAAGTCGTAGATAAACATACTATAAACAAACTTCACCTATCATCTTTTCAGAACTGTAGCGGCTGTCTTCTTTGCCGAGTAACACGAAGGTCTACAAGTTTAAGAAGAGTTTTGCTCTTGTTATAGGCCTGCGAGCAAAACAAACTGTGGTCATACTGGACACATCAGAGCTGCATGATAGCTTACCACACACACAAAAATGGCTTTCAATCCCCTTTGGAAAAAAAGAAAGTTTACTCTCCAAACAGTGTTAAATGTCGTCAATGTCTTTAAAGATAATGGTGTCATGTAGTGTTAAAGATTTGAGCCCCCCCAAAAAAAAATAGAGAGAGAGAGAGTATATATTAGCATTCAAAATAAGAGAAAAAACAACAAGTGGGAAGGCTGTGATGTAAATTTATTTGGCAAATATTTCGAGCTATACTGCCCTTTGACGATGCCTGTCTCCTTCTGCCAGAAAGAGTCACATTTAAAATACATGAAGAATGATTAAAATTCACAGATATTACAAAAACTAGAATAAATTACAAGCAAAACTATGGACATTGTATTGCACGTGCAATATATATATAGAGAGAGAAAAACACAGAAAAACTGCTTGCAAGGGAATTGTACTGGCAGGCAAATTTGGGGACCCTCATAATGGGGGGGAATGAACGTGTGGACATGGGGTCGATTCTCAAATGCAGGATTCAATTTAGTACTTAAAGTGGGGTTTCTAGCAGTTCTAACAGTGTCTGTGATATGGAATACAGAAGACTACCTCTATATAAATAGATGGTTTGGGTTGATTTGGAATAGTATGTACACATAGTACTTACCCTGTGTGGCATTCAACACTCTACTCTGACTCTTATTCTTAGGTTCACCCAACTAACAACAGATAAAATTACTGCTCGCGCACATAGTCTCAGAGCTGTATATTCACACTTGCACGTAAACACTCACACACAGACTCAGACACACACTCAAACACACACACACACACACACACACACACACACACACACACACACACACACACACACACACACACACACACACACACACACACACACACTCACACACACATACACACACACACATGCATTCACACACACACACTCAGTCGCAAACACTCTCACATACACACACACTTATACTCACACATATAGACATGCACACTCACATTCTCTCACACACACACACACACACACACACACACACACACACACACACACACACACACACACACACACACACACACACACACACACACACACACACACACACACACACACACACACACACACACACACATGTGCACACATGCACGTACGCACACACATGCACACACACACAACACTCACTCACTCAGGCACAAACATATGCACGCGCACACACGACTTATACACACATACACATTCACACACACACACACACACACACACACACACACACACACACACACACACACACACACACACACACACACACCCCTTTGGACACAACACACCGCACTCAGACCCCCCCCCTATACACACACATTCACACACACACACATACACACACATACACAGTGTTACACACACATACACATGCACTTTGTTTGTAGGTTTTCTCTTCCAAAGGTGGACGAAAGGGAGCTTATTGGTTCCTTTTGAGAAAGAAGGAGTAAAGTGAATACTCTCCCTGTTTGAACCCTGAACCAAAGTAGTGATTTTTTTGATTTTTTTTTGGGGGGGCCTCTTTTTGAAACGTAGCTCACTCGTAATTTTGAGCTCACGAAGGAACACCACAGTTGTTTGTCGAGTTGACTGGTGGCTTTTACTGAGATTTGTTACTGATGTTTTAGCGCATTTTTACTCGGTTTACTATTCCTGGATAGGAATGTTCTCCCTGTATGTGTATGATAAGGAATGGACTTCCAGTATGTGTATGATAACTGGATAATGGTGAGTTTTCAACTGAATCTGTGCCCCCTTTCGCCCTTTCACTCGCTCTCTGTCACCACTCCTCTCCTCTCCTTCCCCCTCTTTCTTCTCTTGTTGTCTATCTCTGGTGATTATTAGATGTTAAAAGAGTATTTGATATTTTACATTTTACATATAAGTTTGATTGTTTAACAACAACAACAACAAATTAACTATCGTGATAACTGATAGGATGTTTATTCTGCCCCACAGTGGACTCTTCTCCCCCCCCCCCCCCCCTCCCTCCCCGCTCGCTTTCTCTCTCTCTCTCTCTCTCTCCCCCTTCTCTCTCTCTCTCCTTTCCTCCCTTCCTCCCCCCCCCCCCCCCCCCCCCCTCTCTCTCTCTCTCTCTTGTAGGTTTTCTCTTCCAAAGGTGGACGAAAGGGAGCTTATTGGTTCCTTTTGAGAAAGAAGGAGTAAAGTGAATACTCTCCCTGTTTGAAGAGTTTTGCCTCTCTCTGTATCTGTCTGTTTGTCTGTCTGTCCTTGTCTCAGTCTCGTTAATTGATGTAATTTATTTTATTTATATGCCTTGCACGGTGCGTCCGTTTGCGACCTTGATTGAAGGTTGAGTTTTTTTTCTTGTATTTTGCGATGTCTTTTTTTTTCTATTTGTATTTTTTAAATTTATTTTCTTTTGGTTCTGAGGGCCGGATGAAAAAAAAAAGCCGGTTATTGTGCTTATTCCGCTTTTCCCTCAATAAAAAACGTTCGTTCGTTCGTTCGTTCTCCTTTTCCCCCCCCCCCCCCCCCCCCCCTTTTCCTCTCTCTTCTTCCTCCTTTCCTTCCTTCCCCCCCCCCCTCTCTCTTTCTCTCTCTCTTATCCCCTCATCATATAGATATGTACTCTAACTTTGGTTTTGTCCGGTTTTGTATGCATTTGTGTCCAGATTGCCTGATGAAGCTTTAAATAAAGCGAAAGCTTGCAAAAAACTTGGTGGAGTGGGAAGTAAGTTGGTGCGGATGTTATTCACTTTATTGATCTTTTCATCGCCTCTGCACAACGATTCATCTTGGTGTGATCGCGGATTCATAGGATTTACCTCAGATTTTTATATATTATATATATATATATATAAATTATTTTGTGAGGTTAAAAAATTACGCTTGGTACGACATGCTTGAATATATGAAGAGAGTCTGCACATTAATGCTCTTTCATTTGATGTAAAGCCTAATGATCAGATCCCGGGGATAAAATAATTTGATGAAGGCCCACCGTTCTCTCACAACTTCTGTCATTGTACCGTACTTCCCCCGTGGGGATACCGGGGGGGCTTTTGCATAAATAGTTCCCCCGCCTTCTGGAAGTTTTGTGCTTGTAACGTCCTCTAATCTGTCACTCTCTTTGACTCTGCCTTTTCCCTTTGCTTACTGTCATCTACTAATCTTTCTGACTTTCCGGTTCATTCTCCTGTCCTTTTTTCAAGAAACGCTTTCAAAAAGATTTCCTCCAGCCGAAGTCGGACTTGCTGGGCCTAAACTATTTCTTAGTTAGGTGCATAACGGCAGCATGACGCACCTGCGCTCATAATTGACAGGAAACTGTTTGAGCGATCGAAGAAGAAGAAGAAGAAGAAGGGAGGTTCCACAGTAGTTGTTTTTGTTTTGTTTACCTTTTGACCCTTCATGACGTGACTATTAAATTTTGACCTAGGGGAAGACGGGGTAAAAAAGCGCATGGGCGGGTAAGAAGCCCACCCCAATTATCTCATGAAATAAAGAAAATTTCAGTCAAATTTGCCCCATGAGACGAATGCTAGACATTAACGCTCGTCTCATGGGCAAAATGAGACTGAAATTTGCTTCATTTCATGAGATAATTGGGGTGGGCTTCTTACCCGCCCATGCGCTTTTTACCCCGTCTTCCCCTACCAGCTGCATGGGAGTTGCACACTCCCCAAATAAAAAAAACTGAAAGGCAGAGGTCCAGGGACCCATGGCCAAGCTATTTCATAGACAGGTGCATAACGGCAGCATGACGCGCCTGTCCTCATAATTGACAGGAAGGAAACTGTCTGAGCGATCGAAGAAGGAGAAGAAATACGGTACTCACTGGATCATGTTGAGACCCACCACTTCCCTGAACTGCTTGGTGTGAAGATATGAAGAGAGTCTGCTAATGCTCTTTCATCTGACGTAAAGCCTAATGATCAGATTTTTCAGGACACAAGTCATCACGGGAATAAATTTGATGTCAGTCCACCGTTCTGTCACATCTTCTGTCATTGTACGGTACTCACTGGATCATGGCGAGGTCCATCTTTTCCCTGAACTCCTTGGCGTCCTTGACCTCCCCGCCCTTGAAGTCCATCATGGCGGTGTCCACGGGCATGGGGCACAGGCAGCACCAGCGCACACCCAGACCAGGCATCTCGGGGTCAGACTGGAACCAACAATATCAACAACAAAATGACTAATAGGAATTGTTCGGAAATAATTAAGGGGAGTAATTTCATGGTGTGTGGGAGTGATCTTGCTTGGCAGAGGCGGTCAAACAGGAAGTTACACTGGCTTAATTAGCCCTCGCCTCGTGTGTTTGAGTAGACACACAGCACTTAGAACACGTACCGTGCGTCATTCTAAAATTGATGTCATTTATAATTTTATAAGTCAATTCCTATTAGTCATTATAATTTTATGTCACATTTTGCAAGTTCCATCAGTTCGTGGCCACTAGCCATCCCTCGTTTTCGAAAAAAAATGTTTGCAAGTCGCTGACTCGCATCCTGCGGTTTCAAGCTCCGACACCATGGTTGCTATGGTTTGTCCGCCTTGGTCAAGGTAAACAACTAAAATTTTCACGAAGTGCTCTCCCCTCGGTTTTCCCCCCCCGAAAATCGTCTATTTACAGAACGAAATTGAATGGAAAACGACCACCAAGAGAGACTTCCTAGACCGCAGGGTAAACTAGGGGAAGACGGGGTAAAAAGCGCATGGGCGGGTAAGAGGCCCACCCCAATTATCTCATGAAATAAAGAAAATTTCAGTCAAATTTGCCCATGAGACGAATGCTAGACATTAACGCTCGTCTCATGGGCAAAATGAGACTGAAATTTGCTTCATTTCATGAGATAATTGGTGGTACCCGCCCATGGCTTTTTACCCGTCTTCCCCATGCGTCAGTTATTGTATCACACTGCTTCTTAGACCGCAGGGTAAACTATGTGTGTATAGAGCTCCTGTCAGTTATTGTATCACACTGCTTCTTAGACCGCAGGGTAAACTATGTGTGTATAGAGCTCCTGTCAGTTATTGTATCACACTGCTTCTTAGACCGCAGGGTAAACTATGTGTGTATAGAGCTCCTGTCAGTTATTGTATCACACTGCAAAATATTATTGAAAGGAGTCCTGTACCTAAATCACTTATTTTGATTTATAATTAATCTCGTCGTGGAGAGACATGAACTAAATGAAATACAAAGAAATGTGCGTCTATTGGATACAAACCCGATTTTGTGTCTGACTGTCGCAGTAACCTAGTGCTTCTTGAGTGATATTCCAACACTCCGCAACATGTCAAAATCCGAGCTGTTTGTAAAATAATCGTTCTGAAGTGTAGGCCTAAATGTATTTGTAGTAACTTTCTGTCTTCTTAGTACAAATGCCCTCTCAGTTTAATTAAGGGCATGCATACACCGCTCACGCGCGCATGATTGCCCATGAGCATCCACACACCACACATGGGTGCAACTCCCCAAAATGAAAAAAACCCTGAAAGGCAGGGGTCCAGGGACCCATGGCCCCGGCAGGGTACAGGGGCAGAGCCCCGTCGGACGATTCAGGGGGGCAACTTAAGAGAGAGAGATAAAGAGCAGACAGTTAAAATGAGAGACAGAGACAGTTTGAGTCTGATAAGCCTTGTAAAATTATTACATTGCCTTTGTAATCTTCCAAGATATAACAACTAGACTAAGTTCAAAACGCCCCAAACCGCTTGTCAATAAAATTTAAAAAATTGATGATTTACAAAATACTGAAGTTCAGTAAAATTAAAAATACTGAAATCAGTGTAAACATGAAAGAGCAACACCCATGCATACAGGTGAACATGTGGAAGAAAGTAACACCAACAAAACAACACTCACGGCACAGCTGGTGGTGTAGCCAATCATGGCGTGTTTGGAAGCAATGTACACAGGAAGACAATGGCCCCGTTTCAGCCCTGCACACACACAAAGAGAAATCCCCCCGTTTCACCATTCCGATTAAATCCTTGATTTGGGGTTTTTCAGAAACATGCTGGAAGACTTGTTATTTGTACGAAAAAAGACTCACTTAGCCAGCCATATATATGTCAATCGATTTAGCCTTTGTATTTTGACGACTAAATGCATAATAAAGATGATTCCATTAACTTCAGGAACAACTTGCAATTTTCCCCAAGTTCATCTAGAAAAAAGAGAGACTGCAACTCAAGTTCAAGTTCAAGTATACTTTAATATCTCCAAAAGAGAAACTCACTCAAAGGAAGTGGGTGCAAAGAGCATTATTTTCTTGTAGAGCTTAAAACGTTGAGGTAGTCATGATGGTCAACGTCAAAGGAAGTGGGTGCAAAGAGCATTATTTTCTTGTAGAGCTTAAAACGTTGAGGTAGTCATGCTGGTCAACGTCAAAGGAAGTGGGTGCAAAGAGCATTATTTTCTTGTAGAGCTTAAAACGTTGAGGTAGTCATGATGGTCAACGTCAAAGGAAGTGGGTGCAAAGAGCATTATTTTCTTGTAGAGCTTAAAACGTTGAGGTAGTCATGATGGTCAACGTCAAAGGAAGTGGGTGCAAAGAGCATTATTTTCTTGTAGAGCTTAAAACGTTGAGGTAGTCATGATGGTCAACGTCAAAGCGCGGCAAATCTCACCCATGAAGACTAAGGCCTGGTACACAGTGCATCCGGATTTTCCGCGCGGAAATAATTTCTTGTAAGTAAAAGAAAGATGGGTCAAAAAAACCCATGATAAGGCCGGTACAGTGTCCGTATTTTCCCCTAATCCGAAAGAAGGGAAAAAATTTTTTTTTCCCCTTCGTTTTTTTTTCCATCTTTCTTTTACTTATTGATCATTTCCGCGCGAGAAAATCCGGATGTACTGTGTACCAGGCCTTAGCCTAATTATAAAACAAATAATGACGTAAGTCTATTTGAATCATTATTTGATACTGGTGATTGAAAAAGGGCCTGGCGCCAAAAATTTAAAACATAAGCAAAGAAGCTAAAATTGTTTGTGGATGTGTTTTACCTTTCTGGGCATGATGTTATCACTTGCAGAGCAAGAGATGGACTTTTCAAAACATGCATGGGTTTAGCACTGCATTAGAGGCTTGTGTCACTCACATCACATGCCTGTTTTATGCATGGTGTATCATAATTTTGCTTTGTTTTCATGCTTCTGATTAGAATCATGTTATAAAATACAATATGAGCGGATTCTACATGCCCCAAACTTAACATTCAAAGCATCATTGATTTACTGTTTGCAATAGTTGTTGTTTTTCATTTAAAAGCCACGGAGTGTGGCTGCGCACGTGGCGGGGCAATCAAAAAGCGGCCACACACGTAACGTTCTCATCCGTAGCTGATGCACTTGTACCATACTGTTCAAGTGCTTCCGCTGCTGGGGTGATCCCTGGAGTCTTTTAGCCAGGGTAAACCAGCAACGCTTCTTCTTCTTCTGTAACCACCCAGCATCTCCGTCTACAGTTGGTTTGGATTCGGAGTTTCCCTCTCCTAGGAAGGTTGACTTCCACGGCTGATGAGTCCCTCCTGCCCACCGTGGGTTTTCTTCTTCTTCTTCTTCTTCTTCTTCTTCTTCTTCTGCGTTCCCAAGCCAAAAGGCCATAATGGGTAAGGTACGTGTGTCCGGTTTTCACTTTTCACTTTTCTCCCTGCTACGTACAGCCAACACATTCCGATTTCGGAGGAGCTCAAAGGAGGAAAATTATTTGGAAGATTTTTTTTTAAGGCAGGAGAATGGGCCAATAAGTCAGAAAGATAGTAGATCATAGAAAGCAAAGGGAAAAGGCAGAGTCAAAGAGAGTGGCAGACTTAGAGGAAGTTACAAGCACAGAATTTCAAGAAGGTGGGGGAACTCTTTTTACGAGTCTCTCCCACGGGGAGAGATTCGCGGAGGGGGCGGGGTTGTCCAGCTCCCCGTATGGAGGCACGAGGCATCCACGCATGCCCTGCACCGTGGGTCTAAAACCAGAGGGTTTTTTCTTCTTCAAACGGACTGTCTGCCAAGGATAACGAGCTCCATCTGCCCGTGAGTTCTTCATTAACGGGACACTCATGACAATCTCACCAGCAATAGACACGGTGTTGACGATGACGCCCCCTCGTCCCCCCTTGTCTCTCCTCATGTGTTCCAACGCTATCTGACTGCCTCGTATCTGAGCCGTCTGAAAGTCAAGTAATGCTTGGCATTTAACAGGAGGCTACAACATTAACGTGCCTATTGGCCTCTGCAACTAGGGTTATTAACGCCCGGGGTGACAGTGAGAGTGAAGCCCTTGCTGGTCACTGCGGACAAGGGCATTCACTCTTGCGAAAGGTAGCCATTTAGTGGCGAGAGTTATTCCCTTGTTTGGTCAGTGCGCAACCATCTCCTCCCACCCACCAAGGGCATTCACTCTTGCAAAAGGTGTTCTTTGCAGTAGCCAATAGCCTTTTACTCAAAGTGGCTTTATCGTCGGTTGACATTAGCCTCTAGTAGGGGCCAACAGTAACATGAGAGCTGTGCAATAGATGATTTTCTACAGTAATTGAAAATCATGGTACATTTTATTCTCTTGTTGAAGACTATGACTCTCGAACGAGGGGGCCCTTGCACCGGCTCTGGTGCTGCAGCCAAAGGGATAGGTTGGCCTTTGGGGACCTTCCCCAAAGCCAGCTGTGTCCTCAAATCCCTTTGGCCGAGAGAGTGGGGGTGTACCCTGGGCAAGGCATCTCCACTATAAACAAAATTCTCGCCCAGTCCGCCAGAATAGTATCTGTCCCCTCTGCTATCTGGCAGTCATGGTCGGAAAGGACTGATTGGCGTAGGCTACATACACATAAACATGCCTCACAAAATATTGGATGACTGGCTCACTTACATCTTCTCAGATTACGCTATTCATACATAGAACTCTTATTACTTGGGAATCTTTAGTAAAAGATGAGATAACGCCATTTCATTGAGACACTAGTAAGAGGGCAAGCCTGTGTTTAATGGTCAACCTATGGCAATATTTTTCACGCCAGAGGGCAGTCAATGCACTAGGGGCTTATCACGCGATTTTCTTACTTGGGCGTAGTGAGAGAGAGAGTGATGGTAGGACCACTCACTGTCTCTCTCTCTTTCTTTATCCCCAACTAATAATATAGAGAGGATTAGCCCCACATGAGCGTCATGCCCTCTGGTGTGAGAAAAATCGCACTAAGTCTCTCATTCTGTGGCAAATGGAACACGTTTTATTTATTTCATATTCAGTAAAAGGTCACGGTGCACGTTAATATTATTCCCGGGATATTTCTATTTCCCCATGGCAACACAGTGTTAGGCCACTCATAATACGACTTACAACTCACTGTGTTGCCATATGGAAATAGAAATATCCCGTGAATAATGTTAACGTGTACCGAGACCTTTAAGAGTGGGCTATCACTATGTTGCCATGGGAAAATATAATTATCCCGTGAATAATGCCAACGTGTACCGATATCCTACGGTAAAAGCCCCATACCCTATTGGCCGTAGAGATAGTGAAACAATTGTCTAGGGCTCGGTCTTGGAAGACAGATCCAATTCTTTCCACCGCCCTTACCTCCAGGTACTATTTTAATTGTACACCTGGCTGGACTGAAGAAAAATATCTTTCCCAAGGACACAAAACTGAACCTAACGGGATTTGAACGCACAACCCCACAACTCCTTCATATTTCGAGACAGCAGCTTGACCTACTCGACCACGGCGCCTCCTAGCTGACACACTTGCAAAACACACACGGACAAACGCAAAAAGAACAAACTCTTGTTCATGTTTTTAAAGTAAACTTTTGTTCGTGAACCTGAATGCAAGTAAGAGGTAGAAGAGAACAGAGTCAGTGTACCGTGTTGATGGCCAGCATTTTCTCCTACACCCTTTCATCCATCATTCCAGCGTTGTTGTCTTACCGTGTTGATGGCCAGCATTTTCTCCCAGACATCCATGATTCCAGCGTTGTTGTCTTACCGTGTTGATGGCCAGCATTTTCTTCCAGACATCCATGATTCCAGCGTTGTTGTCTTACCGTGTTGATGGCCAGCATTTTCTTCCAGACATCCATGATTTCAGCGTTGTTGTCTTACCGTGTTGATGGCCAGCATTTTCTCCCAGACATCCATGATTCCAGCGTTGTTGTCTTACCGTGTTGATGGCCAGCATTTTCTCCCAGACCCTTTCATCCATGATTCCAGCGTTGTTGTCTTACCGTGTTGATGGCCAGCATTTTCTCCCAGACCCTTTCATCCATGATTCCAGCGTTGTTGTCTTACCGTGTTGATGGCCAGCATTTTCTCCCAGATCCTTTCATCCATGATTCCAGCGTTGTTGGCACAGATCTCCACGGCGCCAAACTTCTTCACCGCAGCTTCAAACGCAGCTAATTAAAAAACATATCATTGGATTTTAAACACACGTGATGTAAATCATACATATTACAACAACAAATAACATTGAGGTCAGAGTTAAACTCAGTCAAAAGTACAGAAAAATACTACAAGGCCAACAGTTCAGACATATAAATTCTTCTTTCAGGTGTTGTTTAGGACTTGCAGAAGTAGGCCTGGTTTACTTTGTTTAGTCTTTACGTAGCGTTTAGTTTCATCCAGTCCAAGATGTTTCGTCAGATAATATCCACTGGTGCTGCTAAAACATCGTTTAGGAAAGAATGAAAACAGAAAGTAGACACACAGCACTGAATTAGAGTGAAAATGAAATTATACCCAAGATGGCGTACATTTTAAAACTTCAAGCATGTGATAATTCAAGTGCCATTTCTTTTGTTTGGAGAGATGTCCACCATCAATTTGCATAAATGTTTATTAGGTCCACAGCACATGCGCAAACAATAGATGTCCACTTTTCCAGAAATTCGTTATTTTAAATCATTTGTCTTGTAAAAGAGACACTGAGACAAAGAAAGTTAATTATAACGTTTTTTTATTATAAGCACGAGCTTCAACATTGAGTACAGTGGGTAAAAGTGCTTTAAAACATTATTAGGCTTATTCAGTATCGAGTCGCTTCATTTACCTTTCAGCTGATCAGCATTGGTGACGTCGCACTGCACAAAGGCCACGTTGTCGGCGCCATATTGTTTCTGCAATTCCTTCTCCGTGGTCTTGCCCACTTCAGGGTTGACGTCGCAGAACAGAACCTGATCAAGATGGCACAACAATGACACACACACATGCATGTAAGCATGAATGCACACATACACACCCCCCCCCCCCCCCCCCCCAACGCACACCCCCCCCCCCCCACACAAACACAGCGTCAACGTTACAACAACACACATGCATGTAAGCATGGATGAACGCGCGTATGCGCGCACACAGACGCACACACACACGCATGCGCACACACACATGCATACACACAAACACATACACAGACAGACACACACACTCGCGCGTCCGCACAAACATACACGCGCGCACACGCACACACACGCACACGCACACACGCACACGCACACACGCACACACACGCACACGCAGCGTCAACATAACAACAACCCCCCACATTCACACAGATGCGGACGCTATCATCCTCATCATCACCCATAGCCATTCCATACCCTTCCTAAACCCCCTGCCCGAATGAAAGTTACGTTTAAAGACCCACCAGATCCCGTGTCAAAATTACGAGTTTCACGTGTTTTCCCATATTGTTTTGACCAAGTCTGACTCCCATATAAATGCCCCAAAATTCAAACCCAAACATCATTTTATAGAGCAGCCTCAATTTGAAGTTGGGGACATTTATATGTGGGTCACAGCTACCCAGAAAAAACCCAAGGGATAACATAAACATTGTTAGTACAGCTGCAAAGGTGCATTTATTCCTTAAATATCCAAATCATCTTAACATTTATACTGATGGTTCTGTTCTAGACAATCAAGAAGCTGATGCTGCTTTTAACATTCCTTGTTTAAAAGTAGAAAGATATTTTATATTGGAAAACACATATCTATATTTACAGCTGAATTAGGTGCTATTCTAATGGCTCTGTGTCATTCACTCGATTTTCCTCAAACTGTAAATAACATTCTTTTTGTGTGTTGATTCTAAGTCTGTTAGGGGAAGATGGGGTAAAAAGCGCATGGGCGGGTAAGAAGCCCACCCCAATTATCTCATGAAATAAAGAAAATTTCAGTCAAATTTGCCCATGAGACGAATGCTAGACATTAACGCTCGTCTCATGGGCAAAATGAGACTGAAATTTGCTTCATTTCATGAGATAATTGGGGTGGGCTTTTTACCCCGTCTTCCCTTATGTATGCCTTAAATCATTCAAACGCTAAAACGAGCAAGATTTGATCATTGAAATTGATCATTTGATACATTTCCTCATTTTAAGAGGCAGCAATGTTACATTTCTTTGGGTGCCTTCACACTGTGGGATATATTTCAATGAAATTGCAGAAGAATTAGCTATGTAGGGGAAGACGGGGTAAAAAGCGCATGGGCGGGTAAGAAGCCCACCCCAATTATCTCATGAAATGAAGCAAATTTCAGTCTCATTTTGCCCATGAGACGAGCGTTAATGTCTAGCATTCGTCTCATGGGCAAATTTGACTGAAATTTTCTTAATTTCATGAGATAATTGGGGTGGGCTTCTTACCCGCCCATGCGCTTTTTACCCCGTCTTCCCCTACGCAGCAAATCACACAAAACAAGCGTATCATTTAAAAGTCCCTTTATTGTTAAGAGTACAGTGGATAAAACAAGAAATAGTATGGACAAGTTGTTTTTAAGACGTTCAAATACTAACAAAAGAAAATGTTTCTTCTCTAACAGGATTGTTCAACACTGGAATAACTTACCAACTAACATCAAACATGCACCTAATATTAACACTTTTAAAACTCTTCTGGACCAAGATCCTAATATGATAAGAGCTTTCAATTTTTTGGATGATTAAAAATGAAAGTCCATTCCAAAAGAAAAATTAAGACTAGCTTAGCTTAGGTTTGCGCAATCATTGTGAAACTTAATTAAATTAAACAATCAAGAAAGGGCGTAAAAGGGCCGAGAGGCCCACTTCTAGCCCTATTACACTACTACTACTACTACGATTGTTAAGAAGGGGTTGCAGTCTTTTGCAGAATGCTTGCTGGAAACATTTTTTGAAAGAAGCAAGAAGACGCAGGCTACACGTTACTTGATAACTTTGAAGATGTGTTTGTGTCTAAATATGGACATTTGCCTTACCTTGAGGCTTTTAACTTCTCTTGTTTATAGATTGAAACTTAATTCTTTTAAAACAACATTTACTCCCAACATAAAATGTGTATGCGGTGATGAAATATCAGATGATCACATTATGTTCCGCTGTAGAGGCCTGTCAACCTATTTACCAACTTTTCAAGAAACTTCTCTGAAGCAGGTTTTTTAAAATCTCACATTAGTCTGTGACATTGTTTTAGGGCTCACCTCTTCCTCCCCCCCCCCCCCCCCCCTCCCTTTTCCCTCTCGTCTAAAATCACATATGTGAATAGACGTTAAATTGAAACAGACACACACACACACACACACACACACACACACACACACACACACACACACACACACACACACACACACAGTGTCCACCTACCCTGGCCCCTTTGGTACAGCAGTAGGTCAGTGACAGATCGTCCAATACCCTGGGCCCCTCCAGTCAGAAACACGCCTCGACCACTCACATCCATCCTCGTCTCTCTATTCGGTTACACAGTCCTGCAAAAAAAAGCCGGTAAAGGTCAAGATGTGCCCCCCCCCCCCCCCCCCCCCTCCCCCCCCCCCCCCTACATTTCTCGGTTAATTCCATTTTTCCGTTTTTGCCTTTCTTACCAAACATGAAGCTGTATTTTATTAACCTTTTCAGCTAATTATCTTTGTTCAATAATTAATTGCAGTCATG
>CM065693.1:42527567-42540067 GCA_017654935.2 Phymorhynchus buccinoides
GGGGGGGGGGGGGGGGGGGTTAAGGACAATCGTACAGTTCGTTATACTTGCGATAATAGTAATGCTGATTTCGCATTTCTCTTTTGAAATTAGTAAGCATATCAAAATTATCAGTTACAGCCTGTGTCTCTGCATGTAGCCTAATGTATATTTGACTGTCAGTTTCTGTCTGTCTGTGTGCCTGTCTCTCTTTGTGCCTGTCAATATCAACCTTATTATAAGATATTATTTGGAAAGCTTTAACCCTTTCGCCGCCAGCCATTTTTCAGGCAAAAAATACTATTTAAATGCCTGGGTCGATTTTTTTAAAATCTGCAATATTGCGGATTCCTCTGTGATGTATAACATTAGGCCTACCCTTACCTCCCAAAATTACGAAAATAGGGTCTTCAGATAACAGGCCCTGATTTGATTCCTTTTATTGACATGGGTGTTAAACTATGGTGGTGCAAAAAATGCGACACTGGCGGTGAAAGGGTTAAAGTCATGAGGGAACATTCAATGACATTTCCCTTATTATGAAGGGTTGTTGTCTCGCCCTAAAACATCAATTAAATGTTTAGATTGTGAATTTGGATTGTCTTTCGATTTCGAGAAGTCTGTTAATGAATTTTTTTAAATCACTTTTTTGCACAAGTCACAGAACGTGTCTCGGGGCCTTGTCATAATAATAAGACGGCGGGTCGCCTTCAGCGAGAGTTGTTTCCATTCATAGAGTGGACACTGTGTGGACACTGTGTAATAATATACCTAAGGGAAGATCACCCTGTTTGCATAAGATCCTCTGTCACGTGTTCTGTGGTAAAGATGATGGAAGCTGAACGCTATGGTGTGGGCTACTAGTCTGTATGTCTGCTTGTAGGGTATGACTGCTGCACGCAACATGGTGGCAGCGGTGGGATTTTGTTTCTGTAAGACATTTGCCATTTCGTCTTTGAATGACCTGCTTTAATCCGCAGCTAATGTCTTAAGATTTTGTAGTTTCCAAGAGAAACTAGGCTCCAGCCATAAAGTTTTACCCGCCTTCCACCCCCAGTCTCCTCCAACTAATTTGTTGGTGCGTCTGACCAGAGGTTTTTTTTCTCCGGGAACTCTGCTTTTCCTTCTTACCCCTTGGTGCCAAATGTGTGATGTGTGCATGAGAGTGGGTGAGTAGGAAAGGAAGACTTAGTTCAGGAGAGAGAGAGAGAGAGAGAGAGAGAGTCTCTGTGTGTGTGTGTGTGTGTGTGAGAGAGAGAGAGAGAGAGTCTCTGTGTGTGTGTGTGAGAGAGAGAGAGAGAGTCTGTCTGTGTGTGTGTGTGGGGGGGGGGGGGTTGTGTGTGTGTGTGTGGGGGGGGGGGGTGTGTATGCGTGTGTGTGTGTGTTGGTAGTGTGTGTGTGTGTGCGCGCGCGCGTGTGTGTGTGTGTACGTGTGTATGTGCGCGAGTCTATGTGTAAGTGTCCGCGCGCACGTACATCTATGAATGTTTTAGCGCGTGGGTGTTTGATAGGTTGTTTTTGTATGTGTGCACGAGTGAGTACGCTTTTCGGTGTACATGCTTTTCGTGAGTGCGTAAACGCGTGTACATACAGTAATCGAGCGAAAGAAAGATTCAAATTCAAAACAACTTTGTTCATCCTTGTGGAAATTAAATGTCGATGGTGACACATCGGCCCCCGCAAAGTTGTTTCTGCAGTACTATCCAAATACCTTCAACGTCGAAGTGGTGGAAGTATTGTTGAAAACTTTTCATTGATAAACAAACAAAATATGCAGCTACAAACAAATGAAACAATATAGTCATTGTTGGGTCGTTCTCTTTTTCTTGTCGCAAAGAAACAAAAGTTAAACTTCTGTTGTTTTTAATGTGAAGTACTCGTGCAATACTAGCGCAACGCCTAGTACTGGCAATGCACCGTACTGGTAACGCCTAGTAACGGTAACGCCAAGTACTGGTAACGCTGAGTACAGTAAATTTGAAGCGATTCTGTTAAGAAACGGCAGAGTCATAAGGCCCCGTTTCCCGTTGGCGCTGCTGTGAGAGTGACGCGCTCTCCCGATTCTCTGCAAATTTGCTGCCAGGCTTTGCCCGGGCCATAGCAAGCCTGACAGCAAATTTGAGAGGCGATTCGGTTAAGAAACGGTGGAGTTATTCGTGAAAAGGTGAAGCAGCGTATAGCGCGCGCGTTTCTGAACCGATTCGCTTCCGGTTTGGCACACTGATAGTCACCGTCACCGGTCATCTACCTGCCCAATGTGAAGGCAATCGGTCCAGAAATGCCGGAGGTACGGGCACCGAGAGTCCGGCGGATACCTGTTTCGCGCATTTGCGAAACCGCGCAAATGACATGGCTGCCCTGGTTGCCGTTGCCATCGCCCGTTAGGGCTCACAGCAAATTTGAAGCGATTCGGTCCAAAAAAACGGCGGAGTTATAAGGCCTGTTTTGTGTTTCAGACAGACAGACACACACACACACACACACACACGAACACTTGGCTTTTTACTATATGATTGCCCTACGATTCCATTAAATAGTTGACATGTTGCCCCCTCATGCTGTTCCACTTTATCATATGAGGTTCTAATGTAATAGGTGCCTTCTATGGATTTTTTCTTCCTTCAAGAAGGTTGCATACCTGTCTGTGGTTACTTTTCTACGTCAAGAAGGCTACATATCTGACTTCCCCCGAAGACGGAATGTGGCTGCTCACGTGGCGGGGTAATCAACAACGGTCACACGCGTAATGTTCTCATCCTTGGCTGATGCACTTGTACCACAGTGTTCAAGTGCTTCGGCTGTTGGGATGATCCCTGGAGTCTTTAAGCCAGGGAACAACAACAACAACAGGGGTCGCGCTAGTGTTTTTGAAAAAAAAAGTGAAGAAAGGAAACTAAAAGAAGCAAAGATAAAGGAAAGAAGAATGAATAAAAGGGGAAAAGGAAAACAACATGGGAAGAGAACAGAAAATGGTTTTGGGGGGAAACAAAAACTTAACGACCCTCTCAGATTGAACACTTTGGTCGAGAGAAATATGTGCAGTTAAGTGTTTTCCATCACTAAACTCATGCACGGTTATAATAAGGCAGCGATTTAATGCTAAAAAAAAATAGATGATTTTGACCCAAAAAAACAGATGCTTGTGGCAAAAGAAAAGACCATCTAACCCTAACCCTATCCCTAACCCTAACCACGGAAAGAACCAAGAAATAGAGCAGAAGGTGTAAATCTCCATATTTGCCGAGAAATCGATGTACAAAGCCATGCATTTATACTATTTTTTTGCTGGAACCATTCCTTTTTTTGGTTGATAAATTTTAAGTCTTATAGAATATTAAACTTCACATGTTTTTTTCTCAACTATATTGGACACTTTGAGAGAGAGAGAGAAAGAGACAGACAGACAGACAGAGTGATAACTATAGTTCAGTTTGTAAGGCCCTGTTGAAGGGGGGTAATTCACGATTCAAGAGAATAAAGTTACACAGGAGAGTCAAAGTCAGAGTCAAAATGTGTTGATTATTAGGCCTCTGGCCCATAACAATAGAGTTTAAAAAAATTATAATAAACAAAAGTACAACAAGAATATTCATACATTCTTTTCGCAAGGCAAGAGCTTTGTAGACAAATAGTTAAAGTTTGATAATAAGGTTAAGGTTTTCACTACATAAAATTTACGCGAAAAGTTACATAGGAGAGAGACAATGACAATGACGACAATGACAATATTTTATTCCAGAAAAGGCATCGCCCCATTAGGAAAGGGGTGTGTCAACATGTAAAGAAGCGGATTATCAATAAATAAACAATTAGCAACAATACAATACTTATGACAAGGCAGCACTTCTAATCTTAAAGGCCTTATACAAATATATTAGACAGTTTATGAATCGTGTTCTCATTTCTACTAGACATCAATAGACTAAGCTTGAATAAACTGGGATTTCTGTAAAATATAGGTGCTTTCAATTCTTTTCTCAACTCATTAAAAAATGGGCTAGCAAGAACAAAATGTAACTCATTGTCCTGATTTTCCTTGCAAAGAGGGCATGTCACATTTTGAATGTCAGCGTATCGCTTTGAGTGTACAAAGAGGTCAGAAATCCCAAGTCTAAATCTAATCATAACGAATTTTAAGTGCCTAGCAATATTACTTTTCAGGTAGGTTTGAACAATATGATCCATCAATGCCAAACATTCTGTACATGTAACATCTGTCACTGTTTTGAACATGACTGTTCCAGGCTTGCCATCTATTGTCAATTAATCTTTGTCTAAAGGATCTCATGAACCAGTGATCACTTCCAACATTCTGGTTAAACCAAGTATATCCAAATCCATTTTCATACAAACATTTCCGAACACCCAGAAATTTCTTCAGTGCAAATGTATGAAGTTTTTCTATGTGAATAGCTGCTTTGTCTAGTCTCCATATTTCAGCGATCTGTGTATCAAAAATCTTTAGAAAGATGTTAACTGACAAATTGTTCAAAACGTTTAATTTACGCATAATGCACAACAAAACATGTTTTGCTTTGCTTGCTAGATCTTTACAGGATACATTTAAGCTTAATTTAGTAGTAAACTGAATGCCCAAATATTTATAGGAATTTACAACTGGTACCACTTTTTCACCCCAAAACCATCTTTCTCTTCCTCCCAAATACCCACCTTTTCTAAATACTACTACATTTGTCTTCTTCATGTTAACTTTCAATAATAAGGAAAGTCTTCATATACAAATTGTTCAGCTGATTTTGAAGCCCAATAATGGTTTCAGAAATAAGCGCAATGTCGTCAGCCAATACAAGTATGAATAACTCTAATGCATCATTGAAAAAGGACACACCATGCCTACCATTATCTATAACATTCAATGCTAGTTCATTAATGGACTAAGAGAAAAGAACTGGGCTAATTGCATGACCTTGTTTAACCCAAGAAGAACACTGTATGACATCTGTTAATTTTGCTCCACATCTAATCCTTGCCCTGACATTTGCGTACGAGAGAGAGAACACTGAACACTGAACACTGAACTGTTTTAATGTCATTGGCTTCCATAGCTTAGATGACATGGGGGTGCGAATAGAACAAAATAATGGAAACATAGAATACAATCAATCAAGGCATGAAAAATAAAACAAACAAAAATGTCTGTCTTGACCATCCAATCATATTCAAATTAAGCTTATCAGATTCCCACAATTATACCCTAACAAAATTATTCAAGACTTTCCATTAGGAAGTAATGTTTTGTCTATTTTCTTCTTGGATTTGCTTTTGCTTAGTTCTAATATTCAGAGCTTCTGCAATATATTTAGCTAGGGTATTTTATCGATTCATCATCATAGTCCGTTTTCAAAATTCCAACTAAATCCAAATATACAGCAACACTTTTTTCAAAAAATTTACACTTCTTTGTAATCACATTTATTTACAACTAAATAAAAAGTGTATATCATCTTCTTTATAAAAACCACACATTGGGCAGGGAGAAATTACAGATATATCATCATCAGTATGAGAGAGAGACAGACAGACAGACAGACGAGAGAGACAGAGACAGACAGAGAGACTTTAAAAGGATGCTGCTCGTCTCCGCAGCCTACTTGTTGAGGCCAGGCACCGGGGGGTGTTCTGGGAGGTCCGGGTCCACCACAAAGGGGTTGGAGGCCCCGTCCTCGTCCACCAGAAGCCTCTTGCGGTAGACGGCCCCAGCCTTGGTGACCACCAGCATCTTGCCGTTGTTGTCCACCTCCTGGGCCAGCTTCAGGAAAGCCTGGGCCACGTCCTTGGGTCTGGGAGAAAAACGTATTGATTAGTAATAATAATAAATCGAATGGCTAACAAATTCGAAAGCAGGATGTTCCTTGGCTGAGCAAGTCATAGATCTCCACTATAAACAAATTTCACGTATCAGCTTTTCAGAACTATAGCGGTTGCCTTCTTTGCTGAGTCACACGTAGGCCTACAAGTTTAACATCAGTTTTGCTCTTGTTATAGGCCTGCGAGCAAAACAAACTGTAGTCATACTGGACAAATCAGAGCTGATAGCACACACACAAACTTGGCTTTCATTCCTTTAAAAAAAATTACTCAAAATGTTTGTTCTTGAAAACAGTGTTAAATGTCGTCAATATTTTTAAAGATATTGTGTCATTTAGTGAAGTTTAAAAAATCACGCTTGGTACAGCATGCTTGAAGAGATTAAGAGAGTCTCTTTCATCTGACGTAAAGTTTAATGATAAAACATTTCAGAACACAAGTCTTCACGGGAATAACTTTGATGTCAGTCCACCATTCTGTCACAACTTCTGTCATTGTACTCACTGGATCATGGCGAGGTCCATCCTTTCCCTGAACTTCTTGGTGTCCTTGACCTCGCCGCCCTTGAAGTCCATCATGGCGGTGTCCACGGGCATGGGACACAGGCAACACCAGCGCACACCCAGACCAGGCATCTCGGGGTCAGACTAAACCCAACACCAACAACAAAATGACTGCTTGTGCGAAACCAAAGTAACGGGAACGCCACCCAAAGAGGGCAACTACAAGAGATTGTGCAGACCGCAAAGTAAGCTATGTAGGTCATATTAGTAAGCATAGTTCTCCTTTCAGAGGCATTGTCACATTGCAGACTGTTCAAAATGCAGGTCCACAGGACAGAAACTGAATATCCTATCCGAGTTCTGCAGTAGACACTGTAGGACAGAAACACAATCTTGTGGGCACTATCTGAATTTCGCAGTAGGTAGATTGATGCCAAAGCATTTTTTTTGTGTCCTTATCTCATATCCTAACCCTGTGTAGAAATAATTTTAATCAACTTTTTAAGCAACCTTACAAATTACACTTTTTTGGGTGCTAAGCTTTGTTGCTTAATTCAATATGCGGCATGACTATAATCACCAATGTCATTATGGTCTATCAGATGGTCTTCTCATCAGATGTGCAATTTCTGAAGGCACACACTTACACACACGCAAGCGCACAATGCATATAAATATACACAGATGCAGGTGAGCATGAACATACAGTCGCACAGGAAATAGAACATGCGCACTCACAGCACAGCTGGTGGTGTAGCCAATCATGGCGTGTTTGGAAGCCATGTAAACAGGAAGCCAGTGGCCCCGCGACAAGCCTGTGCACAGAACAAATACAATCACAAATAAGGAAACAAACCAAAATTTCCCCGTTTGAGCATGCTGACATCCTTCATATATCTTCTACAGAAAAAATGCTGGTAGCTTTTTGCAATATGCAAGAAAAAAAATCTAACACTTTTTCCCCCAGTCGAATACTACGATCGACTTAGCCTATGCAGGACGATGTCCAGACGACATGATAAAGGTGATTCCGTTAATTTTAGGTAGGCCCGACGACTTGGGTTTGTTTCCCTTATAGAGATCCAAGGTCTGAAATGATAATGGCTGGAGTCAGGTAGACGGAGATGAATGTTGTATTGTTCTTGATAATTTGTTGACCTTAATACAATGCATCGTTTAGTCAAAATGCGTTAGAACTCACTGATGTGGGCCAACCTAATCATGCTAGAACCAATAAGGCCGGGTTAACATTAGACGCGTAAGAAGTTCCGTACGGAAAACCCTTTAATAAGTGGAAGAAAGAAGAATAAAAGTTTAAGCATAATGGGGAAATTCGGACACGTGCGCAAATCTTTTCCCTTCTTTGTTTCACTTATTTATGGATTGCACACAAGTTTCCGCATGGAATATCCGCTTCTGTGTGTACACGGCCTAATGGCGTACGACCTGCACCACAATTGTAAAAACCCTCCCATCCTTGCTCTCACCTCCCATGTATATAACATCTTCATCAAAGACACCCTCTTCTGCCACTATTACTTCTTCCAAGGTACCCCCTCCTCCGTTATCCCCCAAAAACAATCTGTCTTTTCGCATAGACCTACTTGTTGAAATCGTCAATTGTTTGCCATGTTATCCATGTTGTGCAAAATGTCGTGAAGGCACATTGCAAATAAAGCAGCTAAGTAATAGCAGAGAAACTAGAAAAAAGCCTTTTCCAGTTTCTCTGGTAATAGGTTAATAGCTGGGCAGATTAGGCTGGGCCTGTACTACCCCGTTAGTTGTCCCAGGAAAACTGTTATAAATTGAGGACATTCCCACCAGCAATAGACACGGTGTTGATGATGACTCCCCCTCGTCCCCCCTTGTCTCTCCTCATGTGTTCCAACGCTATCTGACTGCCTCGTATCTGAGCCGTCTGAAAGCAAAATAAGCTCTATTATTCTTTGTCTTTTCGCCCTAAGACAGAGTGTGATTCCCAGCCCACGGGGCGGGGTAATCAAGAACGGTCACACACGTAATGTTCTCATCCCTAGCTGATGCATTTGTATCATAGTGTTCAAGTGCTTCGGCTGTTGGGATGTTCAGCCAGGGTACGTCAACAAACAACAAACAATTCTTGGTCTTGTATATCGCAACAATTTTTTTTCTTCTCAAAAATCAAACACAATCCATACCATTAATTCACCTCTCTCTCTCTCTCTCTCTCTCTCTCTCTCTCTCTCTCTCTCTCTCTCTCTCTCTCTCTCTCTCTCAACTTTTGACCATATCTTTACGTTAAATGCTATTATTGAGAAATGTTTTTTTCCAAAAGGGGTGGGAAGCTTTATGCATGTTTTGTGGATCTAAGAAAGGCGTTCGACTCTGTTCAGCGTGAACCTTTATTTAACATATTATCAAACAGTGGCATGAATGGTAAGTCTAAAAATGCTGCCATGGCTATATATAGTTCTGTGTTATTATGTGTTAGAGTAGAGGGGAAACTCACTGATCTCTTTGATTGTCCAGTTGGTGTAAGACAGGGCTGCGTACTCAGCCCAGTTCTCTTTTCTATTTTTATTAATAAAATATCAGCTTCTGTGAATGAAAATGGTACATGTGGTATTCAGTTGTTGCCTGGCTTGGTTGAATTGTTTCTCCTCCTTTTTGCTGATGACATCGTTATTCTGTCATACACTACCAGAGGCCTACAAAATCAGATAAAATATTCTTCATAACACTTGTAAAAATCTTTTTTTGAATATTAACGAAGACAATACAAAAGTAATGGTTTTTCGTAAAGGCGGTTTCCTAGGAAAACACGAAAGATGGACTTTGGATACAAAGGAATTGGAAGTGGTTCAACCAGTATAATTATTTTGGTGTTGTGTTCACAACTAGAATGAGTTTGAACAGAGGTGTTGAGGCTCTGGCAGTGAAGGGCAGGAGAGCATGTGTACAATGTGTTAAATGTATTAGTAAACTGAATGATATTTCAAATAATTGTTTCTTTAAAAGTTTTGATTCTCAAGTACAGTCTGTATTGTTGTATGCTTCTGAAATGTGGGGGCTACATAGATTAAATAATATTAAAAAAGTTCATACCTTTGCATGTAAACGATTTCTCAGGGTTCCCCTTAAAATACCAAATAAGTTCGTCTATGGAGAGACCAGGCGATACCCGCTTCATATAAATAGTTTTGTCAGATGCATTAATTACTGGTTAAAAGCTTTGAAAATGGACATGTCAAGAATTCCACGTCAAGCGTATTCAATGCTTTTTAATATGGATGGAAGAGGAAAGCTATGCTGGGCAACTGTTGTTAGAAGAAGAAGAAAAAATCTGTTTAACGTCCTCCGGTCTGGAACAGACACATATGGGACATTAGTAGATATAAAGATGGTGGGAACGATCCTGGAGGCAATGCCCGAAGGCTGTGCAACACCAGGAAAGTCCCGAATTAGTAACAATACAGATGTATACGTGTATACGTGATAATGCAACTGTTGTTAAGAATACTTTATTTGGTTTAGGCTTTGGCTTTGCTTGGGAAAAACAAGGTGTGGGCTGTGAAATTTCTTTTATTTCCTTGTTCAAACAAAGAATAATTGACAATTACTTGCACGACTGGTACAGTTCAGTTATGAATAAGAACACTTAACATATCGTTTGTTTAAATCTTCATTTGAACCAGAAAAATACTTTGATTTCCAAGACTATGTTTCAGAGACTGCTTAGTAAAATTACGTATTCCAATTAATGGGTCATGGTTTAGACGAAAATTTAGTGAAACACTTAACAATAATTTTGTGTCAAGTATGTGGTGTAATAGAAGATGAACAACACTTTATATTTACATGCCCTCTATATTCAAATATCAGAAACAAATACTTATGGAATATGCTGTCATTATACTAATATTTTGAAAACTGGTTCGGTTACGATGTTAAGGAAAATTTCTATGTACCTATTTTATGCCATCCGAAAAACGCAAGATAACAGCGAGCAGGGTTAATTAATATCAGTATGTCCATTGGTATTAACATCGTTGCTGATTGTGTGATTTCTGACAACTACCAGTATCAGTATTATTATGTTGACCTACTTATCAATCTTATAGAATTTGGTTCAAAAACGTGACCGATATTTGATATGCTTATGTTATATGACTTTGGCCTTTCTAAGGGCCGGTGGCCTATAGAAATTAAAACTATTGTTCTCTCTCTCTCTCTCTCTCTCTCTCTCTCTCTCTCTCTCTCTCTCTCTCTCTCTCTCTCTCTCTCTCTTTCGTATGACGGCCTCGCTTACCACTCCTCTCCATACGCTCCTTATATTGAACCTTTACTATTGAATCTGAACTTGTCACAAGAGAGATAAAAGCACTTCACTGATCTCTCGAGATACCGACGAGGTAGCCAGTAACTTCGTAATGTTGCAGCGAATGTAACATGTTTTGGAGTTTTGTTTGTTTGCTTGCTTGGGTGGGTTTTTGTCCAAGCACATGCACACTTACAAACATACAGACAAAAAAGAAAAGAATAGAAAAACAAGCTCTCGTTCAAAGGCAAGGTCATGATTCCTATGCAATGGAGGGTATAAAAAGTGAAAGAGTCAGTGTATCGTGTTGATGGCCAGCATTTTCTCCCAGACCCTTTCATCCATGATTCCAGCGTTGTTGTCTTACCGTGTTGATGGCCAGCATTTTCTCCCAGACCCTTTCATTCATGATTCCAGCGTTGTTGTCTTACCGTGTTGATGGCCAGCATTTTCTCCCAGACCCTTTCATTCATGATTCCAGCGTTGTTGTCTTACGGTGTTGATGGCCATCATTTTCTCCCAGACCCTTTCATTCATGATTCCAGCGTTGTTGTCTTACCGTGTTGATGGCCAGCATTTTCTCCCAGACCCTTTCATTCATGATTCCAGCGTTGTTGTCTTACCGTGTTGATGGCCAGCATTTTCTCCCAGATCCTTTCATCCATGATTCCAGCGTTGTTGGCACAGATCTCCACGGCACCAAACTTCTTCACCGCAGCTTCAAACGCAGCTGATTAAAAAACATTATAGTTAACATTGAAACACACGTGATGTAACTCATATATAAATCAACAACAAGTAACATTGGGGTCAGAGTCAAACTCAGTCAAAAGGACAGAAAACTACTACAAGGCTAACCGTTCAAAAACAAGAATTATTCTTTGGGGTGTTGTTTAGGACCTACAGAAGTAGGCATAGTTTAGTTTATTTACCCTTCACGTTGCGTCTAGTTTCATCCAATCCAAGATGCTTCATTAGATGCTACCCATTGGTGCTGTTAAAACATCGATTAAGAATGAATAAAAACGACATGATATAAACAGAACTTGGGGTGAAAACACTGTACTTATATTCAAAATAGCATTGATTTTACCAACAACGATTAAGAAAGAATAAAAACGTAATGATATAAACAGAACTTAGAGTGAAAATACCGTTCTTACATTCATGATGGCGTGGATTTTTAACAATTTCAGGCATGTGATTATTCTTAGTTTACCTTTCAGCTGATCAGCATTGGTGACGTCGCACTGCACAAAGGCCACATTGTCGGCGCCATATTGTTTCTGCAATTCCTGCTCCGTGGCCTTCCCCACTTCAGGGTTGACGTCACAGAACAGAACCTGATCAAGATGGCACAACAATGACACACACACGCACGCACGCATATAAGCATGAATGCACACACGTATGCACTTATCTGTATTGTTAAAATTTCGGGACTTTCCTGGTGTTGCACTGCCTCCGGGCATTGCCTCCAGGATCGTTCCCACCATCTTTATATCTACTAATGTCCCATATGTGTCTGTTTCAGACCGGAGGACGTTAAACAGATTTGTTTTCTTCTTCTTCTGCACACACACACACACACACACACACACACACACACACACACACACACACACACACACACACAGAGGGAGGGAGAGAGAGAGAGAGAGAGAGAGAGAGAGAGAGAGAGAGAGAGAGAGAGAGAGAGAGAGAGAGAGAGAGAGAGAGAGAGAGAGAGAGAGAGAGAGAGAGAGAGAGAGAGTGTGTGTGTGTGTCAGCGTAACAACAAAACGCATTAACACAAATGCTATCATCCTTATCATCACCCATAGCTATTCCAAACCCTTCCAATACTAAACACTGACAAACTTTATCCTTGTTAAATAAAGTTTTTTCAGTGT
>CM065693.1:42542567-42590067 GCA_017654935.2 Phymorhynchus buccinoides
AGATTGAAAGTCTAATCCATAGACTTCGGTTGAATTCATTCAAAACAAAATATTGCAATAATGTTAAATGTATGTGTGGTGAATCCTTGAGTGTCAGTCATTTACTGATTCATTGTCCTAAAGCAAGAGAACTTTTCCAGAATTCGGGTATTGACGGTTTTACTGATGGATCGACACCATTGTCTCTACCCAGTATTCTAAACAATTATTCTATTCTTGATTCTGTTTGTAAATGTTTATTAAGTAGTTCACTTAGTACGTATCTTTAACATTGTTCATTGTTCGGTTATCTTCTTTAAGTGTACGTTTAACATTTTAATGAGGTGGGGGGTGGAGAGAGTTATGATTAAGCCTGCATAGATATCCTGTTACTTACTTTAATGCATACACACACTCACAGGCACATGCACATACACTCACCACACCAACATCACAACACAATATAATTTTGTCTGAATCACTTTTAGTGGAAGGACGTTAAATTGAGTACCACACACACAGTGACACACACACCACATACACACACACTCACTCACCACACACACACACACACACACACACACACACACACACACACACACAGTGTCCACCTACCCTGGCCCCTTTGGTCAGCAGTAGATCAGTGACAGCTCGTCCAATACCCTGGGCCCCTCCAGTCAGAAACACGCCTCGACCACTCACATCCATCCTCGTCTCTCTCTACAGTCCTGCATAAAAGCCGTTCAAGCCAAGTAAAGGTCCTGCATCAATACATTTTTCCACATTACAAATAGCATAATATAAGCATGGCTTACGTAGCTTTGATTACGACGTCAGTCCATGGTTGCTGTTTGACAAAGGAAGTTTTCACAAACTTTACACATAGAGGCCTTCTGGTCAGATTTTTCAGTTGTTTAAAGACCCACCAGATCACGTGTCAAAATCACGGGTTTCACGTGTTCTTAGCTGGTAAGAAATCTTGTTTTGACCAGGTTTGACTCCCATACAAATGCCCCCGAATTCGAAACAAAACATCATTTTAAAGAGCAGCCTCAATTTGAAGTTGGGGGAATTTGTATGTGGCTCACAGCTACCCAGAAAAAAACAAGGGACTTAATCGTGGTGGGTCAGTGGGTCTTTAATAAAGCTTTATTTTTGTGTGTATTTGACGGTTTCGGGTTTGGGTTAGGGTTAGGAATAGGGTTAGGGGACGAGTTTGGAGTTAGTTTGAAAGGTTAAAAGAAACAAATTCTTAATATTCGATGAAACCCCACTTTTTCAAGCGACTGACTTCCATATTTGGACGTCTTTTCCATATTTGGAAGGACTCTATGCGCTTCTTCTTTTCTTTGCGCTCGACTGCGGTGCGGAAGGTCGCGGGTTTGAGTCCAGCTTAGAGTCGGATTTTTCTGGCCTGAAAACCCTCTCTGTCCACCCAGCAGCGAATGGGTACCTGATTCGTTCAGGGAAGGTTAAAAGGCGGCGGAAGGAGAGGGATGGGCTCCGCCTTCCATGACAGTGACACACACACACACCACAACACCACACACACACACTCACTCACCACACACACTCACCACATACACACATACACACACACACACACACACACACACACACACACACACACACACACACACACACACACACGGTGAACCTCTAACAGTTCACTGGCCCTGCGGCCGATAGGCTATGGGACACCTTTACCTTTACCTATGTGCACTATTGAACGTAGTGTGAAGTTTACCCTCCGAAGTGTCATGGCATTTTACTCTATTCAGCGTTGGGGCGTTTTGTCTTCTATGATTATTTCCCCACCTCTACTGCTTAGCCGTTTCATTGACCCCCCAAAAGCCCTGATTACCCCCAAAGCATGTTTCTCTTAGCATTAAAGGGTGGCGTTTACATGAAATTTACTTGTCCAGTGGGAAGCAAATGGAACTCCTGTCGTCACAACACGTGCGGAGCACGGGTATAGCTAGTGATTAAAATAATAGCATAGGCCTAATTATGTTGTAGATCAAAAAGATACGCCTTGCTTTAATTAAGCTTTGTTCATATATGACTGCCTGCATGTGAACAATTATTGCTTTTCAATCATCATAAAGTAGATTCAATCTATTTTTCTGTGAAGTTTAGCACGTTTGCATTAACATTACATGACTCTAGGCTACTAAATTAACTGTATTTCATTTATAACATTTTGGTCGTTAGGACGTAGATTTCATTAGCTGAAAGAATCAGGGGGGGTGCGGGGGTAAAACATAACAGGCTGCAGGCCTACTCGTACTGAACTTGTACTGGTCGAACGTGAATTTGTGCGTGGCGGAGAACTTACAACCTGTTCACTCGACGAATTTGGACAGCCTAAGAGGGCATTAACTTTGGGCAGCTCGTTCGGGCTTTCTTTCTCTGGCTGTATGCAGAGTGTGGTCAATCTTTGCAGATAACTTAAAGACCCCGCACGTCACGTGTCACATTCCTTCTTATACTAAAACCTGTTTTTTTAAGATTCCTTACAGCTATAAGAGGGAAAATACGTGAAAACCATGATTTTGACACGTGACGTGCGGGTCTTTAATACTCCTTAAAGATCCACCAGATCACGTGTCAAAACACGGGTTTCACGTGTCATCCTCTTATAGCTGGAAAGAAATATTGTTTTGACCAGGTCTCACTCCCATACAAATGCCCCCAAATTCAAACCGAAACATCATTTTAAAGAGCAGCCTCAATTTGAAGTTGGGGACATGTGTATGTGGGTCACAGCTACCCAGGAAAAAAACCAAGGGACTTAATCGTGGTGCGTCAGTGTATCTTCAAGATTGATAACGGGAAGTAGTGTAACAGATAGATATACAGTCAGTGATTGTGGCAGCCTTGACCGTGCCCTTGATTGTTAAGCTGCACTAGTGCACTGGTTAATGTTCACATACACGTTATTAGGTTTCACTTTCCCCCCATGACAACACAGTGATAGGCATTTTTTTTTAAAATGATATCATTACTAGAGTATCACCGTGTTGCTATGGGAAAAGAGTGAAAGCCAACAACGTGTATAGTAATCCGCCAACAAAAAGTTAGGGAACACTTTCAAAATATGTTTTGGTTATTTGCTCATAGATTCAAACCGCTTCTTATCTAGAACTTAATACTTGACAGGCACATACACAAGAGGCATGGCCTTAAAATGAAAGCAAAACTGTTTCGCGATCGTCATTAGTTGCTATGGTAAAGTGAGTTTCAAAAGGCGCCAACATCCAAAAATGTATAACAATTTCAGTGCATCAGCATTTATTCCACAATGTGAATTGAGTAAAATGGTACTCAGCACATGTTAGCAGGAAGCTTAAAGAATAAGTACAGCTCACAAACAGATCATTTTTTTAAAACAAAAGATATAGTGCAATTAATTGCCGAGTCACGATGGCTGTGCAGCGAAAGTTGAGCCTTTTGGATCTAGGGAGAGCCCTGGTATGGCTACAGGAAGGTGTGACTGTGCGGGAACCACTTAATAATGATTGATTCTTGATACTTGAAGTTGGTGACCACATTTTTTCTTCTTCTAATCTTAATTATTTTGTGATAAAACACAATTGAAGTCAAGCAACGGGTCTGAGATTTTGCATGTCCAAAAAAATGTGTTTTTCTCAGTCTGATGTAGGCCTGATTACTAATTCGACGGCTTGACCCGTCCTTCTTTTGTGCATCCATTTTGTGTGTGTGTGTGTGTGTGAGTCTCCTGTGTGTGTGTGCGTGTGCGTGTGTGTGTGTGTGCGTGCGCTGTGCGCGTGCGTGTGCGTGTGTGTGTGTGTGCGTGCGTGCGTGCGTGCGTCCGTGCGTGCGTGCGTGCATGTCCTTTTGTGCATCCAATTTGGTGTGTGTGTGTGTGTGTGTGTGTGCGTCACAGAGAGAGAGAGAGCTTGCTTTGATAGTAAAAACAAATGAAATGCAACCCGCAAACAGACAACATACTGGACAATAGGAATTGTTCAGTCACATTTTGCACGTTTTATCAGTTTGTGGCCACTGGCCACCCCTGATTTTCCCCACACACAAAAATGTTTCGAATTCGCTGACTCGCATCCTGCGGTTTCAAGCTTCGATGCCATTGTTGCACTGTTGATATTTGACCGAGTAAAATGGAGGTAAACAACTCTAATTTTCACGAAGTGCTCTCCCCTTGTTCTTCTTTTTAAATCGTCTATTAACATTCCGAGTTGTGGAGTGAAACGCAACTCGACGTGTTTCTGTGAGCAGACAGCGGCAGGGCGGCGCAGTCCTCCCTCACCGTGGATGTCGGTTGACTTGACATGGAGGCGGGGCGACGTACGGCGACTTGGATGATCTCTGCAGTGCTGGCCTTTGAGCCAACATAATTTATATGATTATCACTTGTGGCGGTGCCATAGCCGATGAGGTTTAACCGAGGCGTGGTCACCGCTACAGCTATCTGTATTAATTTTAAAAAATCGGGCATTGCCTCCAGTATTGTTCCCACCATATTTGTATTTACAAATGTCCCATATGTGTCTGATTCAGACCAAGAGGACGTAAAAGTCCATTTTCTTCTTTGAGCCAACACTTTGAGCCGATGCCCAGCATGCAGGCTCCAGTTGCAAGTTTTCCCAAGGCTGCAGAGACTGTTCGTCTCGACCGTATGTCTCCCGCCCGTGTGTTGACGACTGACGCCAACACCTAGGTACGGAGAAGGCCGCCCGGTGGTCCTCGAGACGACCTTGGAGGGAAGGGTTGCTCACCGAACCAACGACAAGCAAAGCGAGCTACAGGAGAACAACGACAACGACAACCTTGGGCTGTCTCACCATGCTATAGGATACCATCTTCTTCCCGCGATGGCGATGCTGTGACCCTGAAGCATCAAGGACAGAAGCATCATGACTCGGACTCCGTCCGAATGATCCAATGGACAAAATGTGACTGACATTTGCTTTATTTCATGAGATTATTGGCATGGGCTTCTTAATTACCCGCCCATGGGCTTTTTACCCCGTCTTCCCCTACTAACGGCACCCCTACGTTCAAGGGTCCGCAATGTTATTGGAATCATCCACGACGGCTGCTACGCTACGTCTCGACCACTGTCTCATCGTCACTTCATTCTTCATCATCTTCATCACGAGGAAGACCAAGTCTTCAAGAACTTTGTTCATAAGAGTCTACGACTAATTGGACGTTAATCTAACCTTCACCCAGCAAGCATGATCAGTTCCTGTGTACCAGTACCACAGAGTAGACAGTTTATGTGTACCTAAAGGCCTGTCGCAACAGTATCGTTGCAATCAGTGCAAACGCACCGTTATGCCGCAGTGAATCATTAATCATTTGTAGAATATCAGGTCGCTAGCTTAAAACTATAATGGAAATCGACTGTCAGCAAAGACATAATAAGACTGTTTAACTTGTATTTATTTTACACTCACACGCAAGTGGGTATTCTTATAATAAATTATGCCAGTGTAGTAACGTTTCACAGATATCACACACACAGACACACACACACACACACACATACTGACACACACACAAGTTCAAGTAAACTTTATTATCTCAGTGCTCAGAAATTACACACGCACACACACACAGACTTCTATTAATCCTTGGCCCGAAACCTTCTTCTTGCAGAAGACAGCCACCATCATCCTTTTGATGGTTCTGTTGTGTGTAGTAACTTTTCAGTTTCTTCAACAGAACCGCGCTAAATCGGTTTCATTGTTTTCTGGGAGCATTTTCGGAATAGCCTTGTTGTCCTAGCTATCGCATAATGACCATAATATACGTATTTATTCGGTTTTTGAAAAAAAACCAAAACAGCCATTTTTAATTTGGGAAGGCAGAGCATGTTTTCGTTGTTGTCGAGCCTTTTTTTTAGTACCATATGGACCTTTTTTTTCCAGTACAGTGAGAAAGCATGCCAAGCATGCATTTTGTGCTGTATAAAGCAAGTATCGAGTTCCGCTTTCGGTATGCCGGAACCTTTTCAGACAACACAGAACACACCTGACCTAATTCAATGCTTTCACTATTTTGTCCTTCACCTATTCGTAGGCTACAGTGTGTATGTGTGGGTGTGTTGGTACACAAATGCACGCACGCTTGTTGTTGTCTTACCCTGGCTTAAAGACTCCAGGGATCATCCCAACAGCCGAAGCATTTGAACACTATGGTACAAATCCATCAGCTACTGAGGGATGAGAACATTACGTGTGTGGCCGGTTTTTTTGTATTACCCCGCCACGTGAGCAGTCACACTCCGACTTCGGAGGATTTTAGACTGATTATGTTATGCTAGGAGCTTGTCATGGCTCAAGACAATCCCCGCACAACCATGCAGAACATAACAACATTTTGATGTAGCCTTGGTGTTCTAGCTTATGTCAAGTGGTCTGACACAGCCTCATGGCAAGGCCGGTGTGGCGGTGTATTTTTACCTCTATGAGATTTTTACCTCTAGCCGCGTAGCCAATCAGAATCGTTTGTTTGTCCGCCATTGTGAATCATTACGAAACTAAGTGCATGGCTTTGTACATCGATTTCTCTGCAAATATGTAGATTTACACCCTCCTGCTCTATTTCTTGGTTCTTTCCGTTGTTTCAACTTCGTTAGGGATAGGGTTAGGGTTAGGGTTAGTAGTAATCACGTGAGATAAGTAACTGTTCTAATGCGCATGCGCAGAGGTAAATATGTCATGCGACTACTTATTTATCGTGACACCGGGCGATGCACGCACGCACATGCAGGGAACTACACTTCATCTCAAACGTTAACGAGAAGTAGCCTTTTTAACTCTCACACACACACACTCACACACACACACACACACACACACACACACACACACACACATATTATATATCTAATGTAATTTGTATATGCACTCAGTTAGTCATGTGTAGGGAAAACACATAAATAACACTACCATAAACGCAATCACACACACTGTCACTTCAATAGCTATCTGCTGTAGGCTTCATTAATTTCACACACACACACTTTTTTTTTTTTTTTTTTTCTTTTTTTGGGGGGGGGTGTCTAATATTACTTGCGGGTGAACAGACGTAAAACTAAGGAACGAACACACACATCGTGTTGGGCTAGGCCTTAATTGTTAGGGGAAGACGGGGTAAAAAGCGCATGGGCGGGTAAGAAGCCCACCCCAATTATCTCATGAAATAAAGCAAATTTCAGTCTCATTTTGCCCATGAGACGAGCGTTAATGTCTAGCATTCGTCTCATGGGCAAATTTGACTGAAATTTTCTTTATTTCATGAGATAATTGGGGTGGGCTTCTTACCCGCCCATGCGCTTTTTACCCCGTCTTCCCCTACCTGTGGCTTGTTTTTACCACGAATCGAGCAAGCAAAAGGTGTATCCATCTACATGGTCCCGTGACACATACATACACACACTTGTACACACACACACACACACAAACACACAAACACACACACACACACACACACACACAATGTTTTCCGTTAAATTTTAAACAAGCCAAGGTAATCCCTATCCATAAATCAGGCGATAGATCTAACCCTTCTAATTATCGACCTATTTCTATTTTATCAGCTTTATCTAAGTCTCTAGAAAAGCACATACAAAAATCCCTATTCTCTTATTTAGATAAAAATAATTTACTTCATGATGATCAGTCTGGATTTAGAAAGAATCATTCATGCCACACTTCACTAATACAGCTTGTTGACAGTCTGCTATGTAATATAAATGAAAATAAGTTTACTGGTATACTTTTCCTTGACTTTGAAAAAGCGTTCGATGTTATTAATCATTCACTCCTTCTGCGTAAACTAGAACTGTATAACCTTCCTCCTGAATTTTTAAATATTATGTCATCTTTTTTGTGTGACAGAAAACAACTGGTTTCAATTAATAACAAAATGTCTGAATTGCTTCCAATCCACTATGGAGTACCTCAAGGGTCTATCTTAGGTCCACTATTGTTCACTGTTTATATAAACGACCTGCCATGCTTTGTCAATAGTAAATGTGAAATGTTTGCAGATGACTCATCCCTTCATACTAGTGATATGAATGCTAACAGGCTAGTAAGTAAACTTCAAAATGATGCTCAAAATGTTTTTAACTGGACACAATTAAATCACATGTCAATTAATGCCAATAAAACGAAATGCATGTACGTATCAACCAGACAAAAAAGACAAAAGATGAACTCCCAATTTCCACCACTATTTATTTGCAGCAACAAAATTGAAGAAGTTGATTCACATAAAACATTAGGTGTTGTCATTGACAAAGATCTGTCTTGGACAGACCATATAAAGTCTTTAGGGAAAGGTCTGTCTAGAAAAATACTCCAGCTATCTAAGATTAAACATTTCCTTGATAACCATTCTCGTAAACTATTCTTTAATGCTCACATACTCTCCATGATCGATTATGCTTCAACATTATGGGATAGCTGTAGTGATACAAATTTAAAGATTATCAATCGTATGTACAAAAAAGCAATTAAAATAATTTTATTAAAATCAAGTTCACTTACCTATGAAGACTACAAACAACTAGATATACTAACTTTTCAAGACAGACTTTTCCTCAAAAAGGCAATCTGCATGCATAATATTGTCAACGGAAATGCTCCAAAAAAGATAACAGATACATTTACGACAAACACAAGCAGACACACCCATTTACTCTCATTCCCTCGACCAAATAATAATCTATTCAAATCTAGTCTCCTCTATTCGGGTGGAGATTTATGGAACAAACTACCCTCCATTTTTAAAAAACATGAAAAACAAGAACTACTTCAAGAAAAAAATGAAAATGTATCTCTTTAACAGAACATAATTGATAACTTTATTCCAATTATTTAAAAGAATGGAAACGTAGCCTACATAACATATTTTGGTAAGTAAATGTGATGTTTTAAATGTTTCGTTATTGATGTTGATGTATATATTGTACATAATATGCTATTCGCATATGTCCCCATCCATTTTCCTGTTTTGGTGTGTGGAATATTTGCTTGTTTCTTTAATTAATTGTTCACTTGTATATTTTCCTTTTCTTGTTCGCTACTTTGGAATGTTTAGTTCTTTATTTTTTCTTTATATCATTTTTTATGGATGGCTTGTTGAAAAAAAGCATGTTTTGCTTATACAATGTTCCCATCTGGAAATAAAATTTTGACTTGACTTGACTTGACACACACACACACACACACACACACACACACACACACACACACACACACACATGCGTGTGTGTGTGTATGCGTGCATGTGTGTGTGCGTGTATGTACAGGTTTGTGTGTGTAGTTTGTCAATGTTCATGTTCTGCTTGTTTATTATTTGATTTCTGTTTTGTTATGGATGGCTTGATGTAAAAAAAAAAAAGCACAATGTAATGCTTATTCGATGTCCATCTGGAAATAAAACTTTGACTTTGACTTTGACACACACATACATAGGGGAAGACGGGGTAAAAAGCGCATGGGCGGGTAAGAAGCCCACCCCAATTATCTCATGAAATGAAGCAAATTTCAGTCTCATTTTGCCCATGAGACGAGCGTTAATGTCTAGCATTCGTCTCATGGGCAAATTTGACTGAAATTTTCTTTATTTCATGAGATAATTGGGGTGGGCTTCTTACCCGCCCATGCGCTTTTTACCCCGTCTTCCCCCTATACAGGAAATTTGTTTAAAACCTTTTGGTTCCTATATCTTTGAAACAAACATTAAAACCAACAAGTGCAACGTCGAGCGGCTGCAAAGTCCCCTCAGTCGCAGCATCGCCGAGCTACTCCGAAATCGGAATGTGTCGGCTGTACACATACATAAAAACGCATGAAAACAGCACGTAACTACATAAAAAGGCATCAAAACAGCACGTAACTGAATAGTTTTTATATATATAGCCTTGGGGTTCGGACCCGTGATTTGAGCGCGCGCGACCATGCGCTCACGAGCGCACAGAAAAATTCATGACAACTGTGTTATAGACCATTCATCAAGAAATGTGAAAAAAACTGCATTAAAATACATGCAAAACTTCGCGAGATATTAGCGATTATGTGTTTCGGGGTTTGAACCCCGTAACTGGCGCGACCTTGACCTTAATGTAAAACTAAGTACATCAGTGGATAGCTTGCATCTTGGCAAACTAGTATACCAAATTTGATGATGATAGACTGAATAGTTTTTTTTAGAAAAACGGACGAATAGCCGGACGGACGGAGGCACGCCGGACGGACACCGGACGGACGGACCAGACAAAAACAATAGCTCCCCGAACCTTCGGCTACCCCAACTAAATAAAAAGTAATGTCCCGGGAGGAAGTAAAGCTAAACTTTTAACCTTCGGCTCGGGGACTAAAAACTTGGTATCTTGATCTATGTAAAAAATATATTACCTTCAAAGGAAAGATGTTCAATGCGACTTGGGCCCACACTCACACGAAACAATAGTGCCTGATGTGGTGTACGTATAACCTGTAGTGTGTTCATTCAGTGTGAGATGGTAGATGTCGCCGAGGGTAGTTGATGATGATGGTGAGCTTAGCGTCCTATTAGGCGTTGCCTCTTAATGACGAAGAGGGTAGTCGCTGTACATAGGCCTATATACAGATCTATGGGTACGTTTGAGAATGTTCAGTCAAAAATGCGTCTGTGCCGGTTCAGTTGATGACAACGTTCGCAGCAAACGTAGAGCAAATAGCCGCAGAGAGACTGTAGCCTAACAACAGACAACAGCCAGTCAAGAAGTAGAAACAGAGCAGAAGACGGCAAGAATGTAATGATGATGATGATGATGATGATCGGATGATGATGACAGTCATCATGACAGAGGAGAAGGAGAAGGTATTTAAATGAAAACTTTGTGACATAAGACTAGAGAGCACTGACAGAGTACAAACCTCCGCCAAGAAAGATTGTAGGCAAAACCATAATCAGGTCTGCATTAGACTGCAAAGCAGTAGGTCGTATACAACGCTTGTCTCTCTTATAGTGTTGGTTTTAAAACCAGCCTTGCATAGTAGTAAAGATGCAACAGGGGTATGCAAAAAAATGCTTGCTCTCGGATAGAAAGCTGTGTGCTAGGAGAGAAATGAGCCAAAATGAAAATCCGGTCTGGAACAGGAACATGTGGGACATTATAGGCATAAAGATGGTGGGACGATCCTGGAGGTACTGCAATACCAGGAAAGACCCGAGTTTTTAAACGATAAATATATTGATAAGGTAAATGAGCCATAACAGCCACCATTCTATTTATGTAGCCCTGGTGTGGCTGTAAAATCTTATATAGGGGGAAGACGGGGTAAAAAGCGCATGGGCGGGTAAGAAGCCCACCCCAATTATCTCATGAAATAAAGAAAATGTCAGTCAAATTTGCCCATGAGACGAATGCTAGACATTAACGCTCGTCTCATGGGCAAAATGAGACTGAAATTTGCTTCATTTCATGAGATAATTGGGGTGGGCTTCTTACCCGCCCATGCGCTTTTTACCCCGTCTTCCCCTAGGCCTACTAAAAGTGTAGGCCCTATGGAACTGCCAATTTTTTTTTGTCAAGATCGGAATTGAATAGTTGAAAATGAAACTGTTCTCTCCGTGTACCTAATTTAGTTGTCACTGTTTGATTTGGTTTCTTTGTCGATCGCTCCTGAGACTGTTTATGCTATATGAGCGCTGATGCGTCATGCTGCCGTTATGCGTCAAGCAAAGAAATAGTCAGGCCCAGGCGATCTCCGTCTTCGGCAGGAAAAACATCCTGTTCAAAGTTTCTAGAACTAAGGCAGGAGACAGTAAGACAGCAAGAGTGTAGATTACAGTATTGAGCAAGCAAAGGGAAGAGGCAGAGTCAAAGAGGGTGGTAGATTAGAGGAAGGTACAAGCACAGAACTTCCAGAAGGTGGTGACTATTTGAACTGAAAGACTTCCCGGTATCCCCAAGGAATCGAGAGACACGGGGAGGGGGGGTCGTCCAGCTCCCCGTATGGAGGCACGAGGCAGCCACACACTCCCCCAGTTGCTGCTGTTTAAACAAGTGTTTTCACGTAAACATTTCCGCTAAGCTGAACACAACAATGCACCAACAGGTGTAGACGTACTCAGAGAAGGTCAGTTCGCTTGTACGAAGTTGAACTGAACAATGTGCCAGATTCGCGATGTTTGATGTTTGATCATAGCCTGTGTATATTCTATATACACAGGCTCTGGTTTGATGTTGTTTATAGCCCCGTCGACTGCTACGGCCATGTCAGGACTGTCACCACGTCAAAGCCAGATTCATCGCGATGGTTTAGATTCGCGGTGGCTTAGAGTCAAAACGGACTATCTTTAGATAGTCCATTGACTTATTATTGACGTTATTGCAAAAACTAAGAACTTGTATTAAAACAGACTGCAAATAATATAAAAATGGGGATTAAGCTTTTTATATTTCTGCGGTCTTTTCTTATATACAAGTTATTAGCTATCGAAATAAATTCAACAATACGTCAATGATAGTCCGTTTTGACTCCAAGCCATCGATTAAAACATTTGTTTTAGGTGCAGAGATAAGATTACAATGCACCAAAAGATTACGGTACATGGGTGCAGCTTTCGATGAAAACATTCCTCTTTTTTTTCTTTTCTTTTTTTATAATTAGTTTTTTTAATATTTTGTATGGACATTCGTACCGTCCGTTATACTTGCGATAACAGTTATGCTGATTTCACATTTCTCTTTCGAAATTTGTAAGCATGTCAAAATTATCAGTCTATTACAGTCTGTGTCTCTGTAACCTAATGTCTATTTGACTGTCAGTTTCTGTCCGTCTGTCTGTCTCTCTTTATGATTGTCAATATCAACCTTATGATAAGATATTATTTGGAAAGCTTAAAGTCACGAGGGAACATTCAATGACATCCCCCTTATTATGAAGGGTTGTTGTCTCGCCCTAAGAAATCCAAAAACAACTTAGGTCATTTCAAAATTTTATCAGAGCGGTGCTAAGAATAATCCCTGGTATGTGCGTGCGCGTGTGTGTGTGCGTGCATGCGCGCGCGCGTGTCACGGTGTGTGTATGTATGCAGTGTGTGTGTGTGTGTGTGTGTGTGTGTGTGTGTGTGTGTGTGTGTGTGTGTGTGTGTGTGCGTGTGTGTGTGCGTGCGTGTGTGTGTGAACGACTTTATCTTGCACTTTCTTGCAAATTTGTTCTTAACATTTTCCTCAATCTCTTAGGCAGTTCTTGCGCAATCCGTAATAAATATCTAAAAGAAAGAAGGGTAAAAATGTACCGACTAGGGGAAATGCGGCTATATGTGCGCAATTTCCCCCCTTCTTTCTTTTCCTTAACACGGGTTTCTGCACGAAATCTTCCCATGAATGAGTGCATACCCTAATTTTTGTTCCCTTCTTTCTTTTACTTAACACGGGTTTCTGCACGAAATCTTCCCATGAATGAGTGAATACCCTAATTTTGTTCCCTTCCTTCTTTTACTTAACACGGGTTTCTGCACGAAATCCGCTTCCCATGAATGAGTGAATACCCTAATTTTGTTCCCTTAGTCCTTCTTTTACTTAACACGGGTTTCTGCACGAAATCTTCCCATGAATGAGTGAATACCCTAATTTTGTTCCCTTCCTTCTTTTCCTTAACACGGGTTTCTGCACGAAATCTTCCCATGAATGAGTGCATACCCTAATTTTGTTCCTGACTGGGATTCTTCTTCGTCGTCAATCGCTCAGACAGTTTCCTGTCGTGTGCGCCGATGAGTCAAGTTTATGCACCTAACTCAGAAATAGATAGGCCCAGCATGTCCGTCTTCTGCTGGGGAAAATCTTTTGTAAAGGCCCAGCCACTCTACATACGATTTGATCCCATTACAATACTTTTGTGACAATGTCCGTGAGTCATGATTCACGTGAAATACTTCCGTCTGAAAATAACTTTACTATTTTTGTTCACTATACTCATGTAGACCGTGCCCCCCCCCCCTGAATTTCTCGGTGAATTCCATTTTTCCGTTTTTGCATTTCTTACCAAACATTAAGCTGTATTTTATTAACCTTTTGAGCTAATTATCTTCTTGGAATAATAAATCGCAGTCATGATAAAGGCCATTATCTAATAGGACCCCCTCGGGAAAACGCAATGAACCAGGACTGTGACAAATGCCGCGGTGTACTGCAGTACATAGGGGGGGGGGGGGGGGGGGGGGTCCTATAAGATAATGGCCTTTATCATGACTGCAATTAATTATTGAACAAAGATAATTAGCTGAAAATGTTCATAAAATACAGCTTCAAGTTTGGTAAGAAAGGCAAAAACGGGAAAAATGGAATTAACCGAGAAATGTAGGGGGGGGGGGGGGGGCACATCTTGACTTTACTGATATTCTATCAGATTCGTGTACGGGAGACAACAAATATAGTGCATATAACTACATGTATGATTTTATGAGATTTATTTAGACAGTAGAATTTCACGTCAATCATGCCTCACAAATGTCAAAATCAGATTGTAGTGAATCCAATCGTATTCAATGTGGCTAGGCCTTAAGAGTTTATAGAACAAAGATGGGAGAATGGAATGCTGAAAGAAACACGCATGCACACACAAACACATAGGACAGAAAAAGAGAGACAGAAAGAGTGGATAGGCAGAAGGGGAACAAAAGCTAGAAACGCACAGGTAGATGGACAGATAAGAGAACATGATAGACAAGAGAGAGAGACAGAAAAACAGAGATAGAGGATACAGAAAGAGAGACAGCAGACAGAAAGAGAGACGGACAGACAAATGCACAAAACTCACCGAGAGACAGAGACAGACAGACAGACAGAAAAAGGCAGAGACCGCCGGCTATCACAGACATGCATTGACGGACAGAAACAGACAGATGAAAGAACAGGATGAGAAAGAGATAAACAGAGACAGACAGGCACAGAGACAGAGACATGCAGAGAGATCGAGATCGAGTTCACACAGAGACAAACAGACAGAAACAGAGAGACACATAAAGACAGATAGCAAAAATGTTTATTTATTGCCCTGGCTGCGGGTGGCTGCCTGGAGTTCCCATTCCAATGGTTCCTGGAGGTCAAGGCTCTGGAAAAATATTCTATATAAAACCATGGGTCGGAAATAGATCACCCCGTACTGAGCATTTGTTGCTTATTTACTCACGAGGTTATAGACATAAACAAACAATTTTCGGTAAGAATATAGAATGATATTATTTTGACAAAGTCAGGAAACTTCGGTGATGTAGCGTTAAAATTGCATGAGTTATTGGGCAAAAACCATGCCTCTGGGGAGGTTTTGACCCACCCAGTACTGGGAAGGTTAAATGTTTGGATTTTGAATTTGGGTTTCTTTCCATAAGGCTGCTAATGATTATTGGAAGAAAAAAAGACGTTTTCTTTATTTCTTTATTTGTTTTATGATCTGTTTCTTTAAACCGGGTGGAGAATGTCGAAGATTGTACATTAAACGTTTATGAATATGTGACCTGTGGCTTTAAAAAATAGGATTAAAGAGTAGGGCCTAATTTCATGTCTGCTATTTCAGAAATAGGCTAAACTGGAAAGCTGTTTGAATTCTAAATATATGTATGTATTTGGGGGAATGTTTCCACGCGTGCAAATGTGTAATGTGTGCATGAGAGTGGAAAGGAAGACTTAGTTCGGAAGAGAGAGAGAGAGTCTGTGTATGTGTGTGTGTGTGTGTATGTGTGTGTGAGAGAGAGAGAGAGAGAGAGAGAGAGAGAGAGAGAGAGAGAGAGAGAGAGAGAGAGAGAGAGAGAGAGAGAGAGAGAGAGTGAGTCTATGTGTAAGCTAGTGTCCGCGCGTATGTGCATGTATGAATGTATTAGCGTGTTCTTTAATACGGTGTGTCTGTTTTTGCAAGTGTGCACGAGTGAGTACGCCTTTCGGTGTACATGCCTGCGTGGGTGCGTAAACGCGTGTAGGCCTATATACAGCAACAGCACGCCGCGTGGTTGTGTGCGTGCGTGCGTGTGTGGGCGTGCGTGCGTGTGTGGGCGTGCGTGCGTGCCTTCTCTTCACTCTTTTACTGTAAAGGACTAGCACGTGACCATTATTTATTAACAGAAAACAAATCTGTTTTCAATGGCAGCCTATTTGCAACTTAGTACTAATCCAAGTATTCCCCCTTGTTGGGTAATTGCTCGCACAAATTATTTCACATGGTGTTTAAATGTCGCAGAGCAGCAGACAAGGGTGCGCACCCTGATAAAGGAGGGGGTGTAATACTAAGAGTAGAAGACATTGCAGCACAAAATGAGGCACGTGGGGTTTAAATTTCGCCGAGTGGCAGACATGTCTTTGTGTTAAGGGTGTGCACCCCACTGATTAAGGGTGTGTCACTGGCAAACGATGTACACTCTGGTAAAGGGTGTGTAGACCTGTGTATCACCCAAAGGACCCAAGGAGGACAGAGGCTATCCATGTGGGATTTAAATGTCGCCGAGAGGCAGACATGTCTCAGTGTTAAGGGTGTGCACTCCAGCGATTAAGGGTGTGCACCGCAGTAAAGGATGTGCACTCCAGTCAAGGGTATTTAGGTGTATCACCCAAAGGATGCAAGGAGATTTTTGCAGTTACAGGGGGGCTAAGATGTGAGGGGCAGGGGAGGTACAGGGTGGGGCAGGTACGGGGCATAACGGGCAAAGGACATATCTGCCACCCGGCGATGCACTTGTTTTAGATGAATTGATGTTATCTCTTGGTAGAGTTATAGTTTGAAAATTACTTTTTTTTTTAAATTGATAGTGGAAGTGGATGCTATATTGTTGTTGTTGTCGTACCCTGGCTAAAAGACTCCAGGGATCATCCCAACAGCGGAAACACTTGAACACTATCGTACAAAAGCATCAGCTACGGATGAGAACATTACATGTGTGACCGTTTTTGATTACCCTGCCACGTAGGCAGCCACACTCCAACTTCGGGGGATGTGGACACTTCGGAATACTATTTTTTCTTATTAAAAGACAGTGGAGTGGAAACTGTTACTGTTTTTTCCTAACATACGCTGTCAAAAACTGGCTGTTATCCCAGAGGGAGCTTATTACTGAAGCATGGGTGATACTCCCCAAAATGAAAAAAACCTGAAATGCAGGGATCCAGGGGGGTTCAGGGGGGGGGGGGGGGGGGGGGGGGGGGGGGGGGGGGGGGCACCAACTTTGTTGATGCGTTTTTGAGATCACATATTTCTTAAAATTCCTTAGCGATAGATTATCATGCATTTCTTAAAATTCCTTAGCGATAGATTGCTGCTGTCTGTATCCCTCGGTCCTGCCTGGTGCTAATCAGTTCCATGAAGAAAGTGTTCAACAGTCTTGTATCATCTCAAACCTGAGCACACTTCACTACATCTTTCATTAACAGTCAACTGAACTGTCTTATTACTTCCACCATGCTTAATTATAAGTTTTTTGTCTTTATCTGCTTTTCTGTCTGTTTGGAAAAATATAAAACAAACAAAAAATAGTAATGGATTTTGATAAGAAAAGGGGGGGGAGGGTAGGTACAGAATATTCTTTTCAATGTTAATGTCATTTGGATACAGGGAAAGAAACAAACGTAGAAATTAAAACCGAAAATGTTTTAATTTACTAAAACAAAACACACAGAACTTGCAGTCGCATTTTGTATATTAAAACATTTTTTGGTTTCATTTCTACATTTGTTTTTTTCTTTGTGATTAAAGAAACAAACAAAAAACAAAAAACAGCAGTCATCAACATTTGATTACAGGATTTCTCTTGATCATTCTGTAGCTGTTTACAACATAATTCAAAACATGCAACTGTTTTTATTTCTGCCATAAAGGTAACTGGAACCACATCCTGTCTTTAATGCACCTGTACATTCATTTATCTGCTGTAAGTTGTGTTTATTTTCACATGCAAATACAAGGCAAACAATCTCCAAGTTAAAACTCTTTTTGCTGTCAAAGACTTGGATGAGTTGTCTTCATTGATGCCGATTAACTGGAACATGTCACTCATTTCATTAAAAATTTGGTACAGTGCTGCAGACACACACACACACACACACACATACACACACACACACACACACACACACACACACACACACACATACACACACACACACGTTTATACACTCATTCATACTACATTTACACAAATTCAGTTTCTAATCCCATTTGTCCTCTTTCTCTCCAAAACTATCATGATGGCTTATGGAAAAACAAAAACAAAAAACACACAATTGTATAAAAAGGACAGAGTTTAAAAAGTAGAACACTCAAGTGGCGTCATCAGACCGATCAAGTTTGATTTTCTTGGCTGCACTCCCAGAGAAGTCTGTTTCCCTGTCAGAACCAAGTGCCTGCACAGCACCATCTTTCAACAAACGAGATTCGTCGCCTTCCGACTGAGAACCACACACCTCATCTCCGCTACGCTCAGAATTTTCTTCAACAACATAAGCACCAGATGAAGCTCTGTCAACAAAACCGTCAGTGACTTTACCATCATCTTCTGCATCCACCTTCGTTTCTTTCAAACTGTCCCGAGACAAAAGTCCTGGGTCAGGTTTCGACTCGAGAGCCTCGCCCTCTTTCTTTTCCTCCGTCGATGATGAACGAGGAGCATTTTGCGAAACTGATTCTTCCTCTTGCTTGATCTGGCAGTCAGCTTCTGTTTTCGACTCTTTCTGGTGGGTTTCCTTTAGTTGGGTGTTGGTCTTGTCCTCGGGCTTGACAGATTTCGCGTCAGGCTTTCTCTCCGATCTTTCTTCATCAACGTCAGCGCGTTCTTTTTTCGGCAGCAGTTCCTCCTCCACAACAGTCTTCAGGGGGTAAGGCTTCCACCTGGCGCCGCCCTTAATCAGCGGCTTGATGTGGACGACCGGCCGGACAAAGCCCGGAACCTCCACCCCGAGTTCCTTGCACAGCCTCTCCATGACAGAGTCCACGAAGGTGCAGATCTTCAGGTGGCACTTCTTGTCGTGCTTGGTGGGCTGCAGGTTGACGATCACCAACTGCCCCCCGCTCTTCTTGGTCAGCAGGGGGATGTTGCCCCCGGGCACGATCTGAAGGCTGGTGCCCAGGCACACGCTCAGGTCGGCCCTCCTGGGGGACAGAGCAACAAGTATGCAAATAGTTGTGGAATATGTACAGAGTTTGGCATGCGGAGGGAGGGGGGAAAAAGAGGCAATTAAGGTGGGGGGGGGGGGTGCGGAGGGAGGGGGGAGTGGGCAGGGAAGAGAGGCAATTAAGACACAAGCGGGAGGGTGAGAGAGAATGTGTTTACTATTCATTTTGTGTGTGTTTGCGTGTACATGTGTGTGTGCAAGCATTCTGTGTGTGTGTGTGGTGTAAGCGTGCAAGCGTGTGTGTGTTTGCATGTAAAATAAATAGATTGTGCGTTCAAAATGACATGTGAGCTCTTACCTGCTGTACTCTTCAGCCCTTTCCAGGTCGTGTTCTGGCAGTGAAGCTTCCCAGTCCAGAACTACATCGTGAAGAACGCCTCTGAATCGCACACACACACACAAGCGTATTCACACATGATGGTGTACAAAGACATTGAAATAAAAATACATATATATACATAGCCGTCTACACGCATGTGTACACACACACATGCACACTCACACACACACACACACTCTCTCTAACATGTGCATGCCCACTCATGTACACACACACCATTTACTTGTACACACAATGAACATACACTGAATAATAAACACACAGATCATCTTATATATATGATTGTTGTCTGTGCAAAAGCATGCACATTCATAGATATACAAACACTGTCACACTCATTAGACTCAACCACGCATTCTCTCTCTCTCTATATATCTCTCTCTGTCTCTCTCTCTCTCTCACATGCACATGTCTGATGAGCATACCCACTCATGCACACACAGGCACACACACATACACACACACACACACACACACATCGGATCGATGGTAGCTTAGGCCTAGAGGTATATTTGGTCAATCTGTACAGTAGTGTGTGTGTGTGTGAGCGTGCGTGCGTGCGTGCGTGCGTGCGTACGTGTGTGTGTGTGTCTGTCTGTCCGTATGTCTCTATGTCTGTGTGTATATGTGTGTACGAGAGAGAGAGAGAGAGAGAGAGAGAGAGAGAGAGAGAGAGAGAGAGGCGCATAAAATGTTGGGAATGGGAAGGGACCAAAAATCTGTGAAAGCTTGGGGTGACTTGGAGAGGGTGGGGGTTTGGGGTAGGGTGGGGGTGAACAAATGAATGCGATAATAGAAATGGTGGGAAAGAGGGCAGTTCTTAATGTTTTGATAGTCGCCTCTATCGACCCTAACTATGTTCAAATGTTTTTGCGAAGCATCATTTGTCATTCATTTTTCCTTAGTTTTGTTTCCATTTTTCATGCATGCAAATGTGTTTCTTTGATTGTATTGTGCTTGTACGAGATCACGCTGTAATTTCACCTAACGTGATAATAAAGTACTTTTGACTTTGACTTTTGACTTTGAGTACCTGCATACACCCCTGGCTTTGGACTGTGTGCAGACATTGCCTGTAGGTTTCGATCCCATGGTGGGCACACACCTGTTCCGGATGTACTGCAAACACAATTCTTCCCATTAGCAAAGAGGAAGAAACAGGTGTGCATTTGCCACCCATTTCAATACATTTAGAATTTAGTTACACTCTTTGCTGGTGGGGAGACCGTGGGCTCTTTCTACAAAAATATCTCCCCTGCCTTCTGGAAGTTCTATGCTAGTAACTTCTTTTCTAATACAGACAAACCTCTATTTTAAGACTTCCAAAATGTCCGGAAAAATCAGTCGTAAATTGGAGGGGTCGTATGACGGAGGTTTTCACTGGCAGCCGTAGCAAGAAAAAGTTCAGCACAGTTCATACTCTCTTCTTCATGCACACATACAATGACATATTAAAACTGGATTTGGGTCTTTCCAACTCCATAGGATTGTGCAATCAATATTACAGTTTCACTTTGCCGATTTCTTTTAATCACCTCCACTCTCGTCCAAAGTCAGTGGTTTTCTTTTTCAAAGTCAGTGGTTTTCGTGCTTTTCCTACGATCTCCGCCATCTTTTCTACAACAAGGGAAGCGACTCCGCTCTCAGTCCCTTGACCGTGGTTGTTTCCCTTTGCTCGAAGTCTATGCAGACGACAGCAACGGTCGTAAAAACCAACAAAATGGCGGTCGTAAGTCGCGTTTTACAGGAAGTTGTTTAAGAGAGGTCGTTTACATAGTAAAATGCATCTGTGCCAACAAATCCGGTCTCAAATGAGAAGTGGTCGCTTAACAGAGGGTCATAAAATAGGGGGTTGTCTGTAATCACTTTGACTCTGCCTTTTTTGTTTCTATCATCTACTATTTGTCTGCCTTATTCTTCTGCCTTCCTTCTTAACAAATCTGTTTGACAATGTTCTCCTCTGAAATTTCAATGTGTTGGCTGAAGGCTGAAGTGTGTACAATTACTTCTGTATAAAGAAGTTGGTCACCACCACAGCAGAAGAAGGCAGCGAGGCCAGGAAATTGAAGACCAGACACAAATGCACTTCACCCATTATTGCCTGGGAACGCAGAAGAAGGTGCAGAAGAAGGAATGACCTGTTCAAAAACCACACGACCAAACAAGTCAACTGAAATGCAAACCATCTAATAACACGAGGCACAGATGCGCTTTAGTCACACACCTCATGTTTACCACCCTCAATCTCAAAGTCTGCTTCTTTCAGTTTTATAAAAAATAGTCCTAGGCTGATGCTAACTCTACCCCTTTCCCAAAATTGGCAGAATGTTGCTTCTCTGTGAACATTTTGTAGGTGAAAATTGGAGGGGGGTGACTCGCATGCGAACTGTACCCATCTAACCCTAAAATATATGTGGCAGTGCATGGGAAAAACAGACATAATGGAATTTTGGCATAAATTGAGATTTTAATTTTTCATGGTGGAACAAAGATTCCTTAATATTAACCCCATTCACTGCCAAGCCCGGTTCCGGTGCAACTATTTGCCAAGCCGTTTTAGGTTGCCGAGTCTATCGCAAAACTTTCTGAATAAAAGTGCATATAACCTATGGTTTTCTGAACAGGAATTGAATATACTATCCTTTGAGAACACTCTCACATGCATTTGAACATACTGCGAAAAGCGTATGGACAGAAAAAGGGAAACTCTTAGAATAACCCTATGACGGATATTTCCGTGACGGGGCAGTTTATAGGTTAACGGAAGTTGACGGAAATATTTGTGACGGGGCAGTGAAGAGGTTAATACACAGGAACCAAATTGAGTTATCTTGTCTAGTTTTTATTTTATAATTATTTGAATTTTGGCATTCGAAATAGATCATTTGCAGAAATTGGGCATAGAAGACACAATTTTGCCTCTTTGTTTCTACTGGCTTGATTTAGAAAACAATCGAATAAACAAAGAAATCATTCAAAATTGTCTTTCATGTTGTGGATACTGGTAGAATACATAAAAACAGACATAAATATGCCCTAAATAAAACAATTGATATTTTGGAGATTGTTGACTATTTTGGGCTTTTGCTCAAAATCTTCTGAGCGACTTATGTAGGTTTTTCCCATGCACCGTCACATATGATAACCTTATGCGATTCTGTGCTGACAAGCAATATTAATGCTGTGATTAAGCTCCCCGACGCCCACCCACCTGGGTGTGGCACTTGTTGCACTGCTCCATGAACATGTTGCCGTGGAGCTCCGACAGTCGGTCTCGGGGAAAGCCGGAGCGCAGGTGAAGACCGTCCACATTCTGACTGACCACGTACTGCACAATGCCTGCAGCAAGCAAACACAAAACAACATGACAAAACCATATTGATGTACTCCCAGTTTTTTAAGACAAGAGAGAGAGAGAAACTGATATGAGGCTTACCATCCAATAGCAAGTGCGAGCTAGTCGCGGGTAGATCTGTCACATAAGTCATATGTGACTCTCTCTCTTTCTCTCTGCCTCTCCTCCGTCTTACTCATGTCAAAGTTTGCCCTGCCCACTTGTCTCCGTCTTTGTGTCTGTCTAACCCTGACCCCCCACCTCCTCCTTGCCTCCTCTCTCTCTCACTCTCTCTCTCTCTCTCTCTCTCTCTCTCGTGTTGTTAAATAATGTTACTTTTATTCTATATCATTGTTATGAAACATGGTGTGTCAATTTGTCAATAAAAAAAATTTTTTTATAGGGTTTCATCAAGTAAAGCACTGAGAGCTTGCTTTTAGCATGATTTTTATTGCGCTATATATTAAATGAAATCATTATTGTTATTATTATTATTATATAGGTCTACCATGTCACCTCCCATCCTGCAGCAAGCACATACTTTCATTCAAACAAGAATTGTAGGCCACACCTTCTTTATCTTGACCGAGTTCTGGGTCCCGTTTTGCACCAAACAACAACCAGCCCTTGTTGTCTTTGTTCATTTTGCATCTTTGAATGAATTGACATGACAGGCATGTTAACCCCTTTGGTACTGTCTTGCCTCAGAAAGCATTTAAGATTGTATAAGCCTTGTCACTGATCATGATATTAGTGAACAGTTTTGGGATTTTGTTCTTTGCTTTAAAACGTTCAGAGGGGATATATCGCCGAACCATTTCATCAAACAGATTTTTGTTACTCTTGTTTTTATCTAAAACTTTAAAAGTTTTTAAAAAAATTATTACTTAACACATTGGTGACGGGTCGCAACGTTAGTAGGAACTGCAGTACATTCTGTGTGGACGGGTCGCGACTACAGTAGGATCACGGTATAAGGTACAAAACTCGTGTGTTATTTTCCAGTACAGAACACAGTTCGTTCTGTTAGTTGTTTCCCTTGTTCGATTACTTCCGTTTCTCGAATTCCCTTGGTTTCGATGTTCAATTTAACAGCAATTAGTGATGAAAAAAGGCATATAAACAAAGTCTTACGAGAGAGGAGATTCTTCAACTGCTTGACTTGGATGAACCTGACGACAGGGACCCAGTTGTTTTTTCTGACTCTGAAAGCGACGAAAGTAGTGAGGATGATTGTGAAACTAGTGACAGTGTGCCTGTGGCTTCGACAAGTCAAGAGACTGAGTCTGTTGGTCGTGGGAGGGGTAGGAGGTGTCGTCGAATGCAGCCAGGTGTGGGGGGGCATGTAAACAATGAATCGTTCCCGGCATGTAAAAAGCGTTATTCCTATCAACTTATAAATTACATATGCAAATTAAACAGCCTTTTTTCAGTAAGTAACCAAAACTTGGTCGCAAAAGGACATCATTCACCTACGTAAGACGCGTTTGTTTACAACTACCCAATTTCTATGAGTAGTACCGCGGCAGGCTCGGGCCTGCACTGAGATTAGGCTGAGGCAGCGTCAGTCACAATAGTGTTAAATGCCTAAGTCATCAGGCATAAAGCAACACTGTATCTTCTTCCTCTTCTTCTTCTTTGTTCCCGGCCATATCAGATGCTCAGTCCGGTTTGATTGATGAAGGTCGCGGTCAACAGCAGCAACTCAGCAGTACCCTACAGCTTGTCAATGTATCAATTCTAATGACCATGTCAGTCAGTACACAAGACAAACCTGCTTTCTGCAGAGCCACCAGAGCCATGTGAGTGAAGGTGGGGTGGGCTGTCTCAAAGTTCACGTTCACCTGAGGCTTTTCTCCTTTCTGCTCCAGGGTCCACACTCCTGCAACATAAACCCTGTCATTTAACCCCTTGACTGCCAGAGAAAATTAAAGAAAAAATAATTGGGCAAATCATGCCATGAAAAAAACAACTGATAGCCAATCTGACAAAATGGTCTGGGGATATTACTCTCTTGACTGTGTTAGAGCAAAAGCCAGCATATCAGTTATTCCTCTTCATCTGATGACTTCATCAGTGATGTCATAAAGTCAGTACATAATACGTTGGTGGCAATCAAGGGGTTACGCTTTAATTTCATTATATAACTCAAGAAGCATCCATGGATATTTTCTCTTTATCATTATTTTCTGTCATGGTTATTTTATGCAACCTCCTCCAAAATTGGGCTGTGTTGGCTGAAAGTAGTGAGGAATAAAAATTGAAAACCGGACACATACATATTTGACCATTTATGGCAATACGGCCTGGGAACGCAGAAGAAGAAGACTTTATGCAACAACTGTATAAAGAGAGACCAAGCTTGAAGCAGTAGCCTTGAACTTGAAGCTGCATTGTATTGAACAATTAATACTGTAATAATAATAATGAGGAAGATTTATATAGTGCCCATCCTACTATGTAGGCTAAAGGGCGCTTTACACAGAATTGAAATGGAATAATACAAATAAAAACATGAAACAAAATTCCAATAACATGAGCAGACAAAACAATGCCGGTCAGACTTCGTTTGGCCGGTAAAAATGCACATATGCATTGTCACACAATTCACAAGCATGAAATAACAGCATAGTATTCACAACAACATACACATAAAAACAACACACACACAACCAGCACACGCACACAGTCACACACACACACATAAACACACACACACATACACACGCATGCACGCACATGCACACACACACACACACATAAACCATGCATACATACACTCATTCATATAGGGGCCTACATGAACGCATCACACAACACAAACATGCGCACGCACACATACACCACACACACAAATGCGCGCGCACACGCACACAGACACACACACGCACACACACACACAGAACACGTGATGACACACATACACATAACAAGATGGACAAATAGAGTGGCTGGCAATAATAAGATCCTAAGTGTCTAAGGTTTTGGCTTGAACCAACCAAAATGTGGTGCTAGGCATTCATTAGGTGTTCTCTGTGTCATTCAAACAAACATCATTTATTCACTTCCCCTTCCATGCTATAAGTAATTTGAACACACACACAAAAACAACATACAGTATTTATATGGCGCTGAATCTCGACCAAAAAAATCAAATCAAAGCGCACACACATTAGCATTCATACGCATTCAAACAAAAATGCAATACAAAGCGAACACACACGTATAAATGGTATACAGCAGAAACACACACACACACACACACACACAAATTCTCTCTCTCTCTCTCTGATTCAGAACTACTTTATTATCTCATACATAGATACATTAATTTGTGCCATGGCATAAATAAAAACACGTAAATGTATCGACATAATCAAACAAGCCAACATATAACCATAGAAGCATGTAAAATAAAAATATGATTGATACTCTCTCTCTCTCTCTCTCTCTCTCTCTCTCGGGTTCATCAACTGTCAACAGGAACAAAAACCAGGACAATCAACTGAACATTAAAATCTGAATCACGATCATGTAGGAGGGAGAAAAAAACAACCGATCCCATAAACAATCATCACCAAACACTCAAACAATCTCATTTTAACCCTTTCACCGCCAATGTCGCATTTATGCACCACAATGGTTTAACACCCATGTCACTAAAAGGCATCAAATCAGGGCCTGTAATCCGGAAACCCTACTTTCTTAATTTGGGGAGGTAAGGATAGGCCTAATGTTATACACGTCACAGAAGAATTCCCAATATTGTAAATACTTTTTTTCTCTTCCCAGTTAAGCTTAATGGTATTTTTTGGCTGAAAAATGGCTGGCGGCGAAAGGGTTAAGGCCGTGTACACAGTAGATGGGGAAATCTGATGCGCAATCCCTAAATAAGTAAAAGAAAGAATGAAAAAAGTAAGCGCACCTGTCCGTATTTCCCCTAATCCGTAATTTGTTCTTCTTTCTCTTACTTATTTATGATTTTCCGCGCATAACTAGTTCTAGTCTAATGTGTCCCTGACCTAATTATAAAACCCAATGGACACTATGATTGAGATGTTTCTCCTTCCCACCTTTAGGTCCTCTGAAGTCCGGGATGCCAGCGGAGGTGCTGATGCCGGCGCCAGTGTGGACGACCACAAAGGAGCTGGAGCGAACCATGCTGACAAACTGCTCCAGCTTGGCGTCCAGCGCTTCAGGAGAATCGAAGGTCTCCGGCATGCCGCACTTCCCCTTGTTGTCGTAGTCCGACAGCCCTTCCGCGTAGTTGACTGACATGACGATTTACCGTTTCCTGGATTTGAAGAGTAAATAGAATGGATGATGAATATTATTTTGGTTTAAATTCTTAATAGGATTCCTGGGCACAGGAAAGCAACAAACAAACTAACAAACAAATAAACAAAAACAGACAAACACAAAGGTGCCGGCAGAGCTATTCCAGGTAGTAAAACAAAAAGTCAAAGGCTATCAATGAAATAAAACAAATGCATTCGAAAGTAGCCTCATTACAAAAACATAGGTCCTTCTTACTCTTAGTATTAAATGCTGTTCATATTAACCCTTTCACCGCCAAAGTCGCATTTTAGCACCACAGTGATTCAACACCTATGTCACTAAAAGGCATCAAATCGGGGTCTATTATCCAAATACCTTAATCAAGCTAATGTCTTAGTTTTGGGAAGTAAGGATAGACCTTATTTTATATATATCACAAAAGAATCCCCAATACTGCAGATGGATTGTGTTCTCTACCCAGGTAAATTTAATGGAAAATGTTGGCTGAAATATGGCTGGCGGTGAAAGGGTTAAATAAAAATTAGAACTGGCACTATGAGTATTCATGAGAAAAGACACACACACAGTGACACACACACACACAGACACACACACACACAGAGTCACACACACACACAGAGACATACACACACACACACACGCACGCTCGCACACACACACATACATAAATCACAGTCTGGATGACCGTAGGGGCGCCTCTGAAGATTTTACAACCACACACACGATATATAAAAAGCACATATGCATTATATATAAAAATACATAAAAAAGGGCACTATCCACATTTATTCCCGCAAGTCTAAAGAGGTAATTCATTGTTGGGTCAAACAATAAAAAGAAAATGAGGCTAGCTCTTTCTGTTCTTCCGTTTGGGGATGTTTATCCTGCCCCACACCTAAAGTCTTCATTTAGACTACTGCTACTGGCGCTCAGGATGCATGCTATGTGAGTTCTCATTCCAGTTGGGGATGTTTATCCTGCCCCACGTTCACTGGTCTTCATTCAGATCATTAATAGTGCACAGGATGCGTGCTATGTGAATTTGTGTCATCCATCCCACTGGCACACACGGCCTATTCATACGAATTCGGTACAAATAGTGGGGTGGGCTTTAACGTGTGCGCAAGATCTTGAGCATGCGTTCGCACATGGGACCTCGTTTTTTGAAGTCTTATCCGAAGGACTTTTCCCCCAAACTGACATCAGGTACCCATTTACACCTGGGTGGAGCGAGGAAGAGTAAAGTGCCTTTCCCAAGGACACACCACTGCGACCAGAGCTGGGTTCGACCCAGCGCACTCACAAACCTGACAGATTACGAGCTCGCGACTCTAACCAACTGAGCCAAAGCGGCTCCTAAGTTCATGTCATCCATTCCACTAGCACAACACGGCCTACTCCTACCAAATATTTGATTTAGTGGAATGGGCTTTAACTGGTGTGCAGGATCTTGTGCATGCTTTTTCACATGGGACCTCGGTTTTAAGTCACATTATTTAGTCTCATCCAAAGGACTAGGAATAGGAAACAGGAGCAAAGTGTCTTTCCCAAGAACACAACACCATGGACGGAGCTCCAGGTTCAAACCTCAGCACTCTCAAACCTATCGGATAATGAGCCAGTGACTCTCACCAACTGAGCCACAAGGCACAACCAGTGAAGCAGATCGAAAAGTGACAGGACAGTTTGTCCTGAGACGAGAGAAATCAATAGGACAATGTCCAGGCTCTTGCATTTATATTAAATCAATAAGACAAAGCATGCCAGTATTAAAAATTTAATCAGACATTTGACATGAATGGGGAGAACACAATAATACATTTTCAAGTTTAATAGGTCAATGGCCTATGACAGGGGCCTCATGACATCACTGGTCACAGCGCCTCCTAAATTTATCAAAGGAATAAATGTGAATGTTGTTCATTGTGGCGAACCGAAACTGAGGTCCTGAAGAGATCTCAGTGGGAAAAAACAGGGAGGGATATGGGGAGGGGAGGGTCAGGGATCACAACAATAAAGAGCAGCCCTGGAGGAGGGGGTGTGTGCGAGATGAGCACTAAGAAGCAGGGCAGTGCAAATTCAAGTGGGTGAAACTGCATGTTTAGCAAAGGTGCTCCCATGTCAAACTCCAAGAGGTCAGTTTCTGCAGCTGTAATTTCGCATCATGCCCCCCCCCCCCCCACCCCCCCCCCACACACACACACACATGACACACACACAATGACACACACTCTCTCAACTCCCAAAAATAAAATATCTTAAGTTTGCCACATTTTTCAGATTATTCCTGCCTCCTTTGTTTACCTCCTCCCTCCACAATCAACGCTCAGATTTCGTGACAAAACGAAGCAGACTTTCTTGTAGTTGTACCTAATCCTCAACACTACAACATTCTTTTTGTTTTGGACTATACGTCTAAATACCACAACAAACAACAAAAGAAAACACTAGCCGCCAAATGTAGAATTGTAGAATGTCTTCTTTCTCAAGTTGACATCCATTGGACAGTAAAATTGCAGCCCGATCATGCAAACTGATGAGATCCTCACAGATCGAAACAGCTGTCTTTGCATAAGGCACTGTCCCTCCCCCATTGGGAGTAAAAGTAAATCAGCACAATGTATTATTATTTTCTTCTTTTCAGAACACAGAACAATTCATAAAGTCAACTGAGTTTGTTTCTGAGGTTCACAAATACAGACATTAGACTAGATACAGAAAAGTTTTATCAAAGCAATCTTACTCTTCATGAGATTGATGGGAGTTTGGTTTCTTGAGTTTGTAGTTAATAGATGATTTACTCGGGACCGTAACTCTGATTTCATCAGCAAGTGCAAGTCAAGCCTATCCACATTTGCCTTGAAAATGAGGAAAACAAATCTTGCCGTAAACATTTTAAAGGATTCGCATGGAGATCTGGTGGCTGCAGTAGGAGAATGTTTGATGCATAGTGGGTCGCTAACGCTGAAACAGCTGGAACAAGCAACAGAGATTAACCCAGGGAAGGTAAAGAGTTGAGGGTTTTGATATTCATGACTCCCCTGGCAGTGGCAGTCCTGTCAGTTTTTTGGTCATACTCATAGGAAAGTTTCATCAGATACATCTGACGCAACATTTTCGTTCAGCTCAACATTCTAATATGAATTTATTCACAAACACACACACACAGTGACACACACACACATTTTTTTCCCTTTAATCCTACACTATCCCTTTCCATTGGGCAGAGTGCCAGAATGATCAACTGAGTGACCGTGGGCCCCAAAGAGAAGAAGAAGAAGTCACATGAAAAAATGTTACAGGACAAAAAGTCACAAATATTACTAGGCAAACAAAGTGAAAGTTACTCATAAAATTAAAGATCATCATTTCTCTTTCTCCAAGAGTCCAACCCAACCTCTCTCTCTCTCTCTCTCTCTCTCTCTCTCTCTCTCTCTCTCTCTCTCTCTCTCTCTCTCTCTCTCTCTCTCTCTCTCTCTCTCTCTCTCTCTCCCTGAGGGCTGGATATAAAAAAAAGTATGTTATTGCTTATATAGTTTTATGTAAATTCTATTAGTATTACCCTCCATACATAAAATTCAATTATTTATTCATTCATTCTCTCTATTGTGTGTGCGTGGGCACATACGTATGCCACATACATAGTGACTTTTCTTCCTATCAATTCTTGTGATTTTTCTTCTGTGGCTTTTTTTCCTGTGACTTTCTTTCCGGCATTATTCTTCTTCTTTGTTTTTCTTTTTTTGCTGTCCCATCTTCTGGGCTGTACAGTGGCATTGCTCCCACGCCGCTCGTTCCGAATCCCAATTCGCAGATACACCCGGGTTTGTTCAAGTCGCAGAAACCGAGACCAGCAGTCCAAAGGGAGTGAATCTATGTTAGGCCGTCAGGAGGCAACCAACCGAGGAGACACTGCACTTCTGCTGAGTCACTTCGGTGGAGTTTTAGTGGAGCCTGTTCAGGACACCACCTACTAAGCCCCCTACTGACGACACTATTCTCTTAGTCGCGGAGCCAGCGTGAGTGAGGTCCTCCTCCGAGGGCGCCACCACGACTTCTTTCCAGCATTATTCTTACCACCCCCCCCAAAGTGCAGCAGATTCTTCAGCCAGTTGAAGTTGGCTGTCTGAGGCGGAAAAAAAGAACACTCACACACACACACTTCTTCTTCCTTGGTGGTGACCAACTTCTTTATAGATGGAGATGTGACCAGAGAAAGAAAAAAGAGAAGAATACAATAGAACTAGAAGTGAAAGAAAAAAATCTTTAACGAGTGCAGTAACTGAGTAACTGAGTAACAGAGTAAGAAAGAAAAATCCAGTACAAAAAAAATATAAATATTCATGTCCATTTGCTTTTTCACACAGAGCTAACTGCAGGACTCTGTACCAGCTACATGCAATTTCATTGGATGGCAGCAACGACAAGCATCCATTTTGTCTTGATTTTTGTTTCATTTCTAACCCTAATCCTAACCCTATCCCTTTTCCGGCCTTTCAATTCTAACCCTATCCCGACCTGAAAAAAGGGATAGGAGTAGTGCAGTGAGTTCATAACTTGAAAAAAAAAGTTCATTGGCGTGGAGTCCTGCAGGTAGCTTTCTCTCATTATTTGTACACTTGGGGTGGGGGTGGGGGAGAAATGACCCAGCCAGCCAGGTCCCTTCCCTACTCCCAGCCCCCTTACTCTACCCTACACACACCCTTCTACCCATTCTCCAATTTTCCCTCCACGACCCTGCCCACCTCTATTCCCTACCCTACCTGTCATCCTATTTTTTTGTATTTTGGGTACTTTATAGTCACAGAGGCGTCTCTGTAAAATCTGTGTTGCTCCCACCCTGAGAGCGCCTCGCAGCCAGAGGTGCAACACCCAATTTTTTTTAAACATTTATTTGCATGCGATTTTTGTGTGACTAATGAGGAAGGAAAGGGGGGGGGGGGGGGGGGGTTAAATTTGGCACACAGGACCTTGGTTTATTGTCTCATCCAAAATACTCCATGTTCAAACCATAAGGCCTAGTGCAGAGTGAGAGGGAAAATCCCCTGTACCCAGGTTCGAACCCGAGTTTACTGTGCACAGTCCCATTTGCTTGCATCCCTTATCCCCCCCCCCCCAAGTTATCCATTTTTGAGTTATCAGGATTTCATTGTAATTTATTGATTTATCGACTTATTTTCTTATTTGTTTGTTTGTTTCTTACTGTTTTTCAGCTAAAGAAGGCCCTGCTGATTTTGATTCAGCATGGAATGGTGGAGTATTTTCAGAACCGTCCCAAAATTACAGAGTACAAGATTTATCTGGACAGAGTGCTTTATTACATCTATGCTAACAAGTAAGCTAGACTTTTGTTTGTTTGTTAATATAATATTGTTTGTACAAAATATTGGCCATATATATATTCACATTTTTTCCCTTGAACTCGAAAAGAGATAATCTATTCATTGACTGAGAAAGCAATCAGTCTTGCTCTTTTTTTGTCATAAATTATATTTCTAAAGCTATATCAGTATATGGTTACATTATGTTTTCTGTGACTTATTCTTATTGTCGTCAAAATTTACACGTGGGTAAGCCTATTAATGTGTGCTCAAAAATGTTTTGGAACCTGTATGGAATTACTGTCAGGGACCTCCCCGTGGGGATACCGGGGGGGGGGGGGGGGTCTTTTGTACAAATAGTTCCCCCACCTGGAAGTTCTGTGCTTGTAGCTTCCTCTATTCTGCCACTCTCTTTGACTCTGCCTTTTCCCTTTGCTTTCTGTCATCTACTATCTTTCTGCCTTATTATTGGCCCATTCTCCTGCCTTTTTTTCAAAACAAAAAAATATTCCCAATTTTCTCCAAGTTGAGCTTCTCCGAAATCGGAATGTGTTGGCTGCATGCAGCGGGTGTTGACTGCATGCAGCGGGTGTTGACTGCATGCAGCGGGTGTTGACTGCATGCAGCGGGTGTTGACTGCATGCAGCGGGTGTTGACTGCATGCAGCGGGTGTTGACTGCATGCAGCGGGTGTTGACTGCATGCAGCGGGTGTTGACTGCATGCAGCGGGTGTTGACTGAATGCAGCAGGTGTTGACTGAATGCAGCGGGTGTTGACTGCATGCAGCGGGTGTTGACTGCATGCAGCGGGGAAACCAGTGAAAACTGAAAAACGGACACATACGTACCTTACCATCATGGCCATATATAATAATAATAATAGTGAATCATTTATATAGCGCACTCCTCCACCAAATGTGGAGCTCTATGCGCTTAACAACAACAAAAATTAAAAGCAAGAAATTCAACAACAACAAATAAATAATCGCTCACACACATGCAAATAGGCATACACATACACCCCACCCACACATACACGCAGGCACGCACGTATGCACACATACACATGCGCGCTCACACGCACACACACACACACACCATTACCATCACCACCACTCACCCCACCCAAGAACACAATACATAAATACAAATTAGTTGAATAAAGCATCAACTCTCTCTCTCTCTCTCTCTCTCTCTCTCTCTCTCTCTCTCTCTCTCTCTCTCTCTCTCTCTCTCTCTCTCTCTCCCTCCCTCCCTCCCTCCCTCCCTCCCTCCCTCCCTGGGAATGCTGAATAAGTGTCATGGATTTTCCCTTGCCACAGAGAGTTGCAGTGCGCAGGCCTCCTGTACGGACAGGCTGCAGAGATGATGGTGGAGGACCTTCTGCAGGAGGGCCGTCTGCCCATGCACACGCTGGTGGAGTCCGTCACCGGCAAGCTGAATGCCGCCATCAAGGCTCAGGGTAAGCTCATTTCTTAGTGTATCAGGGCTCCCAGGGACCCCCATTTAAGGGTCTATGAAGTACTAAAATTCTAAAGGACCTTCTAAAATGGGGTCCCAGGGAAGCACTAGAAATCGTTTTAGCTTTGACAATGCCACTGGGACCCTCTATCCCGCCTCTAGGACCCTCTATGCTGTAAGTGAAGGAGTCCCTGGGACCCCTTGTTTTGTGGGAAGATTGGGAGCCCTGGTGTATGTTAATGTGTATGCGCGTGCGTGTGTGTTTGTATGACTCTGAGCTTGTGTGTGTGTGACAAAGAGAGTGTCCGTGTGTGTGTGAGAGAGAGAGAGAGATGGAAAGAAAGTATGAGAGTGGGGTCTGTTCGTAGCATATTGGTGGGTGTACTTTTCTTCCTTTTAATGCCTTTGATTTGTTGATGATTTGTTTTTATATCGATACTTTTTGTGTGTCAGTCATCAATCTCGTGGATCTTGCCTTCATCTTAATACATATTTTCTTATTAATTGAACTGCTGGGTGTTTTGGTTTCTGATCCGAATCCTACTAAGTTCCCATTTCTACTGTGACGTGTGTGTGTTCAGGATCAGAGCTGGCGGCCAAGCAGCCCAGTTTTGTGCAGGACAAGTTTGATAAGCTGGTGAAGACCCATTTCATCAAGCGCTGCAGCGTACCTCACAAAGACGACGACGGCAGGGTGAGCTTGGAACCTCCCTCCGCAGAAACCATGTTCTCTACCATAGGTGAGGTTGAATCATTGATCGCACCGTGACATAATGCATGGATGCTCCTGACCTTCTTTCAGGATGTCCTGAATTGTAGGATTTTTAAATTGCCTAGAGCCGGCGTCGCCGGATTATAAGAATTTGAGAAACAACGCTTTTCTTACACACACGCACACTTGTACAATAAAAAGGGCCTATATAAGCATTTGCTATATTCAAAGGAATGTAGCACTTGTACTAGTCTAGAGGGGTAAAAAAAAAGAGCAGTAAATGTGTGTGTGTGCTGCTCCTGCACTCCGCCGGAGTTTCCCAGGAGCACCCATGCATAATGTCCTTTTTTCAAATCTAGCCTTTGTGAAGATATGATAATGTGAGATTCACTATGTGCACATGCAGGCTTACATATCGGTGTTAATTCTATCTTTGTAATCAAGGGCACAGCACATGAGTTCCCCACAATCTGGCTCCTTTTAGTTTTCCTCAGAAAGCTAAAGTTTCAAGTTGTTTCCTTTAACAGAGGCAAATATTAATTTCATTGATTGTGTGGTTAGGGATAGAAAAAGACTTTACAAGTGGTATACCACTATGAAACAATGTAAGCCTAATGGATAAAGCACTTTAACCCTTTCGCTGCCAGCCATTTTTCAGCAAAAACACACACACAAAAACACATTAAATTTAACTGGGAAGAGACATTTTTTTATTTGCAGTATGCAGTATTGGGAATTCCTCTGTGACATGTATAACATTAGGCCTATCTTTACCTCCCAAAATTAAGAAAATAGGGTCTTTGGATAACAGGCCCTGATTTGATGCCCTTTTAGTGACATGGGTGTTAAATGATTGTGATGCATCAATGCGACATTGGCGATGAAAGGGTTAAATTGGTTTATGCTGGTGATGAGGGTTAACAAAAGGGTTCGGGTTAGGGTTAGGGTAAGGAGTCGAAACCGGGTGCTGTGCACGGTCAGAATATGCACACAAAATATGCCTCTAGATACTTTACGTGGTCTCTCTTTATACATTTTTAACTCTTTTTTTTTCAAAAGTGAGCATCAGGTGATAGTTTGCTGGTATGGTGAGGCACAGGCCTGAAACCCAATGCATCAGATGGGAGATTTGAGCGTCTGTGTGTAAGAAGTAACTGCGTGTGCCCGCAGAGCAAGTTTAAGGATATTTTCGAATCAGCGAGACAGCTTTTTGTATTTGGTATGTTATTGTCACAGAGGCATTTCTGTGAAATTTAGGTTGCTCCCACCCGGAGAGAGCGTCACAGCAAGAGGCGCGCCACCTTTTTTTTCTTTTCTTTTTTGTATGCGATTTTTGTGATGAGGAAAGAAATTTTGACCAAATAACAACTTTTTCGTTGCCACTGGGTTTAGCGGGCACACAGGACCTCAGTTAATCGTCTCATCCGAAAGACTCCACGTTCAGACCATAAGGCCTAGTGCAAAGTGAGAGGTAAAATCCCCTGTACCCAGGTTCGAACACAGGTTTATCGTGCACGAGGCGAACACATTACCTCTGTGCCACTCTACACCATGTAATTACCATGTAATTAATTATGCTAAAATTAACATGACTTAATGTGTTTGTTTGTTTGTTTTTCAAATAAAAAGGTTTAGCATGGAATTGCTGATCAGACTTACCAGACGTCCAGGCTTTTAATGAAATAAAAAACCTGAACAACAACAAAACCCTTCAAAACAATACTGTGATTGAAAACTGCTTGAACACTTGTTTCTTTCAAAGTTACAGAAAATGTTAAATGGTAAACTTTTGTTCTGTCTAACATGGTTTTAGAAATGTATACATGTGTAGTGTTGTTGAGAGCAGTTCGCCTATGACCGAGCACACGAAGACTAAGAGACGGACGGTTTTGCTCTTTATTCGCAATTAGATCACATCAAATCTGGCTTTCTCTGTTGGGAGTCGGGGCCTGACTGTCTTTCTCACGCACGCTCTCCACAATTACACTTCCGATCGCTCAGAGTTCATTCCCATCATTCCGAATTCATTCACTCGCACGTGCACGACATTCTAAGCATTCTCACTTCGCCCTCTCACACATGCTTGAAAGTTAAGGTATAAATAGTGATGTGCATACCACTAAAGATACTGATAACAATGTACATGTGCGAAACAGTTTAGGTGTAATGCTAAGCATCACAGTAAAAATGCTGACAGCATGACCATTCTTTCTGGTTCCAGGCTGTGGTGTGACAGGAAGCAGGAACCCTGCAGTGAAGCAGGAACCCTCAGAAGAGCCACCGGGTAAAAAGCCCAGGTATTCAGAAGACATCTCTCTGAAGGTAAGTGGCATTGATACAGTATTAGGGGGAGGGGGTATTTTTGCTATTCATGATGTCATCTTTGTTCTACTATACTTTTCTTTGCATGGTCTGCAACACTTTATTTTAACTCTCTATCACCATGGGCAAATACATTCGCTCAGTGCATCACACTTCACTCCCACCAAGTGCAAAGACATTGACTGCCAAGTGCCCTGCCGTGTGGTTGTCTGCTTTTAGAGCTTATGTCAGTGACTTTTCCGTTAACCCTTTCGCCGCCAGCCATTTTTCAGCCCAAAAATACCGTTAAATGTAACTGGGTAGAGAAAATGAAATATCTGCAATATTGCGAATTCCTCTGTGACATGTCTAACATTGGGCCTATCCTTACCCACAAAAATTAAGAAAATAGGGTCCTCTGATAACAGGCCCTGATGTGATGCCTTTTAGTGACATGGGTGTTAAACCATTGTGGTGCTAAAATGCGACATTGGCGGTGAAAGGGTTAAAGCAACGCATGCGCACTTGAAAAAATAGTGACTCCCCTCTTGTGGGTTGAGATGCAACGGACAGCCAAAAACATTAAAAAAATACATGGCGCTTTAAGGGTTAAAGATCCATCCAGGTTCTGATTTTTTTAATTCTGAGTTATAAAATCTCTGACCACATTTTGCATTGTTTGTGGGAGGGAAATCTGTGAGTGAATCTAGATTTAACAAGATTGTGAAGAACTGCGAGGACTAAGCAAAAATGAGTTCTCATTGTAATCGCATGTCAACTTACCCCCTCTCCCTCACATTCATGCACACATGCACATGCAAGCAGGCATGCACACACACACGAACACACACCTGTCTTTAAGATTAAGATTAAGATTGAAATTATAGCCCCGTCGCCAACTAAGGCGAGTCATTGCGGGCTTTGCCTCTTGTTTTGTTGTTGTTGTTGTTTTTACATTTGACTGAAGTGAAAGGGGATGGTTGATCAGGATGGGGTAAGGGGGGGGGGGAGGGAAGCACGGAGGGGTAAATTTGGACTAGTTGACAATTCTTTTGTTCCTCTGGGTCCTTTGACATGCACAAGGCGCATGAAGGCAACAGAACCTCACTTATTGTTGTCTCATGCGAAACACTTAGCGTTCAGACCATAAGGTCTAGTGTAGGAGGAGCAAAAAACTTATGGTGTGGCCAGGACACAAACCTGGGTTTGTTAGTTATGAGCCTCAGGCATACAAGGACAGATTGTAAGAATAGGCATCACCTAAAATCTTTATCCTTGTCAAATAAAGTTTTCCAGTGTCCTGTGTCCTGAAATCAGGACCGGAAAAGCTGATAGAAAGAGTCTTCAGGAATGACCATCTTGGCTGCAAACAAAATTTCTGCAAACAATTTTTATGCACATCTGCATTGCCTCCAGGATCGTTCCCACCATCTTTATATCTACTAATGTCCCATGTGTGTCTGTTCCAGACCAGAGGACGTTAAGCAGAATTTCATCATCACCATCTTGGCATCCAGAACAATGGTCTTACCATATAGAAGATGTTGCCTGCTGGCATTGATAGCAGACAGAAACATGACAGCAGACGTGCGATACTAACCACCGCCACCCCTCCCCACATATGCAGACACACCTACACACATGCACACACATATGCGGTCACCTCTTCTTAAATGGATACATGTTGCTCAGGAATGGAAAGATTTGGAGATTTTTTTGCTTGCAGGGTGCGAATGTGAAACCTTCTTCTTCTTCTTCTTCTTCGATCGCTCAGACATTTTCCTGTCATTTATGAGTGTAGATACGTCATACTGCCGTTATGCGCCTAAGGCCCAGCATGTCCGACTTCAGCTGGAGGAAATCTTTTTGAAATTGTTTATTGAAAAAAGGCAGGAGAATGGACCGGTAAGGCAGAAAGATAGTAGATGAAAGTAAGCAAAGGGAAAAGGCGGAGTCAACGAGAGTGACAGTTTAGAGGAAGTTACAAGCACAGAACTTCCAGAAGGTGGGGGAACTACTTTTACGAAAGGCCCTCGGTTTCCCAGGGGGGGACCTCTTCTTAAATGGATACATGTTGCTCAGGAATGGAAAGATTCGGAGGAACATTGAGAGATTTTTGCTGCTTGCAGGGTGCGAATGTGAAAGCTCCTAGTAGTAAGAGTGAACCTTGCGCTTGTGGTGTTTAGGATGGCAGTGGTGATGCGGCGACAGTCTACTGGGAGGTGAACCACGAGCGATTCCTTCACCACTTCCGTGACCAGGCGCTGGTGGCCGCTGTGGCCAGTGCCACTGATAGCGAGGTTGGTGTTTTATTTCTGCTTGGGTTTTTTTCATATTTGTGACCCAGCCAGGGCTCCCAGGGACCCCCATTTGGGGGTCTATGAAGTTCTAAAATTCTAAAGGACCCTATAAAAGAATGTGCAGGCGGTCCCAGGGATGCACTAGAAAAATTATTTTTAGCATTTCGCAATGCCTCTAGGACCCTCTATGCTGTAAATGAAGGAGTCCCTGGGACCCCTTGTTTTGCAGGACGATTGGGAGCCCTGCCCAGCACCACGAAAGGGACATTAAATCACTGGGCAAAATATCATTTTTTATCAATTTTGAGTTATGGGTATTTTCGTGCTCTCTGACATCTCATCTTTCATATTCTTAAAGGACAATCTTTGTTATGGTCTCTGAATACTCAAAAAATGTGCTTTAAAATGAGTAGGTTGATAGGGGTTTTTCCGCAAAGCTAAACTTTAGACTGTGATTTATCAAAATGGCTGACAGTCAACCTACCAACTTTATATGTTCATAACTCTAAAACGGAGAAAAATTACAAAAATTGTTCTTTATCATTTGAAAGAGAATTGTCTGAAGTTTTTAACCGTACAATTTTCTCAGCATGGTCATTTTGACACTTAATGTCCCTTTTTGTGCCAGGTCACATTTGGTGTATTGTATGGGTTTTTTAGCATACATACATGCACACATGCTGTGCGTGTACACACTCACACGCACACATATACCTCAATCAGCGTTTTCAGAACTGTTTAAACCATTTTCTGACGATGAAGAAACAAATGAAGAAGAACTTGTGACCTGAGAAGTGAGTTTCGACTCGCTTAGGGGGTATAACCTACTCAGTAGCCCAGATCTTAAAAGACTGAGTTATTTCCCTTTCCTGTAGTTGACATTACTTGAGAAGGGTCTGAACATTTTTCTCAGGAAGTTTTGGGTCGATTTTGATGCGTTGTTTTTTTGCCTTTTTTAAAGAAAAAAATGGCCAAGCATATCAATGTGGCTGCCTGAAGGTAAATGCTAAAAAAACTACATGAAATTTCTTTAATTTTCTGACGATAAAAATGATAAAAAAAGTGTGTTAGAAATATATAGTTTATGAAGTTGTTGTTCAACCCAATCATGATACAAGTGGTTCAGACCTGAATTTTCACTCTTATCTTAATTTTTAATATTATCTTCTTTTGTTTCTTAAAATCTTGGCTATCTCCCCCTGATAATGTGTTATCTCATGCAGTCAACATTGAACATTATAATAACTGTGTTCTCCATTCATTTTCCTTCAATAAAACATATACCATTATAGTCTTTACAGCATAATTTTATTTTCAGTGATTTTTTTAAAAGTTAGGTAGCTTGTTCGCTAAAAGTACAATAAAAATAGTTCCGGAAGTGAAAGGGTTAACAGACCCGGTATTTACCATGTTCAACTAGGTGATTGGTATCGTAATCAAGGAATCAAGAGGAAGATGTCGTGTGTGTTCAAGTTGTGTGTGTTTGTGAGCACATGTGTGGTTGCTTGAAATAATTATGCTGACTTGAAGTAATTGCAGTATCTATTATATTTTATCTATGATGTGATTGACTAGGATTGTCGAACTTTGGTGGAGGGGAGTTAATTAGAAAGAGAGTATTCGCCCTTTGATCAATTTCGTTTTCAACTACCCTAATGGGGGCAGTGGGTGGATGCCTCGTGCCTTTATGCGAGGAGTTGGATGACCCCACCCCCCCCACTAGACTTTCCCCGTGGAGATACTGGGGGAGGGGGGGGGGGGGGGTCAGTACAAATAGTTCCCCTGTCTTCTTGAAGTTCTGTGCTAGTAACTTCCTCTAATCTATCACTCTCTTTGACTCTGTCTTTTCCCTTTGCTTACTGTTATTTACTATCTTTCTGCCTTACTGCAGACCTCCCACACACACACATACACATACATACATTGTTTGTGTCCTGGTGTGAGGAAAACTATCTTGACCTCAACGTAACAAAAACAAAAGAAATGGTAGTCGACTTTAGGAAATCCCCGGTACCAATGCCAGATCTCACAATCAAAGGTGTGACAGTCGAATGGGTAGATGAATACAAGTATTTGGGAACAATCATAGACAATAAGCTTACTTTTAGTTCTCATGTTGATCATGTTTCCAAGAAATGCCAGACAAGGATGTACTGCCTGAGAAAGCTCAGATCTTTCGATGTTAGCACAGATCTTCTCCAAAGCTTTTATCGTTGCTTTCTTGAATCTATTATAACATTTTCGTTCATTTGTTGGTACGTTGGCTTGAATGTAAAACCCAAGTGTGTTCTGAATAAGATTGTGAATGTTGGTAGCAAGATCGTGGGTAGTAAACAAGATAGTTTGTGTGTGTTGTATGAAAAACGTGTAGTTCAAAAAGCCAGGGAGATCGCTAATGATCCAAGTCACGTTCTGTCGCATTGCTATGAACTATTGCCATCTGATAGACGGTTCCGCACTATTCGTTGTAGAACAATTAGAAATTCAGCTAGTTTTGTCCCTAAGTCAGTCGAACTTCTGAACAAGATCTCTGCTAAGACCAAATAATTAGGAATGATATATTAGCTTAGGCCTAGAGGTATATTTGGTCAATCTGTACAGTAGTGTGTGTATCTGTATGTGAGTGTGTGAACGTGCGTGCGTGTGTGCGTACGTGCGTGCGTGCGTGTATGTATGTATGTCCGTATGTGTCTCAATGCCTGTGTGTGTATGTGTGAGAGAAAGAGAGACAGAGAGAGAGACAGATAAGAGACAGAGAGAGAGAAGAGGGAGGTGCATGAAATGTTGGGAACGGGAAGGGACCCAAAATATGTGAAAGCTTGGGGTGACTTGGAGAGGGTGGGGGTTTGGGGTAGGGTGGGGGTGAACAAATGAATGCGATAATAGAAATGGTGGGAAAGAGGGCAGTTCTTAATGTTTTGATAGTCGCTTGTATCGACCCTACATATGTTCAATGTTTTTACGAAGCATGATTTGTCATTCATTTTTCCTTAGTTTTGTTTCCATTTTTCATGCATGCAAATGTGTTTCTTTGATTGTATTGTGCTTGTACGAGACCACACTGTAATTTCACCTAACGTGATACATGTAATAAAGTATTTTTGACTTTGACTACATACACACACACACACACACACACACACACACACACACACACACACACACACACACACACACACACACACACGCATACATGCGCACTACAACACAATATTGAACAAGAGAAGGTTCATACATACTGTTATGATTAATTTCTTTTTTAAATGTTTGTTTCAGAAAGCAGCAGAAATTATGCGTACTATTCTAAGGGCCTGTGAAAAGACAACAGACCGAAACGCCAAAACAACTCTTCCTGAGTCTTTCAATGAGGTGCAACGCTTTGTTAAAGTTGACTTTTACAGAATTTATATTGAATTTTATTGTCGAACAAGGGTTTGGTGTTTTTTTAATGTATTTTGTTCAAAGCATATTCTCAATATTATGGAACGAGAGAGAGGGGGAGGTGGAGAGAGAGAGGGGGGTTGTAGTCAGTCAAGAAGTTTTTCAGTAATTTATATTAAAGGAAAACATTCCTTGTTCAAAATTAATTCCAACATTTCTAGATTTTCTACCCATTCTTCTGTAATATATAAAAAAGAAAACATTCCCGAATGAAATCCCAACATCTTTAGATTTTCTTCTCATTCTCATTTTTAGCACACGTTAAACCCAGCGGCAACGGAAAAGTAGTCAATTGGTCAAAATTTACCCATGCCCCTCCCCCCTTTCCTTCCTCATCAGTCACACAAAAATGGGTGGCGTGCTGAATACCTCCGAAATCTGCCTGCCGGTACTCTTTCTTCTTTTAAATCTCATCTCAAGACCCTCTTAATAATAATAATAATAATAATTATGGGAATTTATATAGCGCTCTTTCTCACATGAGCTCAGTGCGCTTTACATTGATAACAAGAACATTAAAGACAAACAAATAATTAATCATTAGAAAGTAAAATAAGCATGATGCTTACACACAACGTTCTCTTACTTCCTTACTCACACACACACACACACACACACACACACACACACATGCATGCGCACACGCACACTCGCACACAATTAATTATACAAGAGTAAAATAGTTACAACATGAACATTCTAAGAAGAAACATAGAGACTACATTCACATTCCCAATCAAGTTTGAATACAATACTGCAACTTGAAATAAAATCATACTGCCATCGACATACCAATTACATGACTAATTAAAAAGCCTATTCGCTTCCGTAGATCTCTTGCTCTGTCAGTAATTCCCCTCCACCCCACCACAACTATGGTTGTATACTGTGTTCTTGTGATTTTTAAGAGTGAGTGCATGCGTGTGTCTGTGTGCGCGTGCACATGTGTGTGTGTGTGTGTGTTTACGTGTTATTTATGTATTGTTTATTTATCTATTTATTCACATTTGGTGCTTTTATAAACAGTGTACTGTTGGGTGAACGAGTTAGTGTGAATGGGGGGTGCAAGCGCATTGAGTTGCGTAGCAAGAAATGCGCTTTGCAAATGTTATATGGTAGTAGTACAATGAGGTCTTATAAGGGAGGGGTCTTATAAGGGAGGTAATTTTAATACTTACAAAGAAGGGCAATGTCTCAGGGAAGTAGGTCTTATGTTGGAGGGAGTCTTATAATGGGAGGTCTTATAAGGGAGGTTCCATTGTAGTAGTAGTAGTAGTAGTAGTAGTAAGGATATACAGGCCAGGTTCGAAAATGAAGGTATTTGGTCAAAGGTCAAGGTCACAGGAGCGGAAAATGTGCCGTGCTTCTGGTGATATAGTGTCTGTCTTAACGCTCTAGTTTACTTTCTACTTGTGTGCGGGGATGTGCAGATTCACAACCAGCTGTCGAAGGACAAAGCGATGACCAAACCCATGCTGGAGCAGAGGTTGAAGCTGATGACAGACCTCTTGGTGAGTCAAGCCAAGTCATGAAAACTGTTTGTGCTCAGAGAAATCAAAATCAAGTCTTGTCCTCCTTTGTTCTCATAGTGTGCAAGCACCCCCCCCCCCCCAAAAAAAAATTAAATAAATAAAATAAAATTAATTGGGTAGGCGCTGCACTTGTGGCGACACGCTCTCCAGGGGAGAGCAGCCCGAATTTCACTGAGATAAGTCTCTGTGAATAGAATATACCAAATACCAAAATACCATAGAAAGCATACTCAAGTCAAGTCAAGAAAACTTGCTTAATTACCTCCCTCCCCTCTCTAAGCCCATCACCATCTGTCCCCCTACCCTACACTGATCAAGACTCGTGCACTTTGCATTTTCAACTCCATATTTCGGGTCATTGAAAATTGAGACTTTCCTCTTTTACCATTCTCAGCCATTTCGGGCTCTTGTTTTTGCAAGTCTTTGGCATAATTGTGATTTTTTAATTTTATTTTCAATTATAGAGTACCGAAGAGGGTTGCGTACCCCTTAAGGCGTTATCGTAATATGACGTCATTTTGTGGATCTCCAGTTCGATATTGGGAAAGATTTAGATCACCAGCGTCTGTTAAAATGTTTCTCCTTCCACTGAATCAACACTCTGTTTTGTAACTGAAAAAACGTTTTCTAGAAGCAAACAGATTTCTGAAGACTGACAAATTGGTCATTGCGTACCGGTACGGGTCAGTGTGCGCCCTACATACAGGTGTTGCATTTTTATCTATATATACTTATATGTAACCCATAGCAACCCATAGCAACTTTCACCACACACCAAGTGCGTAAAGGAAACCATTAGTAAAATAAGTAGATTCTTACCTTCTAACTCCATGAAAGTTGGTCTCTTTCGTTTGAAAAATGGCAACCAGAAGAAATAAACGTCAATGGAAAAAATGACGCAATTTATTTATAAACTGTGCAGTACTCTATCTTTCCTTTTGGGGTGAACAAAATTCAGATTATTCATGAGGAGAAACAAATCTGTGAGATTTAGGGAACATGTAACACAATTAATGTTGGTTAAAACCAAGAACTGGGAAAACCCATTGAATTTCAAGAAAATGTAATATATTATGTGAGGCTCGAGCAAAAGCGATTTAAACACAATTTTTCTTATAAAGTGTGTCATTTGTGTTTATCCTTTACATTGGTCAGGAAAACTTTTTGATTTTAGATCAAGAATGCAGTCTAGCCCCCGGTTTTGAAAATTTGAAGGAATGCTCTTCTTTTTTTTTTAAGAAAAAAAAGAACCACACACACACAACAAAAAACATGAACAGAAAAAAAATCCCCATGTACTTTTTTGTTATTTTCCATTAACTTTCAAGATGATTTTATGCAGAGTTCAAAGCGTTTGTTTATGCATGTACTTTTTTTAAATTTGTAGACATGCGTTTTAATATATGCACACTACTGTTAATATTTCATGGTCATTTTTGGATTGAACTTTGCACTGCGCTGTGGGGCATGCGAAACACATGTTTATTTGTAAGAGCTGGCATTAACCCTTTTGCCGGCAATATCGCATTTTTGCACCATTTTAATACCCATGTCACCAAAACGCATCAAAACTGGGCCTGTTATCCAAACAGCCTATTTTCTTAATTTTGGGAGGTAAGGACAGGCCTTACTATATACATGTCACAGAGGAATTCCCAATATTGCATATGATTTTTTTTTCTCCACCCAGATAAGTATGATGGGATTTTTTTTGTGCTGAAAAATGGCTGGCGGCAAAAGGGTTAATTTATTTTGTGTTCTTTTTCTCTTCTTCTTTTCCAGCCTGAATTCCTGTCCAAAGTTGGAGAAAGTCACGGTGGCCAGTATATTGTCAGTATCCTTCCTTTTTCGTGAAGAAATTCTTGACGTCGTCTCCTTGTATGTGAGTCGTGTGCCCTCATGGCATCAGAATTGTCAGAGGGTTTGCAAATTGCTGGCAGAGGATTTGGTGGTTGTTGTATTAGGTATTAGGTACTTTATAGTCACAGAGGCGTCTCTGTGAAATTCGGGCTGCTCCCACCTGAAGAGCGCGTCGCAGCCAGCCACCCCCTTTTTTTCATTTTTTTTGCATGCAATTTTTTGTGTGTGCGACTGATGAGGAAGGAGGGAGGGGTAAATTTTGACCAAATGACAACTTTTTCGTTGCCACTGGGATTAATGTGTGCTAAGTGCATGGGCACATGGGACCTCGGTTTATTGTCTCATCCGAAAGACTCCACATAAGGCCTTGTGTAAAGTGAGAGGAAAAATCCCCTGTACCCAGGTTCGAACTTGGGTTTGCTTGACACAAGGCGAACGCGTTGCCTCTGTGCCACTCTGCACTAAAAAAAGGTTTTGCCATTGTTTCTGGGGGTTCACGTCAGATAACATAAACAAGAAATTTTTTAATGAATGGTTTTTAGGGGGGCTTGTTTCGAACAGATTTCAATGTTGCCCCTGTACTCCGTGTGACTGACCTTGATATGACCCCTGACCTTGATATGACCCTTTTATCACGGTTTTCAGAGGATTGGACCTCAGAGACGATTTGGATGCCTGACCCTAGCTAAGAAGTATCATTTATACATATTAACTAAATCTAGTAGACACCACTGAACTCCACCGAAGTGACTCAGCAGCAGAGCAGTGTCTCCTCGGTTGGTTGCCTCCTGATGGCCTAACTTAGATTCGCTCCCCTTGGACTGCTGGTCTCGGATTCTGCGACCTGAACAAGCCGGGGTGTGGCTGCGAATTGGGATTTGGAATGAGCGGCGTGGGAGCAACACCACTGATGGGACAGCCAAAACAAAACAAAAAAATCTAGTAGACACCAATCTTCTTCTTCTTCGATCGCTCAGACAGTTTCCTGTCAATTATGAGCGCAGATGCGTCATGCTGACGTTATGCACCTAACTAAGAAATAGTTAGGCCCAGCATGTCCGACTTGGGCTGAAGAAATCTTTGAAAGAATTTATAGAAAAAAGGCAGGAGAATGGACCGGTAAGATAGAAAGATAGCAGATGACAGTAAGCAAAGGGAAAAGGCAGAGTCAAAGAGAGTGACAGATTAGAGGAAGTTACAAGCACAGAACTTCCAGAAGGTGGGGGAACTATTTGTACAAAAGACCCCCCGGTATCCCCACGGGGGAGACACCAATCAAGTCTGCACATTTTTAAAATAGCGATAAATATTTGTAATCACAAGTTTATTAACGGCATGTTCGTTTCAGCTTTACATTATTGCTACCTTTGTTTATTAAATGTATTTGATGTAAGTACAGTGGAACCTCCCTTATAAGACCTCCCATTATAAGACTCCCTCTCATATAAGACCTACTTCTCTGAGACATTGCCCT
>CM065693.1:42592567-42611446 GCA_017654935.2 Phymorhynchus buccinoides
CAACAGCCGAAGCACTTTACACTATGGTACAAATGCATCAGCTATGGATGAGAACATTACGTGTGTGACCATTTTTTATTACCCCGCCACGGGCAGCCATACTCTGTCTTCGGGGGAGTTGAGATATTTGACCTTGAGGCTGTTATGTGAAAACGGGCTGTTTCTCAAGAACCGCTGGAAGGAACCAATTAATTTTGTGTGGAGGTGTATTACGCAATACACGCAAAGAGGACGGGGGCTAAAATATAATAGGAGGGGGGTGGGGGAGGGAGGAGGGGAGCATACCGGGCGAAGGACATGTCTGCCACACTGTGACACACTTTGTTTTGGGGTTGTTGGTTTTTTTCATTAATAATAATAATAATGTGTATTTCTATAGCGCCTATTCTCAGTAAGGGCTCTAAACGCTTTACAAAACATATTTACATTGATTAAAAAGAAAACATTGCACAATAAATATTTCAACAAGAAAACATACAACCAAAGAACTAACTAACATTAGTGGATTTTTACCAAATGGACTGCGGAATGAGAAGCTATGACAGTGTGTTTGTAGTTGAAAGCATTGGCGCCGAATGGCAAAATGATGGGTCGACCTCGACCTTGCTCCGCAGGAATTGTACAAGAACGCGGAGCGCCGTCCCGTCAACAACGTCTACCTTGTCAGAATGGATGTCACCCAAGTGGCTCGCAGGCTTCTCAACGACAGTTATCAGGTAGGTGTTTACCCCACGGGGATATGGGAGGGGGGCGGCTTTTGAACACCACCTTCTGCAGACCTGTTTACTCTACTCTTTTTTAGTAGTATTCTACTCAATTTGGACCTCTGCTACTCTTCAAACCTGAAAATAATGCTCTTTAATTCTTGATTACTGCTCATTTTCAGTGGAACATTATTTGATGGTTTAATGAATAAAGCTACACATTTTGCACCAAAACTACTCATTTTAGCTATCCAGACTACTCGAGACTTTGTGTAGGGGGTAAACAGGTCTGCTTCTGGAAGTTCTGTGCTTGTAACTTCCTCAAATCTTAGCTTACTGTCATCTACTATCTTTCTGCCCTACTGGTCCATTCTCCTGCCTTTTATCTAGAAACTCTTACAAAGATTTTTTCTTCAGCCGAAGACGGACATGCTGGGCCTGATGCGCGATTGACAAAGAAGAAGAAAAAGAAGAAGATGGGTGTTTACCCGTAGGTTTTTCTTTTCTCCTTCATTTTCTGTTTATTTATTTGAAATGGAAGCTTGAAGAAAACTTTGCACAAAGTCGTCTGATCTATATTCGTCCTCTAAGCTGATTTTACCCCATTCTAATGTTTTTTGGTCATTAAATTTGTATTTGGTGTGTGTTGTCCAGTCTGATATAGGAATTTGTATTATCTTTCTTTTATTATTCAAGTTTCTTAACAACCCCACCCCCCTTCTTGCCCCCTCCCTTTCTTTTGAGTTGTTTTGAACATGTTCTTATGTATGATCTACTAATTTAGACAAACCCCCTTTTCTTTTAAAATTGTTCTTGAAATTTTTTTGGGTGTGGTCAAAGATATTCTAAAAGGGTAAGATGGACTACTTAAAGAGCTCGGCGAACCGGGCTGATAGAGTTATCGTTAGTGGCGACAGTACATTTTCACAGTGGAGGCTATCCAAAAACTCAGACTGGAACTTGAACGGAGAATTCAACTGGCCTATCGACGTGCAAAATGTGTCCTGTTTAAAAGGGACATAGCCAGTGTTTCTGTCCTCACTACTCATATAGGGAAAAGAGACCGGATGCTTATCTTCCCCTAGAATATCTTTGGTGTGGTCTACTTATTTAGACAAACTGTTTAGTGCTGTTGATCATACAATCCTTGAAACTGATTTTAAAGGTTAAAATACAATTACGTGCTTCAAAAACATTTTGGATTTTGGAAGAGCACTGTTCTGTTAATCCACAAGAGAAAGAAGAATCCCCTTGACTCTGCTTTCAAACTTTTTTTAATGATTTCTGATGAAAGTAACGTTTTGTTTGTTTTTCTTTCTTCTTTTTTTTCAGAGTTTGAACAATCTGTTGGTGAGTCGGCGGCACATGCTGTCTGAAGCAAAGTGAGTATTTGGTTCTATTTCTGGGTTTTTTTAACGTAAAATATAGACTATGAAGCATGACTTTGGCCGCTTCATCTTAATTAAACACTGACGTGGTTTGCCATAGACTTAAAAAAAAATTAACTTCATAGGAATTAAGGAAGACATATTTTTTAAAGAAATGCATGTTGTCTTTATGATTGTGTGTGTGTGTGTGTGTGTGTGTGCGTGTGTGTTTGCTTTGCACATGTTTTTGAGACAAAATGAACTTGAACCATCTTCTGCAATTCTTGTAAGTCAAACTCAAAGAAGCATGAAACCATTTAGAATTGTAGTAATCTTAAAATGTCTGTGTCTTCTGCAAATGTTTTAGGCCCACTTCCACTTTTCGGAGGGGTGTGCTAATATGATTATGTGTATCTATTTGTGCATATGTCAGACCTGTTTACCATCCCGATTTTGCCGTAGTTTTTACAGGGGAAAAGTCAAATTACGGCTACGGAAAAAAAACCACGAGAAAACAAAATCCTAAATATAAAAAAAACCCACTACAGTTGCGTCAGTAAGCGAAGCTTTTGAAACGATGCGGTGAAAAGTCATTTCGTGCCATTTCCTTTTCTGTTTCAAAATGGTGTCCAAGCTAGTGCATTCCGAAGCTTCTGTATCTTCTAGTCGAAAAAATCAAAAGAAAAGACATCAAAAGTCACTTAAGTGGCACAGAAATTCCGGGAAAGTGACCTAAAATTCCAGGAATACGTCGTTCAGCACTAGGTGACGAGCATGTGTTCTGTGTCTACTGCTCGACGGACATTAGTATTGCACACTCAGGTCAGTACGATATCGACATTCATTGGTTACGCATTGGATTACAGTTTTTTGTTCAAAATTACGTTTTTTTGTTTCAGAAATTACAACTTTGCAAAATAGGGGTAAACAGGTCTGGCATATGTATTGAGATTGCTGCACGGAATCACTTAAAATGTTTTTATGGTGATTTATGGATTGTCCCTGAGTCATGGATCATTAATTTCTGCAGGGTTGGTTTTTTTGCGTGTCTTCTAATGTCTGCGTGCTCCTCAGATTATCTAAGGCACACACAAAAAAAACGAAAGCGTTGATGGATTATGGCAGGCGGCTGCTGGAGAAGCAGGATCGCATCGAAGCGATCATCGTGTCCCTGGGTTATAGATAATTCATTTCTGTGGGGGTTGGTTTTTTTGCGTGTCTTCTAAAGTCTGCATGCTCCTCAAATTATTTAAGGCACACATAAAAACGAAAGCGTTGATGGATTATGACAGGCGGCTGTTGGAGAAGCAGGATCACATCGAAGCGATCATCGTGTCCCTGGGTTATAGATAATTCATTTCTGTGGGGGTTGTTTTTTGTGTGTCTTCTAATGTCTGCATGCTCCTCAAATTATCTAAGGCACACACACACACACACACACACACACACACACACACACACACACACACACACACACACACACACACACACACACACACACACACACACACACACAAAACGAAAGCGTTGATGGATTATGGCAGGCGGCTGTTGGAGAAGCAGGATCGCATCGAAGCGATCATCGTGTCCCTGGGTCATGGATCATTAATTTCTGAGGTGTTTTTTTTTGGCATGTCTTCTAATGTCTGCATGCTCCTCAAATTATCTAAGGCACACACACACACAAAAAAAACACGAAAGTGTTGATGGATTGTGGCAGGCGGTTGCTGGAGAAGCAGGATCGCATCGAAGCGATCATCCTGTCGCTGGGCATGCCGGCCAGCTGCGCCCAGGGCGAGGGGCTGGAGGAGGACGAGGAGGACTCGGCCCAGGAGAGGGAGAGGAAGGAGCAGGTGCGCGCCCTCCTGGACACGGTCACCCCCGCCGAGCGACAACACCTCAACAAAGTCAAGGCCCTGACGCAGCAGTCAGTGACTCTCATTTTCCTTCTCTTTTTTTTAACCTTTTCTTCGCCAAAGTCGCATTTTAGCACCACAGTGATTTAACACCTATGTCACTTAAGGCATCAAATTGGGGTATATTATCCAAAGACCCTATTGTCTTAGTTTTGGGAAGTAAGGATAGACCTTATTTTAGATATGTCACAGAAGAATCCCCAATACTGCAGATGGATTTTATTCTCTACCCAGGTAAATTTAATGGACATTTTTGGCTGAAATATGGCTGGCGGTGAAAGGGTTAAAGTAGTAATAGTAGTAGTAGTAGTAATTAGGGCTAGAAGTGGGCCTTGCGGCCCTTTCACGCTGTTCCTCGTTTGTGACTTTGATTTGTTTCAAGGTGGCTTGCTTTCTACAGCTAAACTATAAAATTTAACAAAAATATGGAATGGACTTTTTCTTCTTTCTTTTTTTTATTCATTGAAAGTATTTACAAAATTTGACATCATTGTGTCTTTGTCCAGAAGAACTTTGAATATATTTATGTTAGGTGCAGCCTTAATGTTAGTTGACAAATTATTCCAGTATTGGACAACTCGGTTAGATAAGTAAAACTTGCGGATGTTAGTAACTGATCGTCTTAAAAATCTCTGTACTATTTCGTGTCATGTTTGTGATACTTTTAACAAAAAAGTTGTTAAAGTCTATGTCATCAATATTATTCATTATTTTATATACTTGTATAAGGTCTCCCCTGACTCTTCTTGAATGAAAAGTTGTGTGTTACGTCCTCTCGACCCGGGTAGGCACATATGGGACATGTGTACTGGTTAGGTATATATGGAAAAAAAGGAAAATACATTTACAGGACAAACGTAGAAAACGGGTGCGGGCATTCTATAATTTGCAAGTTAAATATCTTCTTTGAGAGGGTTGGGAACCGAAGTTCGTGTTAAGAAGAATATAATAGTGTAAAATTTTATATAAGATTCGTGTATATTGTCTGGACCAACCAAAACCATTCCAGTGATTAAAATTTCAGGGCTACAGATTTAAAATTCCAAGCTTTATTTTATTATTAAAACCCATTGATGGCACTAGAATATTTTAAAATTAGTATGTACAAATATTTGTTTTATTTATTTACAAAGTTTATGACAGTAATATTGACTGTCATATTGACAAGAGCCCTTTATAATTTATTGCAAAATTTTTTAAATGTCCTACCGGGGGAGAGAACTCTCTCCCACAGGCTTCCCTGGGCAACTAACAGGGGAAGTATTTACATCTCGGACAGTGATATAATATTTACAACTTATTCTAAGAGTAGAAAAATGTTTAAAATAACTTGTTAGCTGCTCTGGGAAGAGGGGAGTTCGGAGGGTCTCGACACACCAGGTGGGGGCGGGGCGGCCTTGCGTCAGCAGCCCTGACTCTTCTTCCCTTCAGGACTGGACTATAAGGCCCACCTGTATATAAGCCGCATCTCTTAAATTTACATTTTATTCACATATAAGCCGCAGCAGTATATAAGCCGCAGATAAAACATTCAAGCAAAAAAGTTGACAAAAGTATTTTGCCTGCCTATGTGCTGAAAACAACACAAACATATAAGCTATGCTAGTACAACATGAGTATTTAAAGATATGAAACTTAATGGGATTTGAATCTATTAAGTGTCAAAACCAGTTTTGATAGCTACAATGAAGCTAAAGAACAGGCTGAAAATGAGGCTGGAAACAGATTCCGTAACACTGATAAACATAAAATTGGAATTATCCACATACAAGCCGCATCAGTATATAAGTCGCTTGGACCAAAGTTGAAGACAAAAGTAGCGGCTTATAGTCCGCATTTTATGGTAATTGTCAAATTGACTTTCTTTTTCTTTCTATGTCAATCGCTCAGTTTTCTGTGATATGAGCGCAGATGCGTCGTGCCGCCATTATCCGCCTAACTAAGAAGTAGGCCCAGCATGTCCGTACCCTCTGGTGCTCTTGATTCCTTGTTTTTTGTTTAATTGTTCATTAAATGCAATTATCATTGCCTGCAGTAGATAAGGTTCTCGTTTTTAAAAGTTGAGGATCAAAATGAGCTCAGTTCATGGAAGAAGACAGAAATTTTAGCTTAACTTATACTCGTGGCGGTGCCATAGCCGATGAAGTTTAACCGAGGCGTGGTTACCGCTACACCTATCTGCATTAATAAAAAAAATCGGGACTTTACTGGTTTCGTACTGCCTCCGGGCATTGCCTCCAGTATTGTTCCCACCATATTTGTATTTACAAATGTCCCATATGTGTCTGATTCAGACCAAGAGGACGTAAAAACACAATTTTCGTCGAAGAAGACAGAAAGCAGGAATGTATGTGTGCCAGTCTGTCGCTTCCGACAACTGACTGCCAGATAGCAGAGGGGGCAGCTGCTATTCCGGCGGGCTGGGCTAAATTTAAATTATATTGGAAATACTTTAGATGTCTATTAATAGCTGAATGAGGTTGTTGTTGGCTTACCCTGGCTAAAAGACTCCAGGGATCATCCCAACAGCGGAAGCACTTGAACACTATGGTACAAGTGCATCAGCTACGGATGAGAGCATTACGTGTGTGACCGTTCTTGATTACCTTGCCACGTGGGCAGCCACACTCCGTCTTCGGGGGATTTGGGAGACTGATGATGTTATGCTAGGAGCTTGTCATGACTAAAGACCATCCCCGCATAACTATGCATAGCATAACAACATGTTGATGTAGCCTTGTTGTTCTAGCCTGTGTCATTTGGTCTGACGCAGCCTCGAGCCATGGCGGAAGGTAGTTAAATGTTGTTGATCTGTTTCAGCTTTGAGCTGGCTGAGCAGAGCGTGGCGAGCAGCACCATCTTTGTCCTGGAGAGCTTCCTGGCCCTCACCTTCGACCCCCCGCCTGTGAAGACGAAAAAAGGCCTGCTGGACTGATGCTCGCATTGTCTGCTTGGACTACAACACACACACACACAGTCTGTCTGTCATTCTTGCAAACCTCTGGTGCCATCTTCTCTGACTGCGGCGCTAGACAAGCAACGCCACATTGTGATAATTTATTACCACCACAAACATTTAACAAAATGTTGCTGGACAGATGCAGGAAAATAGTCTGACTGTCATTTCTACTAACTTCAAGTGCTATCGACTGCACCAAATAACATGCTTTGTTTTGTCTAGTACACACACACACACGCACGCACATGCACACGCACACACACACACACACACACACGCACACACACACACACACGCGCAAAAGTCAGTCTGTCATTCCACATGCCATCTTCTCTGTACTAAACAAGCATGCCTCACATTTTGCCTTGTAGCTGATTAATAGATTTTATTTCCAAAACGTGTCAAAAATTTGCTGGATGCACATACATGCAAACACTCATACACATACACACACACACTTACACACACACACTTACACACACACACACACACACACACACACACACACACACACACACACACACACACACACACACACACACACAGAGTCAACCTGTCATTTCAGATGCCTTCCCTACACTTAACAAATGTGTCATATTTTGTCTAGTAGCTGAACTATAGTCCTTTTACTCCAAAACCTGTTTTACACTGCTGGACTCGCACACTGACAGATTGTCGGTCATGTTAAAAAGTGACCATAATGCCATCTTTTCTGCCCCCAAGATATGGCACCACCATATGTTTGCAAAGAAGCTAAAGCCTGGTGATAGTTTAGCTTTCATACTTCAACCTTCATGTTCTTTGAGGAACTAGAGGGCTGCAGCACCTTTGCTTCATTGTATTGTGAAACTCGGCAATGAGTAGCAAGAAAAATCATTTCATGGAATGTCTGGGTGTGTGTCGCATGAATGCAGAACCATGTTTTAGTTGTGATGTGTGTTTTTGACAAAATCTGATGAATAAAACTGTAGGCGTCCAACGTTGGTTTTTTCTGTGTTTATACACTGTATGGATGGAATATGCTGCTGTAAAAATTTGGGTTTGTTAATGACATCACTTGTCGAACAGTGCAGAATCCAAGTTTGTCAGTTTTGATGTATTTTAATTGATTCAGTTACAGTGTGTTGTAGTATGTCTGTTGAACCATGAAGCCATATAACAGCGTTGCATGTGGGTGTGCAGCCTGAATTACACTAACTTGTGGCAGTACCATAGCCGATGAGGTTTATCCGAGGCGTGGTTACTGCTACACATATCTGTATTAAAAAAATGATCGGGACTTTACTGCTTAAGCACTGCCTCCGGGTATTGCCACCAGTATTGTTCCAACCATCTTTATATTTACAAATGCCCCACATGGCCAAAAGGCCGAAGAGGGTGTAAAACCCTATTTTCATCCCATGTAGCCTGAATTCAGGCAGGTTTAGTTAGTGGTCTGCCTGAAAAAGAAATCTTCTTCCACAAGGAATTACGCTCTTGAACTGGGACGGTATTCATGTCGAGATAGCATGAGACTTAGCATGATGCTAACTTAGAAGCTCTTCCAATGTCCAATAGGATTTAATAGGACTTTTGGAAGAGCTTCTAAGTTAGCGTCATGCTAAGTCTCATGCTATCTCGACATGAATACCGTCCCTGATCACTAAGTTTAGAAACAGAAATACAAATTTCAATCAAACGCTTCCGTCATCACATGGGCCCATGATTTTGTTTTTTAATTTATGACAAAAGCCATCTTACGGGGAAATTATGCCACCCTCCCTTACCAACCAGTTGCACAGAAGTTCTTCACATTGTATATGTACATGTATCAGTCTGTGGTTTCTGACTATGACTTACAGCTAGCAGAGTAGGTAGCTGTTTTTCTGGACAGCTGGGCAGAAATGTGTTTATTGTAGAGATGCCTTGCCCAGGGCACATCCCCACTCTTTCGGCCAAAGGCTCCAAGGACAGCTGGTGTTGGGCGATGTCCCCTTCTCTTTGGCTGCAGCACCATGAGGAAGCACAGGTGCCTGCTAGTTTATTTTTCGATCGCTGAGACAGTCTCCTGTCAATTATGAGTGCAAATGCGCCATGCTGCCGTGATGCGCATAAGTAAGCAGTAATTAGGCTCAGCAAGTCCGACTTCGGCTGGAGGACACCTTTTATTAAATTGTTTCTTGAAAAAAGGCAGCAGAATGGACCAGTAAGGCAGAAAGATAGCAGATGAATAAGCAAATGGAAAAGGCAAAGTAAAAGAGTGACAGATTAGAGGAAGTTACAAGCACAAAGCTTCCAGAAGGTGGGGGAACTATTCATACAAAAGACCCCCCGGTATCCCCACGGGGGGTGCCTGCTAGTTTGAGAGTCATGGTCTTTCACAAGAGACTAAGCTCTGGGCCGTGATTTTCCTTAGTGAAGAAAGTCGTGTGTTGTTCAGCTCTCATTTTCCTATAGGCCCCAACTGCAGACTAACGACAACCAATGATTAAAGTCATTTGAGCAAAGGGCCGACATTGTATACATTAGAATACGTATAAAGCACCATGTTATGCTGGGAGCTGCTGCTTGTCATGGCTAAAGACAATCCCCACATAACTATGCATAGCATAACAACATTTTGATGTAGCCTTGGTGATCTAGCCGATGTCAATTGGCCTGACAAAGCCTTAAACCAAGGCGTACAGGTCTTACTAAAGTTGAGGTTATTCTCTCTCTCTCTCTCTCTCTCTCTCTCTCTCTCTCTCTCTCTCTCTCTCTCCGTGCGTGCGTCGTTCCCCTAGAGGTCAGTGTCAGTCCTTGAACAGAACTCTTCTGAGCAACGTTGTCCTCAAATTCCTTGGTAACTTCGCTAAAGATTTTTGTTTTGACGTTATCAGTAATGGAGCCACCCTTCTTTCGATCATCATGTTTCCAGGATTGTAAGGGTCTCTTCCATCTTCTCATTGAATCCACAGCACACTCGCTCTGGGTATAAGTTGATCTGGGCAACAACAAAACCTACCCTGATGGGATTCGAACCCATGTACTCCAAGCCAAGAATCTGCTACACTACCACTACACCACTGTGAAAAGAAATGTTATCAATGCAAAAATCAAAGTAATCTGACCAAAAATCACAGCAAATTAAAAGAAATTAACAAACCCCCAAACAAAGGGGAAACAAGGGGGGGAGGGGGTATAACCACTTTCTTCGACTCTTGTGATGCTCTCATCCCAGGACTGGGTGGAATAAAGCATGTAACTTGCTTATCTCATGTTCCCTGGTTAAATAAAATGTCGTTTTTGTTTTCCTCCTCTTTTGCAACACATCACCTTGCAGAATGCTTCGCCCTTATGGTACTTATTCTGCGTGCCCAGGCCAAATGGTAGTGGGTGAAGTATGTATTTGTCCGTTTTCAGTTTTCACTGGTCTCCCTATGTGTAGGCTACAGCCGACACATTAATTAATTCCGATTTCGGAGGAGCTCAAAGGAAAACAGTTATTTGGAAGTTTTTTTGTTGTTTTTTTAAAAGCAGGAGAATGGGCCAATAAGTCAGAAAGATAGTAGATGATATAAAGCAAAGGGAAAAGGCAGAATCAAAGAGTGGCAGATTAGAAGAAGTTACAAGCACAGAAGGTGGGGGAACTATTTTTACGAAAGACCCCTGGTATCCCCACGGGGAGCCCTTATCGTACAAGTCCACGTAGGAGCCAGAATGGTCAACATACTGACCGTGGGCCCTGAAGAGAAGAAGAAGAAGCACGGCTTGACCCATTTCAGAAGCATGGCCGTGTAGAGCACGATGAGGTCAACCACGGCCAGCAAGATGAGGTGAATGGCGGCAGTGGCACGCCTCATAGCATGATAGAGGCCTTGCCGCGGGACAGCTCCAGGATGGACATCACATTGCTGATGGTTCCCACCACCAGGAGGATCGTGGAGTACACCTGCCACATCCGAAGAGCGATGTCCCGGTAGCCGTATTGGACTAAGTTACCCCGGGGGGTCTTTTGTATAAATAGTTCCCCCACCTTCTGGAAGTTCTGTGCTTGTAACTTCCTCTAATCTGTCACTCTTTGACTCTGCCTTTTCTTTTTGCTTACTGTCATCTACTATCTTTCTGCCTTACCCAATCCATTCTCCTGCCTTTTTTCACAAAACTCTTTCAAAAACATTTCCTCCAGCCGAAGTCGGACTTGCTGGGCCTAACTATTTCTTAGTTAGGCGCATAACGGCAGCATGACGCATCTGCGCTCATAATTGACAGGAAACTGAGCGATCGAAAAAGAAGAAGACCAAGTTGCCATCATGATGATGAGGTTGACATGAATTATACTATGTGTGTGTGTGTGTGTGTGCGTGCGTGTGTCACCAGTGTGTGTGTGTGTGTGTGTGTGTGTGTGTGTGTGTGTGTGTGTGTGTGTGTGTGTGTGTGTGCATGCTTGCGGTTTGCAAATGGAAGCATCTGTGTATGTGCATAGGCCTACACCAATGCATGTGTGTGTGTGTGTGTGTGCGTGCGTGTGTCACCAGTGTGTGTGTGTGTGTGTGTGTGTGTGTGTGTGTGTGTGTGTGTGTGTGTGTGTGTGTGTGTGTGTGTGTGTGTGTGTGTGTGCATGCTTGCGGTTTGCAAATGGAAGCATCTGTGTATGTGCATAGGCCTACACCAATGCAGAAAATGCTCCTCAACACATACACATACGCACGCAAACATATACACTGTTATGATCAAGAAACTTTTCAATTATAAACACATGACAGATAAGAATACATTTTAAAAAATCATCCCACTAATCGATATTATATTATGTAAGCCTACACACCCACACATCTAAATTAGACAGACACACACGCACGCGTCTGTTCACGCACACACGCACACGTACATGCGCCACACAAAGACTTTCACTCACCCTAGCGCACACCCATGTGTACATATGTATACACACACACACACACACACACACACACACACACACACACACACACACACACACACACACACACATGCACACACACACACACACACACACACACACACACACACACACACACACACACACACACACACACACACACACACACACACACACACACACACACACACACACACACACACGCACACACACCTCCACACCTCCACACTCTTTCACATACGCGTGCAATCACACATATCCATAGTGACACTTGCACGCACACTCACATACGCACACACGCGCGCGTGCGCGCGCACGCATGCATATACACTGACGCACACGCACACACACACACACGCACACACGCGCGCGCGCACGCATACACATCTATTAACACACACGTCTCTCTCTCTCTCTCTCTCTCTCTCTCTCTCTCTCTCTCTCTCTCTCTCTCTCTCTCTCTCTCTCTCTCTCTCTCTCTCTCTCTCTCTCTCTCTCTGTCTCTCTCTGAATTCTGGAGGCTTTCAGGTTGGTGCAGGTCACTGCTGACTGTTGTACAGTCGGATGGCGGTGGGCAGGAAGGAGTCCCTGCATCGGTTGGTCCTGGACCTCAGGGACAGGAGGCGACTGCTGGTGGCGGATCGCCTGGAGCCACATTCTGCCAGGACTGAGTGAAGATGATGGCTGTCATGGCGCAGCATCTTGTTCCCCTTCCTTAGGCAGCGGAGTCACATTCCGCCAGGACTGAGTGAAGAGGATGGCTGTCATGGCGCAGCATCTTGTTCCCCTTCCTTAGGCAGCGGAGTCACATTCCGCCAGGACTGAGTGAAGAGGATGGCTGTCATGGCGCAGCATCTTGTTCCCCTTCCTTAGGCAGCGGAGTCACATTCCGCCAGGACTGAGTGAAGAGGATGGCTGTCGTGGCGCAGGATCTTGTTCCCCTTCCTTAGGCAGCGGAGTCACATTCCGCCAGGACTGAGTGAAGAGGATGGCTGTCATGGCGCAGCATCTTGTTCCCCTTCCTTAGGCAGCGGAGTCACATTCCGCCAGGACTGAGTGAAGAGGATGGCTGTCATGGCGCAGCATCTTGTTCCCCTTCCTTAGGCAGCGGAGTCACATTCCGCCAGGACTGAGTGAAGAGGATGGCTGTCATGGCGCAGCATCTTGTTCCCCTTCCTTAGGCAGCGGAGTCACATTCCGCCAGGACTGAGTGAAGAGGATGGCTGTCGTGGCGCAGGATCTTGTTCCCCTTCCTTAGGCAGCGGAGTCACATTCCGCCAGGACTGAGTGAAGAGGATGGCTGTCATGGCGCAGCATCTTGTTCCCCTTCCTTAGGCAGCGGAGTCACATTCCGCCAGGACTGAGTGAAGAGGATGGCTGTCGTGGCGCAGCATCTTGTTCCCCTTCCTTAGGCAGCGGAGTCACATTCCGCCAGGACTGAGTGAAGAGGATGGCTGTCATGGCGCAGCATCTTGTTCCCCTTCCTTAGGCAGCGGAGTCACATTCCGCCAGGACTGAGTGAAGAGGATGGCTGTCATGGCGCAGCATCTTGTTCCCCTTCCTTAGGCAGCGGAGTCACATTCCGCCAGGACTGAGTGAAGAGGATGGCTGTCATGGCGCAGCATCTTGTTCCCCTTCCTTAGGCAGCGGAGTCACATTCCGCCAGGACTGAGTGAAGAGGATGGCTGTCGTGGCGCAGGATCTTGTTCCCCTTCCTTAGGCAGCGGAGTCACATTCCGCCAGGACTGAGTGAAGAGGATGGCTGTCATGGCGCAGCATCTTGTTCCCCTTCCTTAGGCAGCGGAGTCACATTCCGCCAGGACTGAGTGAAGAGGATGGCTGTCGTGGCGCAGGATCTTGTTCCCCTTCCTTAGGCAGCGGAGTCACATTCCGCCAGGACTGAGTGAAGAGGATGGCTGTCGTGGCGCAGCATCTTGTTCCCCTTCCTTAGGCAGCGGAGTCACATTCCGCCAGGACTGAGTGAAGAGGATGGCTGTCGTGGCGCAGCATCTTGTTCCCCTTCCTTAGGCAGCGGAGTCACATTCCGCCAGGACTGAGTGAAGAGGATGGCTGTCATGGCGCAGCATCTTGTTCCCCTTCCTTAGGCAGCGGAGTCACATTCCGCCAGGACTGAGTGAAGAGGATGGCTGTCATGGCGCAGCATCTTGTTCCCCTTCCTTAGGCAGCGGAGTCACATTCCGCCAGGACTGAGTGAAGAGGATGGCTGTCGTGGCGCAGGATCTTGTTCCCCTTCCTTAGGCAGCGGAGTCACATTCCGCCAGGACTGAGTGAAGAGGATGGCTGTCATGGCGCAGCATCTTGTTCCCCTTCCTTAGGCAGCGGAGTCACATTCCGCCAGGACTGAGTGAAGAGGATGGCTGTCATGGCGCAGCATCTTGTTCCCCTTCCTTAGGCAGCGGAGTCACATTCCGCCAGGACTGAGTGAAGAGGATGGCTGTCATGGCGCAGCATCTTGTTCCCCTTCCTTAGGCAGCGGAGTCACATTCCGCCAGGACTGAGTGAAGAGGATGGCTGTCGTGGCGCAGGATCTTGTTCCCCTTCCTTAGGCAGCGGAGTCACATTCCGCCAGGACTGAGTGAAGAGGATGGCTGTCATGGCGCAGCATCTTGTTCCCCTTCCTTAGGCAGCGGAGTCACATTCCGCCAGGACTGAGTGAAGAGGATGGCTGTCGTGGCGCAGCATCTTGTTCCCCTTCCTTAGGCAGCGGAGTCACATTCCGCCAGGACTGAGTGAAGAGGATGGCTGTCATGGCGCAGCATCTTGTTCCCCTTCCTTAGGCAGCGGAGTCACATTCCGCCAGGACTGAGTGAAGAGGATGGCTGTCATGGCGCAGCATCTTGTTCCCCTTCCTTAGGCAGCGGAGTCACATTCCGCCAGGACTGAGTGAAGAGGATGGCTGTCATGGCGCAGCATCTTGTTCCCCTTCCTTAGGCAGCGGAGTCACATTCCGCCAGGACTGAGTGAAGAGGATGGCTGTCGTGGCGCAGGATCTTGTTCCCCTTCCTTAGGCAGCGGAGTCACATTCCGCCAGGACTGAGTGAAGAGGATGGCTGTCGTGGCGCAGCATCTTGTTCCCCTTCCTTAGGCAGCGGAGTCACATTCCGCCAGGACTGAGTGAAGAGGATGGCTGTCGTGGCGCAGCATCTTGTTCCCCTTCCTTAGGCAGCGGAGTCACATTCCGCCAGGACTGAGTGAAGAGGATGGCTGTCGTGGCGCAGCATCTTGTTCCCCTTCCTTAGGCAGCGGAGTCACATTCCGCCAGGACTGAGTGAAGAGGATGGCTGTCGTGGCGCAGCATCTTGTTCCCCTTCCTTAGGCAGCGGAGTCACATTCCGCCAGGACTGAGTGAAGAGGATGGCTGTCATGGCGCAGCATCTTGTTCCCCTTCCTTAGGCAGCGGAGTCACATTCCGCCAGGACTGAGTGAAGAGGATGGCTGTCATGGCGCAGCATCTTGTTCCCCTTCCTTAGGCAGCGGAGTCACATTCCGCCAGGACTGAGTGAAGAGGATGGCTGTCATGGCGCAGCATCTTGTTCCCCTTCCTTAGGCAGCGGAGTCACATTCCGCCAGGACTGAGTGAAGAGGATGGCTGTCATGGCGCAGCATCTTGTTCCCCTTCCTTAGGCAGCGGAGCCACATTCCGCCAGGACTGAGTGAAGAGGATGGCTGTCATGGCGCAGCATCTTGTTCCCCTTCCTTAGGCAGCGGAGTCACATTCCGCCAGGACTGAGTGAAGAGGATGGCTGTCATGGCGCAGCATCTTGTTCCCCTTCCTTAGGCAGCGGAGTCACATTCCGCCAGGACTGAGTGAAGAGGATGGCTGTCATGGCGCAGCATCTTGTTCCCCTTCCTTAGGCAGCGGAGTCACATTCCGCCAGGACTGAGTGAAGAGGATGGCTGTCGTGGCGCAGGATCTTGTTCCCCTTCCTTAGGCAGCGGAGTCACATTCTGCCAGGACTGAGTGAAGAGGATGGCTGTCGTGGCGCAGGATCTTGTTCCCCTTCCTTAGGCAGCGGAGTCACATTCCGCCAGGACTGAGTGAAGAGGATGGCTGTCGTGGCGCAGCATCTTGTTCCCCTTCCTTAGGCAGCGGAGTCACATTCTGCCAGGACTGAGTGAAGAGGATGGCTGTCGTGGCGCAGCATCTTGTTCCCCTTCCTTAGGCAGCGGAGTCACATTCTGCCAGGACTGAGTGAAGAGGATGGCTGTCATGGCGCAGCATCTTGTTCCCCTTCCTTAGGCAGCGGAGTCACATTCCGCCAGGACTGAGTGAAGAGGATGGCTGTCATGGCGCAGCATCTTGTTCCCCTTCCTTAGGCAGCGGAGTCACATTCCGCCAGGACTGAGTGAAGAGGATGGCTGTCGTGGCGCAGGATCTTGTTCCCCTTCCTTAGGCAGCGGAGTCACATTCCGCCAGGACTGAGTGAAGAGGATGGCTGTCGTGGCGCAGCATCTTGTTCCCCTTCCTTAGGCAGCGGAGTCACATTCCGCCAGGACTGAGTGAAGAGGATGGCTGTCGTGGCGCAGCATCTTGTTCCCCTTCCTTAGGCAGCGGAGTCACATTCCGCCAGGACTGAGTGAAGAGGATGGCTGTCATGGCGCAGCATCTTGTTCCCCTTCCTTAGGCAGCGGAGTCACATTCCGCCAGGACTGAGTGAAGAGGATGGCTGTCATGGCGCAGCATCTTGTTCCCCTTCCTCAGGCAGCGGAGTCACATTCCGCCAGGACTGAGTGAAGAGGATGGCTGTCATGGCGCAGCATCTTGTTCCCCTTCCTTAGGCAGCGGAGTCACATTCCGCCAGGACTGAGTGAAGAGGATGGCTGTCGTGGCGCAGGATCTTGTTCCCCTTCCTTAGGCAGCGGAGTCACATTCCGCCAGGACTGAGTGAAGAGGATGGCTGTCATGGCGCAGCATCTTGTTCCCCTTCCTTAGGCAGCGGAGTCACATTCCGCCAGGACTGAGTGAAGAGGATGGCTGTCATGGCGCAGCATCTTGTTCCCCTTCCTTAGGCAGCGGAGTCACATTCCGCCAGGACTGAGTGAAGAGGATGGCTGTCATGGCGCAGGATCTTGTTCCCCTTCCTTAGGCAGCGGAGTCACATTCCGCCAGGACTGAGTGAAGAGGATGGCTGTCATGGCGCAGGATCTTGTTCCCCTTCCTTAGGCAGCGGAGTCACATTCCGCCAGGACTGAGTGAAGAGGATGGCTGTCATGGCGCAGCATCTTGTTCCCCTTCCTTAGGCAGCGGAGTCACATTCCGCCAGGACTGAGTGAAGAGGATGGCTGTCGTGGCGCAGCATCTTGTTCCCCTTCCTTAGGCAGCGGAGTCACATTCCGCCAGGACTGAGTGAAGAGGATGGCTGTCATGGCGCAGCATCTTGTTCCCCTTCCTTAGGCAGCGGAGTCACATTCCGCCAGGACTGAGTGAAGAGGATGGCTGTCATGGCGCAGCATCTTGTTCCCCTTCCTTAGGCAGCGGAGTCACATTCCGCCAGGACTGAGTGAAGAGGATGGCTGTCATGGCGCAGCATCTTGTTCCCCTTCCTTAGGCAGCGGAGTCACATTCCGCCAGGACTGAGTGAAGAGGATGGCTGTCATGGCGCAGCATCTTGTTCCCCTTCCTTAGGCAGCGGAGTCACATTCCGCCAGGACTGAGTGAAGAGGATGGCTGTCATGGCGCAGCATCTTGTTCCCCTTCCTTAGGCAGCGGAGTCACATTCCGCCAGGACTGAGTGAAGAGGATGGCTGTCGTGGCGCAGCATCTTGTTCCCCTTCCTTAGGCAGCGGAGTCACATTCCGCCAGGACTGAGTGAAGAGGATGGCTGTCGTGGCGCAGCATCTTGTTCCCCTTCCTTAGGCAGCGGAGTCACATTCCGCCAGGACTGAGTGAAGAGGATGGCTGTCATGGCGCAGCATCTTGTTCCCCTTCCTTAGGCAGCGGAGTCACATTCCGCCAGGACTGAGTGAAGAGGATGGCTGTCGTGGCGCAGCATCTTGTTCCCCTTCCTTAGGCAGCGGAGTCACATTCCGCCAGGACTGAGTGAAGAGGATGGCTGTCATGGCGCAGCATCTTGTTCCCCTTCCTTAGGCAGCGGAGTCACATTCCGCCAGGACTGAGTGAAGAGGATGGCTGTCATGGCGCAGGATCTTGTTCCCCTTCCTTAGGCAGCGGAGCCACATTCTGCCAGGACTGAGTGAAGAGGATGGCTGTCGTGGCGCAGCATCTTGTTCCCCTTCCTTAGGCAGCGGAGTCACATTCTGCCAGGACTGAGTGAAGAGGATGGCTGTCGTGGCGCAGCATCTTGTTCCCCTTCCTTAGGCAGCGGAGTCACATTCCGCCAGGACTGAGTGAAGAGGATGGCTGTCATGGCGCAGGATCTTGTTCCCCTTCCTTAGGCAGCGGAGTCACATTCTGCCAGGACTGAGTGAAGAGGATGGCTGTCGTGGCGCAGCATCTTGTTCCCCTTCCTTAGGCAGCGGAGTCACATTCCGCCAGGACTGAGTGAAGAGGATGGCTGTCATGGCGCAGCATCTTGTTCCCCTTCCTTAGGCAGCGGAGTCACATTCCGCCAGGACTGAGTGAAGAGGATGGCTGTCATGGCGCAGCATCTTGTTCCCCTTCCTTAGGCAGCGGAGTCACATTCCGCCAGGACTGAGTGAAGAGGATGGCTGTCATGGCGCAGCATCTTGTTCCCCTTCCTTAGGCAGCGGAGTCACATTCCGCCAGGACTGAGTGAAGAGGATGGCTGTCATGGCGCAGCATCTTGTTCCCCTTCCTTAGGCAGCGGAGTCACATTCCGCCAGGACTGAGTGAAGAGGATGGCTGTCATGGCGCAGCATCTTGTTCCCCTTCCTTAGGCAGCGGAGTCACATTCCGCCAGGACTGAGTGAAGAGGATGGCTGTCGTGGCGCAGCATCTTGTTCCCCTTCCTCAGGCAGCGGAGTCACATTCCGCCAGGACTGAGTGAAGAGGATGGCTGTCATGGCGCAGCATCTTGTTCCCCTTCCTTAGGCAGCGGAGTCACATTCCGCC
>CM065693.1:42611946-42626946 GCA_017654935.2 Phymorhynchus buccinoides
GTGGTTAACTGGAAGAACGAAGACATGAAGGTTTTTGGTCCTTACAGTATGAAAAATTTGGAATTATACGAGTTGTCCCTTCTAGGTGTCCACCGCATGGACCCCGAGAGAAGTCGTTAGGATACGGCGTTTGTGGAAGGTGGAGGGGAAAATTAGAAGCTGACTATGTTCTCTCAAACCCCAGAAAATCGAATACGAGTTTGTTAATTTCATCACCGACGGTCTTTTTCTTATTCCGCATACCGTTTTCAGGTTTTCTAGAGGCAAATTCCTGAGGTTTTGGAATGATATGTTGCTTTGTTAGGTCAAAGTACTTTGGGTCAAATGTAATTGTACATGGCAGATGTTTGTGTAGAGTCTCAGCTGTGATATTTACGCTTATCAGTGTTGTTGTCCGTTGACATAACCCTTCAAAAGACTCCAGGGATCATCCGAACAGCCTAGGCACTTACACTATGGTCAATGCATCAGCTAAGGATGAGGAACATTACGTGTGTGACCCGTTTTGATTACCTCCCGCCACAATGGGCCCAGCCAGACTCCGTCTTCCGGGGATTTTGGAGACTGATGAGATTTGCTAGAGCTTGTCCATTGTTTAAAACGATCCCCGCATAACAACTTTCGATGTAAGCCTTGGTGTTCTAGCCTGTGTCACTTGTCTGACACAGCCTTAAACCAAGGTGAGGCTCGTCAGTGAAGTGTTGCTATCCATCTGAGGAAGATCTGCACATTCATCCGAGTGCTGAACTTGGAGTGTTTTGGGTTTTCAATGCTTCCTAACATGTTTTTGTTCATAGTAAATGTACCTCTGGAAACGGGTTCGAAGATGAATAACAAAATTTTTTTTTAGTAGCAGCAATATGGTGTGTGGTTTGTGTTTCTGTCTGTGCATGTATCAGTATTTAACGGATGGTCTGTGGAGAGAAATGTGTATATATACAGTTTTTATACTTGTAACTTTGCCATAGATGCATTAAAAATGAACATTTCCAAACTAACGACAGGTAAGGGATGCATCCAAGTAAATCCAAATATAAACAAGTAAAGGGGAGAGAAAAAACCAAGAGGAAAAGAAGCATGATGTTTTCATCAAGTACATCAAGCATGAAGGAATTTGATCTCTCTCAATGAGAGAGAGACAGAGACATCAGAGAGGAGGGAAGACAGACAGACAGCGAGAGAAGAAAACCTGATACTGGAACTATTTTTTTTCAAGGCGAAGATTTATGGTTAAGCCTATTCGTACAATCTGCTGTGGAGGAGATAAGAGACAGAGGGTGAGAGACAGCGACAGGGGAGAGAGAGAGACAGACAGAGACAAGAAATGACGAGAACCAATAGTCCAATGTAAAGAACAAAAATGCACCAATATCGTCCCACCATTATTGCCAAACCCGTTTAATAGGCTAATGGACATGCAGTGAGAGGGGTTGGGGTTGGGTGGCAGATAGTGAAGGACCAGAGACTGTCTTTGAAACCTGTTTCATTCGATCTGCTTACGTTTCGCTTTACATGTAGAACTAATGGCAAACAAGTAGCATTATACCCACCTCCTTCCGTTTCATACAGCCAAACACCATTCAATCTAATCTTACTGAGGCTGGATGCACGACTGTAGCGAATATGTATTCCAGAAGGAAACAAAGGGCAGGATAATGTAGGCAAAAGAAGATATTTACTTGGTGAGTGATTCTGTTAGGGAGGCTGTTCCTTATGTATCTTTGAAACGGAGTGGCGTGGAATACACACCATGTTATGAACATAAACAATTGATGTCAGGCATGCCAGTAATTCCAATTTATTCTTCATACTACATCAGGTTAAGCATATCAAGACGTCTTCCTTGCAGGCATCACCACATGTTCAACTGTGAATTGCTTTAAGATAGGGCCTTTTGCAATAAGGATAGTTTGTGTTATTGTATCCATTCATGGCAGTGTAATATAGACACACCCATCCATTCTTGTTTAAAAGTGTTTATTAACAAAGCTTGAAATGCAGGTCAAAATAAATTCTAGGCATTGTGTGGCCACAGACAAATTTTAATATTAAAACCCGAACACTTTGAATCTTAAATCATACAAGTAAAGATTGTAAAAAGCATAAGAATAATGACAAATGTCTTGGGTATGTCAAACGATATTATCAAACAAGTTATATATCCAGGCATAATATGATCTATGATTTTCAGAAATGATGATAACTTCCTTTATCCTACCTCTCCGCTTTTTTTTAACAGTGTAAGGAAGTCAGGACCTAAACACTTGATGTAGGGAGTGGACGGGGTGGGGGCTTTTCCTCTGAAGGCTTTCTGTTGTCCAGCTCTCTGTATAGTTTCTTTGCATTATTATACTGACGGCCCACATAGGTTTAGAGACCCGAGAACAGAAGAGTCATTTTTAAGCCCACCACTAGGCTTTCCCTTCCCTATTCTAAAATTGGATAACATTAGTTGATTTAAATTAGAAAACTATTTTTTTATCAGCTTGAGACTGAAAGGATTTGAATTTTAAAAAACCAAAAACAACCCACCTGAAGTGCCAGATGCTAAAGTGAGATTATAGGACAAACTGAATAGGTATTGTTCTTTGATCGCTCAGACAGTTTCTTGTCAATTATGAGCGCAGATGCGTCATGCTGCTGTTATGCACCTAACTAAGAAATAGTTAGGCCCAGCAAGTCCGACTTCGGCTGGAGGAAATCTTTTTGAAAGTTTTTCTTGAAAAAAGGCAGGAGAATGGACCGGTAAAAGAAGAAAAAAGGCAGAAAGATAGTAGATGACAGTATGAGCAAAGGGAAAAGGCAGAGTCAAAGAGAGTGACAGATTAGAGGAAGTTACAAGCACAGAACTTCCAGAAGGTGGGGGAACTATTTTATACAAAGAGACCCCCCCCCCCCCCCCGATATCCCCATGGGGGAACTGAACAGGCATGATAATAATTATCACAACTTTCTTTCACCATAACATGGATTGTGAAGGCAATGCTGCACATGGTTGTTGCTCATCATTTTCAATCTGTGTCCGTAAGTCAAGGGTCCTGAAAAATCATTAGGCTAATCTATAAACTAAAATGCGATGTTGAGAATAAGATATTCATTTTCTTTCAGCAAGTTACTAAGAATACAGAGATTAAAGAATCAATTTGAGTAGACAATTCAGTATTGTAAAATATGAACTAAATGAACCAAGAATATAGGCAATTTAGCTGTAATCACTTGAGTTTTTCTGTTTATGGGACCCTTAAAAAAAAGAAGCATACAGCATCCTTCTTATAAAAGAGGTGGGTGTGGAGGTAAAAAAAGAGACAGTGGTCAGTAGACATGTTCTGTTTTCTTGTGATGAAGAACAATGCACTGGTTACAACTAAGCATGTTGTCAAAGAGAAAAGACTCATTTTCTGGTTACTTGCACTACGGGAAAAAACGATTTAGCGAAAACTGAAAAGTAATACATTTGTCAATCTGTTGGACTTTAAATGGCTGCTGTATCTTCAATATAGCTTGTAGTGAGTTTCCCACATGTAAACAGCATGTGTGCAAAGAGAAATCATTTAATCCCTTCAGATGAGTTTGCTTGACTTAACTTGGCTGATAAATCAGTTGTAATGTTTAATAGAACTGAAGAAAACTACAAATTCAGTAAACTCAGTAAAAAAAAATTAAAGACAACTACAGTTTTGACATAAACCAACCACCATACATTTTGTATGCAATGCAATGCAGTCACAGAGTTATCCAAGCTTTCTGATGATGGGGAGGAGAGTAGGAAACCAAAGATATAATGGTTCCCTTATTTAAGTCTCTTATTCGTTCTGTTTTAGAATATGGTAACTCAGTTTGGAGTCCTTATTTTAGAAAACATATAAATTTGATTGAAGGTGTGCAAAGAAGGTTTACAAGATGTATAATTGGTACCCATGACCTTAATTATGAAGAATGCCTAAAATGTCTAAATCTACCAAGCTTGGAATATAGAAGGGTGCGAGGAGACATGATCATGGTTTATAAAATTTTGCATGGTTTGTATGATTCCTCAACTACTGCACCTCTTTTCCACTTATCTAGTCATAATACTACTCGGGGACACAATTTTAAACTAACCAAAACACTAACCAACACCAGACAGTTTCATTCATTCTTTACTAATAGAATAACAAATTTATGGAACAATTTATCATTTGATACCGTCAACGCACCTTCAGTAAATGCATTTAAAAATCGTATTGACAAAGAATTATTAAAATATACTTTTTCTACCAATTTGGATGTATATGAAAAACAAAGCTAAGTGTTAGTATACACTCAAGCCAAAATAAATCCACGGGCAAATAAATATTTAAAAAACAATTGATATTTGATGCAAAAATTACCACTAATGAGGGCAAAAGGCTTATAGCCTTATGTGATATGTGATGTGATGTAAGCGTCAAAAGTAATGAGGTCTGAAATCTGCCGGACTTTAAATGACCACTCAATCTACCCTCCATCGTGTAGGTGGTGTTTACCACGCTGTCCTTGCTCACTACAATGTAAACAACATGTGTGCAAAGGGAAACCGCATAACCCCCTGTGACAATTTACAGAAGTTTTACCATGCCCCTTATAGTGGACAGATTCTCAGACCACACGGACCCAGATCAATTAAGGTGGAAAATTAAGTTAACTTACTGCACTGAAATTAGGGGAGAGCGGGGCTGGTCTGCCTACTTTTCTCCTTATAAAAGGCAAGCTAACTGAAGCAGAAGCTCCATTTTTAGACCAATGGTTGGGTAAATGTATGGATGACTTATGTACATAGAAAATTCAGTTAATTTAGATTCATTTCTAACAAAAAATAGGAAAAATCTGATTTTTTTTCTTCTCAATTTTTCTCAAATAAATACACAGCCTCCAATCTTACACAGGACACGGCAGGAGGATAGCATGTGGCTATTACATGGTCTAAATGATTCTAGAGCAAAGCACTTAGCAATAAAAAGGAAATGACAGACCTGTCACGGGGCGGACCAACCCCGATATCCCCTACTTTTAGCAATGGTAACATCACATCATCCAATAAGGCAATTGTTTTGGGGGGAATGACGTTCGTATACTGCAGTGCATGCGCCAGTAACCAGACAAGATTATTTGGTGTTCCTTTCCAATAAAAGCACGATAAACTTTTCCTGTGCAAATGTAGTCGACTTTTGTGCATCAAAACTGCAGAAAATAATGACCAACAACAGAAATAGATAGCAGTAAGCATCGTGCTGGCGTTGACAATGCGGTAATTACATTTTAATTATATTAATGAAGTCGACGTGCAAGGGCTTAATGATATTCATAGAGAATGATTGCGCCATATACCATGCACTTTTTACAAAGAGTTTAATGCGTTAATGATAATAATGACATGTTAGTATATGAAGTTAATGTAATAATAACATGTTAGTATATGAGTTCATATACCACTCGGCTCACTACTATATAACATGCTTAGCATATTGGTATATAAAGGGTTTGTACATATACACTTATAATGTTCTAAATAGACAGGTGATACGATGTGTAATCGCATTTACAAATACAATCGAGGAGTCGACTTTGTCAATGAGTTTCTAGCTATAGTTTAAAAGGATGGTTTCAATGAGTAAATCAGAAGTACAAGCCAAACTTTTTGCATCAACAGAAAATCATTGTGGCATTTCTCAATTTCTCTTGGCACAATTTTGCAAAAAGACATGACGACTATCGGCAATTATACTTCTCAATACTTTGTCAAGGATCACATAAAAAACACACCCACGCACACAGAAAACTGCATTTGAAAAGTGTACTTATAATCAAGTTTGAATTATACCATTTTCAGTTCTTGGTTCATGTATTCATTATAAGCAAACAAAAACAATCCATGTAAAAGCTAGATTATGCCGTATAGCGTTCAAACATATATTATCAAGTGAACACTATTTCTCTACAGATTGCTGCTTTCGTTTCTGATCCCTAGCGACTGTATAGTAAGTAAGTGTGGCGAGCTGCAAGCGAAATGGACAGAACTAATCCAATGTGTCCAACTCCAAGGAGGTTCTTGGCGCGGAAGGCAGTGGGAAGTCTTGTTAGCCAACAGGCGTTCGTGGCTTGGCAAACATCTTCATTCCGTTCTCTGCCCTCATGACGGCCGCGTGCTTCTTTACCACCTTGTGACTGGGGTCAAGGGTGAAGGTAAATCTGTAAACAGCCAATCGGATTCTTTCTTTTCATTGAAACATAAGTTTAATAATATATAATTGCTTAAGTTTTGCATGTAGGCCAACTTTGTAAAATTATATGTCACAAAAAGTGTATAGATTTTTATGTCAAAGACTATGTAATTCATTTGTGTACTCAAATATTGCACGTGGACGCACATATTTCTGAGCTATGCATTGGAATAAGAATCTGTTTCAAAGTACAACCACAAAGGAACGTTCAGGCGTCAGAATTGTCAGAGGATCTGCAAATTTCAGAGGATTAAGAACTTCTGACAGAGGATTGGCTTCACTTGTGACTCAGAGGTTTTGCCTTTTTATTCAATGTTATCTTTTCTGTTTAATAGCATTCTAAAGTGATTTCTGACTATATTAAGCCTTTTTGGTGATGTTGGGAACTCATTTCAGTGTTGTCTCTCCACAGCCTAGAGTCTTGATGGCCCTTTTACCGCGGGTTTCAGAGGATTGGACTTCAGACTATTCTGATGCCAGAACGTTTAATATAAAAAAGGAATAAGCAGATAAACAAATAAACACAGGAAGAGAAGGTACAAAAAGACTGTCCTCACAGTTTGTCACAGTTTGTTTGCATATTCCTGTCTTTCATTCAAAACCATTAATTAACCAAGGCAACATAATAATAATAATGAAGATTTATATAGCGCCCATCCTACTATGTAGGCTACAGGGCGCTTTACACAGAATTGAAAAATGGAATAAAAACATGAAACAAAAATCCAATAACATGAGCAGACAAAACAATACCGGTCAGACTTCGTTTGGCCGGTAAAAATGCACATATGCATTGTCACACAATTCACAAGCATGAAATAGCAGCATAGTATTCACAACAACATACACATAAAAACAACACACACACAACCAGCACACGCACACAGTCACACATAAACACACACACACACACACACACACACACCATGCATACATACACATTCATATAGGGGCCTACATGAACGCATCACACGCATACACACACACAAACATGCGCACGCACACATACACCACACACACACACACGTGCGCGCACGCACGCACACATACACAGACACACACACGCACACGCGCGCGCGCGCACACGCACGCACAACACACACACACAGAACACGTGATGACACACATACACATAACAAGATGGACAAATAGAGTGGCTGGCAATATTTCTAAGTTTTAGATGTACTCTGCAGCTGCAGTTTGAAGTAGTGGGTTTTCAGAGCAGACTTAAACGTTACAAAGCATTTACAACATCATGGCACTACTAGGTAACCAGACATGTAGTAAGAGCGAAGAGGGAGGGAGGGAGAGGGTAAAGATAATTTATATGAGAAAAGGAATAAACAGTAACAAAAACACAGATAACAGATTCCCACTTTTCCTTCAGCATTCCCAGGCCATATGGCCATATTGGGTAAGGTACGATTGTGTCCCTTTTTCAGTTTTTACTGGTCTCTCCGCTGCATGCAGCCAACACATTCCCGTTTTGGAGAAGCTCAAACGAGAACAATTATTCTGAAAGTTTTTTTTAAAAGACTGGAGAATAGGCCAATAAGGCAGAATGGTAGTAGTTGACAGAAAGCAAAGGGGAAAGGCAGAGTCAAAGAGTGAAAGATTAGAGAGTTACAAGCACAGAACTTCCAGAAGGTGGGGGAACTATTTGCACGAAAGAACCCCCCCCCCCCCCCCCCCCCCCCCCCCCCCCCCCCCCCCCACCCCCCCCCCCCCCCCCCCCCCCCCCCCTGTATCCTCACGGGGAGAGAGATTCCCACTGACCTTCGGAGCAGCCTGGCCAGCACCACTTTCTGTTCGTTCATGGCAAAGTGCTGACCGATGCAGTTCCTGAAACATTCACACATCATGCTGTGAGTGAAGACGCTTCAGACAAAGACCGCTTTTCAAGTATGTCGTGCTGCTAGAAAGAGTCACACATGAACGAGCACACCAACAAGACCAAAGCACGTTATCGGCTGAAACATTACAGTGCAAAATATCGCGGTAACATGTGTGGACATTGTGACCGATAATATTTTTTTAAGCAAGGGCTTCGCTCTGAGATTTCAGAGCAATTTGTTCTCTTTCCTTCGTAGGCCTACATCCCATGCATGCTTCCACTCACTTTTCAACCTTCCCCCCTTCTCGTCTTACACAAGTCTCTTCCACCGCACCCTTCCATTCAGCACAACCACTTATACAGCCACAATTTCCACCACCACATCCGCCATTACTGATACTTTAGAACAATAACTACTAGGGGAAGACGGGGTAAAAAGCGCATGGGCGGGTAAGAAGCCCACCCCAATTATCTCATGAAATAAAGAAAATTTCAGTCAAATTTGCCCATGAGACGAATGCTAGACATTAACGCTCTTCCATGGGCAAACTGAGACTGAAATTTGCTTCATTTCTGATAATTATGACACCATGCGCTTTTTACCCCGTCTTCCCCTACTGCTAACTGCTAATTATGACAACAGCAGTAGGGTAAGACGTGGTAAAAAGCTCATGGGCGGGTAAGACGCCCATGTCAATTATCTAATGAAATAAAGAACATTTCAGTCAAATTTGCCCATGAGACGAATGTTAAACATTAACACTCGTCTCATCGGCAACATTTGACTGAAATTTGCTTCATTTCATGAGATAATTGGCATGGGCTTCTTACCCGCCCATGGGCTTTTTACCCCGTCTTACCCTATGTATACGGCGCTGAATCTTGATAGAAATCAAATCAAAGCGCGCACACACGTTAGCATTCATAACGCATTCGAACAAAAACGCAATACAAAGTGAACACACACGGACGACATAAATGGAATACAGCAGAAACAGACCTAATGGCAAGAGAGAGAAGAGAAAGAGAACGGAGCTTTAATGACGGGGGAACAGGTGGGTTTTGAGGTTAGCTTTGAAAGCAGAGAGGGTCGGTCGCTGATGGAGAGAAAGAGGAAGTTTGTTCCAGGAGGTCGGTCCTGAGACAGCAAGAGCCTTGGAAGAAGACTACCACCACCAAACATCATCCCCCACCCCCCACACCACACACACACACCAAACCTACCTGGGCCCGGCAGAAAAGGGGATGAAGGCGTAACTGTCCCTCTCCTTGGCATTATCCGGCAAGAAACGATCGGGGTCAAACACCTCGGGCTGGGGCCACACGGTGGGGTTGTGGTGCAGGTTGAACACGGCGATGGTGCACATGGTGTCAACGGGCAGCGTCACGCCCTCTTTTTCCAAGACTAGGGGTTCCGTCAGGCGTCGAGCCACCGTGGGCACTGGGCAGTGGAATCGCATGCCTTCCTTGATCACGATGGTCATGTATTCCAGTTTGGAGAGGTCCTCCCTGTGAGAGAAAGAGAGAGAGACGTGACACAGTACTGTTGTGTAAGAGCATTTGGCTTAGGGCTTGGTTAGATATATATGTTACGGTCAATGTGAACAATTACCTAATGTGAACATTAGGCACAAAATTAAATTACCTAATGTAAACATTAGGCAGAAAATGACCTAATGTGGACATTAGGCAGCGAATTGCCTAATGTGGACATTAGGTAATTGATTTGTTGATTATTTGCTTAATGTTAAAGATTGTCAACATTAGGCAGAACATTTCTTATTGTGAACATTATGCAGCTCCATTTTGCCTGACATGAACAGGCTTGCCTAATGTGAAGTCATGTTTATATGGAGAGAGAGAGAGAGAGTGAGTGTTGTTGAGAGACAGACAGGCAGATAAATTAGACATAGAAGCAGAAATAAGACAAGTAGAGGCATCTCAATAGAACAGCAATTTGAAGAGAGAACACACACACACACAAAAAAAAAAACTTTTTGTGAATGACATAAAATTGTACACTGTTTTACATTGACTTTCCAGGGTGACAGCGGGAGTTGCATTTAATTTCCTTTTTTTGGAAACAGCTGCATCGTCCCGATGTACACTGAGTTGTACATTGTATGGGGCTCAGACGTGCTAAAATACCAGTTAACTACTTAACTGGCATTACTATTCCAGTTGAGTAGTTAACTGGTATTTTATCACGTTTTGGGAATAAGAAAATCCACTTAAGTAGCTAACTGGTATTTTATCACGTTTGAGACCGATAACATTGATACTTCGTAAATCCCTGACCGCCAGTACAGCTTTTGCTGTTGCTGTTCAAAGGCAAATGTAGACATCTGGAACGTCTTCTGGGTTTATCAGTGGTTGGTCGATTCCATTGAGATCGGCAGCTGTAAGTTTGGATGCCAGAATGTCCTCCTGACAACCTACAGTGTACATTCATCTTGTTCCTTTAGGATGATGGCCAAGAGATTTGTGGGATCTGATGGACCACGGTCCACATCTGGTACACATCTGGCACAGAGGTATCGCGTTCGCCTCGTGTCAAGTAAACCCGAGTTCGAACCTGGGTACAGGGGATTTTTCCTCTCACTCTGCACTAGGCCTTACGGTCTGAATGTGGAGTCTTTCGGATGAGACGATAAACCGAGGTCCTGTGTGCCCATGCACTTAGCACACGTTAAACCCAGTGACAACGAAAACGTTGTCATTTTGGTCAAAATGTAACCTTCCTCCCCCCCTTCCTTCTTCATCAGTCACACAAAGATCGCATGCAAAACGTTTTTTAAAAATTGGGTGGCGCTTCTCTGGCTGTGACACTCTCTCCAGGTGGGAGCAACCCGAATTTCACAGAGACGCCTCTGTGACTATGAAGTACCTAAGTACCCTGTGTGTGGCACATTGGCCAATTGCATGATGTGAAAATATTCATTCTATTCACATCAAGCAAAACACTCTTGCATAATGTGAAAATCTTGCCTAATGTTCACAATTTGCCCAATGTTAACATTAGGTAATTTGCACCGGTAAAATAGCCAGCAGGCTAAAGTGCCAGTCACAGCTGTTTACCTTACGGCCTATATAATAGTGCTGTTTTTCTTTTTAAAGAAAAACGAAAGAAAATAGAAGAAAGGAAAGAAAGAAAGAAAACCCCCATTAAGATTTATCCAGTATGGCAGCGAAAATGGTGTATACATTTTAAATGATAGTGTCTGAGACAGGGACAGGTAGTAGGCCTACAGTCTCACGATTCGATGTCGTCAGAGTGGCGACCTTGCAGGACCCTGTCCACTTCTTGCTGCACTTTGTGTTGGATGTCTGGGTGCTGACACAGCGAGAACAGCGTCCACGATATGGCACTGGCCGTGGTATCGTGACCTGCATTTATAAACGAGTCTTCTGAATCAATCAATGATGGTGATGAGATGGTGATGATGATGATGTTGACACAGCGAGAACAGCGTCCACGATATGGCACTGGCCGTGGTATCGTGACCTGCATTAATAAACGAGTCTTCTGAATCAATCAATGATGGTGATGAGATGGTGATGACACAGCGAGAACAGCGTCCACGATATGGCACTGGCCGTGGTATCGTGACCTGCATTAATAAACGAGTCTACTGAATCAATGATGATTATGATGATGATGATGATGCTGACACAGCGAGAACAGCGTCCACGATATGGCACTGGCCGTGGTATCGTGACCTGCATTTATAAACGAGTCTTCTGAATCAATCAATGATGGTGATGATTCTGATGATATTGACACAGCGAGAATAGCGTTCACGATATGGCACTGGCCGTGGTATCGTGACATACATTAATAAACGAGTCTTCTGAATCAATCAATGATGGTGATGATGATGATGGTGATGATGTGATGATGGTGATGATGATGTTGACACAGCGAGAACAGCGTTCACGATATGGCACTGGCCGTGGTATCGTGACCTGCATTAATAAACGAGTCTTCTGAATCAATGATGGTGATGATGATGATGATGATGTGGACACAGCGAGAACAGCGTCCACGATATAGCACTGGCCGTGGTATCGTGACCTACATTTATAAACGAGTCTTCTGAATCAATCAATGATGGTGATGAGATGATGATGATGATGATGATGATGATGGTGATGATGATGATGATGATGATGTTGACACAGCGAGAACAGCGTCCACGATATAGCACTGGCTGTGGTATCGTGACCTGCATTAATAAACGAGGAAAAAAGGGGGGGAAAGGGGGGGGGGGAGAGAAAAGGAAACAAGGAAAAAAGGAGGAAAAAAGAAAAGAAAGCGTTAAAAATGAAGGCGGAAGTGGTGGTGCGTTGCATGATGAGTGAGCAAGATAGCGGAGAGCGGATGAATGATTGGGTGTGGTGTGAGAGTTACATATTAGTTAATGTAAATTTATGTTTGATACTTTTATTTAATTTTTTTATTTTACACGGTGGAAGACAAGTTTCCATGTGCGTTGTACAATGCCAATGGACATATAAAGAAACTTATGACTTATGACTTATGGTTTCCTTACAATCTCTACGATTTCAAGGGAGGGGGGGGGGGGTATAGGGGAAGACGGGGTAAAAAGCGCATGGGCGGGTAAGAAGCCCACCCCAATTATCTCATGAAATAAAGAAAATTTCAGTCAAATTTGCCCATGAGACGAATGCTAGACATTAACGCTCGTCTCATGGGCAAAATGAGACTGAAATTTGCTTCATTTCATGAGATAATTGGGGTGGGCTTCTTACCCGCCCATGCGCTTTTTACCCCGTCTTCCCCTACCCACGTACCCATCCAACGCGCAGGCCAGTTAGTGCTCTAATAGCTATTACCCTGTGTTAGCTTTTGTACCTAATTCTTCCTTGGGAGAATGTCCTCGCATTCTTTCTGTATTTAGAGTGAAGGGTGTCTGCATGGATCACAATCCATCAGCAGTCAAAAGTTAAACTCACCTTCAAACATGAAGGTGTCCACTTCACTGCGAATCTCCAGAGGGCTCATTCCTTCTCCGTTCTCGTCTCTGGCGGTCAGCAGAATGTCCAGAAAGTCCAGGTTGCGTTTCTGTGGGGGGCCTTCTGCTTTCTGCATTTCAATTAAAACCCATTTGTTGAAGATATAGACTGGGCCTACCATACTACGTCTGACGGTTGTTGTTTGGTATTAGGGTAAGACGAGGTAAAATGCCCATGGGCGGGTAAAAAGCCCATGCCAATTATCTCATGAAATAAAGAAAATTTCAGTCAAATTTGCCCATGAGACGAATGCTAAACATTAACACTCGTCTCATGGGCAAAATTTGACTGAAATTTGCTTCATTTCATGAGATAATTGGCATGGGCTTCTTACCCGCCCATGGGCTTTTTACCCCGTCTTCTCCTAATGAGAAGGTCAGTTATGTAGTAAAGGTCAGTTGTTTGGTATTATGCAGGAGTCTGTTTCCTTCATTTAAACCCCATTTTGTTCATTAATGATAGAGCACCCCACTGTGATGCAGTTGTGAATTGGTATGTAGGGGAAGACGGGGTAAAAAGCGCATGGGCGGGTAAGAAGCCCACCCCAATTATCTCATGAAATGAAGCAAATTTCAGTCTCATTTTGCCCATGAGACGAGCGTTAATGTCTAGCATTCGTCTCATGGGCAAATTTGACTGAAATTTTCTTTATTTCATGAGATAATTGGGGTGGGCTTCTTACCCGCCCATGCGCTTTTTACCCCGTCTTCCCCTAGTTCTAGTCTGGTTTGATTATTGTGTGCTGGTACCTGTGGTAGGCCTACATGTGGAGGACCTCGAAACCACCCCACCCCACCCCAGTTTAAACAAGTTTACAGAAAAAAGGCACGAAAGTGGGCCGATGATGCAAAACATAGTAGGTCTAGATAAGGACAGGAAAAGGCAAAAGCAGCGAAGTTATAGCGAAGAAAGTTTTGCTGGCAAAGAAGTTCCAGAATGTGGGGAAACTATTTCTGAGCCTCCCGGTATTCCCACAAGGGAGGCTGGGAAGCAATACTTCTTCTGCGTTCCTAGGCCATAATATGGTCCTAACGGGGACACATGTGTCTGGTTTTCAGTATTCACTGGTCTCCTCGCTGTATTCAGCCGACACATTCCGATTTCAGAGGAGTTCAAAGAAGAAAAGTACTTGGACGAGTTGTTTTTGTTTTTTTTTAAGAAAAAGATCGGAGAATGGGCCATTAAGTCAGAAAAATAGTATACAACAGTGAGAAAAGGAAAAGGCAGAGTCAAAGAAAGCAATACATTTGAGGAAGTTGCTATTACAGAACTTCCAGAAGATGGGAGAACTATTCACGCTGAAAGATCTCTCGGTATCCTCCCCTCCCCCCCACACACACACCTCTCCCACAGAGGAGACAAAACTCTGTACTGACCAGTGTTTGTTGTCGTGTGGCAATGACACGTTCAGAAATACCGTGAACAAAGTCACACAACTGGTGGAACTTTCTGCCGTTAGGGGTGAGGGCGTACACCCAGTTCTGATAAACCAACGGATTTCTGTGGACATAGTATGCATTGCTTTTGTTCATAAACATTTTTCTATTTTTGGTGCCAGTCCCCCTTTCAGTCACCAGTATGAAATACTAGGCCAATGGTGGTGTACTACTTCTCTCACACCTTGAAAGGGTGAATACAGTGAAACTCGGTTATTTTCAATTTCGGGATAATTTCAAGTCATTCTAAGGTCCCGGCCAGAGGCCTTCTTTCTATCTGTTGCAAAACTTCAATTCGGTTAATTTCAATTATCGGTTAATTTCAAGTAAAATCTCTGTCCCAACTGAAGCGAAACCCGGTTAATTTCAAGTGCTCGGTTAATTTCAAGTCAACACATTTTTCAAGAGGAGGAGATCGGCTAAATTCAATTTTTTTGCTCGCCTAATTTCAAGT
>CM065693.1:42636946-42648597 GCA_017654935.2 Phymorhynchus buccinoides
CACTGTCTGGATGGCCAACGCCACTGACCACTGGTCCAACATCGTTGGGATTTCTCTGCGCATAGTATTATGCCTATTACGTGGCAGAAAAGACATGAGTTTCGTTCACTGTGTCAGAAGGGAAAAGCGAAAGGCCAGCTCAGGTAATATAAGCACAATCATATACTAAGAGACAATAAAGGCTATAAATCAGAGTTTGTATTATACTTACGAAAGGTTTGTGTTTTCATTATAACTAGCGCAACGCCGAGTACCGGGAACGCCTAGAAACGGTAACGCCTAGTAACGGTAACGCCAAGTACTGGTAACGCTGAGTACAGCAAATTTGAAGCGATTCGGTTAAGAAACGGCGGAGTTATAAGGCCCCGTTTCCCATTGGTGCTGCTCTGAGAGTGACGCGCTCTCCCTAGTAATGGTAACGCCTAGTAATGGTAACGACAAGTACTGGTAACGCTGAGTACAGCAAATTTGAAGCGATTCAGTTAAGAAAAGGCGGAGTTATAAGGCCCAGTTTCCCGTTGGTGCTGCTCTGAGAGTGATGCGCTCTCCCTAGTAATGGTAACGCCTAGTAACGGTAACGCCAAGTACTGGTAACGCTGAGTACAGCAAATTTGAAGCGATTCGGTTAAGAAACGGCGGAGTTATAAGGCCCCATTTCCCGTTGGCGCTGCTCTGAGAGTGACGCGCTCTCTCGATTCTCTTCAAATTTGCTGCCAGGCTTTGCCCCGGCCACAGCAAGCTGACAGCAAATTTGAAGCAATTCGGTTAAGAAACGGCGGAGTTATTTGTGAAAAGGTGAAGCGGCGTATATTGCGCGCGTTTATTACTCGATTCGCTTCCGGTTTGGCACACGATAGTCACTGTCCCCGGTCATCTACCTGCCAAATTCGAAGGCAATCTGTCCAGAAATACCGGAGATACGGGCGCCGAGAGGCCGGTGGATACGCGTTTCGCGCATTTGCCAAACCGCGCAAATGACACAGCCGCCTCGGTTGCCGTTGCCATCGCCCCGTTAGGGCTCACAGCAAATGTGAAGCGATTCGGTCCAAAAACGGCGGAGTTATAAGGCCCGTTTTGTGTTTATGACAGACAGACACACACTTGGCTTTTTACTATATGAATGATGATGATGATTAATTTGGGGCAGTGGGTGGATGCCTCATGCCTCCATACGGGGAGCTGGACGACCCCGCCCCTTCCACGAGTCTCTCCCCGTGGGGATACCGGGGGGGGGGGGGGGGGGGTTCTTTCATAAAAATAGTTCCCCACCTTCTGGAAGTTTTGTGCTTGTAACTTCCTCTAATCTGTCACTCTCTTTGACTCTGCTTTTTTTCTTTTTTTGCTTTACTGTCATCTGCTGTATTTCTGACTTATTGGCCCATTCTCCTGTCTTTTTTTTCTCTCTCAAAAATATCTTCCAAATAAACTTTTCTCCTTTGACTTCTTCCGAAGGAGGAGGAAGAAGAAGAAGAAGAAGGAGGAGGAAGAAGAAGAAGGAGGAGGAGGAGAAGAAGAAGAAGGAGGAGGAGGAGAAGAAGAGGAAGGAGGAGGAGGAGGAAGAAGAAGAAGGAGGAGAAGAGGAAGAAGAAGAAGAAGAGGAGGAGAGGAAGAAGAAGAAGAAGAAGGAGGAGGAAGAAGAAGAAGAAGAAGGAGGAGAAGGAGAGAAGAAGGAGAGGAAGAAGAAGAAGGAGGAGGAGGAGGAGGAAGAAGAAGAAGAAGGAGGAGGATGAAGAAGAAGAAGAAGGAGGAGGAGGAAGAAGAAGAAGAAGAAGAAGAAGAAGGAGGATGAAGAAGAAGAAGAAGGAGGAGGAGAAGAAAAAGAAGAAGAAAGAAGGAAGAAGAAGAAGAAGAAAAAGGAAGAGGAAGAGTGAAGAAGAAGAAGGAGATGAAGAAGAAGAAGGAGGAGGAGGAGGAAGAAGAAGAAGAAGAAGAAGAAGAAGAAGAAGAAGAAGGAGGAGGATGAAGAAGAAGAGAAAGGAGGAGGAGGAAGAAGAGAAGAAGAAAGAAGAAGAAGAAGAAGAAGAAAGAAGAAGAAGAAGAAGAAGAAGAAGGAGGAGGAGGAAGAAGAAGAAGAAGGAGGAGGAGGAAGAAGAGAGGAGGAGGAAGAAGAAGAAGAAGGAGGAGGAAGAAGAAGAAGAAGGAGGAGGAGGAGAAGAAGAAGAAGAAGGAGGATGAAGAAGAAGAAGAAGGAGGAGGGAGAAGAAGAAGAAGAAGAAGGAGGATGAAGAAGAAGAAGAAGGAGGAAGGAGGAGGAAGAAGAAGAAGAAGGAGGAGGAAGAAGAAGGAGGATGAAGAAGAAGAAGAAGAAGGAGGAGTAGGAAGAAGAAGAAGAAGGAGGAGGAAGAAGAAGAATAAGAAGGAGGATGAAGAAGAAGAAGAAGAAGAAGAAGAAGGGGAAGGATGATGAAGAAGGAGAAGGAGAAGGAAGAAAAAGAAGGAGGAGGAAGAAGAGGAAGGGAAGGACGAAACAAAAAAGACGAGAAACAAGCAGATGAGGATTAGGAAAAGGAAGAGGAAGGGCACACACACGTTAGATCCACACTCCGTAATTTCCGTGCGGTGATGAAAAGTGAGTTTAGCGTCCAATCAGTCGTAGACCCTTATGGACGATATTCCCGAAGACAGCAGGGTCTGAAGTTGATGAAATGGCGATGAGACAGTGGTCGAGACGTGGCAGCCGTCGTGGATGATTCCAGTAGCATCGCGGTCCCTTGAACGTTCGGGTTCGCCGTCTGAAACTGGATCATTCAGACAGAGTCCGAGTCTGGGCTTAGGGTGAAATCAGCATCGTCGTCGTGGGAAGCATTGTGAGACAGCCCGTAGGTTGTCGATCTCAATGCCCGCTTCACTTGTCCATGGTTGCTGGTTGCTAACCCCTCTCCCAAAGGCCGTCTTCAGGACCAGCGGGCAGCCTTCTCCGTACCGGGATACTGGTGTCGTCAACACACAGCGGGAGACACAGTTCGAGTCGAACAGTCTCTGCAGGCAGATGTGATTTCTCCCAGTAGAGGCCCTCACCTGCGGTGTACCCGGAGCAGCTACTGGGCATTGATGGCTGCAGGGATCATCCAGGTCATTGTACGTCGCCCCATCCGCGTGCCAAGTTATAAGTCAGCCAACACCCAGGGTGAGGGAGGATGACTATTGACCGTACCGCCCTTTCTGCTGCCTGCCACTCAGCAGAACTTCAAGTGTAGTCTGCCACCCGTACACTCGGAATGGAATGTGCGGAAACCCCATACACTTATATAAGAAATAAGCGGATGGGATTGCGCATGAGTTTCCGCGTGTAATGTGCACACTCTTTTCATATTTCTTACCTCCAGATTTTTTGTTTTACTGATTGCGGCATGGATTTCCGCGCAGAACTTCCGCGTATATGTGCACACAGATGAAGAAGGCGAAAAAGAGGAGGAGGACGAAAAACAAGAAGAAGAAGGACGAAAAAGAAGAAGAAGAACAAGTGCAACTCCGAGCGGCTGCAAAGCATCGCCGAGCTACTCCGAAATCGGAAATGTGTCGGCTGTACACATACATAAAAACGCATAAAAACAGCACGTAACTACATAAAAACGCATGAAAACAGCACGTAACTGAATAGGTTTTTTTATATATAGCCTTGGGGTTCGGGCCCGTCATTTGAGCGCGCGCGATCATGCGCACACGCGCGCACAGAAAAAAATCATGACAACTGTGTTATAGACCATTCATCAAGAAATGTTGTGAAAAAAACTGCATTGAAATAGATGCAAAACTTCGCGAGATATTAGCGATTATGTGTTTCGGGGTTTGAACCCCGTAACTGGCGCGACCTTGACCTTAATGTAAAACTAAATACATCAGTGGATAGCTTGCATCTTGGCAAACTAGTATACCAAATTTGATGATGATAGACTGAATAGTGTTTGAGAAAAACGAACGAATAGCCGGACGGAGGCACGCCGGACGGACGCCGCCGGACGGACGCCGCCGGACGGACGCCGGCCGGACTCCGCCGGACGGACCAGGACAAAAACAATAGTTCTCCGAACCTTCGGCTCGGGGACTAACAAGAAGAACGAAGCAACCCAACAACAACAGCAACAGCACCACCACCAATAACAAAACAAGCCGTTACCTTCTCTGCAAAGTTGACCTTTCCACTTAACTCGCTTGTTTTTCAGGCTAGAAGCAGGTGTCGTGACTCCACAGCAATGTGCCGGATTCTGGAAATGCACCTCGTTTTTATAAACCCACCAGGGGTAGGGGACACTTGACACTGCCTGGCCCTGTTATTTGAGAAGACAGGGGTGGGTTTGGGGTGGGGGTGGGGGTGGGGTGTGTGAGCGAAAGTGAATAATACGTAGATAATGTATGGTGAGAGAGAACAGGGTCGAGTTTCTCTAGATAACGGTCGCCGCGCGAATAACGCTTACGCCAAAACGGGGCCTAAGAAACACCCTAAACGTTTGCTAAGGTCAGATAACTCTTTTAGGTTACTCTTCATATTTGGGGAGAGAGAAAAGGGTTGCTATCATAAGGGAGATAAATCATACCTCTCTGTCAGTTTGTACAAAGTTTTCGATTTCACCCACGTCTATTTGTGTGCAGAAAATTAAATTTGCACTATATTATGCCATCTAACATGATGAAAATTAAGAAAGAGCACTCCAAAACACTTGCGTTTGTTTAATTTGCTAAAATCATCCCATATTTTTTCACAATACTAACTAATATTTGCTGTGGTAAGCTTGTTGTTTTGGTCTTCCATTTGTAAAGTTCAACTCTCGTCACGCGAGATATTATTAAAAAAACCCGGAAGTATTGATATTTCCCATGAACCTTCAAATAGTTTGTCGCTTGCTACCTCGATCACAGCCACAAAACGTTTTCGACAAACGTCGGCAAAAGAGGTGTTTCTTAGTACCGTTTTTGCCGATTTGCGCTCACGCTACGTAACGTTAGCCCTTGCGAAACGGTCCCCAGAATAGGAGAGGCAGGCAAATACAATGGGGTTGAAGGGGGGTGGGGGCTGTGTCTACATGACGAGGCATGAAATGGGTGCAGTAGGTTGAGACTGCTGTTGATTAGGTGCGTTGATTTTTTACATTGCGGTTCATGGTGCACTTAACTTTGGGGCAGCAGCACCGTTATGTATAAAGGCGACTTGCTTCTTTAGAATTCCCACGTTACAAATTTCGAACTGTGTGTGTGTACGTGCGTGCGTAGTTTCATGCGTGCGTGTGAGCACGCGCATGTGTGTATGTGGGTATTTTAATGCGTGCGTACGGGCGCGCGTGCGTGTGTGTATGGGGCGTGTGCGTCTATGTCTCTCTCATACTCACGCACACACACACACGGCCACACACACACAAAACACACACACACGCTCGCGCACATACACACATCCTACACACACTGATTCACTGACAAACAATGTTTACACAGACGCACTGCTCGCACTCGCCCTCTACCCCCCCCCCCCTCCTTTTCCCCTACACACACACACACACTCACACACACCTGCTCCAGAGAGAGAGATGAGAGAGAGAGAGAGAGAGAGAGAGAGAGAGAAAGAGAGAGAGAGAGAGAGAAGGAAGGGGGGGGGAGGGGGTAGTATAATGTGGAACAACTCACATCGTAGATTGCGCAACATAATGCCATTGTGCCCCCCTCCCCATCCACCCAGGTCACACACGAACATCTTCGCATAGCTAATAGGCATATATAAAGGCATGGCATGCACCTAGTGTACTTTCAACTTTGATATTTGTAGCGGTGCATTTAGTAGGTGCATCAGCACGCGTGCATAGAGATTGGCAGTGATCAGCACCGCTACATATCGGCGTATGACATGCTGTCCGGACACAGTGACCTAAATCTGACTAAGTGAAGAGTGGTGTGTGTGTGCGTGCGTGCGCGTGCGTGCGTGCGCGTGCGCGCGCGCGCGTGTGTGTGTGTGTGTGTGTGTGTGTGTGTGTGTGTGTGTGTGTGTGTGTGTGTGTGTGTGCACGCGCGATCCGTGGCGTGCATGCATGCGTACATGCGCTTGTGTATGTGTTTATGTGTGTGTGTGCGTGCGCGTGCGTACGTGGGTGTATGTGTCTGTGTGTATGCGCGTATGCGCGCATGTGTCTGTGTGCGAGCGCTTGTGTGTGTACATTTGTGATTGTGTTGGCATATTAGTCCGCGCGCGCGCGCACGCGCGCGCGTGTGTGTGTGTGTGTGTGTGGTGTGTGCGTGCGCGCGTGTGCGTGTGTGCGTGTGTGCGTGTGTGTGTGTGTGCTGTGTGCGTGCGTGTGCGTGTGGCGTGCGTGTGCGTGTGCGTGCGTCGTGCGCACGCGCAAGAATGCTCACTTCTTTAATTTATCATCACTGTTTATCTTGTTCTCATCAAATGTCAGTGTCAAGTGGGCCAGCCTCGTCACGTACATCTACGGGCTGAGGGGCTAAAAGGGCGTGGTCAGTAGGGCAAGACGGGGTAAAAAGCGCATGGGCGGGTAAGAAGCCCACCCCAATTATCTCATGAAATGAAGCAAATTTCAGTCTCATTTTGCCCATGAGACGAGCGTTAATGTCTAGCATTCGTCTCATGGGCAAATTTTGACTGAAATTTTCTTTATTTCATGAGATAATTGGGGTGGGCTTCTTACCCGCCCATGCGCTTTTTACCCCGTCTTCCCCTACCAAACGAGTGGCAATTTTCAAGGTGGGTTTTAGAAATAGCCTGTGTCTCTAGATGTTAAAAAGGCATGTTAGCAATTAGACCCGAGTAGCTTAATGTACGTTTTTGACCGTTCATTATATGGTGTTGTAAAATAGCTAATTTAGGGGGGTGGGGGTGTTAGATTAATGAATTGTTCTAGTCAACCTAGTGGGTCGATTTAGGCTACTTCAAATGTTGCGTACACATTGCCAAAACCCATACACAAATGCAGAAGAAAAAAGAAAGGTGTTTAACTCTATATGCATAGCACAATATTAAGTATCTCCCTTTCTAAAACAAGAAAACAATAACATAAAAAATAAATTAAAGGTTATATCTTACTCTGCAAAAGCCAGTTTCTATTATTTTAATGCAAAATGTGTTCTAAAATAATCTTTATGATGTCCTCAATACAAATCAGACGAGTTTGTACTGCCCATTGTATTTTATGAATACCTATATCGTTGTAGTGACATTGACACAATAGATGCCTCAATGCACTATGCTATGCAGATGATCATCCTATACACCAAAGTGACTACAAATTGCAGACTACAAAGCCGATCGACATGAACATTGGCAGAATGATTGTCCGTGTAACAAAGATCATGTCTGTTATACCAGTTTGCCTAAAAATCCACCTCTTAACAGATTTAGCGGTCAAAACCAGAATATTTTTGTTGTCACATATCTTCAGTCTTCAGAGCATTCTAAGCTTTCTCTCTCCTGGCCAGCATCAGAAGTCTTAAACTGCTCGGAAGACTCTGAAGTCTGCAGCTGGTGGTTGGTCCTATGCCTGGGATCTGTGTGTCGCATTGTTGCTAGAGTCCTGTTACTGTTGTGTTCTTTTTTGTAGTCCTGTTACTGTTGTGTTCTTTTCTGTAGTCCTGTTACTGTTGTGTTCTTTTCTGTAGTCCTGTTACTGTTGTGTTCTTTTTTGTAGTCCTGTTACTGTTGTGTTCTTTTCTGTAGTCCTGTTACTGTTGTGTTCTTTTCTGTAGTCCTGTTACTGTTGTGTTCTTTTCTGTAGTCCTGTTACTGTTGTGTTCTTTTCTGTAGCCCTGTTACTGTTGTGTTCTTTTCTGTAGTCCTGTTACTGTTGTGTTCTTTTCTGTAGACCTGTTACTGTTGTGTTCTTTTCTGTAGTCCTGTTACTGTTGTGTTCTTTTCTGTAGTCCTGTTACTGTTGTGTTCTTTTCTGTAGCCCTGTTACTGTTGTGTTCTTTTCTGTAGTCCTGTTACTGTTGTGTTCTTTTCTGTAGACCTGTTACTGTTGTGTTCTTTTCTGTAGACCTGTTACTGTTGTGTTCTTTTCTGTAGACCTGTTACTGTTGTGTTCTTTTCTGTAGACCTGTTACTGTTGTGTTCTTTTCTGTAGACCTGTTACTGTTGTGTTCTTTTCTGTAGTCCTGTTACTGTTGTGTTCTTTTTTGTAGTCCTGTTACTGTTGTGTTCTTTTCTGTAGTCCTGTTACTGTTGTGTTCTTTTCTGTAGCCCTGTTACTGTTGTGTTCTTTTCTGTAGTGTTGGTCCTGTTACTGTTGTGTTCTTTTCTGTAGTCCTGTTACTGTTGTGTTCTTTTCTGTAGACCTGTTACTGTTGTGTTCTTTTCTGTAGACCTGTTACTGTTGTGTTCTTTTCTGTAGACCTGTTACTGTTGTGTTCTTTTCTGTAGACCTGTTACTGTTGTGTTCTTTTCTGTAGACCTGTTACTGTTGTGTTCTTTTCTGTAGTCCTGTTACTGTTGTGTTCTTTTCTGTAGACCTGTTACTGTTGTGTTCTTTTCTGTAGTCCTGTTACTGTTGTGTTCTTTTCTGTAGACCTGTTACTGTTGTGTTCTTTTCTGTAGTACCTGTTACTGTTGTGTTCTTTTCTGTAGACCTGTTACTGTTGTGTTCTTTTCTGTAGTCCTTTTACTGTTGTGTTCTTTTCTGTAGCCCTGTTACTGTTGTGTTCTTTTCTGTAGTCCTGTTACTGTTGTGTTCTTTTCTGTAGTCCTTTTACTGTTGTGTTCTTTTCTGTAGCCATGTTACTGTTGTGTTCTTTTCTGTAGTCTGTTGTGTTACTGTTGTGTTCTTTTCTGTAGCCCTGTTACTGTTGTGTTCTTTTCTGTAGACCTGTTACTGTTGTGTTCTTTTCTGTAGTCCTGTTACTGTTGTGTTCTTTTCTGTAGACCTTTTACTGTTGTGTTCTTTTCTGTAGCCATGTTACTGTTGTGTTCTTTTCTGTAGCCCTGTTACTGTTGTGTTCTTTTCTGTTAGTCGTGTTACTGTGTGTTCTTTTCTGCAGTCCTTTTAATGCTAGGTCCCTCTTAGATCATTCATTTGTCCTTTTGACCTTCAGATGTACTTTTTTTTCGTGTTTTGTTGTAGTTTAGTTAGATAGATTAAAAAGTGAAAATTCAAAATTGTCTTCTTTGGTTTATTGTGCATCCCTCATTGTGAAAGCCTACCGAACCCTTCACTCCTTCTCCAAATTCTTTCTCTTAACATCCCTGTTCTAAAGCTAAATACTCTACTTTCCGCAAATCCTAAACTATATACCCGAACCGACACCCTTTCTGTAACTGGGCTACCAAACTAGGATAAGGCTTGAAAGGGTGGTACATGGTTGGGCAGGGAATTAAAGCTCAACAAAAGATCGTGTGTACACCACTTTTTACAGCCGGACGGGCATTATTGTACATTCAAACGAAACTTGTGAATCTACTAAGAAGTGAAATTAACACAAACCTGGGGACCAGTCTATAGACTATAACAGACAAAAAAACAACGACACCCACATACAACACAGGTAAAACGCAGTGTTGCATCACACAACACACACACACAAACACACACACACACACACACAAACACACACACACATCACACACACACACAACACACACACACAAACAAAACATAAGCATAAATAGAACACTTTTTTATAAGGGGGTACAACTTGAACACTAATTGGTGTCAATTTTATCACATTTGCAGACGAACATGGCTCTTCTAACTTCACCAATTCTAGTTAAAATCCATCGAATAGTTCCAACGGTATTGCTTAAAAATATATTTTATTGCTTAATAAACAAGAATATTGTTGGTCGTAATCCGTTAACATTTATTCTTACAATTTTTGAAATGAAATCATCTATGAGAGTGAACATTACGATTTAACAAAATGATTGGAGTTTCACTGACAAAAATTGCAGGTGCAGACCCTTTAAACACAGTGAATGAACAACGCACAATAAATATTTTTACTGTTAGATGGCCGTTATCAAACGCTATGAAACCGTTCCATGACCACCCTTACTTAAAATTATGCTGAATCATAGGGACAATATTTGATGCAAGTATTATCAAATTGTCCTAATAGATTTGGAGATTTTCAAACTTTATGCACTTTCACTTTATTAGTCGTTAAAAAACGTTTATTTTTTAGGGACCATTGTAATCGGCTCCATCAATTCAAAGACACTGAGCTAAGGGGTAACCTACCCGATTTTCACAAAAACTTTTTTTGAACTTAAAACACTATTTGCTATATGTATCAAGTCAACCATTCTAGTTTATGTGCAAGTTACAGTTTTAAAATTCAAAGTAGTTTTGGAGTTATAAGGCCCAAAGAGGAGGGTCGTCATTTTCGGGCATTTTTATACCCTGAAATCCCCGAAAAATGAATTTTTACATGATCAACTTAGCTGCAACCAAACAGCAAAGCAGAGCTAGGAGACAAGATACTGGGTCAGAATGAACATGCAGGAGAAAGAGAAGGCAGCCTTACCTAGTGGAGCTCAATAGGACAGCACAAGGTAGGAATCATTGTTATTTTCTGTCGTCAAAAGTTTTGTTTTTCCGTGCGTGGTTTCTTAAACATCATATTTTGATTAAACTTCACCGATTGCCTTTGCAATTGGCATGCAGATTGCAGGGCCAATACCAAGGCTGGTACTACATTGTTCAATTCTACTGAACCAGAACTGCTTCTTAAGATCATATGTGTGGATCATCATAAAAAAAAAGAGAGTAAAAAAATCTCGGTGCGCGAGCTTTGGATTTACTTTGACAGTAGGGCTAAGATTTTCAGTACCAGCCATTTTTACTGTGTTTACAGCATGCACATAAAAGATTGAAGCACTTGTTTTAAAAATGTTTCAAGAGAGCGATACAAAGTCGGAGTAATTTTTATTTGCTTCCGGCAACATTTAAAAAACACACAATTCTCTCCTATTTCTGTTATCCCAGACTTACAAAAAACATTGCATTAAGAGTGTGGTGTCTTTGGCACTTTCCTGCCAAAATGCATGGCGATATGGACCACTAGAAATAAACACATGCCATTACAATTTGGGTACTGAAATCTGGGTCGGGTCCCCCGACACCATTCATCCAAAAACAGATTAAAATCTACCAGAAATTCAGAGATATTATGAGTAAAAATATTCTGTTTTGACCGTTAAATCCGTTAGTGGTTTGAATTTGGGGTAAACGACATGACTTACCTGATCTTTGTTACACAGCAACAATTCCACCAATGTTCAGGTGATCGGTTTTATATTCTGTTAATTTGTAGTCACTTGGTGTATAGCATAGGGCATAGAGGCATCCATTGTGTCAATCATGTAAATAAACAATTAAAAATCATAACATACAATGGGTGTATGCAAAGTATGTGATTCGTTATTCTATGAAGGACATCATAGAAGAGTATTTTTAGAAACATTGCATTAATAAAAAAAATAAACTGGCTTACGATAAACTATGTTTTATTTTTGTGCTTTTTTCGTTTTAAAAAAGGGAGATAATTGATCTTTGTAATGCATAGAGTTAAGTAACTTTCTTTTTCTTCTGCCACTTTGTATGTAGCTCCTCGGGCAATGTGATGCATAATTTGAAAGCCAAAAAACAACAACCCATAGGGTGACTAGAACAGTTCATAAATCTACCAACCAACCTAAATTGGCTAGCACCATATAA
>CM065693.1:42649097-42656597 GCA_017654935.2 Phymorhynchus buccinoides
GCGGTTAACATGTGTGGACATTGTTGAGATAAATATTTTTTAAGCCAAGGGGCTTCGCTCTTGAGATTATCCAGAGCAATTGTTCTCTTTCTTGTAGGCATACACCCATGCATGCTTCCATCACTTTCAACCTTCCCCCATTCTCGTCTACACAAGTCTCTTCCACCGCACCTTCCATTCAGCCACAAACAAATTATACAGCCACAATTTCCACCACCACATCCGCCATCTACTGATAATTTAGAAACATAAACTACTAGGAGAAGACGGGGTAAAAAGCGCATGGGCGGGTAAGAAGCCCACCCAATTATCTCATGAAATAAAGAAAATTTCAGTCAAAATTTGCCCATGAGACGACATGCTTGAACCTTAACGCTCGTCTCATGGTGCAAAATGAGACTGAAATTTGCTTCATTCATGAGATAATTGGGGGGATTCTTACCCGCCACATGCGTTGTTACCCCGTCTTTCCCCTACTGCTAACTGCTAATTATGACACCTAACAACAGCAGTAGGGTAAGACGTGGTAAAAAGCTCAGGGCGGGTAGACTCCCATGTCAATTATCTAATGAAATAAAGGAGCATTTCAGGTCAAAATATGCCCATGGGACGAATGTAAACATTAACATCGTATCAATCGGCAACATTTCGACTGAAAATTGCTTCATTCATGAGATAATTGGCATGTGCTTCTTACCCGCCCAGGGCTTTTTACCCCGTCTTACCTAGGAGACGCGCGCTGAATCTATGATAGGAAATCAAATCAAAGCGCGCACACACGTTAGCATTCAAACGCATTCGAACCAAAAACGAATGCAAGTGAACACACACGGAACGACATAAATGGAATACAGCAGAAAACAGACTAATGGCAAGAGAGAGAGAGAACAGAGAAACGGAGCTTTAATGACGGGGAACAGGTGGGTTGTGAGGTTAGCTTTGCAATGAGGGAGGGCGGTCGCTGATGTAGAGAAAGAGCGCGTTTGTTCAGGATGTCGGTCCTGAGACAGCAAGAGCCTTGGAAGAAGACTACACCACCAAACATACATCCCCCACCCCACCCCCACACACACACCAACCTACCTGGGCCCCCCGGCAGAAAGGGGATGAAGCGTAACTGTCCTCCTTGGCATTATGCGGCAAGAAACGATCGGGGTCAAAACACCTCGGGCTGGGGCCACACGGTGGGGTTGTGGGAAGGTTGAACACGGCGAGGTGCACATGGTGTACCGGGCAGCGTCACGGCCCTCTGTTTCCAAGACTAGGGTTCCGTCAGAGTTCGAGCCACCGTGGGCACTGGGCAGGAATCGCATGCCTTCCCTTGATCACGATGGTCATGTATTCCAGTGGAGAGGTCCTCCTGTGAGAGGAAGAGAGAGAGACGTGACACAGTATGTTGTTGTAAGAGCATTTGGCTTAGGCTGGTAGATATATATGTTACGGTCAATGTGAACAATTGCCTATGTGAACATTAGGCACAAATTAAATTACCATAATGAAACACTTAGGCAGGAAAATGAACCTAATGTGGAATTAGGCAGCGAATTGCCTAAATGTGGACTTAGGTATGATTGTTGATTATTTGCTTAATGTTAAGTGTCAACAGTCAGGCAGAAAACATTTCTATGTGAAACATTTATGCAGCTCCCATTCGCATGACATGAACAGGCTGCCTAATGTGAGTCTATGTTTATATGGAGAGAGAGACGAGGAGAGAGTGAGTGTGAGAGACAGACAGGCAGATAAAATTAGGACATAGAAGCAGAAATAAGACAAGGTAGAGATCTCAATTAGAAACAGCAATTGAAGGAGAACACACACACACACAAAAAACACAACTTTTGTGAATGACATTAAAAATTGTACACTGTTTACATGACGTTTCCAGTGTTGACAGCGGGAGTTGCCATTTAATTTCCTTTTTTTGGAAACAGCTGCCATCGTCCCCGATGCTACATGAGTGTTACATGTAGGGGGATCAGACGTGCTAAAGAACAGTTAACTACGTAACTGGCATTACTATTTCCCAGTTGAGTAGTTAACTGGTTTATTTTTAACGTTTTGGGAATAAAGGGGGAAAAAATCAACTTAAGTAGCTAACTGGTATGTTATCACGTTTGTGAGACTGATAACATGTACTTCGGAAATCCTGACCGCCAGTACAGCTTTGGCTGTTGCTGTCAAAGGCCCAAGTAGACATACTGGAACGTCTTATGGGTTTATCAGAGTGGTTGGTCGCTTCCATTGAGCTCGGCCCAGCTGTTTCAAGTGGATGCAGAATTGTCCTCCTGACAACCTACAGTGGTACATTCATCTTGTTCCTTTATGATGATGGCCCAAGAGGATTTGTGGGATCTGATGGACCCTACGGTCCACATCTGGTTACACATTGGCCACAGAGGGTATCGCGTTCGCACCGTTGTCAAGGTAACCCGAGTTCGGGACCTGGGTTACAGGGGGATTTTCCTCGCACTCTGCACTAGGCCTTGACGGGTCTGAACGAGGAGTGCTTTCGGTTGAAGAACGATTACACCGAGGTCGTGTCGTGTGCCCCACGCAATCAGTCACAAGTGGAAACCCAGTCGCAACGCCCGAAAACGTTGTCATCTTTGTTCAAAATTTTAACCTTCCTCCCCGTCCCTTCTTCTTCCTCAGTCACAACCAAAGATCGCATGTCAAACGTTTTTTAAAATTGGGTGGCGTGCCTCTGGCTTTGAGCGCTCTCTCCAGGTGGGAGCACGCCGAATTTCCACAGAGACCCCTATGTGAAAATAAAGTACCTACGTACCCGTGTGGTTTGGCACACTATTGGCGGGCCGATTGCCTGATGTGAAAATATTCATCGATGTTTCACATTCAAGCAAAAACACTCTTGCATAATGTGGTGAAATCTTGCCTAATGTTCACAATTTGCCCAATGGGTTAACCATAGCGTAATTTTGACCGGTTTTTTTTTTTTTTTTTTTTTTAAATGGGGGGTATTGTAAAATAGCCAGCAGGCTAAAGTGCCAGTCACAGCTGTTTACCTTACGGCCTATATAATAGTGCTGTTTTTCTTTTTAAAGAAAAACGAAAGAAAATAGAAGAAAGGAAAGAAAGAAAGAAAAACACCGATCAGGATTTATTGGCAGCGAAAATGGTGTATGAATTTTGAATTTTAAATGATAGTGTCTGAGACAGGGACAGGTAGTAGGCCTACAGTCTCACGATTCGATGTCGTCAGAGTGGCGACCTTGCAGGACCCTGTCCACTTCTTGCTGCACTTTGTGTTGGATGTCTGGGTGCTGACACAGCGAGAACAGCGTTCACGATATGGCACTGGCCGTGGTATCGTGACCTGCATTTAATAAACGAGTCTTCTGAATCAATCAATGATGGTGATGAGATGGTGATGATGATGATGTTGACACAGCGAGAACAGCGTCGCACGATATGGCACTGGCCGTGGTATCGTGACCTGCATTAATAAACGAGTCTTCTGAATCAATCAATGATGGTGATGAGATGGTGATTACACAGGCGAGAACATCGTCCGACGATATGGGCACTGGGGACGTGGTATCGTGACCTGCATTAATAAACGAGTCTACTGAATCAATGAGATTATGAATTATGATGCGTGATGATGCTGACAACAGCCGAGAACCGCGGTCACGGTATGGCACTGGCCGTGGTCTCGTGACCTGCATTTATAAACGAGTCTTCTGAGATCAATCAATGATGGTGATGATTCGATGATATTGACACAGCGAGAATAGTCGTTCCAGCGATATGCACTGCCGGGTACGTGACTACATTAATAAACGATGCTTCGGAATCAATGATGAGTGTGATGAGATGATGGTGATGATGATGATGTTTATGATGATTGTTGACACAGCGAAACAGCAGGTTGTACACGAATGAAACTTATCTGGCCGTGTATCGTGAACCTGCATTAGATAAGCGAGTCTTCTGATCAATGATGGTGCTGATGATGTATATGCTGTGAACACAGCGAGAACAGCGTCACGATTAGCAACTGGGCGCGTGTAGTCGTGACCTACATTTATTAAACGATGTCCTTTCTGGGGGGGGGAATCAATCAGATGATGGTGATGAGATATGATGTGGCCTATGATGAATGATGAGATTGATAGATGTGATGATTATTGTTGACACAGCTGAACGCGTCCACGATATAGCATCGTCTGTGTGATCGTGACCTGCTTAATAAACGAGGGAATAAAACAAAGGGGGGAAAGGAGGGGTGGGGGTGGGAGAGAAAAGGAAAGGCTGAGGTAGGAAAAAAACGAAAAGAAAGCGTTTAAGAATTAAGGCGGAAGTGGTGGTGGGTTTCATGGTGAGTGAGCAAGATAGCGGAGAGCGGATGAATGTTTGGGTGTGGTGGGAGAGTTACATATTAGTTAATGTAACATTTATGTTTGATACTTTTATTTAATTTTTTTATTTTTACACGGTGGAAGACAAAGTTTCCATGTGCGTTGCACAATGCCTAATGGACCATAAAAAAACTTATTACCTTTGACTTATGATTTCTTTAAACAAACCAATCCAAACTCTACGATTTTTCAATGGAGGGGGGGGGGGGGTATAGGGGAAGACGTGGTAAAAAGCGCATGGGCGGGGTAAGACGCCCGACGGCCCAATTATCTCATGAACTAAACAAAATTTCAGTCAAATTTGCCATTGGAGACGAACGCTAGTGTTTAGCATTCGTCTCATGGGCAAAATGAGACTGAAATTTGCTTGCCTTTGCATGAGATAATTGGGGTGGGCTACTTATCCTCGCCCATGGCGCTTTTTACCCAGTCTTCCCCTACCCACGTACCCATCCAACGCGCAGGCCAGTTAGTGCTCTAATAGCTATTACCCTGTGTTAGCTTTTGTACCTAATTCTTCCTTGGGAGAATGTCCTCGCATTCTTTCTGTATTTAGAGTGAAGGGTGTCTGCATGGATCACAATCCATCAGCAGTCAAAAGTTAAACTCACCTTCAAACATGAAGGTGTCCACTTCACTGCGAATCTCCAGAGGGCTCATTCCTTCTCCGTTCTCGTCTCTGGCGGTCAGCAGAATGTCCAGAAAGTCCAGGTTGCGTTTCTGTGGGGGGCCTTCTGCTTTCTGCATTTCAATTAAAACCCATTTGTTGAAGATATAGACTGGGCCTACCATACTACGTCTGACGGTTGTTGTTTGGTATTAGGGTAAGACGAGGTAAAATGCCCATGGGCGGGTAAAAAGCCCATGCCAATTATCTCATGAAATAAAGAAAATTTCAGTCAAATTTGCCCATGAGACGAATGCTAAACATTAACACTCGTCTCATGGGCAAAATTGTGACTGAAATTTGCTTCATTTCATGAGATAATTGGCATGGGCTTCTTACCCGCCCATGGGCTTTTTACCCCGTCTTCTCCTAATGAGAAGGTCAGTTATGTAGTAAAGGTCAGTTGTTTGGTATTATGCAGGAGTCTGTTTCCTTCATTTAAACCCCATTTTGTTCATTAATGATAGAGCACCCCACTGTGATGCAGTTGTGAATTGGTATGTAGGGGAAGACGGGGTAAAAAGCGCATGGGCGGGTAAGAAGCCCACCCCAATTATCTCATGAAATGAAGCAAATTTCAGTCTCATTTTTCCCATGAGACGAGCGTTAATGTCTATCATTCGTCTCATGGGCAAATTTGACTGAAATTTTCTTTATTTCATGAGATAATTGGGGTGGGCTTCTTACCCGCCCATGCGCTTTTTACCCCGTCTTCCCCTAGTTCTAGTCTGGTTTGATTATTGTGTGCTGGTACCTGTGGTAGGCCTACATGTGGAGGACCTCGAAACCACCCCACCCCACCCCAGTTTAAACAAGTTTACAGAAAAAAGGCACGAAAGTGGGCCGATGATGCAAAACATAGTAGGTCTAGATAAGGACAGGAAAAGGCAAAAGCAGCGAAGTTATAGCGAAGAAAGTTTTGCTGGCAAAGAAGTTCCAGAATGTGGGGAAACTATTTCTGAGCCTCCCGGTATTCCCACAAGGGAGGCTGGGAAGCAATACTTCTTCTGCGTTCCTAGGCCATAATATGGTCCTAACGGGGACACATGTGTCTGGTTTTCAGTATTCACTGGTCTCCTCGCTGTATTCAGCCGACACATTCCGATTTCAGAGGAGTTCAAAGAAGAAAAGTACTTGGACGAGTTGTTTTTGTTTTTTTTAAGAAAAAGATCGGAGAATGGGCCATTAAGTCAGAAAAATAGTATACAACAGTGAGAAAAGGAAAAGGCAGAGTCAAAAGAAAGCAATACATTTGAGGAAGTTGCTATTACAGAACTTCCAGAAGATGGGAGAACTATTCACGCTGAAAGATCTCTCGGTATCCTCCCCTCCCCCCCACACACACACCTCTCCCACAGAGGAGACAAAACTCTGTACTGACCAGTGTTTGTTGTCGTGTGGCAATGACACGTTCAGAAATACCGTGAACAAAGTCACACAACTGGTGGAACTTTCTGCCGTTAGGGGTGAGGGCGTACACCCAGTTCTGATAAACCAACGGATTTCTGTGGACATAGTATGCATTGCTTTTGTTCATAAACATTTTTCTATTTTTGGTGCCAGTCCCCCTTTCAGTCACCAGTATGAAATACTAGGCCAATGGTGGTGTACTACTTCTCTCACACCTTGAAAGGGTGAATACAGTGAAACTCGGTTATTTTCAATTTCGGGATAATTTCAAGTCATTCTAAGGTCCCGGCCAGAGGCCTTCTTTCTATCTGTTGCAAAACTTCAATTCGGTTAATTTCAATTATCGGTTAATTTCAAGTAAAATCTCTGTCCCAACTGAAGCGAAACCCGGTTAATTTCAAGTGCTCGGTTAATTTCAAGTCAACACATTTTTCAAGAGGAGGAGATCGGCTAAATTCAATATTTTTGCTCGCCTAATTTCAAGTCAACACACTTTTACTGAAATGTTTTACTGAAATGTTTTACCGCAAGATCCTGAACATCTCATACAAAGACCGTACTGTATCATAAATGAGGAAGTCAGGGACAGAATCATTGGACCTCATGACTACCTGCTCACCATCGTCAAGGAAGGAAACTGAAGTGGTACGGACATGTAACGAGATCAAAATGGCCTTGCACAAAAAAGCATCCTGCAAGGCACAATAGCTAAAGGAAGACACAGAGACAGACAGGAAGAGGTGGGAGGCTATTATCCGGGAGAGGACAGGGCTGTTGTTTGTGGGGGGGGGTTTCCCCGCAAATTCACAAAGAGCAGCACATGACCGGGACTGATGGCGGAAGATTTGTCAGGAAGTCATCAGTGGTGCCTCAACAACCCACCCCTGAGTTGAGAGATCAGTGACGATGACGGTGAAACACCATTTCGAAAGTAGAACAGTTTGTATTTCTGGTAAAGTATATAAAAGATACAAGTGTACACTTTCTAAACACATAAATCAATGTGAAAATATCCATACTATAAAAAATTCCTTTCTCACC
>CM065693.1:42659097-42664097 GCA_017654935.2 Phymorhynchus buccinoides
AGAAGAGAAGAAGAAGACGACGACGACGAAGAAAACATAAGAAGAAGAAGAAGAAGAAGAAGACAGAATAAACGAAGAAGAAACGATAAGTTGAACAAGAAAAAAAAATACAACGACAAAAACGAAAACAAGTAAAAGCATGGTTGCGTACGGTGACCAAAGCTTTTGCCTGAACTTTCCATCATAACCTTTAATATAATGGTCACTTCATGAGTCTGAGTCCATCATAGTAGAGCCCTATCTTCAGGCAGACCACAGCCTGAACCTGCACCAAACAGCCTGAATTCAGGCGTCAGGAATACCCACATGCACCCATGCTATATACAGTGGAATCCTTCTAACTCAAAAAACCCAAAACGAACAAACCGGATAACTCAGAAGGACTCACTGGATAACTCACAATAATTTTTTCAGAAGGACTCACTGGTAACCCAGTTAAATCATTTATGAGCTTTAAAAAAAAGTATTTTTAACTCAAAATACTGGCTATCTCAAAATAAAAAAAATCAGTCCCTTAAATTTTGACGTAAGCGATTTCCACTGTATGTCCATCTGACTGACCAGCAGCAGGTCGCAGGCCCGGTTGCTGATGATGTTGTAGGGCTTGAGGATGTTGAAGTGGAAGGCGGGGGTCAGCAGACGACGTGACCGCTGCCACCTGGCTCCCCGGGCGATCAGCAGACCCTCTCCTAACCACGGTATGGCGTTGTCGTAGTTCCATGGTTTGGGACCTATCAGTATAATTATGTTAGTAAACATGAGAGTTCTACAAAAGTTCCAGACTTACCAGCATCCACAGACATAGTAATTGTACAGTTTGAGACCTACGATTATCATTGCCCGTACCATTATCCACAGACATAGTAATTGTACAGTTTGAGACCTACGATTATCATTGCCGGTACCATCATCCACAGACATAGTAATTGTACAGTTTGGGACCTACGATTATCATTGCCCCTACCAGCATCAACAGACATAGTAATTGTACAGTTTGGGACCTACGATTATCATTGCCCCTACCAGCATCAACATAGTAATTGCACAGTTTGGGACCTCAATGCCCCTACCATCATCCACGGACATAGTAATTGTACAGTTTGGGACTTACGAATATCATTGCCCCTACCAGCATCAACATAGTAATTGCACAGTTTGGGACCTCAATGCCCATACCATCATCCACGGACATAGTAATTGTACAGTTTGGGACTTACGAATATCATTGCCCCTACCAGCATCAACATAGTAATTCTACAGTTTGGGACCTCAATGCCCCTACCATCATCCACGGACATAGTAATTGTACAGTTTGGGACTTACGAATATCATTGCCCCTACCAGCATCAACATAGTAATTGTACAGTTTAGGACCTACGAATATCATTGTACCTTTGGGACCGAATATCATTGCCCCTACCAGCATCAACATAGTAATTCTACAGTTTAGGACCTACGAATATCATTGCCCCTACCAGCATCAACATAGTAATTGTACAGTTTGGGACCTACGAATATCACTGCCCCTACCAGCATCAACAGACATAGTAATTGTACAGTTTGGGACCTACGAATATCATTGCCCCTACCAGCATCAACAGACATAGTAATTGTACAGTTTGGGACCTACGAATATCATTGCCCCTACCAGCATCAACATAGTAATCTTACAGTTTGGGACCTACGAATATCATTCTCCCTAACGTCAGAATGGCTGTAATTATTAATATTATCATTGGTTGAGTCTTGACACTAGCTGAAAGTTGGGGCCGATAGTGAAAAGAGACTGAAAGTGCTTATATAGATATATATCTTGTGCAAGACGTCTTTACTATAGATACATAACAGTCCAGGTGTTCAGAATAGCGGTGGGTGTCAAAGTAGGATGCAGTCGCATGGACTCAATGGACATAAAGCAAACACACAGTTCTTTTTCTTCTTCTGCGTTCCCAGCCCCTAAGGCCACAATGAGTAAGGTGCGTGTGTGTCCGGTTAGTTTTCACTGGCCTCTCCGCTGCATACAGCCAACATATCCGATTTCGGAGGAGCTCAAAGGAAAACAATATTGAAAAGATGTTTTGAAAAAAAGGCAAGAGAAAGGGTCAATAAGTCAGAAAGATAGTAGATGTCAGAAAGGAAAGGGAAAAGGCAGAGTAAAGGAGAGCGACAGAATAGAGGACGTCACAAGCACATAACTTCCAGAAGGTGGGGAACTATTTGTACGAAAGACCCCCCGGTATCCCCACAGGGAGAGACTCGTTGAGGGGGCGGGGTCGTCCGGCTCAAACACAGTAATTTCAGGGCTTGGGACCAGCTAGCAATGATCAGTACAGACGATACAGTATCGTGTGATGCATAACAAAGGACATAAGCGAATCAGTGCAACCAACAAATACAGGAAGAGACAAGGCCGGGGAGGGGCCTGCTCGGTTACAATGAAACACATAAATCATACAACAATTCCAGGGAAGATATGAGCACGTTTCAAAGCGTTTGTGAAGGTGGGTGGAGGGGTTCAGTTCACAACACAAATTGCTATGAAAATCTATTGACAGGCATAACCAATATTAGGTTAGGCTAGGTTTGGTTAGGTTAGGTTAGGTTAGGTTAGGTACATTATAGTCACAGAGGCTTCTCTGTGAAATTCGGGTTGCTCTCACCTGGAGAGCGCGTCGCAGCCAGAGGCGCGCCACCCATTTAAAAAAAAAAAATTTTGCATGCGATTTTTGTGTGACTGATGAGGAAGGAAGGAGGGGGGGGGGGGGGGGGGGGGGGGTGGGGGGGGGGTGGGGGGGTAAATTTTGACCAAATGACAACTTTTTCGTTGCCACTGGGTTTAACGTGTGCTAAGTGCATGAGCACACGGGACCTCGGTTTATCGTCTCATCCGAAAGACTCCACGTTCAGACCGCAAGGCCTAGTGCAAAATGAGAGGAAAAATCCCCTGTACCCAGGTTCGAACTCGGGTTTACTTGACACGAAGCGAACGCGCTACCACTGTGCCACTCTACACTGGTTTGTGTTAGTCTGGTGTTAGTATCTTTTTTGTATAGCTTGAAATTATGGCCACGGGTTCTATCACCCTCACAAAGAGTTGCAATGCAAGGCTGCTTTACCTCTCCTCACGCGTGTGTCTGGATTCAGTTATTGTATTTTTTGCACAGTGGCCTGTGTCTGAAGCTCAGGTTATCAAAACTTGAAGAGCAACCATAATTTCAAACTATACAAAAAAGATACTAACACCAGACTAACACAAACCTTTTTTACTGACAGAGTAATAAATGCATGGAATAACCTTCCTGATGAAGCAGTTAATGCAAAGTCATTAAATTCGTTCAAAAATATCATAGACAAGTTTTTACAAAACAAAATGTATTCAGTTAATAATATACAGATTTAAATGAATAAAACACAGATGCCTTAGTAGTCATCAGTGAATGAAGCCAAACCTAACAAAAATCAAAAACATATTTAGAGGGCAAAAGGCTAAAACAAAATAGCCTATAGTGCCATTAATGCTACGCTATGCTATGCTATGCTAACAGTCACGTACCAGCAGTTTTGAGCAGAGCTCGCAGGGTGTCGGGGTGGTGGAGAAACACGGAGGCTCTGAAGGGACCGTTCCACATTCGAAAGAACTTGGGGAACCTACAGGTCATGTCTGCCATGTAACGCAGTCTGCCTTCTGGCGACAGCTTTCTGAGCTGTTTGAGGAACATTGAATTTTTTTTTTTTTTTTAAAGACACAAGAACATAAATGATATTTTAAAAGAAAAATCCTTTCAGCGATTTTCTGAATTATTCGGTCAGTTCGAAGCAATTCCTTTCCCAAAACAAACATTCTTGATTAGAAATATTATGTCTATTAATTTGTGTTCGAGAAAATTAGATCAATGACGAAGAGATTTTTTTTTAAAATCGGTTCATGTAGGCCCGTAACTCACAGTACATAAGCCTGTTCATTTTTTCATCAGTAATCTAACAACTGTTTGTGGAGACATTCTTTGAAAAGAAAAGTGTCCACCCTTAGCTTACCCCCCCCCCCCCCCTCCTCGCGTGGGCCTCCCGGGGATAAGGGGGTCTTTTGTACAAATAGTCCCTTCACTTCTGGAAGTTCTCTGCTTGTTGTAAGTTCCTCTGTCTGTCACTCTCTTTTACTCTGTCTTTTCCGTTTGCTTACTGTCATCTACTATGTTTCTGCCTTACTGGTGAATTCTACTGCCTTTGTTTTCAGAAACCCTTGCAAAGATTTCTTCCAGTCGGAGACGGACATGCTGGGCCTAACTATTTCTTAGTTCAGGCGCATAAGGGCAGCATGACGCATCTGCGCTCATATGACAGGAAACTGTCTGAGCAATCGACAACAAAGAAGAAGAAGAACCTTATTTCCAAGTCCACAATCTATTTCTATTTACCCCACTCTTATACATTTTCATTTAACAGCATTATCTTTACGGGAAAGCAGTCGTAGTATAAAAAAAAGAAGAAAAAAAAGAGCAAATGAAAGAAATTAAATTTTTTTTGCTGTGCAAGCATATCATTTACAAAACACTTAAGATATCAAGTGGTTGTATATTTTGAACATTCAATTTACATGACGTATTGCATCTTGTTGAATGTCATTTAAGTGTCAATATCATAATAGGGGAAGACGGGGTAAAAAGCGCATGGGCGGGTAAGAAGTCCACCCCAATTATCTCATGAAATAAAGAAAATTTCAGTCAAATGAGACGAATGCTAGACATTAACGCTTCGTCTCATGGGCAAAATGAGACTGAAATTTGCTTCATTTCATGAGATAATTAGGGTGGGCTTCTTACCCGCCCATGCGCTTTTTACCCCGCTCCCCTACAGTTGGAAATAAGCAGCCTTATGGTACACTCGATTTTGAAAGCTCAGACCCAAAACAAATCAAGAAAATAAAACGTTAGTTTTGGGAAAAAAAATTCTGTTTGAATTATTATGCTAACAATAAAATGTGATAAATGATAATATTCCCC
>CM065693.1:42666597-42671597 GCA_017654935.2 Phymorhynchus buccinoides
AGCGCAACTCCGAGTACCGGTAACGCCTAGAAACGGTAACGCCTAGTAACGGTAACGCCAAGTACTGGTAACGCTGAGTACAGCAAATTTGAAGCGATTCGGTTAAGAAACGGCGGAGTTGCAAGGCCCCGTTTCCCATTGGTGCTGCTCTGAGAGTGACGCGCTCTCCCTAGTAATGGTAACGCCTAGTAATGGTAACGACAAGTACTGGTAACGCTGAGTACAGCAAATTTGAAGCGATTCAGTTAAGAAAAGGTGGAGTTATAAGGCCCAGTTTCCCGTTGGTGCTGCTCTGAGAGTGATACACTCTCCCTAGTAATGGTAACGCCTAGTAACGGTAACGCCAAGTACTGGTAACGTTGAGTACAGCAAATTTGAAGCGATTCGGTTCAGAAACGGCGGAGTTATAAGGCCCCATTTCCCGTTGGCACTGCTCTGAGAGTGACACGCTCTCTCGATTCTCTTTAAATTAGCTGCCAGGCTTTGCCCTGGCCACAGCAAGCCTGACAGCAAATTGGAAGCAATTCGGTTAAGAAACGGCGGAGTTATTTGTGAAAAGGTGAAGCGGCGTATATTGCGCGCGTTTATTACTCGATTCGCTTTCGGTTTAGTACACAGATAGTCACTGTCCCCGGTCATCTACTTTCCAAATTCGAAGGCAATCTGTCCAGAAATAACGGAGATACGGGCGCCGAGAGGCCGGTGGATACGCGTTTCGCGCATTTGCCAAACCGCGCAAATGACACAGCCGCCTCGGTTGCCGTTGCCATCGCCCCGTTAGAGCTCACAGCAAATGTGAAGCGATTCGGTCCAAAAACGGCGGAGTTATAAGGCCCGTTTTGTGTTTATGACAGACAGACACACACCTGGCTTTTTACTATATGAATGATGATGATGATTAATTTGGGGCAGTGGGTGGATGCCTCATGCCTCCATACGGGGAGATGGACGACCCCGCCCCTTCCACGAGTCTCTCCCCGTGGGGATACCGGGGGGGGGGGGGGGGGGGGTGGGGGGGGGGGGGGGGGGGGGGGGGGGGGGGGTGGGGGGGGGGGGGGGGGTGGGGGGAGGGGGGGGGGGGGGGGGGGGGGGGGGTTCTTTCATAAAAATAGTTCCCCACCTTCTGGAAGTTTTGTGCTTGTAACTTCCTCTAATCTGCTACTCTCTTTGACTCTGCCTTTTTCCTTCGCTTACTGTCATCTGCTGTATTTCTGACTTAGTGGCCCATTCTCCTGTCTTTTTTTTCTCTCCAAAATAGTCTTCCAAATAACTTTTCTCCTTTGACTTCTTCCGAAGGAGGAGGAAGAAGAAGAAGAAGAAGGAGGAGGAGGAAGAAGAAGAAGAAGAAGAAGGAGGAGGAGGAGGAAGAAGAAGGAGGAGGAGGAGGAAGAAGAAGAAGAAGAAGAAGGAGGAGGAAGAAGAAGGAAGGAGGAGGAGGAGGAAGAAGAAGAAGAAGAAGAAGGAGGAGAAGAAGAAGAAGGAGGAGGAGGAGGAAGAAGAAGAAGAAGAAGAAGGAGGAGGAAGAAGAAGAAGAAGAAGAAGAAGGAGGAGGAGAAGAAGAAGAAGAAGGAGGAGGAGGAGGAGGAAGAGAAGAAGAAGAAGAAGAAGAAGAAGAAGAAGAAGAAGAAGAAGAAGAAGGAGGAGGATGAAGAAGAAGAAGAAGAAGAAGGAGGAGGAAGAAGAAGAAGAAGGAGGAGGAGGAGGAAGAAGAAGAAGAAGAAGAAGAAGAAGGAGGATGAAGAAGAAGAAGAAGAAGGAGGAGGAGGAAGAAGAAGAAGGAGGAGGAAGAAGAAAAAAGAAGAAGAAGGAGGAGGAAGAAGAAGAAGAAGAAAAAGGATGAGGAGGAAGAAGAAGGAGGAGGATGAAGAAGAAGAAGAGGAGGAGGAGGAGAAGAAGAAGAAGAAGAAGAAGGAGGAGGATTAGAAGAAGAAGAAGGAGGAGGAGGAAGTAAGAAGAAGAAGAAGAAGAAGAGAGGGAGAAGAAGAAGAGAAAGAAGGAGGATGAAGAAGAAGAAGAAAGGAGGAGGAGGAAGAAGAAGAAGAAGGAGGAGGAGGAAGAAGAAGAAGAGAAGGAGGAGGAGAAGAGAAGAAGAAGAAGAAGGAGGAGGAATGAGAAGAAGAAGAAGGAGGAGGAGGAAGAAGAAGAAGAAGAAGGAGGATGAAGAAGAAGAAGGAGGAGTAGGAAGAAGAAGAAGGAAAAAGGAGGAGGAAGAATAAGAATAAGAAGGAGGATGAAGAAGAAGAAGAAGAAGAAGAAAGAAGAAGAAGAAAGAAGAAGAAGAAGGGGAAGGATGATGAAGAAGAAGAAAGGAGAAGGAAGAAAAAGAAGGAGGAGGAAGAAGAGGAAGGGAAGGACGAAACAAAAAAGACGAGAAACAAGCAGATGAGGATTAGGAAAAGGAAGAGGAAGGGCACACACACGTTAGATCCACACTCCGTAATTTCCGTGCGGTGATGAAAAGTGAGTTTAGCGTCCAATCAGTCGTAGACTCTTATTGGACGATATTCCCAATGACAGCAGGGTTGAAGTTGATGAAATGGCGATGAGACAGTGGTCGAGACGTGGCAGCCGTCGTGGATGATTCCAGTAACATCGCGGTCCCTTGAACGTTGGGGTTCGCCGTCTGAAACTGGATCATTCAGACAGAGTCCGAGTCTGGGCTTAGGGTGAAATCAGCATCGTTGTCGTGGGAAGCATTGTGAGACAGCCCGTAGGTTGTCGATCTCAATGCCCGCTTCACTTGTCCATGGTTGCTGGTGGCTAACCCCTCTCCCAAAGGCCGTCTTCAGGACCAGCGGGCAGCCTTCTCCGTACCGGGATACTGGTGTCGTCAACACACAGCGGGAGACACAGTTCGAGTCGAACAGTCTCTGCAGGCAGATGTGATTCCTCCCAGTAGAGGCCCTCACCTCCGGTGTACCCGGAGCAGCTACTGGGCATTGATGGCTGCAGAGATCATCCAAGTCATCGTACGTCGCCCCATCCGCATGCCAAGTCAGCCAACACCCGTGGTGAGGGGGAGGATGACTGCGCCGCCCTTTCTGCTGCCTGCCACTCAGCAGAACTTCAAGTGTAGTCTGCCACCCGTACACTCGGAATGGAATGTGCGGAAACCCCATACACTTATATAAGAAATAAGCGGATGGGATTGCGCATGAGTTTCCGCGTGTAATGTGCACACTCTTTTCATATTTCTTACCTCCAGATTTTTTGTTTTACTGATTGCGGCATGGATTTCCGCGCAGAACTTCCGCGTATATGTGCACACAGATGAAGAAGGCGAAAAAGAGGAGGAGGACGAAGAACAAGAAGAAGAAGGACGAAAAAGAAGAAGAAGAACAAGTGCAACTCCGAGCGGCTGCAAAGCATCGCCGAGCTACTCCGAAATCGGAATGTGTCGGCTGTACACATACATAAAAACGCATAAAAACAGCACGTAACTACATAAAAACGCATCAAAACAGCACGTAACTGAATAGTTTTTTTATATATAGCCTTGGGGTTCGGACCCGTGATTTGAGCGCGCGCGATCATGCGCACACGCGCGCACAGAAAAAATCATGACAACTGTGTTATAGACCATTCATCAAGAAATGTTGTGCAAAAAACCGCATTGAAATAGATGCAAAACTTCGCGAGATATTAGCGATTATGTGTTTCGGGGTTTGAACCCCGTAACTGGCGCGACCTTGACCTTAATGTAAAACTAAATACATCAGTGGATAGCTTGCATCTTGGCAAACTAGTATACCAAATTTGATGATGATAGACTGAATAGTGTTTGAGAAAAACGAACGAATAGCCGGACGGACGGACGCCGGACGGACGCGGACGGACGCCGACGGACGCCGCCGGACGCCGCCGGACGGACCAGGACAAAAACAATAGTTCCCCGAACCTTCGGCTCGGGGACTAACAAGAAGAACGAAGCAACCCAACAACAACAGCAACACCACCAATAACAAAACAAGCCGTTACCTTCTCTGCAAAGTTGACCTTTCCACTCAACTCGCTTGTTTTTCAGGCTAGAAGCAGGTGTCGTGACTCCACAGCAATGTGCCGGATTCTGGAAATGCACCTCGTTTTTATAAACCCACCAGGGGTAGGGGACACTTGACACTGCCTGGCCCTGTTATTTGAGAAGACAGGGGGGTGGGGTTTGGGGTGGGGTGTGGGGGTGGGGTGTGTGAAGCGAAAGTGAATAATACGTAGATAATAGATGGTGAAGAGAGAACAGCGTTGAGTTTCTCTAGATAACGGTCGCCGCGCGAATAACGCTTACGCCAAACGGGGCCTAAGAAACACCCCAAACGTTTGCTAAGGTCAGATAACTCTTTTAGGTTACTCTTCATATTTTGGGGAGAAAGAAAAGGGTTGCTATCATAAGGGAGATAAATCATTCCTCTCTGTCAGTTTGTACAAAGTTTTCGATTTCACCCACGTCTATTTGTGTGCAGAAAATTAAATTTGCACTATATTATGCCATCTAACACGATGAAGATTAAGAAAGAGCACTCCAAAACACTTGCGTTTGTTTAATTTGCTAAAATCATCCCATATTTTTTCACAATAGACTAATATTTGCTGTGGTAAGCTTGTTGTTTTGGTCTTCCATTTTTAAAGTTCAAGTCTCGTCTCGTCACGCGAGATATTTTTTAAAAAAGCCGGAAGTATTGATATTTCCCATGATCCTTCAAATAGTTTGTCGCTTGCTACCTCGATCACAGCCACAAAACGTTTCTGACAAACGTCGGCAAAAAGAGGTGTTTCTTAGTACCGTTTTTGCCGATTTGCGCTCACGCTACGTAACGTTAGCCCTTGCGAAACGGTCCCCAGAATAGGAGAGGCAGGCAAATACAATGGGGTTGAAGGGGGGTGGAGGCTGTGTCTACATGACGAGGCATGAAATGGGGGCAGTAGGTTGAGACTGCTGTTGATTAGGTGCGTTGATTTTTTTTACATTGCGGTTCATGGTGCACTTAACTTTGGGGCAGCAGCAC
>CM065693.1:42676597-42713791 GCA_017654935.2 Phymorhynchus buccinoides
CACCCTATACACCAAAGTGACTATAAATTGCAGACTACAAAGCCGATTGACATGAAAATTGGCAGAATGATTGTCTGTGTAACAAAGATCATGTCTGGTATGCTAGTTTACCTAAAAGTCCACCACTAACAGATTTAACGGTCAAATCCAACATATTTTTGTGGTCAAATATCTTCAGTCTTCAGAGCATTCTAAGCTTTCTCTCTCCTGGCCAGCATCAGAAGTCTTAAACTGCTCGGAAGACTCTGAAGTCTGTAGATGGTGGTTGGTCCTATGCCTGGGATCTGTGTGTCGCATTGTTGCTAGAGTCCTGTTACTGTTGTGTTCTTTTGTGTAGTCCTGTTACTGTTGTGTTATTTTCTGTAGTCCTGTTACTGTTGTGTTCGTTTTTGTAGTCCTGTTACTGTTGTGTTCTTTTCTGTAGTCATGTTACTGTTGTGTTCTTTTTTGTAGTCCTGTTACTGTTGTGTTCTTTTCTGTAGCCCTGTTACTGTTGTGTTCTTTTCTGTAGCCCTGTTACTGTTGTGTTCTTTTTTGTAGTCCTGTTACTGTTGTGTTCTTTTCTGTAGCCCTGTTACTGTTGTGTTCTTTTCTGTAGCCCTGTTACTGTTGTGTTCTTTTCTGTAGTCCTGTTACTGTTGTGTTCTTTTCTGTAGCCCTGTTACTGTTGTGTTCTTTTCTGTAGTCCTGTTACTGTTGTGTTCTTTTCTGTAGCCCTGTTACTGTTGTGTTCTTTTTGTAGTCCTTTTAATGCTATGTTCCTTTCTTATGATCCTTTCATTTTGTCCTTTGACCTTTTATATTACTTTTTTTTCTTGTTTTGTTGTAGTTTAGTAGATTGATTAAAAAGTGAAAATTCCAAATTGTCTTCTTTGGTTTATTGTGCATCCCTCATTGTGAAAGTCTACCGAACTCCTTCATCCTCTCCAATTCTTTCTTCTTAAAATCCCTGTTCTCTAACTTATTCTATCTTTTCTATCAAATCCTAACCTATCTACCCCGAACCCGACACCCTTTCTGTAACTGTGCTACCCCACTAGGGTAGGTCTGAAAGGGTGGTTTACATGGTTTGGGCCAGGGACTTAAAGCTTCAACAAAGATCGTGTGTACACCCCCTGTTTACAGCCGGACTGTGGCCTATTGCACATTCAAACCAAACTTGTGAATCTACGAAGAAGTGAATTTCACACAACCTGGGGACACACGTCTATAGACTCGTAACAGACAAAAAAAACAACGACACCCACATACAACACAGGTACAAACGCTTAGGTGTTGCATACACACACACACACACACACACACACACACACACACACACACACACACACACACACCACACACACACACACACACACACACATAAGCATAACTAGTACACTTTTTATAAGGGTGTACAACTTGACCACTGATTGTGTCCATTTTTATCACATTTGCAGACGCACAGGCTCTTCATAACTTCACCAGTTCAGTTTAAAGATCCATCGAATAGTTCCAACGGTATTGCTGAAAAATATATTTATTGCTTAAAAAAAGATATATTGTTGGTCGTTAAATCCGTTAACATTTTATTCTTACAATTTGTGAAATGAACATCTATGAGAGTGAACATTAAGATGCAACAAAATGATTGGAGTTTCAATGACAGACATTGCGGTGCAGACCCTTTTAAACTAAAGTGAATGAACAACGAAAAATAATTTTTTTACTGTTATATGGCCGTTGTCAACCGCTATGCAAACCGTCTCCATGACCACCATTACTTAAAATTATGCCGAATCATATTTTGACAATATTTGATGCAAGCTATTATAAAATTGTCCTAATATATTTTGAGATTTTCAACACTTTATGCCACTTTCGTTTCAGTCCATTTACAGGGCTATTAAAGCAGGCTTGCGTTGAATAAACTACATTAAGGCTTTTAGAGCTATGCGCCCTGTGATTGCTATAGCCTATACAGTAGATTATGTTCTTTAACAGTTAAAGTGTACAGAATGACCGAACCGCCATCTTGGCCGCCATTTTGAAATAATGAGCTGGAAGATCTTGCCTCTGTTAAAAAAATGTAAGCTACACATATGGACATAACTTAATGCAAAAAGGGTTATGTTCAAAACCGGAAGTGTTGTATAACCTTCAAATCTGCAAAATCCAGGGTTAGGATCAGCCTAGTGTTGTGTGTGTGTGTGTGTGTGTGTGTGTGTGCGTGTGTGTGTGCGTGTGCGTTGTGCGTGTGCGGTGCGTGCGTGCGCGCGCGCGCGTGTGCGCGTGCGTGTGCGTGTGTGCGTGCGTGCGTGTGCGCGCGCGTGTGTGTGTGAAGAGGAAAGAGGGAGATAGGGAGTGTGTTTGTTGAGTGTGTGCAAGTGCGCATGTGTGCCTACTAGTGTTTTTGTTTGCATATGGGTTTGTTGTATCATTACAGATCTTTTTGCAAAATGTGTATTTTTGCATTTGTGCACCCGTGCTTCTGAGCATGGTGCATTTATCACTCACATGTTGGCATCAATACTAGTATGCTCCTTAATGACATGATTTGAGTTAAAGAAAAGTAGTCTCCCTCCATGCTTGTGTTTGAGTATTTTTTCCTATGTCGCCATAAACATTTTCAGTTTTCCTTAAGATGCAAATTAGGTGAGGTTTTGGCATTGTTGCTTTATTAAGGTCAAAGTGCTCTGGGTCAAATATAATTGTAAATGCAAGATTTTTGTGTAAAATTTCAGCTGTGATATTTACGCTTATCAGTGTTGTTGTTGACATACCCTGGCTAAAAGACTCCAGGGATCATCCAAACAGCCGAGGCACTTGAACACTAGGGTACAAATGCATAAGCTAGGGATGAGAACATTACGCGTGTGATTGTCTTTGATTACCCCGCCACGTGGGCAGCCACACTCCGTCTTCGGGGGATTTTGGAGACTGATGATGTTATGCTAGGACTTTGTCACGGTTGAAGACAATCCCTGTATAACTATGCATAGCATAACAACATTTTGATGTAGCCTTGGTGTTCTAGCCTATGTTAATTGGTCTGACACAGCCTTAAGCCAAGGCGGGGCTCGTCAGTGAAGTGTTGCTATCAATCTGAGGAAGGATCTGCAGCATTCATCTCGAGTGATGGACTTGAGTGTTTTTGGTTCATGCTTACTAAACATTTTTTTGTTCATAGTAAATGTACCTCTGGAAACGGGTCGAAGATGAATATTATTAGCAGCAATATTTGTGTGTGTGTGTGTGTGTGTGTGTGTGTGTGTGTGTGTGTGTGTGTGTGTGTGTGTGTGTGTGTGTGTGTGTGTGTTCTGTGTCTATGTGTGTATGTTTAAACAGGACGTCTGTGGGAGAAATGAGTAGATAGATTTTATATACTTGTACCTTTGAGGTTGAACATGGATGCATTTAAAAAAATGAACATAGGAAAACCAGGCTAAAGTCAGAAATTATCACTTTTTGACGTTTTTATATAATCTGAAAATATACATTCTACAGACGGAAAAGCAAAAAACAATTGATCTATCTGGCATAGTCTTTTTTCTATAATTTTTTAAAGTTGACAAAATACACAGAATCAAGTATAACTAAGCTACCTGTTTTTGTGCATTGCTAAGAATGTCTCTCAGCGACTTTAGCCGGGTTTTCCTATACTATGACAGGTAAGGGGGTATAGTACATCCAAATAAAAACAAGTAAAGAAAAAAAACCAAGAGGAAAAGAAGCATGATGTTTTCATCAAGTACATCAAGCATGAAGGAATTTGATCTCTCTCTCTCTCTCTCTCTCTCTCTCTCTCTCTCTCTCTCTCTCTCTCTCTCTCTCTCTCTCTCTCTCTCTCTCTCTCTCCTCCCAGGTGCGTGTGGGTCTGTCTGTTTATGTTCTGGTCATATTCAGACAAGTGCAGCAACTTTCATACACGTCCAAGCGATAGGCCTGGCGAACGACAAGAAAGAGTTCTTTTATGATGCTCTTTATTTTGATTAACCTTTACCAGACTTCCTGGGTCGCCCACGACCCATAGACACACAAATGACTTAATATCTCAGGGACTATTGGGACTATGATAATAACATTTTAGGTGGGTTTTTTAAAAACATTGTTTGGCATATGTCAGCAAAGTTTGGAGCCAATAGAGTAAAAACTAAAGTAATAATCAGATATGTCATTTTAACATACTTCTCCCATGTAACGCGGGTCACGGAGGACCCATACTTTAAAGAGCAGAAATATGTCACTGCAGTGCATTGAGTATGGGTCGTGGAGAGACCCGCGCCATCTGGAGAAGTATAAACACATGGTGACTCTTTGACGAGTATGGGTCCTGGAGAACCCGCATCATCTGGAGAGGGATAAATACTGTTAAAATGCATGTACAAATCTGTGGGTACGAGGAGACCCGCATCATCTGGAGAAGCATAATCACAAGCAACATCTGGTAAAGTGCGTATTCAATGCTAATAAGCCGGAATTGTGTGTTTTTCACTTCTTTTACTTATATACAGTCTTGTTATTTGTATTAAAAAAAAGAATAGAAAGAAAGAAGGAAAGAAAGAAGGAAAAAGACAATTCGATTTTAAAAAGGGTCAAATGAAATTTGAATATTGATGCAATGTTGACTCAACATGCAATCAGCTTGATGCAATTCAGTCATCTGTGTTTCCGGTAGAGCTCATTTACCATCAGGAAGAACGTTTAAGTGATTTTCAGCATTTTTCACTTGAACTTTACCAATTCCCAAACCTTTCATCTACAAAAGTAACAGTGTGCAAGTATGCATCAATACTCATACACAGGCAAACAGGAGAGAGAGAGAGAGAGAGAGAGAGGAGAACGAGAGAGAGAGAGAGAGAGAGAGAGAGAGAGAGAGAGAGAGAGAGAGAGAGAGAGAGAGAGAGAGAGAGATGAAAGTTTTATTCACAAAAAAAGCCAAAGCCCCATAGAGAGAGACAGAGGCAGAGAGAGAGAGAGAGAGAGAGAGAGAGAGAGAGAGAGAGAGAGAGAGAGAGAGAGAGAGAGAGAGAGAGAGAGAGAGAGAGAGAGAGAGAGAGAGAGAGAAACCCACTGGAAACTATTTTTCTAGGGTGAAGATTTTAAGCGAAGCTTATTACAATCTGTGTGAGAGGGAGAGAGAGAGAGAGAGAGACAGTTAGAGAGAGACAGACAGACAGAGAACCAATAGTCTAATGTAAAGAACAAAAATGCACCAATATCGTCCCACCATTATTGCCAAACCTGTTTAATAGGCTAATGGACATGAAGTGAGAGTTGGGGTTGGGGTTGGGGGGCAGATAGTGAAGGACCAGAGACTGTCTTTCAAACATACACATTGTATGAACCTGTTTCATTCGATCTGCTCACATTTCGCTTTCCATGCAGAACTAATGGCAAACAAGTAGCATTATACCCAACTCCTTCCGTTTCACACAGCCAAACACCATTCAACCTAATCTTATTAAGACTGAGGCTGGATGCACGACTGTAGGAACATGTTTTCCAGAAGGAAAAAAAAAGGCAGGATAATGTAGGCAAGAGAAGATATTTACTTGGTGAGTGATTCTGTTAGGGAGGCTCTTCCTTATGTATCTTGAAAGGGAGTGGCATGGAATAGGCACCATGTTATGAACATAAACAATTGATGTCAGGCATGCCAGTAATTCCAATTTATTCTTCATACTACATCAGGTCAAGCATATCAAGACTGACATATTCATTGCAGGCATCACCACAAGTTCAACTGTGAATTGCTTTAAGATAGGGCCTTTTGCAATAAGGATAGTTTGTGTTATTGTATCCATTCATGGCAGTGTAATATAGACACACCCATCCATTCTTGTTTAAAAGTGTTTATTAACAAAGCTTGAAATGCAGGTCAACAAATTTGCTTAGGCATTGTGTGCCACAGACGAAATGTTATATTAGAACAGACACTTTGAATCTTAAAAACATCAAGTACTAAAAGATCATAGTTTGATGTTTTGAAGATTGTAAAAAGCATAAGAAAAACGACAAATACCTTGGGTATGTACTATGTGAAACAAAATTGTCAAACAAGATATCTATCCAAGCATAATAAGATCTATGATTTTCAGAAATGATGATAACTTCCTTTATCACACCTCTCTGCTTTTGTTTTAACAGTGTAAGGAAGTCAGGACCTAAACACTTGATGTAGGGGGTGGAACGGGGTGGGGGCTTCTCCTCTGAAGGCTTTCTGTTGTCCAGCTCTCTGTATAGTTTCTTTGCATTATTATACTGACGGCCCACATAGGCTTAGAGACCCGAGAACACAAGAGTCATTTTTAAGCCCACCACTAGGCTTTCCCTTCCCTATTCTAAAATTGGATAACATTAGTTGATTTAAATTATAAAACTTTTTTTTTATCAGCTTGAGACTGAAAGGATTTGAATTTTAACCCACCCCCCAAGAAAAACAACACCACCTGAAGTGCCAGATGCTAAAGTGATATTATAGGACAAACTGAATAGGTATGATAATTATCACAACTTTTTTTCTCCATAACATGGATTGTGAAATTTTTTTTGTTCTGGTTACTTGTTCTACAGGAACAAATAATTTTGTGAAAACTGAAAAGCAATAAAGTTGTCAATCTGTTGGACTTTAAAAGGCCACTGTATCGCTGTATCTTCCATGTAGCTTGTAGTGTGTTTCCCACACTTTTCCCACTCAATACATGTAAACAACATGTGTGCAAAGAGAAATAATGTAATCCCTTCAGATGAGTTTGCTTGACTTAACTTGGCTGATAAATCAGTCATAATGTTTAATAGAACTGAAGAAAACTACAAATTCAGTAAACTTTGTAAAAAAAACAGAGCAAAAAATTAAAGACACCTACAGTTTTGACATAAACCAACCACCATACATTTTTATAAGGCACAAACGAAATGCAATGACATCACAGATTTATTCAAGCTTTCTGATGACGTCGCAGGGGAGGAGAGTTTTGCGGATACAGGTAGGAAAACATATAAGCGTCAAAAGTAATGAGGTCTGAAATCTGCCGGACTTTAAATGACCACTGTGTCTACCCTCCATCGTGTATGTGGTGTTTCCCACGCTGTCCTTGCTCAATACAATGTAAACAACACATGTGCAAAGGGAAATAGCATAACCCCCTGTGACAATTTACAGAAGTTTTACCATGCCCCTTATAGTGGACAGATTGTCAGACCACACGAACCCAGGTCAATTAGGTGGAAAATAAAGTTAACTTACTGCTCTGAAATTAGGGGAGAGCGGAGCTGGTCTGCCTACTTTTCTCCTTATAAAAAACAAGCTAACTGATGTAGAAGCTCCATGTTTAGACCAATAGTTGGGTAAATGCATTGACAACGTACGTAGAAAATTCAGTTAATTTAGATTCATTTCTTACCCAAAAATAGGAAAAATCAGATTTTTTTGTTCTCTATTTTTCCCAAATAAATACACAGCCTCCAATCTTACACAGGACACGGCAAGAGGATAGCATGTGGCTATTACATGGTCTAAATGATTCTAGAGCAAAGCACTTAGAAATACAAAAAGAAATGACGGACCTGTCCCGGGGCGGACCAACCCCGATATCCCCTACTTTTTGTAATGGGAACAGGACATCATCCAATGAGGCAATGTTTTTGGGGATGACGTAAGTATACTGCAGTGCATGCGCCAGTAACCAGACAAGATGATTTGGTGTTCCTTTCCAATAAAAGCACGATAAACTTTTCCTGTGCAAATGTAGTCGACTTTTGTACACCAAAACTGCAGAAAATAATGACCAACAACAGAAATAGATAGCAGTAAGCATCGTGCTGGCGTTGACAATGCGGTAATTAGATTTTAATGATATTAATGAAGTCGACGTGCAAAGGCTTAATGATATTCATAGAGAATGATTGCGCCATATACCATGCACTTTTTACAAAGAGTTTAATGCGTTAATGATAATAATGACATGTTAGTATATGAAGTTAATGTAATAATGACATGTTAGTATATGAGTTCATATACCACTCGGCTCGCTTCTATATAACATGCTTAGCAGATTGGTATATAAAGGGTTTGTACATATATACTTATAATGTTCTAAATAGACAGGTGATACAATGTGTAATCGCAGTTACAAATACAATCGAGGAGTCGACTTTGTCAATGAGTTTCTAGCTATAGTTTAAAAGGATGGTTTCAATGAGTAAATCAGAAGTACAAGCCAAACTTTTTGCATCAACAGAAAATCATTGTGGCATTTCTCAATTTCTCTTGGCACAATTTTGCAAAAAGACATGACGACTATCGGCAATTATACTTCTCAATACTTTGTCAAGGATCACATAAAAAACCACCCACGCACACAGAAAACTGCATTTGAAAAGTGTACTTATAATCAAGTTCGAATGATGCCATTTTCAGTTCTTGGTTCATGTATTCATTATAAGCAAACAAAAACAATCCATGTAAAAGTTATATTATGCCGTATAGCGTTCAAACATATATTATCAAGTGAACACTATTTCTCTACATATTGCTGCTTTGGTTTGTGATCCCTAGCGACTGTATAGTAAGTAAGTGTGGCAAGCTGCAAGCGAAATGGAAAGAACTATTCCAATGTGTCCAAGGAGGTTCTTGGCGCGGAAGGCAATGGGAAGTCTTGTTAATCAACAGGCGTTCGTGGCTTGGCAAACATCTTCATTCCGTTCTCTGCCCTCATGACGGCCGCGTGCTTCTTTACCACCTTGTGACTGGGGTCAAGGGTGAAGGTAAATCTGTAAACAGCCAATCAGATTCTTTCGTCGGTAAAGGTCAAGATGTGTTCTTTTCATTGAAACATAAGTTTAATAATTGCTTAAGTTTTGCATGTAGGCCAACTTTGTAAAATTATGTCACAAAAAGTGTATAGATCTTTATGTCAAAGACTATGTAATTCATTTGTGTACTCAAATATTGCACGTGGACGCGCATATTTCTGAGCTATGCATTGGAATAAGAATCTGTTTCAAAGTACAACCACAAAGGAACGTTCAGGCATCAGAATTGTCAGAGGATCTGCAAATTTCAGAGGATTAAGAATTTCTGACAGAGGATTGGCTTCTCTTGTCAGAGGTTTTGCCTTTTATGTTTTCTGTTAAATAGCGTTTTAAAGTGATTTCTAACTATATTAACCCCTTGACTGCCACCAACGTAGTACGTACTGACCTGATGACATCACTGATCATGTGATGACGTCATCAGATGAAGAGGAATAACCTAATGATGCTGGTTTTTGCTCTAACACTGTCAAAAGAGTTATATCCCTCAGACCATTTTGCCAGATTGGCTCTATGAGTTGTCTTTTTTTTATGGCATGGTTTGCCCAATTATTGTTTTCTTTAATTTTTCTTTGGCAGTCAAGGGGTTAAGCCTTTTTGGTGATGTTGCGAATTATTTCAGTGTTGTCTCTCCACAGCCGAGAGTCTTGATGGCCCTTTTACCGCAGTTTTCAGAGGATTTGACTTCAGACTATTCTGATGCCCGAACGTTTAATATAAAGAAAGGAATAAGCAGATAAACAAATATTATACACAGGAAGAGAAGGTACAAAAACACAGTGTCCTCGCAATTTGTTTTGTTTGCATATTCCCTTCTTTCATTAAAACCCCGTTAATTAACCAAGGCAACATCATGGCACTACTACCTAGGTAACCAGACAGTAGTAAGAGCGAAGAGGGAGAGAGAGAGAAGAGAGAACCGAGAGAGAGAGAGAGAGAGAGAGAGAGAGAGAGAGAGAGAGAGAGAGAGAGAGAGAGAGAGAGAGAGAGAGAGAGAGAGAGAGAGAGTAAAGATAATTTATATGAGAAAAGGAATGCATGGTAAACAGCAACAAAAACACAGATAACAGATTCCCACTTCTCATTCCGCATTCCCAGGCCATATGGCCATATTGGGTAAGGTACGTATGTGTCCGTTTTTGAGTTTTCACTGCATGCAGCCAACACATTCCCGTTTTTGGAGAAGCTCAAAGGAGAACATTATTTGGAAGATTTATGTAAAGGCGGGAGAATGGGCCAATAAGGCAAAAACTTAGTAGGTGACAGAAAGCAAAAGGAAAAGTCAAAGAGAGTGAAAGATTAGAGAGAGTTACAAGCACAGAACTTCCAGAAGGTGGGGGAACTATTTGCACGAAAGACCCCCCCCCCCCCCCCCCCCCCCTGTATCCTCACGGGGAGAGAGATTCCCACTGACCTTCGGAGCAGCCTGGCCAGCACCACTTTCTGTTCGTTCATGGCAAAGTGCTGACCGATGCAGTTCCTGAAACATTCACACATCATGCTGTGAGTGAAGACGCTTCAGACAAAGACCGCTTTTCAAGTATGTCATGCTGCTAGAAAGAGTCACACATGAACGAGCACACCAACAAGACCAAAGCACGTTATCGGCTGAAGCATTACAGTGCATGCCTTGGCATGAGGCTGTGTCAGACCACTTGACATAAGCTAGAACACCAAGGCTACATCAAAAATGTTGTTATGCTCTGCATGGTTATGCGGGGATTGTCTTAAGCCATGACAAGCTCCTAGCATAACATCACCAGTCTAAAATCCTCCGAAGTCGGAGTGTGGCTGCCCACGTGGCGGGGTAATAAAAAACGGTCACACACGTAATGTTCTCATCCCTAGCTGGTGCATTTGTACCATAGTGTTCAAGTGCTTTGGCTGTTGGGATGATCCCTGGAGTCTTTAAGCCAGGGTAAGACAACAAAATTGCAGTGCAAAATATCACGGTAACAGATAAATTGTGACAGATAAATTTTGACATTGTGACAGATAAAACATTTTTTTTAAAGCTATGGGATTTCAGAGCAATTTGTTCTTTCCTGCATGCTTCCACTCACTTTTCAACCTTTTCCCCTTCTCGTCTTAAACAAGTCTCTTCCACCGCACCCGTCCATTCAACACCGCCACCATCACCACTTCTACAACCGCTATACATTGCCACAATGTCCACCATTACTGATACTTTGGAAATACAACTACTACTGCTAGCTACTAATTATGACACCAACTACGACAACAACAACATACAGTATGTATACAGCGATGAATCTGGATAGAAATCAAATCAAAGCGCGCACACACACGTTAACATTCGTAACGCATTCAAACAAAAACGCAATAGGTCAGGTAAATTAAGACGACAAGGCCTCGCGGCCTCTCAAGCGTCTTTAAAAAAAAAAAATTAATATTTATTTATTTAATTCAATTGGCACAGCTGTGACGGTTTTGGAAGACTATTAGTCATACTGGTATTTTAATTTACTAAGGTTTGGGTCTTTGTCCAGGAGGTTTTTGAATTTGTTAGTATCAGGTGCAAGTTTTTTTGTTTGAGCAGGAAGTGCGTTCCAATAGTTAGTCACTCTGTTACTGAAAAAGTGTCTCCTGATGTTAGTTCTACTATACTGTGTTAGTATTTTTAATTCATGATTTCTAGTCTTTGAAAAATTTGAGATCTGGAACAAACTTTTGTTAGTATTGTCAGGACCATTAAGAATTTTATATACATTGATTAGGTCACCACGAATTCTTCTGTATTCCAAGGATGGTAAATCAAGTTTGTGTAGCCTTTCACTATAATCAATATATTTTAAAACATTTTTTTTATTAATTTAGTAGCTCTTCTCTGTACTCGCTCAATTGAAACTGACTGCCATTTTAGATATGGATTCCGAATTTGGTTCCCATACTCCAGATGTGGTCTAACCAAACTTTTATAAAGGTTAATGAACACATTATTATTTAGTCCTGTAAAAGTTCTCCTGATTAACCCTAACATTCTGTTAGCTTTGTTTACAGCTGTTGTAATATGTCTATCAAATTTCAATTTAGGATCAAATATAACTCCCAAGTCCTTTTCTTCTACACAAGTGTCTAATATATGTGTATCTGTGCCATGATATATTTCATATTCTCTTAGTGGATTATTTAATCCCAAATGCATTACTTTACACTTATTTGCATTAAAATATAGCTTAAAATTTTCTGACCAGTCAATAAGTTTGTTTATATCATTCTGCAACACATCTGATTTATCAGAAGAATTATAAATTTTAGTATCATCAGCGAACACTTTGCATACGCTTTGTACTTGATCTGGCAAGTCATTGATAAAAATAGTAAATAAAATTGACCCTCAAACCCCTTCCCTGGGGAAAGCGAACACACACGGACACAATACAAAGCGAACACACACAGATAACATAAATGGAATACAGCAGAAACAGACCTAATGGCAAGAGAGAGAAGAGAAAGAGAGCAGAGCTTTAATGACGGGGGAACAGGTGTGTGATGGATTGATTTGGACGATTTTGATTGTTTCGAATCTGTGGTGGCTAAATCGTTTTTGAAACAGGAAGTTGTTATTCTTAGTTTTTATTCTGTGAGTTGTCGTGTATGTTTTACAAATTGTAGTCAGTCTGCGGCTGGGGACGTTGTTGGCGCAGTTCGAAGATGATTATTCGCGAGGTTGGGCCTGCGACGCCTGGCTACTCGCAGACCGTCAACATGAACATGATTCGCTGTGTGTAGGCTAAATAGGCCTACACCCGTGGGGTTTAAGCTAACGATTAATCCTCTTTTTGTTTGTGCATACGTTTTGACAGTGTGACGTGTTTTTTTTTAAATTCTGTCAAACTGATATATCTGGGCATCAATTTCTGGATTACGGTTTACAACATTAGTTGATTTGGTTTACTTCCGTTGATTTTGACTGTGACTATCGCCGCTGTTTCAGACAACTTTCAGCTATCTGCCTCATGTTCTCGCCTTCCAGTGTCAACGTATCGTTCTTTCCGTTTCGTGAAAATAACCATAACCTAACCCTATCCCTTACCCGAGCACGGCGGAATGTTGCTTCTTAGTGAGCAGATTGCGTTCGTGTTGACGGTCTGCGAGTAGCCAAGCGTGGGCCTGCGCTGGGTGACTGCCGTCGGCCTCTCTCCTTATTATTCCCATGGGTTAGATTCCGTCATCTTATAAATCGAAGAATCTGTGATGCTCTCTGTGAGAGAGAGAGATTGTCTGAACATTTGTTCCAGAGATAAGAAAAACAAGCGCGAAAATCGCAATAGTTTGTGGCACGCGGTCTATTTTTACCACTCCAATCATGAGTTACCTCCCCTGGCTTTTCAATAAATTTTAATCTGTAAACCAGAATGTTTATCTCTGCACCATTTCGTAACTTTTTATATCTTTTGGAAAACATTTAAAACTATGTATCCTACTTATACTCATCGAAAAGAAGCACCGCATACTCGTCGTGTCTGTTGTAGTGTCTGTATTACGTATGTTTATTATTTTGTACACTTTTAAAATACATCATTTTAAAGAGCGGCCTCAATTAATTTTGAAGTGTAGCCTCGATTTGAAGTGCGACAATTTTGTCAAAATGTGCGACAATTTTGGACCGACAGACAGACTTACGACAGACCGAGACCCGACCGACAAAGTGAGTTATAGGTTTGTGGCTTGAGCCACAAACAAAAAATGAAGTAAAAAGGATAGTGGGATAGCGAGTAGTAATTAGTAAATATAATATTGAGTTGTGACAGTCAAGTTGTGTGAAAACTCCAGAAAGTGAGTTGAAAATGGGAAAAAGCTCTAAAGAGTATGTAGTTTTGAGTTATGTGAAAAACCTCAAAGAATGATGTGAGATGAAATGAAAGATAAATAATAATAATAATAATAAATTTGAAAGTGGGAAAAGACGAACAGTGATTTGAGTTCTGAATGAACCTTGGTTGTGGAATTGATTGTGAAAACCACAGTGGAATTATTTTGTTGTGGTTGTTGATCATTTTTGGATTTGACAATTGTATTTTGAAAAGTTGTCACTTACACTTGTTGAGTGTTTTTTTTTAATGTAATTATGTACTTGAGAATATTTCTTGTGATGCATGAGTAAGAGTGAGTGAGAGCTAAGCAAACCAACAAGTTGTTATTTTCTATTTAATAAACAAAAGGGCTGAATTTAAATCTGGTTTATTCTTTGCTCAGGTTTGTGTGGTTGCGGTTGGTGGTGAGAAAAACGTGATGTGTGAACACGCGTACGAAGTCTTTGTTTGTTCTTTTAATTAATTATATAAATATTCTAAAACCAGCTGTAAACCGCTGCCTGACAAGGTGGGTTTTGAGATTAGCTGTGAAAGCAGAGAAGGTCGGTCGCGCTGACGGAGTTTTGGAAAGAGGAAGTTTGTTCCAGGAGGTCGGTCCTGAGACAGCAAGAGCCTTTGAAGAAGACTACCACCCACCAAACATCAACCCCCCCCCCCCCATCACGGGGGGTACCCCCCCCCCATACACAGACACACCCAACCTACCTGGGCCCGGCAGAAAAGGGGATGAAGGCGTAACTGTCCCTGTCCTTGGCATTATCCGGCAAGAAACGGTCGGGGTCAAACACCTCGGGCTGGGGCCACACGGTGGGGTTGTGGTGCAGGTTGAACACGGCGATGGTGCACACGGTGTCCACGGGCAGCGTGACGCCATCCACGGCTAGGGGTTCCGTCAGGCGTCGAGCGACCATGGGCACTGGGCAGTGGAGTCGCATGCCTTCCTTGATCACGATGGTCATGTATTCCAGTTTGGAGAGGTCCTCCCTGTGATAGAAAGAGAGAGAGACGTGACACAGTGCTGTTGTGTAAGAGCATTTTGCTTAGGGCTTGGTTAGATATATATGTTATGGTCAATGTGAACAATTACCTAATGTGAACATTAGGCACAAAATTAAATTACCTAATGTAAACATTAGGCAGAAAATTGCCTAATGTGGACATTAGGCAATTGATTTGTAGATGATTTGTCTAATGTTAAAAATTGTCAACATTAAGCAGAACATTTCTTATTGTGAACATTATGCAGTTCTATTTTGCCTGACATGAACAGGCCTGCCTAATGTGAACAGTCATGTTTATAGGGAGAGTGAGTGAGAGAGAGAGAGAGAGTGAGTGTTGAAAGAGAGACAGACAGACAGACAGGCAATGGAATAGCAATCTATTAAGAAGAGAGAACATAAAAAGTAAAATTTCTCAAGTACGTATTTTTCTTTATTCTTTTCATTGACTCTCAGTCAGAACAAAACTGAGCAGCAACAATCATGCGCGTGGCGTATTGCTGAAAAATAGAAATTCAGATAAATGTTTTCACAAGGAGATCTCAGGGCCTGACTAGAAAGCATGATCTGCCTGGGTGACAGCGGGATCAGAGTTGCGTTTGATTTCTGTTTTGAGGCAGCTGCATCGTCCCGATGTACACCGAGTTGTACATTGACACTTCGTAAATCCCTGACCGCCAGTAGCTTTTGTTGTTGCTGTTCGAAGGTAAATGTAGACATCTGGAACGTCTTCTGGTTTTATCAGTGGTTGGTCGATTCCATTGAGATCGGCAGCTGTAAGTTTGGATGCCAGAATGTCCTCCTGACAACCTACAGTGTACATTCATCTTGTTCCTTTAGGTTGACGGCCAAGAGATTTGTGGGATCTGATGGACCACGGTCCACATCTGGAACCCTGTGTGTGGCACATTGGCCAATTGCATAATGTGAAAATCTTCATTCTATTCACATCAAGCAAAATGCTCTTGCATAATGTGAAAATCTTGCCTAATGTTCACACTTAGGCAAGCAATTTGCCTCATGTTAACATTAGGTAATTTGCTTGCCTAATGTTCACATTAGGCAATTGTTTACATATATAAAAAAGAACGAATAGGCTATGTTGCCGCGACCGACCGCCACTTTAGTCTGTAGTCTGTTAGAGCTAAATTGCCATGACCGCTAAAATAGCCAGCAGGCTAAAGTGCTGGACACAGCTATTCAGCTTATGGCCTATGTAACAGTGCTGGCTTTTTTTTTTTAAAGAAAAGAAAAGAAAAACGAAAGAAAATAGAAGAAAGGAAAGAAAGAAAGAAAAACACCGATCAGGATTTATTGGCAGCGAAAATGGTGTATGAATTTTGAATTTTAAATGATAGTGTCTGAGACAGGGACAGGTAGTAGGCCTACAGTCTCACGATTCGATGTCGTCAGAGTGGCGACCTTGCAGGACCCTGTCCACTTCTTGCTGCACTTTGTGTTGGATGTCTGGGTGCTGACACAGCGAGAACAGCGTCCACGATATGGCACTGGCCGTGGTATCGTGACCTGCATTGATAAACGAGTCTTCTGAATCAATCAATGATGGTGATGATTCTGATGATATTGACACAGCGAGAATAGCGTTCACGATATGGCACTGGCCGTGGTATCGTGACCTGCATTTATAAACGAGTCTTCTGAATCAATCAATGATGGTGATGAGATGATGGTGATGAGATGGTGCTGACACAGCGAGAACAGCGTCCACGATATGGCACTGGCCGTGGTATCGAGACCTGCATTTATAAACGAGTCTTCTGAATCAATGATGATGGTGATGATGATGATGTTGATGTTAACACAGCGAGAACAGCGTCCACGATATGGCACTGGCCGTGGTATCGTGACCTGCATTAATAAACGAGTCTTCTGAATCAATCAATGATGGTGATGAGATGGTGATGACACAGCGAGAACAGCGTCCACGATATGGCACTGGCCGTGGTATCGTGACCTGCATTTATAAACGAGTCTTCTGAATCAATCAATGATGGATGATGAGATGATGATGTGATGATGTTGACACAGCGAGAACAGCGTTCACGATATGGCACTGGCCGTGGTATCGTGACCTGCATTTATAAACGAGTCTTCTGAATCAATCAATGATGGTGATGATTCTGATGATATTGACACAGCGAGAATAGCGTTCACGATATGGCACTGGCCGTGGTATCGTGACCTGCATTTATAAATGAGTTCTGAATCAATTATGATTATGACGACGTGTTGACACAACGAGACCAACGATATTTCTAAATCACGAATGATGATGATTTTGAAACGTTGGAATCTAGTATTCACACAAAGATAACAACGTCCACCGAATGGTATACGATTCTATTGGCTGTTGTAATGCATCATGAACAGTGTGATGCACAGTCTCAGACTCATTTCAGAAGGGAACCATGGTAATTAGGATGCTGCTGATGATTGGGAGAAAATGGACAATGCAATAGATTGTGGTGCACACTAAGGTAAACAGTATTTATTATATGAGGGAAGGGACCCAAATGTCGGACGACTCCTACGTCCGGACAGTATTACAATTAAAACAGCAACAACGGCGAAGTAGTGTGGCGAAATGATGCATTCTAATAATGCAGCGATATAATACGAGTTCATAATATTCCGAGATGTAAAAACAACAACATGGCTTAGAAAGACTTCTAGTGAAAACTGTTAATAATTTTCCAAATGCAAGTTTCTGACACTAAATGATGCAAATGAAATGTATGCTAGGTAATGTTGGTTCTATTTTGAGTCTTTTGTTTGGAAAGAATAAGAATGCTTTTCTAAGCAAAAATATGACAGTGCGGTGATTTAGTGTCTTCTTCATTTCTTAGTGCTTCTGGTTGATATCAACTAGTCGTTGGTTTGAATTAATTTTAAGCTTTCCAGGGGTAGGTAGGGGGGCCTAAACGCGGACAGTTTATTTATTTGGTTTAATTCGAATAATTTAGCTTTTTGGGGGTAGATTATGAGACTAAAAATAGCAGTAATATAGAAAATTGTATTCTGTATTCAGCGTAGTCTTTGAAATTTGTGTCGCTATATTTATTTTGAAGGTTTGACAGATTTATTTTGTGTCCGGACATTTGGGGTCCTTACCTTACTATTTACCCTACGTGTACACCAAATATATGCGTTCAGCTCTGTAATGATGCCATTCAACATTACAGTTTTATAATAGTCTTTTTGTTTTGCGTTTTACAGTAGAAATCGTTTAAGTCAAAATTGGAAGGATTTAAATTTTATTTTGAGATAGCCAACAGTTTGAGATTTAAAAAAACCCTGTTTAGCATAGAAATAATGAAACTGGGACCACAAATGTATTGTGAGTTATCGAGTCTTTTAGAGTTAGCAGGAATCCACTGTACAAGCCTGACTTGCTTTGGAGCCTTCAAAATAACTTTCTAGAACTTCTAGTAGGCTTCTGGTTTATAGATATGCTCAAATACTATTTGTGTGACATTTTTTCGTCATATTATGATGGGGCCTGGTTTTTAACAGTTGATAGGCCTGTATAAAATTATGTTATTTTGCTAACGATGTGTAAGCTAGACTCCACATCCTGGCAGATGGTATTGGCCTTGAATCAACACAGCTTATATTGCTTTATGAGTAAATTATACCACAAAACACTACCAACCCTCCCTGCACTGTAAAAAGGTGGCTTGAAAAGGCTTTATAGCTTAAAATGCCACTATTAATAGTGGTGGATCCATAAAGGATGCCAGTGGTTCTACCCATAATGGAGATAATATTAGATCAAAGAAACCACAAACACCACTAACTGTATAAAATAAAAGTTAAAGATTGTGCTGGTTTACTTTTTTGTCCCAATAGGGCAGACAGACAGTGTATGAGCAAGTACATATTGCTTTGTAACATCTATTTCCATATGTCTTGCACTGCATCACATCGTCCGCTGTACCTAGAGTACCAAAGGGGGTTGCGTACCCCTCTAATTGACGCAAGCATGACGTGGTTTCTGTACAAATTCTACGATTTGAAAGGAGGGGGGTACGTACCCAACCAACGCGCAGACCTGTTAGTACTCTATTACCATGTGTTAGCTTTTGCACCTAATTCTTCCTTGGGAGAATGTCCTTGCATTCTTTCTGTATTTAGAGTGAAGGGTGTCTGCATGGATCACAATCCATAAGCAGTCGAAAGTTAAACTCACCTTCAAACATGAAGGTGTCCACTTCATTGCGAATCTCCAGAGGACTCATTCCTTCTCCGTTCTCGTCTCTGGCGGTCAGCAGAATGTCCAGAAAGTCCAGGTTACGTTTCTGTGGGGGGCCTTCTGCTTTCTGCATTTCAATTAAAACCCATTTGTTGAAGATAGACTGGGCCTACCATGCTACGTCTGACGGTTGTTGTTTGGTATTATGTAGGTAAAGGTCAGTTATGTAGGCAAAGGTCAGTTGTTTGGTATTATGTAGGTAAACGTGTCTGTTGTTCTTTGGTATTATGTAGGTAAAGGTCAGTTGTTTGGGATTATGTAGGAGTCTGTTTCCTTCATTTAAATCCCATTTTGTTCATTAATGATAGAGCACCCTATAACGTCAACGACAGGTGTTACTGTTCAGATTGAGAACGGGACACTGCCGACTCCTGTCACACCTTCACAGGATCGGAAAACCTGACACACACCAGTGAGTGCCCCTGTGGCACTGGAATCCAAGTCCCCAGAGCACATCCTCCAAGAGTGCCCCACTTACCATGACATCAGATGTCAAACCTGGCCGGAAGGGATGGAGCTCCAACAGAAGCTGTGGGGGACCCACAGAGGTGCTGGAAAAGACGACAGACTTCGCCCTCAAGACCGGATTGGAGATTTAAGCATTACCTGGGATCGCAGAAGAAGAAGAAGAGCACCCTACTGTGATGCATTTGTGAATTGGTATGTAGTTCTAGTCTGGTTTGATTATTGTGTGCTGGTACCTGTGGTAGGCCTACCTGTGGAGGACCTCGATCCCCCACCCCACCCCACCCCAGTTTAAACAAGTTTACAGAAAAAAGGGCACGAAAGTGGGCCGATGATGCAAAACATAGTAGGTCTGTATAAGGACAGGAAAAGGCAAAAGCAGCGAAGTTATAGCAAAGAAAGTTTTGCTGGCAAAGAAGTTCCAGAATGTGGGGAAACTATTCCTCGGTATCCCCAACCTCCACCCCCACAAGGGAGACAAAGCTCTGTACTGACCAGTATTTGTTGTCGTGTGGCGATGACACGTTCAGCAATACTGTGAACAAAGTCACACAACTGGTGGAACTTTCTGCCGTTAGGGGTGAGGGCGTACACCCAGTTCTGATAAACCAACGGATTTCTGTGGACATAGTATGCATTGCTTTTGTTCATATAAAAGTTTTAAATATTTAGTGCCAGTCCCCCTTTCAGTCACCAGTATGAAATAATAGGCCAATGGTGGTGTACTACTTCTCTTACACACTGAAAAGGTAAATGGTATATACTGGAACCAAGATTTGAAGTTTTTCTGTCTATTTTACTTGTCTGTTCACTGCATGACTTATACTTATTCCGTCTTTGATATCGCTGTTTCCGCTGGGGAGTTTTGCTATTCGTTTATGTAAGCATAGATGCGTCCAGGTAAGATGTCCCTTAACTACTTTTTCGGAGACAACTCGAAAATCTTTTGAAAGACAAATGTGAACATGTTGTGGCACTTAGATTTTGACTACCGTTAGTACTATTTGGATATATTGAACATTTTAAGTCCGATGCAGTTTTTGATCTTATTCTGATACTTGCTAAGTTTTTTTTATTTATCAATGCAAATATGGACAAAAGCTACCAAATCTATGCAATTTTCTGTATTACTTAAAGACAAGATATCAAATTGAAAAATATATTGCATATATGAATATGGAATACCAAGCGTTTTCTGAGAAGTGGCGGTTATATCTGCCATTAATGGATTTATAGTTAATAAAAAACAAAACTGCTTCTTTGTTACCTTTTCTGGATGGGGGGAAAAGCTTTGGGATTTAAATATAAAATACTTTTCTCTGTGACAAACCTATGTCCTCTGCCTTAATTTTTTGTTTACTGAGCTTATTCTTTCATTAATAATTACATATATTCATATACTGTTTCTTAATATTCCTTTGTTAAAGCAACATTCTATTCCTATGTTGAGGAATATATAAAGATATACAATGTGTACATTATTGTTTATTGATATGTTGCTGTCTTATTACCATGTCTCAAACTAGTGTTTTTTTTGTTGTTTGAATTATGCTATGTTCCTTGCAGAAAAAAAGTTTAAAGAGAAAAAAAAAGATGTCCCTTAACATTATTATCTTTGCTCTTTCCCTGCCTTCCATGCCCACCCCCCTCCCCTCCCACTCTCTCTCATTAGGCCTACCTGGCCCTTGATGCCGACAACTCTGTTAGTGTTGTGACGGCCTGAACATACATTCCATGCTCTCACCTCCCACCCCCCTCTCTCTCATTAGGCCTACCTGGCCCTTGCTGCCGACAGCTCTGTTAGTGTTGTGACGGCCTGAACATAGCCTGAACATACATTCCATGCCCACCCCCCTCTCTCTCATTAGGCCTACCTGGCCCTTGTTGCCGACAACTCTGTTAGTGTTGTGACGGCCTGGACATACATTCCATGCCCACCCCCCTCCTCTCTCATTAGGCCTACCTGGCCCTTGTTGCCGACAGCTCTGTTAGTGTTGTGATGCCTGAACATAGCCTGAACATACATTCCATGCCCACCCCCCTCTCTCTCATTAGGCCTACCTGGCCCTTGTTGCCGACAGCTCTGTTAGTGTTGTGACCCGGCCTGATGCCCGGCCTGAACATACATTCCATGCCCCACCCCCCTCTCTCTCATTAGGCCTACCTGGACCTTGTTGCCGACAGCTCTGTTAGTGTTGTGACGGCCTGGACATACATTCCATGCCCACCCCCCTCTCTCTCATTAGGCCTACCTGGCCCTTGTTGCCGACAGCTCTGTTAGTGTTGTGACGGCCTGAACATACATTCCATGCCCACCCCCCTCTCTCTCATTAGGCCTACCTGGACCTTGTTGCCGACAGCTCTGTTAGTGTTGTGACGGCCTGAACATACATTCCATGCCCACCCCCCTCTCTCTCATTAGGCCTACCTGGCCCTTGTTGCCGACAGCTCTGTTAGTGTTGTGACGGCCTGGACATACATTCCATGCCCACCCCCCTCTCTCTCATTAGGCCTACCTGGACCTTGTTGCCGACAGCTCTGTTAGTGTTGTGACGGCCTGAACATACATTCCATGCCCACCCCCCTCTCTCTCATTAGGCCTACCTGGCCCTTGCTGCCGACAGCTCTGTTAGTGTTGTGACGGCCTGGACATACATTCCATGCCCACCCCCCTCTCTCTCATTAGGCCTACCTGGCCCTTGTTGCCGACAGCTCTGTTAGTGTTGTGACGGCCTGGACATACATTCCATGCCCACCCCCATCTCTCTCATTAGGCCTACCTGGCCCTTACTGCCGACAGCTCTGTTAGTGTTGTGACGGCCTGAACATAGCCTGAACATACATTCCATGCCCACCCACCCCTCTCTCATTAGGCCTACCTGGCCCTTGCTGCCGACAGCTCTGTTAGTGTTGTGACGGCCTGAACATACATTCCATGCCCACCCCCCTCTCTCTCATTAGGCCTACCTGGCCCTTGCTGCCGACAGCTCTGTTAGTGTTGTGACGGCCTGAACATAGCCTGAACATACATTCCATGCCCACCCACCCCTCTCTCATTAGGCCTACCTGGCCCTTGCTGCCGACAGCTCTGTTAGTGTTGTGACGGCCTGAACATACATTCCATGCCCACCCCCCTCTCTCTCATTAGGCCTACCTGGCCCTTACTGCCGACAGCTCTGTTAGTGTTGTGACGGCCTGGACATACATTCCATGCCCACCCCCCTCTCTCTCATTAGGCCTACCTGGCCCTTGTTGCCGACAGCTCTGTTAGCGTTGTGACGGCCTGGACATACATTCCATGCCCACCCCCATCTCTCTCATTAGGCCTACCTGGCCCTTGCTGCCGACAGCTATGTTAGTGTTGTGACGGCCTGAACATAGCCTGAACATACAGTCCATGCCCACCCCCCTCTCTCTCATTAGGCCTACCTGGCCCTTGCTGCCGACAGCTCTGTTAGTGTTGTGACGGCCTGAACATACATTCCATGCCCACCCCCCTCTCTCTCATTAGGCCTACCTGGACCTTGTTGCCGACAGCTCTGTTAGTGTTGTGACGGCCTGGACATACATTCCATGCCCACCCCCCTCTCTCTCATTAGGCCTACCTGGACCTTGTTGCCGACAGCTCTGTTAGTGTTGTGACGGCCTGAACATACATTCCATGCCCACCCCCCTCTCTCTCATTAGGCCTACCTGGCCCTTGCTGCCGACAGCTCTGTTAGTGTTGTGACGGCCTGAACATACATTCCATGCCCACCCACCCCTCTCTCATTAGGCCTACCTGGCCCTTGCTGCCGACAGCTCTGTTAGTGTTGTGACGGCCTGAACATACATTCCATGCCCACCCCCCTCTCTCTCATTAGGCCTACCTGGCCCTTGTTGCCGACAGCTCTGTTAGTGTTGTGACGGCCTGAACATACATTCCATGCCCACCCCCCTCTCTCTCATTAGGCCTACCTGGCCCTTGTTGCCGACAGCTCTGTTAGTGTTGTGACGGCCTGAACATACATTCCATGCCCACCCCCCTCTCTCTCATTAGGCCTACCTGGCCCTTGTTGCCGACAGCTCTGTTAGTGTTGTGACGGCCTGAACATAGCCTGAACATACATTCCATGCCCACCCACCCCTCTCTCATTAGGCCTACCTGGCCCTTGTTGCCGACAGCTCTGTTAGTGTTGTGACGGCCTGGACATACATTCCATGCCCACCCCCCTCTCTCTCATTAGGCCTACCTGGCCCTTGTTGCCGACAGCTCTGTTAGTGTTGTGACGGCCTGAACATACATTCCATGCCCACCCCCCTCTCTCTCATTAGGCCTACCTGGCCCTTGTTGCCGACAGCTCTGTTAGCGTTGTGACGGCCTGGACATACATTCCATGCCCACCCCCATCTCTCTCATTAGGCCTACCTGGCCCTTGCTGCCGACAGCTCTGTTAGTGTTGTGACGGCCTGAACATACATTCCATGCCCACCCCCCTCTCTCTCATTAGGCCTACCTGGCCCTTGCTGCCGACAGCTCTGTTAGTGTTGTGACGGCCTGGACATACATTCCATGCCCACCCCCCTCTCTCTCATTAGGCCTACCTGGCCCTTGTTGCCGACAGCTCTGTTAGTGTTGTGACGGCCTGGACATAGGGGTGAGATTCACTGCACAAAAACAACAACTGTTTGATGATTCGTAAAATGTGTACATGTATTTCATCTCTCTCTCTCTCTCTCTCTCTCTCTACCTCTCTCTCTCTCTCTGTCTCTCTCTCATCTCTCTCTCTCTCTCTCTCTCTCTCTCTCTGTTTTAAATGCGCACATTTCTAAGTTGATGTAATGAATTTTAATGATAATTATTTGGTTTGTATAATTTTGTTTCACACGTTGTTGATTAATGGGTTTTTTCAGTTATGTTGTATCTGATAGGTAGGATTTCGGGCGTTTTTGATGATGCCGTACTTCTGGTTTTTGGATCATAATTTGTGTGGAACGAAAATGTGCGTATCACGTGACGCGCTTTATTGTACCTTCGTCTTTGTATAGTTTCATGCGTTCCTGTTTTTTTGTAATGTGAACTCTAATGTTATGGGCTTGAGGTCTAACAATTAAACCATTTTTGACTTTGAATCTCTCTCCCTCTGTGTGTGAAAAATTGCTCTGTTTGGGACAATCAAGGGCTTATAAAAGTGTTGGGTTTTTTTAAAGATACAACTAATGTCATGAAAACCACACAGCATTTTCTTGGAAACCTATCAATGCATATAATAATATAGTTAGAAAGTCATGCTTGTCTGAGCAAATTCTTTATTATTGAACTTATATTTTCGCTCCCAGAACACCCCCCCCCCCCCTCTCTCTCTGTCTCTCTCTCTCTGTCTCTCTCATCTCTGTCTATCTCCTCTCTCTGTCTCTCTCTCTCTGTCTCTTCTACTCTCTCTCTCTGTCTCTCTCCTCTCACCTCTCTCTCTCTCTCTCTCTCTCACCCCTTTATCTGCACGTTGTCGTTGTAGGACATGGCACACTGCAGGATGACATCAAACGTGCACAGACTGACTCTGCTTGAACATGTCGATGCTCTTCTGTCCAGCGGAGTGCTTTTCCACCTTTTGCTGAAAATAGTATCACCATCATGTAACAAAGGCATTACATTACATCAACACAACACCGCACACACCACACACACACACACACAACACACACACACACACAGAGCTATCTTGACTGCAGTATGGGAGACTTAGTGGGATGGTTTTTTCACAAGACCAGGTGGCGTGACACTCGAGAGGGGCTTATCACGCTACATTCTTAGTTGGGCGTAGTGAGAGAGAGAGAGATGGATTGGACTCCTCTCTATATCTCGCTCTCTCTTTAAACCCCCAACTAAGAATATAGAGGGATTAGCCCCGCTCGAGTGTCACGCCATCTGGCGTGAAAAAAAATCCCACTAAGTCTCCCATTGTCATGTGTGGAGATACTATTCTCATGTGTATTAATTGTTGATGACGAGATGTATTCCAAATTTTGTTATTTGAAATTGATCGACTGCTATAAATAAGGTAATAATGGTTATTGATTCTCTCTCTGTGTTTTAATTGTGCACATTTTCTAAGTTGATGTAATGAATTTTAATGATAATTATTTGGTTGGTTTAATTTTGTTTCACACGTTTGATTAATGTTCTTTCAGTTATGTTGTTGTATCTCTGTCATGTTGTTGCACCTAACCTGAATTTCTCTTTTTGGAGATATTAAAGTATACTTGAACACACACACAAACACACACACACACACACACACACACACACATACACTCACATACACACACACACACACTACCACACACACACACACACACACACACACACCCAACACACACACACACACACACACCCACACCAACAACAACAACAACAAAAACAGAGGAACAAGAAAAACAGCAGCAACAACAACAGCTACATTGTAGTTAGTTAGTTAATATATACTGTCCAAAAAAAGAAACGCATACTTTTTCAAATGTCGTTGCCGTCATTGTATTGCAGCACGCATATCCTCCAAACTACTAGAAGTGTTCACCCAGTGGTCCTTGTCATGATCGCTGTCAGTGTTTCTCTCTGCTCATGTGCATGCGCACACAGTGCCTAAAATGTCAGAAAAGCGATTTTTTCATGCCCACGTGCCATGCATGGATAGAATGTAATGCAATTTCGTGAACACAGAGTTAACACCTTGTTCGCAAATGTCTACGAAAGGGAATCCCTTAGTGCTGGTGCAAGGGCGCCTAACTGCAGAGCAATACCTAAGGACATTCTGTGTCCACACGTCCTTCCTCTTCTGCACGACATTAACGCTGTGTTCCTGCAGGACAAGGCTCGGACCTCATACTGTGCGACTCGGCACCCAGTTGCTCACCGACAACCACCTCCACGAAATTCTCTGGCCAACCATATCATCAGACATGAACCCAAAAGAACACCTTTGGGATGAACTGGATAGACGCGTGCATGGCCGAGAAGATGTGCCAGTGAATCACCGCAAAATGTTGAATGCACAGCAGGAGGAGTGGGACTTCATCCCACAGAAGACATTCGCCGTCTGATCGAGTCCAATGCTGATAGTGTCCCAGGCACTTGTTGCTGTTGAAGGCGGTCACACCCTACTGTTCTGACAGCCCGCTCACCCAAGGATATCAACTGACTGAATGATGGGAGGATACACACATGCACTCGCCATACATTCAGCTATCACCATGTCAAATTTCAAAAAGAAATTCGCATTGTGTGATTTTCTGTTAAAGTTTTGAAATTAAGATGAAACTTTGACTAGGCCTACAAGTTATGCGTATCTTTTTTTGGACAGTATTATAAGACCCGTTAACATCTATGGTCATCTCAGAACTCTCACCCGCGTAAAGTTCGAACAACGTATAACAAAACACACATCAATGAAATCATTAACAACAGTTCACATACTTCAAACCCCCCCCCCCCCCAAAAAAAAAAAAGAAAAAAAAAAAGTAGTAGTAATTCATAACATGACACCTCCATTGCACCCTATAGTACATAATTCCACACAGTGATGGAGACGTCGAGCCATTCCGCTCTACTAATCGGATCCAGTTTTTAAAAAAACAAACTAATAAAGGATAACAAACACATATTAGTAAAACAAAACAAAAACAATATATATATATATATCTATAAAAGGTTATGTAGGCAAATATGCGCTGCAGAATGGACATAAGCGATTTCCACTGTATGTCCATCTGACTGACCAGCAGCAGGTCGCAGGCCCGGTTGCTGATGACGTTGTAGGGTTTGAGGATGTTGAAGTGGAAGGCGGGGGTCAGCAGACGACGTGACCGCTGCCACCTGGCTCCCCGGGCGATCAGCAGACCCTCCCCTAACCACGGTATGAGGTTGTCGTAGTTCCATGGTTTGGGACCTATCAGTATAATTATGTTAGTAAACATGAGAGTTCTACAAAAGTTCCAGACCTACCAACATCAACAGACATACTAGGTCTAATTCTACTGTTTGGGACCTACGAATATCACTGCCCCTACCAGCATCAACAGACATAGTAATTCTACAGTTTAGGACCTACGAATATCATCGCCCCTAGCTACCAGCATCAACATAGTAATTCTACAGTTTGGGACCTACGAATACCATTGCCCCTACCAGCATCAACAGACATAGTAATTGTACAGTTTGGGACCTACTAATATCATTGCCCCTACCAGCATCAACAGACATAGTAATTGTACAGTTCTGGACCTACGAATATCACTGCCCCTACCAGAATCAACAGACATAGTAATTGTACAGTTTGGGACCTACGAATATCACTGCCCCTACCAGAATCAACAGACATAGTAATTGTACAGTTTAGGACCTACGAATATCATTCTCCCTACCAGCATCAACAGACATAGTAATTGTACAGTTTGGGACCTACGAATATCACTGCCCCTACCAGCATCAACAGACATAGTAATTCTACAGTTTAGGACCTACGAATATCATTCTCCCTACCAGCATCAACATAGTAATCTTACAGTTTGGGACCTACGAATATCATTCTCCCTAACGTCAGAATGGCTGTAATTATTAATATTATTATTGGTTGAGTCTTGACACTAGATGAAAGTTGGGGCCGATAGTGAAAAGAGACTGAAAGTGCTTATGTAGATATATATCTTGTGCAAGACGTCTTTACTATAGATACATAACAGTCCAGGTGTTCAGAATAGCGGTGGGTGTCAAAGTAGGATGCAGTCGCATGGACTCAGTGGACATAAAGCAAACACACAGTTCTTTTTCTTCTTCTGCGTTCCCAGCCCCTAAGGCCACAATGAGTAAGGTGCGTATGTGTCCGGTTAGGTCAGTTTTCACTGGCCTCTCCGCTGCATACAGCCAACATTCCGATTTCGGAGGAGCTCAAAGGAGAAAACAAATATTGAGATGTTTTGAAAAAAAAAGGCAGGAGAATGGTAGTCAATAAGTCAGAGAGATAGCAGATGGCAGAAAGCAAAGGGAAAAGGCAGAGTAAAAGGACGAGCGACAGAATTTAGAGGACGTCACAAGCACAGAACTTCCAGAAGGTGGGGAACTATTTGTACGAAAGACCTCCCTCCGGTATCCCCACAAGGGAGAGAACTCGTGGAGGGGACGGGGTCGTCCGGCTCAAACACAGTAATTTCAAGGCTTGGGACCAGCTAGCAATGATCAGTAAAGACGATACAGTATCGTGTGATGCATAGCAAAGGACATAAGCGAATCAGTGCAACCAACAAATACAGAAAGAGACAAGGCCGGGGAGGGGCCTGCTCGGTTACAATGAAACACATAAATCATACAACAATTCCAGGGAAGATATGAGCACGTTTCAAAGCGTCTGTGAAGTGTTGGGTGGGGGGGTTTCAGTTGACAACACAAACTGCTATGGAAATCTAATGACAGGCTAACCAATTTTAGTACCCCCTCCTTCGGCTTTCTTATCTCTCACTTACTCTCAGACAGTTCAATTCAGTCGAGATAAACAGGTCCTGAAATTAAATCCACTGAACCTTTTCTAGACACTACGCTGTTCAGGTTGTATGGACATAAAAATAGTTATGGTATGCCGCAAGAAATGGAGGTTGCTCTTCAAGTTTTGAGAACCTGAGATTCAGACACAGGCCACTGTACAAAAAAACGCAATCACTGAACTCAGACACCCGCGTGAGGAGAGGTAAAGCAGCCATGCATTACAGCAGTCACGTACCAGCAGTTTTGAGCAGAGCTCGCAGGGTGTCGGGGTGGTGGAGAAACACGGAGGGTCTGAAGGGACCGTTCCACAATCGAAACAACTTAGGGAACCTGCAGGTCAGGTCTGCCATGTAGCGCAGTCTGCCTTCTGGCGACAACTTTCTGAACTGTTTGAGGAACATTGAAAATGGTTTTTAAAAAAAGAAAAAAAAGAAAAAAAAAAAGAAAAACACAAAAAAATGTATATTTCAAAAGAAAAACCCTTTCAGCGATTTTCTGAATTATTCGGTCAGTTCGAAGCAATTCCTTTCCCAAAACAAACATTCTTGATTAGAAATATTATGTCTATTAATTTGTGTTCGAGACAATTAGGTCAATCACAAAGAGATTAAAAACAAACGGTTCATGTAGTCCATAACTCACAGTACAAATCCACGTTCACAATATATTTCTATTTACCCCACTCTTATACGGGAAAGCGGTCATAGTAAAAAAAATTAAAAAAGAGCCAAAGAAAGGATTTTTTTAAAATGTTGCTATGCAAGCCTATATTTACAAAAGCACTTCAGATATAAAATGGCTGTATATCTTGAACATTCAATTTACATTATGTTCTTGCATCTACTGTTCAATGTCATCAGTGGGCCTAAAGTCAATCTCATAAGTAAAGTTAAGCTGCCTGTTTACGTTGTCGTACACTCGATTTTGAAAGCTCACACGCGCCACGCACGCACGCACGCACACGCACACACACACACCGCCTACACATCTCTTTACCCCCCCCCCCCCCACACACACACACACACTTACTACCTCTCACCTTTTGCAGATTCCCCCAGATCCAGCTGAAGTCGTCCTCTCCAGGGAGACTGTTGAAGACGTTGAAGTAGGAGCGGTAAGCCAGCATCCAGCGGAGACACTGCACCACCACCGTCACCACCACCACCACCCCCACTGTCTGGATGGCCAACGCCACTGACCACTGGTCCAACATCGTTGGGATTTCTCGGCTGCGCATAGTATTATGCCTATTACGTGGCAGAAAAGACATGAGTTTCGTTCACTGTGTCAGAAGGGAAAAGCAAAAGGCCAGCTCAGGTAATATAAGCACAATCATATGCTAAGAGGCAATAAAGGCTATAAATCAGAATTTGTATTATACTTACGAAAGAAGATGCAAAATTGAATGCAGTACCTTTTGGATATCAAAGTAAAAATGGTGGGTAAAGAAAACAAGGTACATGTGAAAGGGAAAACTCCAACGTTTCGTGCCTTAGGCACTTAGTCATGAAGTGAAGACATCAAACAAGGTACCTGTGAAAGGGAAAACTCCAACGTTTCGTGCCTTAGGCACCTAGTCATGAAGTGAAGACATCGAACAAGGTACCTGTGAAAGGGAAAACTCCAACGTTTCGTGCCTTAGGCACCTAGTCATGAAGTGAAGACATCAAACAAGGTACCTGTGAAAGGGAAAACTCCAACGTTTCGTGCCTTAGGCACCTAGTCATGAAGTGAAGACATCAAACAAGGTACCTGTGAAAGGGAAAACTCCAACGTGTCGTGCCTCAGGCACTTAGTCATGAAGTGAAGACATCAAACAAGGTACCTGTGAAAGGGAAAACTCCAACGTTTCGTGCCTTAGGCACTTAGCCATGAAGTGAAGACATCAAACAAGGTACCTGTGAAAGGGAAAACTCCAACGTTTCGTGCCTTAGGCACTTAGTCATGAAGTGAAGACAGCAAACAAGGTACCTGTGAAAGGGAAAACTCCAACGTTTCGTGCCTTAGGCACTTAGTCATGAAGTGAAGACAGCAAACAAGGTACCTGTGAAAGGGAAAACTCCAACGTTTTCGTGCCTTAGGCACTTAGTCATGAAGTGAAGACAGCAAACAAGGTACCTGTGAAAGGGAAAACTCCAACGTGTCGTGCCTCAGGCACTTAGTCATGAAGTGAAGACAGCAAACAAGGTACCTTGTGAAAGGGAAAACTCCAACGTTTCGTGCCTTAGGCACCTAGTCATGAAGTGAAGACATCGAACAAGGTACCTGTGAAAGGGAAAACTCCAACGTTTCGTGCCTTAGGCACTTAGTCATGAAGTGAAGACAGCGAACAAGGTACCTGTGAAAGGGAAAACTCCAACGTTTCGTGCCTTAGGCATTTAGTCATGAAGTGAAGACAGCAAACAAGGTACCTGTGAAAGGGAAAACTCCAACGTTTCGTGCCTTAGGCACCTAGTCATGAAGTGAAGACAGCAAACAAGGTACCTGTGAAAGGGAAAACTCCAACGTTTCGTGCCTTAGGCACTTAGCCATGAAGTGAAGACATCGAACAAGGTACCTGTGAAAGGGAAAACTCCAACGTTTCGTGCCTTAGGCACTTAGTCATGAAGTGAAGACAGCAAACAAGGTACCTGTGAAAGGGAAAACTCCAACGTTTCGTGCCTTAGGCACTTAGTCATGAAGTGAAGACATCAAACAAGGTACCTGTGAAAGGGAAAACTCCAACGTGTCGTGCCTTAGGCACTTAGTCATCCAGAAGTGTATTGATTCTTTGGTTGATTGGTCAGAAGAGTGGCTGATGAATTTTAATAGTCAAAAAGGCAAAGCGATGCATCTTGGAAAAACGAACCCGATGCATGAGTGTTTTATGAATGATGGTGGTGTCAGAAGGGTTCTTGAGAGCACAAATGCGGAGAAAGACCTTGGTGTTATAGTTGATCCATTACTATCTTTTGAACCACATATCAACGATACTGTTAAAAAAGCAAACCGTACTGTTGGACTCCTAATCAGAACAATAACCAACAAATAAAAGGAAATTATGGTACCTCTTTAAATAGCATTGGTACGTCCCTTATTAGAGTAATGGAAATCCTGTCTGGTGTTCCTTTGTAAGAACACATATTGATCATATAGACGGTGTTCAAAGAAGGTTTACGAAAACAATTATTGGAACCAGAAATATGGACTATGAAGACAGACTAAAGTATCTGGGAAAACGTAGTTTGGAATACAGACGTCTTAGAGGTGATCTGATTGAGGTGTATACATTCTTAATTCATTCGTATCGCAACGATTTTGAATTATTAAAAACAAACTCACAAATCACTCCAGCCATACACACAAGTTACAAAACATACAGAAACAAAAAGAGAAATGAAAGAAGATTACGGATTTTTACTTCAGGTTTAGACATAGGGAAGTGGTAGATCATACTTTTTTTTAATATAGACTTTATATTAAAAAAAAACCTATCTAACACCAAACCCCACAACGAACCACTACAAAAGCAAAGTCAGAGGCAAAATTGTGGTCTAAGGTAGCGAAGCAAGTTTAGAAGTGATCAAAGTGTGGTGTGCACACAGATTTACTTCCCTTGAAGCAAATACATCAAATTGACAGCTATCTATTCATTCCGGACATATATGGCTGGAACGATTTGAATGAGTTCCTAACACAACTAAAACTTTACTAACTCTAACTGGGGAGGAAAGAACACGAGGGCATAATTTTAAACTAACAAAAAAACTAAATAACAGTCGTTCAGCTCAAAACTTTTTTACTAACAGAATAATAACTGCATGGAACAATCTTTCTAATGAAACTGTAAATGCATCATCACTAAATATGCTAAAAATCGTATTAACAACAAAATTAATACTATCATGTACTCCACAATTTTGGAGAAAATAAAATTAAAAAATCAATACCCAAAAGCCAAAGTAATTAACGAGCAATTTTTTTAAAATTTTATACTACATATCTGCATGGAACAATTTTTCTAAGGAAACTGTAAATGCATCATCACTAAATATGTTAAAAATCTTATTAACAAAAAAATTAATACTATCATGTACTCCACAATTTTGGAGAAAATAAAATTAAAAAATCAATACCCAAAAGCCAAAGTAATTAACGGGCAAAAAAAATTAAAAAAAATTATACTACATATGAAAAATATCAAGAGGGCAAAAGGCTTCAATAAGCATAATACAGCCTACTAAACTGATATAATATGATATAACAACAGCACCACCACCAATAACAAAAACAAGCCTTTACCTTCTCTGAAAAGCTGACCTTTCCACTAAACTCGCTTGTTTTTCAGGCTAGAAGCAGGTGTCGTGACTCCACAGCAATGTGCCGGATTCTGGAAATGCACCTCGTTTTTATAAACCCACCAGGGGTAGGGGACACTTGACACTGCCTGGCCCTGTTTATTGGAGAAGACAGGGGTGGGGTGGGTGGTGGGTGGGTGTGTGTGTGGTGGGGGGGGGGGGGTAAACGAAAGGGAATAATATAATGGGGTTGAGGCATGAAATGGGGGCAGTAGGTTGAGACTGCTGTTGGCTGGGTGCGTTGTTTTTTCCACTGATTGCGGTCCATGTCATGGCGCACTTAGCTTTGGGACAACAGCGCTTGTGTGTGTATATCAATAAAGGGCGACTTACTTTATTAGAATTCGCAAAGTTAAACATTTCGAACTGTGTGAGTGTGTGCGCGTGCGTGCGTTCATGTGTGTGTGCATGTGTGTGTGTGTGGGTATGGTGTGCGTGTGTGTGTGTGTGCGCGCGTGTGTGTGTTTGTGCGTGCGTGCGTGCGTGCGTGCGTGCGTACTTTCATGCGTGCGTGTTGAGCGCGCGCATGTGTGCATGTTTGGTTTTTGAATGCGTGCATATGGGCGCGCGCGCGCGGGTGTGTGTGTGTAGGGGGGGGGGGGGGGGGGGTCAGAAATGGGAGTGGGAAACTGGATGGATGTATGAACTAAATACGAAAGACTGTTTTTCACCCTTTTGCTAGATACGAGGGACACTCAATATATTTTGCAACTGGCAGTGTGCATCCTGCTTCTGGCTAGTCAATCTTTTAGAACAGTCCCTCACTAGAACACATGCACGTGGATATCCTTTCAAACCAAACGGTTATGGCACCAGACCAGCTCAAATGAAGTATGTCAAAAATAGTGCCCTCGACGAACGGTCAAGCATCTTCAACTTTCTATAATTGCTTGCCCCTTCGCCAGTGCTTCACATATAATAGTAGGAAAAAATAACAAGGAACTAAGTACAAAAAATACAAATGGGTGGGGGACTGGCTAAACTCTGCAAAGGTCTGTTTTCTTGCAGAATGTCCAAAGTAGCTGCAGCAGTGTGGTCACTTGCGATGTCACACTGAAATAGGGGGAGACCAGGTACCAGTGCTTGGACGGCAAACTCAATGTGCCTTTGGTTTAATAGATATCTATGTTTCAATCTACAGTGAGAGCTCTTCTCTCTAGGAGATGAACTGAAGCCATATAACCAGCTTTTCGGAAATGTTCACGGCTTTTATTTGCTTGATGATTTTGATCCTATTCTGTTTTCTGTTCTATTTTACTGATGGAGTCTCACGCAAAACATCCAAACGGATAATTATTGCTTAGTTTTTGGATTATACTGACAGATAAATGTTGCAGGTAAAAAGGAGCTCATCTTTAACGAAGTCCCAGATGCTGGCGCATGGCTAACTTCTCGTCATCTAATTTGATGTATGATGGACTCACCCTATCCCTTTTATGATCTTCAGTAAACTAGTGGGGCAAATGACAGTTATAGCATGCCCAGCTGTTGATATTATATTTTTTTGGACTGGTGGAAAATAATGACAGTTTGTGACGTAAGTATTATGATAATAGTCTATGTCGTGACACTATTCATTTTTTTATGTTGAAATAATCTTTACATTGCTGAATGTATTATTTATTCCCTCTGCTTGTTGTTTTCACACAAAACTTACATTATGCTGTAGGCCTATTTAGGTTTGCTTTCAATTTATCCCAATAGTAGCATTACAAACATTTCAGAAGAAAGCTATCTTTAAACTGTGTGTGTGTGTGTGTGTGTGTGTGTGTGTGTGTGTGGTGTGTGTGTGTGTGTGTGTATTGTGTGTGTGGTGCGTGTGTGTGTGTGTGTGTGTGGTGTGACAGTATATGGTGCGCCGCATGCGTGCGTGTATGCATCTATGTCTGTGCGCACGCACGTGCCAATATTACCTTTAGGCCTATAAGACAACAAATTTTAATTAAGATTGTTTATGAGGGGGGAATGCCCCCCTCCCCCCGACTCTCTCTCTCTCTCTCTCACTCACTACCTCTCTCTCTCAACTAAGACTCATCTCGCTCTCGGAATCTCTTCTCTCTCTCTCTCTCTCTCTCTCCTCTCTCTCTCTCTCTCTCTCTTCTCCACTCTCACACACACACACACACACACACACACACACACACACACACACACACACACTCGCGCACATGCATACATCATACACACACATTGCACACACACACTTGTGCACTATGACTCACTGACAAAAATGCTTACACTAGACACATAGACACACTGCGCGCACTCGCCCTCCCCCTCTCCCCCCCCCCCCTCTTCTCCACACAGAGGGAAAGAGAGAGAGGGAGAGAGAGGGGGGGGGGCAGTCTAATGTAGGACAACTCACATCGTAGATTGCGCAACATAATGCCACTGTGCTCCCCATCCACCCAGGTCACACACTAACATTTACTCATAGCTAATAGGCCTAGATAAAACCACCTAGTGTATTTTGATGATAGCAGTTGTAGCGGTGCATTTAGTAGGTGCTTCAGCACCGCTACATATAGGCGTAGGACATGCAGGTCCGGACACAGTGACCTAAATCTGACTAAGTGAAGAGTGGTGTGTGTGTGTGTGTGTGTGTGTGTATGTATGTGCGCACGCGCGCCTGCCTTTGCGTGCATGCATGCATGCGTACATGCGCTTGTGTATGTGTTTATGTGTGTGTATGCCGTGTGCGTGCATACGGGTGTGTGTGTGTGTGTGTGTGTGTGTGTGTGTGTGTGTGTGTGTGTGTGTGTGTGTGTGTGTGTGCGTTTTAGGTGTGTGTGTGTGTGTGTGTGTGTGTGTGTGTGTGTGTGTGTGTGGTGTGTGTGTGTGTGTGTGTGTGTGTGTGTGTGTGTGTGTGTGTGTGTGTGTGTCTCTGTGTGTCTCTGTGGTGTCTCTGTGTGTCTATGTGTGTCTGTGTCTGTGTTTTGTTGTTTTTTTGTTTTTTTTTTTCAATGAATAATAATTATTTATTGGTTCAAGGCGACAGATGACGTGACACCAGTATGTAGGCCAGCCCAAACAGCGAGGAAAAACGCAGAGGAAAATGCTCAAGGAGTTCCCTCAGGGACGTGCGTAAGAACAGCCTCTATAAAGCTTCAGACAGGGCTCTATCCTGAAAAACAAACATACACGTACACACCAGCAAGCAACCGAACAAAGCCACACAAGTGTTTGTATGGTTGAATACAATGCTCAATGAAAGATATTGTGTGTTGAAACAAGCGATCAATTTCCCTATAGACAGGCCATTTAAATAAATCCACATTACAAATTGCCTCTCGTTTCGTACCGTTTCGTTTATTTCTCCACTCGTTTTCTATTCAAATTTCTGCGTATAAATTATGTAGCCTAAATATTCGTAAACATGCTTCGTTTCAGTCCATTTACAGGGCTATTATAAGAAGGCTTGCGTTGAAACAAACTACATTAAGGCTTTTAGAGCTATGCGCCCTGTGATTGCTATAGCCTATACTGTAGGTGTTGTTCTTTAACAGTTAAAGTCTACAGAATGACCGAACCGCCATCTTGGCCGCCATTTTTAAATAATGAGCTGGAAGATCTTGCCTCTGTTAAAAAAAATGTAATCTACGTATATGGGACATAACTTCGTGCAAAAAAGGCATGTCTTGAACCGGAAGTGCTTTATAACCCCCAAATTTGCAAAGTCCACCTTATGATTATTGTTACTCCCCGAGCAAAGGGAAGGGAACTGTTGTTTTTATTTCGTCCGTCCATCCGTCCGTCGGTGCGTGCGTCCGTCTGTTCAGACACTAAACTCAGAATTTAAAAAACGGGAGGGAACTTTGTATCCGCTTAGGTTCAGCCTTGTTTAGTTTAGCTTCATAACAGACAAAGTGTAAAGGAAGAGACATTGATACCAAGACAATGCAGAGGAAGGGGGTGGGGGTGGGGGAGGAGCAGAGGGGGGAATAGGAGTGAGGGTCGGAGTAGGGTTAAGAGG
>CM065693.1:42714291-42801775 GCA_017654935.2 Phymorhynchus buccinoides
TCCATGGGCTCTAGGGAATGTTGGAAATTGTGATTTAAAAAAAAAAAGATGAATGAAATTGTATATTTTCTTTGAGATCTGATTATGTACATTAAATGTATTGATAAATATTTGTTGAAGTTTTCTATTTAATGTTTAACCCTTTAGTTCGGTGAATGTTCAGAAAAAAATCGGATCGTAAATGCTGAGAACGTTCGGGGGATTCTCCACATGGCCGGTTTGGGCGCTTCCATTTTTGTTTCTATCACATGGCAGTCACGTGGATGCTTCAGCCTCGCTTTCGCAATAGATTACACTTCTGCCCTGTTGCTTGCAATGGCTTCTAGGCTGATTGGTTTGAAAGATATGAATTTTTGAAATTTAGTGACCGACTTCGGCATTTTCACGATTTTTCCAATATTGATGACAAACAGTTATGGCATCCATTTGCAGACCTGCCTACTGCTATAGATTTGGCTGTAGCAGCTACGAAAAATAAAGCTGTGCTACGGAGCTACGGCAACCTTAAGGTTACTACGGAAAAAAAAAATTGCCGCCGCATTTTATTTTTTGCTTATGTCGTTGTCGGTTTCTAAGAGCAGACGCCGTGTCATGCGCGATATCCTAGTCACTTCCGTTTTAATCAAAGTGACTGCGCATGCGTTCTTATTATTTTCTTTGAAAAAAATGGCGGACTCCAGCAGCAGTAGCGATTCGGGAGATGTTTCAAGCGAAGAAAAACGAACGCAAACCAGAAAACGAAAATCATCTGGCACACCATCTTGTTCTAAGAAAAAGCATCGGCCTGCCGCACAAGTTTTCAAAAATAGCTTACACGGAGGAGTGGCCTTGCATCGTCAGAAGTTGACTCAGTGCGAACCATGCTCGCTGCAGTGCAACCTCTGCCATGCAGACTTCTCTGTGAATTATGGCGGTAGAGACGATTGCCGTCAACATGTTCAATCTGCGAAACATATTAAGCAGTGCGTTTCGGCTCAGGAAGATAACAAATCGATTGCCGTTGTTTGTGGATGCTATGGAAAAATTTGCCATGCTACTGAAAATTGATGGCTGGGCTACTGATTGGGAAAATTCCAAGTAGGCAGGTCTGCCATTGACTGAGGAAAGCGATGAATAGTCCGTATTTTTGTGAAAGATGGGACTTATGAGATCGCGAAGTGATGAGTAAGGACCTATTTCGGCAACGAGCTTGTTTTTGTTCGATCAATGCGAATTTTTGAAGTCATGTTACTGACATCGGCATTTTCCTGACTTTTACATCATGGATGATGAATTGTTATTGCATCTACTGAGTGATGACAGTGATGAAAATTCCTTTTTTTGTGAAAGATAGGAATTATAAGATCGTGAAGTGAAAGGGTAAGTGAATGATTTTTATCTACTTTTCCATTTCAGTCTTCTTAGTCTTCACCAGTCTGCAAAAAGTAGGCAGTGAATGACTAGTGAATGCAGTTTGCGAATACACTTTGGCATTTTGATTTTTTTTGTGGAGCCATGCATCCCCATAACATCTTGAAATTCATTTTGCAAATCAGGAAGACCATCTCTGCAACACATTCAAAACAAAAAACACAAAATCTGGTAGGGTATATTTTATTTTATTATTTTTCTGACGCTACCCCCCTTTTGTACGGAGTGACGTCCCTTGGGCTAGGATTTCAGAAGTGACAGAGCACAGAGCGTCAGGCATAAGAGGGTTAAGAAGTATATCATTGTTATTAGATTAGTAATAGAGGGCATAAGAGGGTTAAGAAGTATATCATTGTTATTAGATTAGTAATAGCCTCTAGTGAATTTTGAATACATTTTTTATTATTGTAAAAAAAAAAATCACTTTGAAAATGTTTGCTTCTGTCCGATTTAATCTACCGCAATCTTTATGTGCAGGAATCAGCAAAACTGAGGTATCTGGAGGAGCTGGGGCAAGGAATCAAGAAACCTTTGAGGGTCAATCGTGTCCTCAGAAAGTGAGTGTGTCATGTGTGTAAAATAGGAATTGTTCGGAAATAATTAAGGGGAGTAATTTCATGGTGTGTGTGGGAGTGATCTTGCCTAATTCAATCGGTCAAACAGGGGAAGTCACTCTACCATCAGCTCTCGTAGCCTATCGACTCGTGTGTTTGAGCAGACATACAGCACTTAGAAGTATAGAACACCGTGTATCATTCTAAAACAAATTGTCATTTATATTTTTACGTCTTATTTTGCAAGTTTTATCGGTTTGTGGTCACTGGCCACCCCTAATTTTTCTATAAAAAAAAAAAAAATGTTTTGCAAGTCGCTGACTCGCATCCTGCGGTTTCAAGCTTCGACGCCATTGTTGCTATGGTATTTGACCGAGTAATGGAGGTAAGCAACTCTAATTTTCACGAAGTGCTCTCCCCTATTTTTTTCTCTCCGAAAATCGTCTATTGAATTTGTACCTCTGCAACACTTTCCAATTCCAGTCTTTGAAAGAGAACCTAATATAATAACAACACACACACATGTATGTAGATTTTTTATCTTTTTGGCAATTTCTATTTGCAGCGGGGAGACCAGTGGAAACTGAAAACCGACACATACGTGCCTTACCCATTATGGTCTGGGAACGCAGAAGAAGAATAATCATGAAAGTTTTCAATCTTGAATCTTTATTTTTTCAGGAAAAAAGAAATTGAGCAGGAAGTGGAGCTGCTGGTCCACGATTCGGAGACGGTGAAGAAGGTGACCCATGCGGTCAAGCTGCTGCAGTTCCACACCGACTACAGACCACCCTACTACGGCACGTGGCGCAAGAAGGTCGCCGGACTGTCCCCACGCAACCCCTGGAAGAAAGATCAGGTGGGTAGTGCTCCCAGCTTATTCAGTGATGTGCCGAGGATCGAAAAGTGATAGGACAAAGTGGTCCTGAGATAAGAGAAATCAATAGGACAGTGTTCTGGCTTTTGCGGAAATCAATCAGACAAAGCGTGTCAGTGTTAACAATTTAATCATCCATTTATCCTGATAGGGGAGAACACAATTGGAAATTTTCACGGTTAATAGGTCAATGGCGTATGGCCGTGGCCTCGGGACATCATTGTTTATTGTTATATAAAGGGTATTTGTCACTTATGATATGATTGTGTTCATGGAAGGAAGTTAAGATTGACCGTCTTATTTGTATGTTTAGGAAATTAAGATAGACAGTCTTATTTGTATGTTTTTGGTGGATGTTTGAGTGGCAAATAACTTGTGATAGAAAATGACATAACCCAGGGCTTCTGATAACGCAAAAACCAGCATCCCTGACGCATTGAAAGTTAAAAGGACGCATTGAATGTTTGTCAAGCGAGTCCCTGGGGACGCACTCAAAAAATCATGAAAAACGAATAAAGACTGTCTAACATTGAACGTCGTCCACAGGCATCGTCTGCTATGATGTGAGAGTTGCTTCCCTTAATTATAAAACTTTCCCTTTCCCATGATGCCTCTTGCTGTACCGGAAAAAGCCTTTCGCGCTACTCGACTAACATCAAAATGTCTTTAAATTTGTGGGTGTTAGTGCCTGGAAAGCGCAAAGAAAGTGAGAAAGATGTCGATCAACATCTGCGAGTGTCAATGATCCACCTGCGACGAAAAAGGTGCGGGCCTACAAACCAGTCTGGGAAAAAGAGTTTTCCTGGCTGGAGTTTGACGAAACATCACAGTAAATGAAGTGCAGCGCGTGCGTAAAAATGTTATGAATGTAATGTTAATCGCTGAATTTGAGGTATGTGTAATAAGTGTATTTGTACATGTTTATAGACATGTTTCTTGATGTGGTACAGGGGACCCACTGAAGTTAGCCTGGGACTCGTTTTAAATCTGATGAAGGGGTCCCTGGGACCCTAAGAAACATCAGCTTATCAGAAGCCCTGATAACCCCTTGGTTTTTTTTATAGACTACTCCAAAGTACAAGTTGAGTGATTATGATGAAAAGCTGCTACCTCTGAGGATGTGGTTCTGCTTTCGATGACCATTGCCATCTAAAGGCACTGCAGCCAACACATCGGATCGGTTTAAGTGATAAGTTCATGTTCTGGTCATAAGTTTTTCAGTCTGCCTCTTTAGTGTTGTGGGTTTAAGCCAAGAATTTGAACTTTTTCAGTTAGCCTTTAACACTTTCACCGCCAACCATATTTCAAGCAAAAATTTCCATTAAATTTACCTGGGTAGAGAACAAAATCCATCTGCAGTATTGTGGATTCTTCTGTGACATATATAAAAAGGTCTATCTTTACAATAGGGTCTTTGGATAATAGACCCCAATTTGATGCCTTTTAGTGACATAGGTGTTAAATCCACTATGGTGTTAACCCTTTCAATTTCATCGCCACTGTCGCCTCTTGGCACCACAATGATTTTAACACCCATGTCACTAAAAGGCATCAAATGAGGGTCTGTTGACCAATGACTTTATGTTCTTAGTTTTGGGAGGTAAGGGCAGGCCCTATTTTATGCATGTCACAGAGGAATCCCCAATATTGCAGAAAGAATCTTTTCTCTACCCGGGTAAGTTTAATGGTAAATTTTGGCTGAGGAATGGCTAGCGTTGGAAGGGTTAAAATGCGACTTTGGCGGTGAAAGGGTTAAACCGACTCCTCTTTTCTTTCAAATGTTAGATGTGTTGATTGGTTTCCTCTTGTATGGTTGTGTGTTGTTTGCCCTGTTGTTGACAGAAATAATGTGTGTGTTGTGCAGGAGGTGTTTGACTACGAAGTTGACAGCGACGAGGAATGGGAAGAGGAGGAGCCAGGAGAAAGCTTGTCCGACTCTAATGTGTAGTTCTTCTTCTTCGTCGATCGCTCAGACAGTTTCCTGTCAATTATGGTCGCAGATGCGTCATGCTGCCGTCTAAGCAAGAAATTGGCCCAGCAAGTCCGACTTCATGCTGGAGTAAATCTTTTTGAAAGTTTCTTGGAAAAAAGGCAGGAGAATGGACCCCAGAAAGATAGTAGATGACAGTAAGCCAAAGGGAGAAGGCAGAGTAAAAAAGGCAGGAGAATGGACCCCAGGATAGATAGTAGATGACAGTAAGCCTAAAGGGAGAAGGCAGAGTCAAAGAAAAGGGCAGGAGAATGGACCCCAGGATAGATAGTAGATGACAGTAAGCCAAAGGGAGAAGGCAGAGTAAAAAAGGCAGGAGAATGGACCCCAGCAGATATATAGTAGATGACAGTAAGCCAAAGGGAGAAGGCAGAGTAAAAAAGGCAGGAGAATGGACCCCAGGATAGATAGTAGATGACAGTAAGCCAAAGGGAGAAGGCAGAGTAAAAAAGGCAGGAGAATGGACCCCAGTAAGATAGATAGTAGATGACAGTAAGCCAAAGGGAGAAGGCAGAGTAAAAAAGGCAGGAGAATGGACCGGTAAGGATAGATAGTAGATGACAGTAAGCCAAAGGGAGAAGGCAGAGTAAAAAAGGCAGGAGAATGGACCAGTAAGGATAGATAGTAGATGACAGTAAGCCAAAGGGAGAAGGCAGAGTAAAAAAGGCAGGAGAATGGACCCCAGGATAGATAGTAGATGACAGTAAGCCAAAGGGAGAAGGCAGAGTAAAAAAGGCAGGAGAATGGAACCCCAGGATAGATAGTAGATGACAGTAAGCCAAAGGGAGAAGGCAGAGTAAAAAAGGCAGGAGAATGGACCCCAGTGATATATAGTAGATGACAGTAAGCCAAAGGGAGAAGGCAGAGTAAAAAAGGCAGGAGAATGGACCCCAGGATAGATAGTAGATGACAGTAAGCCAAAGGGAGAAGGCAGAGTAAAAAAGGCAGGAGAATGGACCCCAGGATAGATAGTAGATGACAGTAAAGCGCAAAGGGAGAAGGCAGAGTCAAAAAGGCAGGAGAATGGACCCCAGTAAGATAGAAAGATAGCAGATGACAGTAAGCCAAAGGGAGAAGGCAGAGTAAAAAAGGCAGGAGAATGGACCCCAGGATAGATAGTAGATGACAGTAAGCCAAAGGGAGAAGGCAGAGTAAAAAAGGCAGGAGAATGGACCCCAGGATAGATAGTAGATGACAGTAAGCCAAAGGGGACAGGCAGAGTAAAAAAGGCAGGAGAATGACCCCAGGAAAGATAGTAGATGACAGTAAGCCAAAGGGAGAAGGCAGAGTAGAAAAAAAGGCAGGAGAATGGACCCCAGGATAGATAGTAGATGACAGTAAGCAAAAGGGAAAAGGCAGAGTCAAAGAGAGTGACAGATTTTAGAGGAAGTTACAAGCACAGAACTTCCAGAAGGTGGGGGGGACTATTTATACTGTGATATCTATAATATTTCAGACCTGGCTACTGCTACGATTTGGCCGTAGCAGCTACGAAAAATAAAGCTTTGCTACGGAGCTACGGCAACCTTAACGTTGCTACGGAAAAAACAAATTGCCGCCGCATTTTATTTTTGCTTATGTCGTTCCCGGTTTTGTCGGTTTCTAAGAGCAGACGCAGTGTCACGCGCGATAACCTAGTCACTTCCGTTTTTATTACTTTCTCTGAAAAAAATGGCGGACTCCAGCAGCAGTAGCGATTCGGGAGATGTTTCAAACGAAAAAAACCGAACCCAAACCAGAAAACGAAAATCATCTGGCAACACCATCTTGTTCTAAGAAAAAACATCGGCCTGCCGCACAAGTTTTTAAAATAGCTTACACGGAGGAGTGGCCTTGCATCGTCAGAAGTTGACTCGGTGCGAACCATGCTCGCTGCGTTTTGTTTGCAACCTCTGCCATGCAGACTTCTCTGTGAATCATGGCGGTAGAGACGATTGCCGTCAACACGTTCAATCGGCGAAACAAGCCGTGCATTTCGGCTCAGGCAGAGAACAAATCGATTGCCGTCGTTTGTGGATGCTACGGAAAAAATTGCCATGCTACTGAAAATTGATGGCTGGGCTACTGATTGGGAAAATTCCAAGTAGGCAGGTCTGCTTTTCGCACCACATTGATTTAGCACCCATGTCACCAAAAGGCGTCGGTCAAATCAGCTCTGTTACCCAATGACCCTGTGTCCTTAATTGTTGAGAAAGAAAAGGATGAGCCCTATTTTTATTCTATGCATGTCTTAGGGGAGTCCCCAGTACTGTAAACAGTATCTTTCCCTCTACCCAGGTGAGTTTGACAGAAATGCTTGGTTGGGGGGGAAAAAAGAAGAAGAAAAAAAAAGGCTGGCACCAGCTATTTTTCAGCCAAAAAAATACCATTAAGCTTAACTGGGTAGAGAACATTTTTTTATCTGCAACATTGGGAATTCCTCTGTGACATGTATAACATTAGGCCTATCCATACCTCCCAAAATTAAGAAAATACGGTCTTCAGCTAACAGGCCCTGATTTGATGCCTTTTAGTGACATGGGTGTTAAACCATTGTGGTGCATAAATGTGACATTGGCGGTGAAAGGGTTAATCATTTACTGCTTAAAATAATGGGTTTTGAAAAATGGTGAGCCCAATTCAAAGATGATGTGAATAGGTGACACAGGCGGCTTTGATAGTAGTTGAAGTTGTGTGCCTTTTGTGGATGGAGAGTGTTTTGATTTGTGTTGGATCAGTTGTTGTACCCTGGCTTAAAGACTCCAGGGATCATTCCAACAGTCGAAGCAATTGAACACTATGGTACAAATGCACCAGCTAGGGTGAGAACATTACGTGTGTGACCGTTTTTGATTACCCCGCCACATGGGCAGCCACACTCCGTCTTTGGAGGATTTTGGACTGATGATGTTATGCTAGGAGCTTGTCATGGCTAAAGACAATCCTTGCATAACTATGCAGAGCATAACAACATTTTGATGTAGCCTTGGTGTTCTAGCTTATGTCAGTTGGTCTGACACAGCCTTATGCCAAGGCGGTGTTGGATCGGTGTTTCTGTGTTGTTGTTTTTCAAATGAAGCACTTTATTTTTGTGTAAGCTGAACCATGGCCTTTTTTTTAATGTCAGGGTGAGGAGGAGGAGGGTGAGGAGGAGGATGAGGTTGACGACGATGGGTGGATGGTGCCCCACGGGTACCTGTCTGAAGACGAGGGCTGTCAGGACGATGAAGATGTGAGTCAACTTGTCTCCCAATACAGTGGAACCTCCCTTAAAAGACCTCCCATAAGACCTACTTCTCTGAGACATTGCCCTTCTTTGTAAGTATTAAATTACCTCCCTTATAAGACCCCTCCCTTGTAAGACCTCATTTGGGATGATTTTTTAAGGTCTTATAAGGGAGGTTCCACTGTATTGGAACTCATTGTGCGTGATTGAATCCTCAACAAGTGAAAAGATACTCAACTTTGATTTGCATTTGAATGGTGAATGCACTTCTTATTCTGCAGTCCCAGACCATTATGGCCAACATGGATGAAAGACGTATATGTGTCCGGTTTTCAGTTTTCATTGTTCTCCCTGCGTTCAGCCATCACATTCTGATTTTGGAGAATTGAATACATGTGCAGACCTGTTTATTCTACTCTTTTTTTTGAGTAGTATTCTACTCAATTTGGACCTCTACTACTCTTCAAAATTTAAAATAATGCTCTAATGACTCATTTTCAGTGAACATTATTTGATGGTTTAATGAAGAGGACTACTCATTTCACACCAAAAAGCTACTCATTTCAGCTATCCAGACTACTCAAGACTTCTTTAGGGGGTATTAAACAGGTCTGCCATATAATTTATTTGCACCCAGTCAGAGATTTTTTAATGTCAGGGTGAGGAGGAGTTTCTTTTCAAACTTTATATGGGTCAGAAAACGATTACAGAAAACGAGGGGTCAATATCCAAGCTAAGGGGCCACTATTATATTGTGTCAGTTTCATTGTTTTCAGACTTCATGGGCCTTATGACCCCAGGCTGCATAAAATGTGGGGTCACTTTTTCTGGTCACTGACCCGGGCCCCCTGACAATGTGAAGCTTTGCGTGAACCTTCCGGGCCGCTGTTGACCATGTGATGGTGCATGGGAAAAACCTACATAAGTCGCTCAGAATGGTTTGAGCAAAAGCCAAAAATAGTCAACAACCCCCAAATATTGATGTTCTATTTAGGGCATATTTATGTTTATTTATATGTATGCTACCAGTATCCAGACCATGGAAGACAATTTTGAATGATTTCTTTGTTTATTGTTATTGTTTTCTAAATCAAGTCAATAGAAACAAAGAGGCAAAATTGTATCTTCTATGCCCGATTTCTGCAAATGATCTATTTCGAATGCCAAACTTCAAATAATTATAAAATAAGATAACTCAATTTGGTTTTCTGTGTATTAACAAGGAATCTTTGCTCCACCATGAAAAATTTAAATCTCAATTTATGCCCCCAAAAGATTTACATGGATGCTCCTGTTTTCAGGATGTCCTGAAATGCAGGATTTTTTTGTATTGCCTGGAGCCGGCGTCGCCGGATTGTGAGAATTTGAGAAGCAACGAATTTCCTATTTATAAACGTTTTGTCGGTTTCTCGCATGTCTAGAATATAAAAGAAATGAATACAGATAAATATTTACATGCCTTCACCGGGAACTTTATATTTTTAGGACTGTTTAAGTTAAGTTGTTAACTGGGTGGCCCCTGGACCCCTGCCTTGCAGGTATTTTTGAAATTTCCCAGGAGCACCCATGCATATAATTGTGAAGGTGGACTGACCTGTGCAGGTGACCCTGGAGCTGCTGAAGGCCTGACAATGTGAAGCTCTGCGTGACCCTTCTGGGCCGCTGTTGACCGTATAATTGTGAAGGCGGACTGAAATTGTGCAGGTGACCCCGGAGGTGCTGAAGGCCCGGCAGCAGGCCCAGGCCACTGTTGACCATATGATTGTGAAGGTGGACTGTGACCTGTGCAGGTGACCCCGGAGGTGCTGAAGGCCCGGCAGCGGGCCAAGGCCCAGGCCACTATTGACCATATGATTGTGACGGTGGACTGTGACCTGTGCAGGTGACCCCAGAGGTGCTGAAGGCCCGGCAGCGGGCCAAGGCCCAGGCCTGGGAGACGGAGCTGCAGGCCAAGAGGCAGATGATGCCCCCCCTGCACCTGGGCTGCGTATGGCTGGACACGCCCTGCCTCCACCAGCGGCATGTGGACATCCTCAGCCAGTTTCAGGTGGGTCCAAACCTGCGATTTCTTCTTCTTCCATGGGTGTGTGTGTGTTTCTGTAAGTTGTGTACCTTTTTCTAGATATGCGTTTTTGTTCATTTGTATATATGTACTTTTCTATTCTATTCTACTCATGTAAAATTTATGTGCTTTCGTCATGTTCTGATTGTATAAGATATAATGTATATTCTATGTTGTATTTGTATTAAATATGTAAAGTGCTTAGAGCCCTAAATCTGAGAATAGGCGCTATATAAATAATCATTATTATTATTAAAGCAGGAATCCTGATTTGGGCTTTGTTATTTTTGTCTGAATTCAGGAATGTGCAATACTTTTGATGGGCTAATGTTAAGATCAGCTCCCTCCGCTGTTCCAGGGTGAAGTTGGCCAATCAGCTCCCTCCGATTTACCTTTTCCGTTAAGCTGATGGAAAAACCTTGTAGTTTTATTGTTTAAAAAATGAAAGCTGGCTCTAAATGCTCTAATTTTATTAGTAACTAAGAGCATGATACGCTAGATCACCAGCCGCGTGGCAGCATTTTTGGGGTCGCAGTGAAATTTTACCTTTGACCAATGACCATGTTCAAACATACCCCCTCCCAACCCCGGACATCCTCAGCCAGTTTGAGGTTGGTTCCCAATGTAAGTTCTATCATTCAAATCAAGGAGTCAGAGTTAGAGTACAAAGTACACACACACACCCCCCAATCCCAACCCTAGACATCCTCAGCCAGTTTGAGGTTGGTTCCCAGTGTAAGTTCTATCATTCAAATCAAGGAGTCAGAGTTAGAGTACAAAGTACACACACACACACCCCAATCCCAAACCTAGACATCCTCAGCCAGTTTGAGGTTGGTTCCCAGTGTAAGTTCTATCATTCAAATCAAGGAGTTAGAGTACAAAGTACACACACACACCCCCCAATCCCAACCCTAGACATCCTCAGCCAGTTTGAGGTTGGTTCCCAGTGTAAATTCTATCATTCAAATCAAGGAGTCAGAGTTAGAGTACAAAGTACACACACACACCCCCCAATCCCAACCCTAGACATCCTCAGCCAGTTTGAGGTTGGTTCCCAGTGTAAATTCTATCATTCAAATGAAGGGGGCATAGTTATAGCACAAGTGAACCCCCCCCCCCCCCCCCCCCCCCCCCGAATTCTGTTTAAACTTTTTTTTCTGTTTTGAATATTGATATTTATTTATTATTTGATAATTGCTTTGCTTGCTCTCTGGTTGTTGTTTGTTAATTATTATTATTTTAAAATGAATTCAATAGTTGAGGCGATGTTTTCCCCTCTGCAGATGGTGTGCCTGCGTTCTTCGCCCATTGAGACCCTCGTGTCCTGCCCCGCACACGGTGATGGCTCAGGAGATAAATCCACGGACGCATCAGCCAAGTCCTCGCCCACCTCCAAAGGATTCCGCAAACAGGCCCTTCCTGAAGAAGGTAGTATAGCCGTGACTGCTACAAGTGTGGTTATCTTTCCTGATGAAGGTAGTATAGCCGTGACTGCTACAAGTGTGGTTATCTTTCCTGAAGAAGGTAGTATAGCTGTGACTGCTACCAATGTGGTTATCTTTCCTGATGAAGGTAGTATAGCCGTGACTGCTACAAGTGTGGTTATCTTTCCTGAAGAAGGTAGTATAGCTGTGACTGCTACCAATGTGGTTATCTTTCCTGAAGAAGGTAGTATAGCTGTGACTGCTACCAATGTGGTTATCTTTCCTGAAGAAGGTAGTATAGCCGTGACTGCTACAAGTGTGGTTATCTTTCCTGAAGAAGGTAGTATATCTAGGCTATTACTACCTTCTTCAGGAAAGATAACCACACTTGTAGCAGTCACGGCTATACTACCTTCTTCAGGAAAGATAACCACATTGGTAGCAGTCACAGCTATACTACCTTCTTCAGGAAAGATAACCACATTGGTAGCAGTCACAGCTATACTACCTTCTTCAGGAAAGATAACCACACTTGTAGCAGTCACGGCTATACTACCTTCATCAGGAAAGATAACCACATTGGTAGCAGTCACAGCTATACTACCTTCTTCAGGAAAGATAACCACACTTGTAGCAGTCACGGCTATACTACCTTCATCAGGAAAGATAACCACACTTGTAGCAGTCACGGCTATACTACCTTCTTCAGGAAGGGCCTGTTTGCGGAATCCTTTGGAGGTGGGCGAGGACTTGGCTGATGCGTCCGTGGATTTATCTCCTGAGCCATCACCGTGTGCGGGGCAGGACACGAGGGTCTCAATGGGCGAAGAACGCAGGCACACCATCTGCAGAGGGGAAAACATCGCCTCAACTATTGAATTCATTTTAAAATAATAATAATTAACAAACAACAACCAGAGAGCAAGCAAAGCAATTATCAATAATAAATAAATATCAATATTCAACAGAAAAAAAGTTTAAACAGAATCGGGGGGGGGGGGGGGGGGGGGGGGGGGTCACTTTGTGCATAACTCTGGCCCCTTCATTTGAATGATAGAATTTACACTGGGAACCAACCTCAAACTGGCTGAGGATGTCTAGGGTTGGGATTGGGGGGTGTGTGTGTGTACTTTGTACTCTAACTCTGACTCCTTGATTTGAATGATAGAATTTACACTGGGAACCAACCTCAAACTGGCTGAGGATGTCTAGGGTTGGGATTGGGGGGTGTGTGTGTGTACTTTGTACTCTAACTCCTTGATTTGAATGATAGAACTTACACTGGGAACCAACCTCAAACTGGCTGAGGATGTCTAGGTTTGGGATTGGGGTGTGTGTGTGTGTACTTTGTACTCTAACTCTGACTCCTTGATTTGAATGATAGAACTTACACTGGGAACCAACCTCAAACTGGCTGAGGATGTCTAGGGTTGGGATTGGGGGGTGTGTGTGTGTACTTTGTACTCTAACTCTGACTCCTTGATTTGAATGATAGAACTTACATTGGGAACCAACCTCAAACTGGCTGAGGATGTCCGGGGTTGGGAGGGGGTATGTTTGAACATGGTCATTGGTCAAAGGTAAAATTCACTGGACCCAAAAATGCTGCCACGCGGCTGGTGATCTAGCGTATCACGCTCTAGTTACTAATAAAATTAGAGCATTTAGAGCCAGCTTTCATTTTTTAAACAATAAAACTACAAGGTTTTTCCATCAGCTTAACGGAAAAGGTAAATCGGAGGGAGCTGATTGGCCAACTTCACCCTGGAACAGCGGAGGGAGCTGATCTTAACATTAGCCCAATAAAGTATTGCACATTCCTGAATTCAGACAAAAATAACAAAGCCCAAATCAGGATTCCTGCTTTAATAATAATAATGATTATTTATATAGCGCCTATTCTCAGATATATATAAGGCTCTAAACACTTTACATATTTAATACAAATACAACATAGAATATACATTATCTTATACAATCAGAACATGACGAACGTACATACATTTTACATGAGTAGAATATAGAAAAGTATGTATATATACAAATGAACAAAAACGCATATCTAGAAAAAGGTACACAACTTACAGAAACACACACACACCCATGGAAGAAGAAGAAATCGCAGGTTTGGACCCACCTGAAACTGGCTGAGGATGTCCACATGCCGCTGGTGGAGGCAGGGCGTGTCCAGCCATACGCAGCCCAGGTGCAGGGGGGGCATCATCTGCCTCTTGGCCTGCAGCTCCGTCTCCCAGGCCTGGGCCTTGGCCCGCTGCCGGGCCTTCAGCACCTCTGGGGTCACCTGCACAGGTCACAGTCCACCTTCACAATCATATGGTCAATAGTGGCCTGGGCCTTGGCCCGCTGCCGGGCCTTCAGCACCTCCGGGGTCACCTGCACAGGTCACAGTCCACCTTCACAATCATATGGTCAACAGTGGCCTGGGCCTGCTGCCGGGCCTTCAGCACCTCCGGGGTCACCTGCACAATTTCAGTCCGCCTTCACAATTATACGGTCAACAGCGGCCCAGAAGGGTCACGCAGAGCTTCACATTGTCAGGCCTTCAGCAGCTCCAGGGTCACCTGCACAGGTCAGTCCACCTTCACAATTATATGCATGGGTGCTCCTGGGAAATTTCAAAAATCCTGCAAGGCAGGGGTCCAGGGGCCACCCAGTTAACAACTTGACTTAAACAATCCTAAAAATATAAAGTTCCTGGTAAAGGCATGTAAATATTTATCTGTATTCATTTCTTTTATATTCTACACATGCGAGAAACCGACAAAACGTTTATAAATAGGAAATTCGTTGCTTCTCAAATTCTCATAATCCGGCGACGCCGGCTCCAGGCAATACAAAAAAATCCTGCATTTCAGGACATGGGAAAAAGACATCATGAAATTTTGGCATAAATTGGGATTTAAATTTTTCATGGTGGAGCAAAGATTCCTTGTTAATGCACAGAAAACCGAATTGAGTTAGTTTTTATTTTATAATTATTTGAAGTTTGGCATTCGAAATAGATCATTTGCAGAAATCGGGCATAGAAGATACAATTTTGCCTCTTTATTTCTATTGACTTGATTAAGAAAACAATAAAATAAACAAAGAAATCATTCAAAATTGTCTTTCCATGGTCTGGATACTGGTAGCATACATAAAAATAGACATAAATATGCCCTAAATAGAAAATCAATATTTTGGGGGTTGTTTTGACTATTTTTGGCTTTTGCTCAAAAACATTCTGAGCGACTTATGTAGGTTTTTCCCATGCACCATCACATGGTCAACAGCGGCCCGGAAGGTTCACGCAAAGCTTCACATTGTCAGGGGGCCCGGGTCAGTGACCAGAAAAAGTGACCCCACATTTTATGCAGCCTGGGGTCATAAGGCCCATGAAGTCTGAAAACAATGAAACTGACACAATATAATAGTGGCCCCTTAGCTTGGATATTGACCCCTCGTTTTCTGTAATCGTTTTCTGACCCATATAAAGTTTGAAAAGAAACTCCTCCTCACCCTGACATTAAAAAATCTCTGACTGGGTGCAAATAAATTATATGGCAGACCTGTTTAATACCCCCTAAAGAAGTCTTGAGTAGTCTGGATAGCTGAAATGAGTAGCTTTGGTGTGAAATGAGTAGTCCTCTTCATTAAACTATCAAATAATGTTCACTGAAAATGAGTAATTAGAGCATTATTTTAAATTTTGAAGAGTAGTAGAGGTCCAAATTGAGTAGAATACTACTCGAAAAGAGTAGAATAAACAGGTCTGCACATGTATTCAATTCTCCAAAATCAGAATGTGATGACTGAACGCAGGGAGAACAATAAAAACTGAAAACCGGACACACTATACGTCTTTCATCCATGTTGGCCATAATGGTCTGGGACTGCAGAATAAGAAGTGCATTCACCATTCAAATGCAAATCAAAGTTGAGTATCTTTTCACTTGTTGAGGATTCAATCACGCACAATGAGTTCCAATACAGTGGAACCTCCCTTATAAGACCTTAAAAAATCATCCCAAATGAGGTCTTATAAGGGAGGGGTCTTATAAGGGAGGTAATTTAATACTTACAAAGAAGGGCAATGTCTCAGAGAAGTAGGTCTTATGGGAGGTCTTTTAAGGGAGGTTCCACTGTATTGGGAGACAAGTTGACTCACATCTTCATCGTCCTGACAGCCCTCGTCTTCAGACAGGTACCCGTGGGGCACCATCCACCCATCGTCGTCAACCTCATCCTCCTCCTCACCCTCCTCCTCCTCACCCTGACATTAAAAAAAAGGCCATGGTTCAGCTTACACAAAAATAAAGTGCTTCATTTGAAAAACAACAACACAGAAACACCGATCCAACACCGCCTTGGCATAAGGCTGTGTCAGACCAAGTTGACATAAGCTAGAACACCAAGGCTACATCAAAATATTGTTATGCTCTGCATAGTTATGCGGGGATTGTCTTTAGCCATGACAAGCTCCTAGCATAACATAATAAGTCCAAAATCCTCCAAAGACGGAGTGTGGCTGCCCATGTGGTGGGGTAATCAAAAACGGTCACACACGTAATGTTCTCATCCCTAGCTGGTGCATTTGTACCATAGTGTTCAATTGCTTCGACTGTTGGGATGATCCCTGGAGTCTTTAAGCCAGGGTACAACAACTGATCCAACACAAATCAAAACACTCTCCATCCACAAAAGGCACACAACTTCAACTACTATCAAAGCCGCCTGTGTCACCTATTCACATCATCTTTGAATTGGGCTCACCATTTTTCAAAACCCATTATTTTAAGCAGTAAATGATTAACCCTTTTTCACCGCCAATGTCATACATTTATGCACAATGGTTTAACACCCACATCACTAAAAGGCATCAAATCAGGGCCTGTTAGCTGAAGACCGTATTTTCTTAATTTTGGGAAGGATAGGCCTAATGTTATACATGTCACAGAGGAATTCCCAATGTTGCAGATAAAAAATGTTCTCTACCCAGTTAAGCTTAATGGTATTTTTTGGCTGAAAAAAAAAATAGCTGGTGCCAGCCTTTTTCTTCTTCTTCTTTTTTCCCCCCCAACCAAGCATTTCTGTCAAACTCACCTGGGTAGAGGGAAAGATACTGTTTACAGTACTGGGGACTCCCCTAAGACATGCATAGAATAAAAATAGGGCTCATCCTTTTCTTTCTCAACAATTAAGGACACAGGGTCATTGGGTAACAGAGCTGATTTGACCGACGCCTTTTGGTGACATGGGTGCTAAATCAATGTGGTGCGAAAAGCAGACCTGCCTACTTGGAATTTTCCCAATCAGTAGCCCAGCCATCAATTTTCAGTAGCATGGCAAATTTTTCCGTAGCATCCACAAACAACGGCAATCGATTTGTTCTCTGCCTGAGCCGAAATGCACGGCTTATGTTTCGCCGATTGAACGTGTTGACGGCAATCGTCTCTACCGCCATGATTCACAGAGAAGTCTGCATGGCAGAGGTTGCACTGCAGCGAGCATGGTTCGCACTGAGTCAACTTCTGACGATGCAAGGCCACTCCTCCGTGTAAGCTATTTTAAAAACTTGTGTGGCAGGCCGATGTTTTTTCTTAGAACAAGATGGTGTGCCAGATGATTTTCGTTTTCTGGTTTGGGTTCGGTTTTTTTTCGTTTGAAACATCTCCCGAATCGCTACTGCTGCTGGAGTCCGCCATTTTTTTCAGAGAAAGTAATAAAAACGGAAGTGACTAGGTTATTGCGCGTGACACTGCGTCTGCTCTTAGAAACCGACAAAACCGGGAACAACATAAGCAAAAATAAAATGTGGCGGAAATTTGTTTTTCCCGTAGCAACGTTAAGGTTGCCGTAGCTCCGTAGCAAAGCTTTATTTTTCGTAGCTGCTACGGCCAAATCGTAGCAGTAGGCAGGTCTGAAATATTATAGATATCACAGTATAAATAGTCCCCCCCACCTTCTGGAAGTTCTGTGCTTGTAACTTCCTCTAAAATCTGTCACTCTTTTTTACTCTGCCTTATCCCTTTGGCTTACTGTCATCTACTATCTATCCTGGGGTCCATTCTCCTGCCTTTTTTACTCTGCCTTCTCCCTTTGGCTTACTGTCATCTACTATCTATCTGGGGTCCATTCTCCTGCCTTTTTTACTCTGCCTTCTCCCTTTGGCTTACTGTCATCTACTATCTATCCTGGGGTCCATTCTCCTGCCTTTTTTACTCTGCCTTCTCCCTTTGGCTTACTGTCATCTACTATCTATCCTGGGGTCCATTCTCCTGCCTTTTTTACTCTGCCTTCTCCCTTTGGCTTACTGTCATCTGCTATCTATCCTGGGGTCCATTCTCCTGCCTTTTTTACTCTGCCTTCTCCCTTTGGCTTACTGTCATCTACTATCTATCCTGGGGTCCATTCTCCTGCCTTTTTTACTCTGCCTTCTCCCTTTGGCTTACTGTCATCTACTATCTATCCTGGGGTCCATTCTCCTGCCTTTTTTACTCTGCCTTCTCCCTTTGGCTTACTGTCATCTACTATCTATCCTGGGGTCCATTCTCCTGCCTTTTTTACTCTGCCTTCTCCCTTTGGCTTACTGTCATCTACTATCTATCCTGGGGTCCATTCTCCTGCCTTTTTTACTCTGCCTTCTCCCTTTGGCTTACTGTCATCTACTATCTATCCTGGGGTCCATTCTCCTGCCTTTTTTACTCTGCCTTCTCCCTTTGGCTTACTGTCATCTACTATCTATCCTGGGGTCCATTCTCCTGCCTTTTTTACTCTGCCTTCTCCCTTTGGCTTACTGTCATCTACTATCTATCCTGGGGTCCATTCTCCTGCCTTTTTTACTCTGCCTTCTCCCTTTGGCTTACTGTCATCTACTATCTATCCTGGGGTCCATTCTCCTGCCTTTTTTACTCTGCCTTCTCCCTTTGGCTTACTGTCATCTACTATCTATCCTGGGGTCCATTCTCCTGCCTTTTTTACTCTGCCTTCTCCCTTTGGCTTACTGTCATCTACTATCGATCTATCCTGGGGTCCATTCTCCTGCCTTTTTTACTCTGCCTTCTCCCTTTGGCTTACTGTCATCTACTATCTATCCTGGGGTCCATTCTCCTGCCTTTTTTACTCTGCCTTCTCCCTTTGGCTTACTGTCATCTACTATCTATCCTGGGGTCCATTCTCCTGCCTTTTTTACTCTGCCTTCTCCCTTTGGCTTACTGTCATCTACTATCTATGCCTTGGGGTCCATTCTCCTGCCTTTTTTCAAGAAACTTTCAAAAAGATTTACTCCAGCTGAAGTCGGACTTGCTGGGCCATTTCTTGCTTAGACGCATGGCAACATCTGCGCTCATAATTGACAGGAAACTGTCTGAGCGATCGACGAAGAAGAAGAACTCACATTAGAGTCGGACAAGCTTTCTCCTGGCTCCTCCTCTTCCCATTCCTCGTCGCTGTCAACTTCGTAGTCAAACACCTCCTGCACAACACACACATTATTTCTGTCAACAACAGGGCAAACAACACACAACCATACAAGAGGAAACCAATCAACACATCTAACATTTGAAAGAAAAGAGGAGTCGGTTTAACCCTTTCACCGCCAAAGTCGCATTTTAACCCTTTCAACGCTAGCCATTCCTCAGCCAAAATTTACCATTAAACTTACCCGGGTAGAGAAAAGATTCTGTCTGCAATATTGGGGATTCCTCTGTGACATGCATAAAATGGGGCCTGTCCTTACCTCCCAAAACTAAGAACATAAAGCCATTGGTCAACAGACCCTCATTTGATGCCTTTTAGTGACATGGGTGTTAAAATCATTGTGGTGCCAAGAGGCGACAGTGGCGATGAAATTGAAAGGGTTAACACCATAGTGATTTAACACCTATGTCACTAAAAGGCATCAAATTGGGGTCTATTATCCAAAGACCCTATTGTAAAGATAGACCTTATTTTACATATGTCACAGAAGAATCCACAATACTGCAGATGGGATTTTGTTCTCTACCCAGGTAAATTTAATGGAAATTTTTGCTTGAAATATGGTTGGCGGTGAAAGTGTTAAAGGCTAACTGAAAAAGTTCAAATTCTTGGCTTAAACCCACAACACTAAAGAGGCAGACTGAAAAACTTATGACCAGAACATGAACTTATCACTTAAACCGATCCGATGTGTTGGCTGCAGTGCCTTTAGATGGCAATGGTCATCGAAAGCAGAACCACATCCTCAGAGGTAGCAGCTTTTCATCATAATCACTCAACTTGTACTTTGGAGTAGTCTATAAAAAAAACCAAGGGGTTATCAGGGCTTCTGATAAGCTGATGTTTCTTAGGGTCCCAGGGACCCCTTCATCAGATTGAAAACGAGTCCCAGGCAAACTTCAGTGGGTCCCCTGTACCACATCAAGAAACATGTCTATAAACATGTACAAATACACTTATTACACATACCTCAAATTCGGCGATTAACATTACATTCATAACATTTTTACGCACGCGCTGCACTTCATTGACTGTGATGTTTCGTCAAACTCCAGCCAGGAAAACTCTTTTTCCCAGACTGGTTTGTAGGCCCGCACCTTTTTCGTCGCAGGTGGATCATTGACACTCGCAGATGTTGATCGACATCTTTCTCACTTTCTTTGCGCTTTCCAGGCACTAACACCCACAAATTTAAAGACATTTTGTTATTAAACGAGTAGCGCGAAAGGCTTTTTCCGGTACAGCGAGAGGCATCATGGGAAAGGGAAAGTTTTATAATTAAGGGAAGCAACTCTCACATCATAGCAGACGATGCCTGTGGACGACGTTCAATGTTAGACAGTCTTTATTCGTTTTTCATGATTTTTTGAGTGCGTCCCCAGGGACTCGCTTGACAAACATTCAATGCGTCCTTTTAACTTTCAATGCGTCAGGGATGCTGGTTTTTGCGTTATCAGAAGCCCTGGGTTATGTCATTTTCTATCACAAGTTATTTGCCACTCAAACATCCACCAAAAACATACAAATAAGACTGTCTATCTTAATTTCCTAAACATACAAATAAGACGGTCAATCTTAACTTCCTTCCATGAACACAATCATATCATAAGTGACAAATACCCTTTATATAACAATAAACAATGATGTCCCGAGGCCACGGCCATACGCCATTGACCTATTAACCGTGAAAATTTCCAATTGTGTTCTCCCCTATCAGGATAAATGGATGATTAAATTGTTAACACTGACACGCTTTGTCTGATTGATTTCCGCAAAAGCCAGAACACTGTCCTATTGATTTCTCTTACCTCAGGACACTTTGTCCTATCACTTTTCTATCCTCGGCACATCACTGAATAAGCTGGGAGCACTACCCACCTGATCTTTCTTCCAGGGGTTGCGTGGGGACAGTCCGGCGACCTTCTTGCGCCACGTGCCGTAGTAGGGTGGTCTGTAGTCGGTGTGGAACTGCAGCAGCTTGACCGCATGGGTCACCTTCTTCACCGTCTCCGAATCGTGGACCAGCAGCTCCACTTCCTGCTCAATTTCTTTTTTCCTGAAAAAATAAAGATTCAAGATTGAAAACTTTCATGATTATTCTTCTTCTGCGTTCCCAGACCATAATGGGTAAGGCACGTATGTGTCCGGTTTTCAGTTTTCACTGGTCTCCCCGCTGCCAATAGAAATTGCCAAAAAGATAAAAAATCTACATACATGTGTGTGTGTTGTTATTATATTAGGTTCTCTTTCAAAGACTGGAATTGGAAAGTGTTGCAGAGGTACAAATTCAATAGACGATTTTCGGAGAAAAAAAAAATAGGGGAGAGCACTTCGTGAAAATTAGAGTTGCTTACCTCCATTACTCGGTCAAATACCATAGCAACAATGCAACAATGGCGTCGAAGCTTGAAACCGCAGGATGCGAGTCAGCGACTTGCAAACATTTTTTTTATAGAAAAATTAGGGGTGGCCAGTGACCACAAACCGATAAAACTTGCAAAATAAGACGTAAAAATATAAATGACAATTTGTTTTAGAATGATACACGGTGTTCTATATACTTCTAAGTGCTGTATGTCTGCTCAAACACACGAGTCGATAGGCTATGAGAACTGATGGTAGAGTGACTTCCCCTGTTTGACCGATTGAATTAGGCAAGATCACTCCCACACACCATGAAATTACTCCCCTTAATTATTTCCGAACAATTCCTATTTACACACATGCACACTCACTTTCTGAGGACACGATTGACCCTCAAAGGTTTCTTGATTCCTTGCCCCAGCTCCTCCAGATACCTCAGTTTTGCTGATTCCTGCACATAAAGATTGCGGTAGATTAAATCGGACAGAAGCAAACATTTTCAAAGTGATTTTTTTTTTTACAATAATAAAAAATGTATTCAAAATTCACTAGAGGCTATTACTAATCTAATAACAATGATATACTTCTTAACCCTCTTATGCCCTCTATTACTAATCTAATAACAATGATATACTTCTTAACCCTCTTATGCCTGACGCTCTGTGCTCAGTCACTTCTGAAATCCTAGCCCAAGGGACGTCACTCCGTACAAAAAGGGGGGTAGCGTCAGAAAAATAATAAAATAAAATATACCCTACCAGATTTTGTGTTTTTTTGTTTTGAATGTGTTGCCGAGATGTCTGTCTGATTTGCAAAATGAATTTCAAGATGTTATGGGGATGCATGGCTCCACAAAAAAAATCAAAATGCCAAAGTGTATTCGCAAACTGCATTCACTAGTCATTCACTGCCTACTTTTTGAAGACTGGTGAAGCCTAAGACGACTGAAATGGAAATGTAGATCAAAATCATTCACTTACCCTTTCACTTCACGATCTTATAATTCCTATCTTTCACAAAAAAAGGAATTTTCATCACTGTCATCACTCAGTAGATGCAATAACAATTCATCATCCATGATGTAAAAGTCAGGAAAATGCCGATGTCAGTAACATGACTTCAAAAATTTGCATTGATCGAACAAAAACAAGCTCGTTGCCGAAATAGGTCCTTACTCATCACTTCGCGATCTCATAAGTCCCATCTTTCACAAAAATACGACTATTCATCGCTTTCCTCAGTCAATGGCAGACCTGCCTACTTGGAATTTTCCCAATCAGTAGCCCAGCCATCAATTTTCAGTAGCATGGCAAATTTTTCCGTAGCATCCACAAACAACGGCAATCGATTTGTTCTCTTCCTGAGCCGAAACGCACTGCTTAATATGTTTCGCCGATTGAACGTGTTGACGGCAATCGTCTCTACCGCCATAATTCACAGAGAAGTCTGCATGGCAGAGGTTGCACTGCAGCGAGCATGGTTCGCACCGAGTCAACTTCTGACGATGCAAGGCCACTCCTCCGTGTAAGCTATTTTAAAAACTTGTGCGGCAGGCCGATGCTTTTTCTTAGAACAAGATGGTGTGCCAGATGATTTTCGTTTTCTGGTTTGGGTTCGTTTTTCTTCGTTTGAAACATCTCCCGAATCGCTACTGCTGCTGGAGTCCGCCATTTTTTTCAAAGAAAATAATAAGAACGCATGCGCAGTCACTTTGATAAAAACGGAAGTGACTAGGTTATCGCGCGTGACACGGCGTCTGCTCTTAGAAACCGACAACGACATAAGCAAAAAATAAAATGCGGCGGCAATTTGTTTTTTCCGTAGTAACGTTAAGGTTGCCGTAGCTCCGTAGCAAAGCTTTATTTTTCGTAGCTGCTACAGCCAAATCGTAGCAGTAGGCAGGTCTGCAATGGACGCCATAACTGTTCGTCATCCATATTGGAAAAATCGTGAAAAATGCCGAAGTCGGTCACTAATTTTCAAAAATTCATATCTTCCAAACCAATCGGCCTAGAAGCCATTGCAAGCAACAGGGCGGAAGTGTAATCTATTGCGAAAGCGAGGCTGAAGCACCCACATGACTGCCATGTGATAGAAACAAAATGGAAGCGCCCAAACCGGCCACGTGGAATCCCAAACGTTCTCGGCATTTACGATCCGATTTTTTTCTGAACATTCACCGCATAAGAGTTAAAATTAAATAGAAAACTTCAACAAATATTTATCAATACATTTAATGTACATAATCAGATCTCAAAGAAAATATACAATTTCATTCATCTTTTTTTTTTTAAATCACAATTTCCAACATTCCCTAGAGCCCATGGAAAAAGACACAATTTTACTGTTGGTACATGGATGATGTAATGTTAAGCACAAGGTGTGGCTTAGCATACCTGAAGACTGAACATACGATTATCATAATCATAAGATCAAAAGCAGTTGCTACCAATGCAAAGACCACAAAAGTAACTGCCAACATACCATATTTTTCCGACTATAAGGCGATAGTGTTTCCCCAGACGGAGACCCCTGCGCCTTATAGTGACAGTATAGGAATTTGGACTGTAGAGGGGAAGTATGTTTTTTTATTTAGATCTTGTCTGGTTTTTTTTGCTCCTTTTGTTGCCTGCTTTTTGCTCCTTTTTGCTGTTTTCTTGTTTGTCTATGTTGATAAAGGCGCATTCGCCAAAATATCCAGTAGTTTTGCTTTGTCTCTTGTGAATGAAAAATAACGTCACTTTACACTTGTCGTGTAGTTGTTTGTTTGTTGCATAATATAGCAAGAAAATATAGTAACAAAATCTGAATTTTGTGTAACATTGGGGGGTGCGGATTATTATAAGGTGCGCATTATCCGAAAAATGCTGTAAGAGTTTTAGGCAAGGTAAATATGCTGAAGAATATGACTGGTGTTGAGATATCTTCATGGGTGCTCCTGAGAAATTTCAAAAATCCTGCAAAAATCTTCCAAAGTGCAGAGGCAGCGCGCGCACACGCACATTTACTGCTCTTTTTTTCACCCATCTATACTAGTACAAATGCTACATTCCTTTGAATATAGCAAATGTTTATATAGGCCCTTTTTATTGTACAATGTGTTTGTGTGTGTGTGTGTAAGAAAATCGTTGTTTCTCAAATTCTCATAATCCGGCGACACCAGCTCTAGGCAATTTAAAAATCCTGCAACTTCAGGACATCCTGCACTTCAGGACATCCTGCACTTCAGTACATCCTGCAAGAAGGAGCATCCATGTATCTCACCTCACAGCTCAAGATGTTGTCCAAGTGTTGCTTGTCTTCCCCGGACAACGTCTGTCTTATCGTAGGAGCCAGGGTCATGTCTTTCTTCAGCTCAAAAGGAATGAACAGTTTGTTCTCCGTCTTGGTCACCTGCGACACACGCACATCGGTCAGTTCTGTAGTTAAAAGGATACAGTGCTGACCATCAAGAAGTGAATTCAACTGAACTTAGAAGAAAAAATGAACAATGATCAGCTGTAAACAAGAACGCGCTAACTAAGGCAAATGAACAGCACCGAAAATGCAAAGCCTTGTTTACGAAAGTAACATGAACCAACTCAGTGAAATGCTACAGCAGCTTATAATATATTTTAACTCATTCGCATCGCAATGATTTTGAATTATTAACTCACAAATCACTCCAGATATACACACAAACAAAACCGTTTGTCCGTAAATGATGTTACTTCTTGCTGACATGAAAGGGCGATTTTAGGCCCGAACTGCTCGTGCCACCTATCGACGAGTCAGGTGCAGATAATTTTCTGTGGCTATAAACTACTACTTCATGACAGGCAAGGACGATAATCTTAAGTAGGTGGCGTTCGCATCTCAGGGCACGAGACAGAGGCAGAGAATTGTCGGTATAAAGCCTCATTGCGAGGAGGTTGCTCAACTGGACTCTTTTAAGTAATGAATAAGAAGGGAAGAGACTGAGTAAAACTGTCCTGGATCACTGAGGTGTCTGCGATACTAAGGTGCCCGTTAGGCGGGGTTCAACTGTACATGGGTGCAACTCCCCAAAATTTAAAAACCTGAAAGGCAGGGTACAGGGGCAGAGCCCCGTCGACGATTCAGGGGGGCAAGTTAAGAGAGAGAGATAACGAGATAAATAGTTAAAATGATAGACAGAGACAGTTTGAGTCTGATAAGCCTTGTAAAATTATTACATTGCCTTTGTAAACTTCCAAGATAGAACCACCAAGTTCAAAATGCCCCAAATCGCTTGTGGTCAATTTTTTTTTTGTATGAATTAAAAAAACTGAAGTTCAGTTTCTGGTAAAATTAAAAATACTGAAATCAGTGTAAAAATGAAAGAGTAGCACCCATGCCACTAGCAGTAGCAGTGTGTAACCTCCAAAGATCAAGGTTGTTCTTACCTTAGTAGAGGTAATAGACTTGGAGTTGGTGAAGAAACTGGTGAATGCTGCCTTCCGCTTCTCCGCTTGGCGCAGCTAAAAACAAAAGTAAAATCACAATCAGATATATATATATACAGTCAAACACTGACTGAAGAAGAAAAAAAAATTAAGTTTTGAACATTCCCTATCTAACAATTAAACCAATAACATTTGGTGTCGGGTGTGTCATTAATGAAAAACAAAACTGCAGAAGATTCAAGATGTTGCATGTTAGAATTCAGTGGCTTCCTTATCTGTTTAACCCCTACGCTGGCACATAACATATTAATACTGTTACTATTGAACACTAGTACATGATGCTTAGCTATGCATGCATGGGTGCTCCTGGGAAATTAAAAAAAAACCTGCAAGCCCTGCAAGCCCCCAGGGTGGAGGAGTGCAGGGACAGCGCCCCTCCTGGGGGTTCCGGGGGGCAATGCCCCCTGGAAGCTGAAGCGACAACAACAGTTTCCAATGTAATTGACAGGCTCTCGTTGCACTTTCATTTCTGGTTAAACTTCATGACCTCTATAACCAACATAATGCATCTTCTCAAATTTTCATAATCCAGCGATGCCGGCTCCAGGCAATAAACAATTCCTGAACTTCAGGACATCTTGAAAGAAGGAGCATCCACGCTTTTGTCCTACAATTGCATTAACAAACAACACAGACAGTAATTTCCAGAAAACAACATTTAACCCCTCGACTGCCAGAGAAAATTTAAAGAAAAAATCATTGGGCAAATGATGCCATGAAAAAGACAACTGATAGAGCCAATCTGGCAAAATGGTCTGGGGATATAACTCTCTTGACTGTGTTAGAGCAAAAGCCAGCATATTAGGGTTATTCCTCTTCATCTGATGACATCATCAGTGATGTTGATACGTTGGTGGCAGTCAAGGGGTAAAACAAAAATCTTGCCGAAGATAAAAGTAACCACAAACTATCTGTCATACCTTCTCTTCCTCTTCTTTCTGTTTCTGTTCCTCTTTCTGTCGTCTCTCTTCTTCTTTCAATTTCTTCTCCTCCAGCTTGGCACTGTTTAAATTAAAAACAATTAAATTTGTTCAAAAATATGATAGACTAGTTTTTTTCCAAACCAAAATGTATTCAGTTAATATACAGATTTAAATGAATAAAACACAGATGCCTTAGTAGTCATCAGTGAATGAAGCCTAACCTAACAAAAATCAAAAAACATATTTAGAGGGCAAAAGGCTAAAACAAAATAGCTATAGTGCCATTTATGCTATGCTATGCTAAAAACTGATAATTCAAAACACAAACTTTTTAAAGACTGTTTTTTCCCCCCCAAACAAATCATCGTTTTCTAGTGAATCCAAAGTGAAGATTAAAAATACACTTCTATCGTCACAATTGTAGGAACGCATAGATCTGCATTGATTGCTCAGCTTTTAAGTGTTTGCGGACGTAAAAATAACCACTTTTTGAGTCTGAAAACAGAAAATTACATTCATGACTTAAATGATTATCTTCTAATAAAGTGATGGAGATATTGATAAAGGCATACTTACTTGAGCTTTTCTTGTCTTTTCTGCTTTTCCTCCTCCTTTTGTTGGAGCCTTGACTGCTTCTCTTTCTCAACCTGGTCTTTCTTCTCCAGTCGCTCTTTCTCTTTCTTATCCTGAAGAAACAAAAGCACCATTATCAAAATGAATTCATTAATTTCATGGAGCCCCCCCTCCCAAAAAAATGACAATTTTTAGGGGTTTTTTGACCACGTCATTTTGATTTTCTTCACAATCTGGCAAAATGGTCTAGGGATATAACCCTCCTGACTGTACTGATTGTGAAAGCAAAAAGCTAAGTTATTCCCCTTCACCTGATGACGTCATCAGGTGAAGGGGAATAACTTAGCTTTTTGCTTTCACAATCAGTACAGTCAGGAGGGTTATATCCCTAGACCATTTTGCCAGATTGTGAAGAAAATCAAAATGACGTGGTCAAAAAACCCCTAAAAATTGTCATTTTTTTGGGAGGGGGGGCTCCATGAAATTAATGAATTCATTTTGATAATGGTGCTTTTGTTTCTTCAGGATAAGAAAGAGAAAGAGCGACTGGAGAAGAAAGACCAGGTTGAGAAAGAGAAGCAGTCAAGGCTCCAACAAAAGGAGGAGGAAAAGCAGAAAAGACAAGAAAAGCTCAAGTAAGTATGCCTTTATCAATATCTCCATCACTTTATTAGAAGATAATCATTTAAGTCATGAATGTAATTTTCTGTTTTCAGACTCAAAAAGTGGTTATTTTTACGTCCGCAAACACTTAAAAGCTGAGCAATCAATGCAGATCTATGCGTTCCTACAATTACGATAGAAGTGTATTTTTAATCTTCACTTTGGATTCACTAGAAAACGATGATTTGTTTGGGGGGGAAAAAACAGTCTTTAAAAAGTTTGTGTTTTGAATTATCAGTTTTTAGCATAGCATAGCATAAATGGCACTATAAGCTATTATGTTTGAGCCTTTTGCCCTCTAAATATGTTTTTGATTTTTGTTAGGTTAGGCTTCATTCACTGATGACTACTAAGGCATTTGGTTTTTTTCATTTAAATCTGTATATTAACTGAATACATTTTGGTTTGGAAAAAAACTAGTCTATCATATTTTTGAACAAATTTAATTGTTTTTAATTTAAACAGTGCCAAGCTGGAGGAGAAGAAATTGAAAGAAGAAGAGAGACGACAGAAAGAGGAACAGAAACAGAAAGAAGAGGAAGAGAAGGTATGACAGATAGTTTGTGGTTACTTTTATCTTCGGCAAGATTTTTGTTTTACCCCTTGACTGCCACCAACGTATGACGTCACTGATGACATCATCAGATGAAGAGAAATAACCCTAATATGCTGGCTTTTGCTCTAACACAGTCAAGAGTTATATCCCCAGACCATTTTGCCAGATTGGCTCTATCAGTTGTCTTTATTATGGCATTATTTGCCCAATGATTTTTCTTTAAATTTCTCTGGCAGTCGAGGGGTTAAATGTTGTTTTCTGGAAATTACTGTCTGTGTTGTTTGTTAATGCAATTGTAGGACAAAAGCGTGGATGCTCCTTCTTTCAAGATGTCCTGAAGTTCAGGAATTGTTTATTGCCTGGAGCCGGCATCGCTGGATTATGAAAATTTGAGAAGATGCATTATGTTGGTTATAGAGGTCATGAAGTTTAACCAGAAATGAAAGTGCAACGAGAGCCTGTCAATTGCATTGGAAACTGTTGTATCGCTTCAGTTTCAATGGGGCATTGCCCCCCGGAACCCCCAGGAGGGGCGCTGTCCCTGCACTCCTCCGGGGCTTGCAGGATTTTTGAAATTTCCCAGGAGCACCCATGCATGCATAGCTAAGCATCATGTACTAGTGTTCAATAGTAACAGTATTAATATGTTATGTGCCAGCGTAGGGGTTAAACAGATAAGGAAGCCACTGAATTCTAACATGCAACATCTTGAATCTTCTGCAGTTTTGTTTTTCATTAATGACACACCCGACACCAAATGTTATTGGTTTAATTGTTAGATAGGGAATGTTCAAAACTTAATTTTTTTTTCTTCTTCAGTCAGTGTTTGACTGTATATATATATATCTGATTGTGATTTTACTTTTGTTTTTAGCTGCGCCAAGCGGAGAAGCGGAAGGCAGCATTCACCAGTTTCTTCACCAACTCCAAGTCTATTACCTCTACTAAGGTAAGAACAACCTTGATCTTTGGAGGTTACACACTGCTACTGCTAGTGGCATGGGTGCTACTCTTTCATTTTTACACTGATTTCAGTATTTTTAATTTTACCAGAAACTGAACTTCAGTTTTTTTTAATTCATACAAAAAAAACATTGACCACAAACGATTTGGGGCGTTTTGAACTTGGTTGTTCTATCTTGGAAGTTTACAAAGGCAGTGTAATAATTTTACAAGGCTTATCAGACTCAAACTGCCCTTGTCTATCATTGTAACTATTTATCTCGTTATCTCTCTCTCTTAACTTGCCCCCCTGAATCGTCTGACGGGGCTCTGCCCCTGTACCCTGCCTTTCAGGTTTTTAAATTTTGGGGAGTTGCACCCATGTACAGTTGAACCCCGCCTAACGGGCACCTTAGTATCGCAGACACCTCAGTGATCCAGACAGTTTTACTCAGTCTCTTCCCTTCTTATTCATTACTTAAAAGAGTCCAGTTGAGCAACCTCCTCGCAATGAGGCTTTATACCGACAATTCTGCCTCTGTCTCGTGCCCTGAGATGCGAACGCCACCTACTGAAGATTATCGTCCTTGCCTGTCATGAAGTAGTAGTTTATAGCCACAGAAAATTATCTGCACCTGACTCGTCGATAGGTGGCACGAGCAGTTCGGGCCTAAAAATCGCCCTTTCATGTCAGCAAGAAGTAACATCATTTACGGACAAACGGTTTTGTTTGTGTGTATATCTGGAGTGATTTGTGAGTTAATAATTCAAAATCATTGCGATGCGAATGAGTTAAAATATATTATAAGCTGCTGTAGCATTTCACTGAGTTGGTTCATGTTACTTTCGTAAACAAGGCTTTGCATTTTCGGTGCTGTTCATTTGCCTTAGTTAGCGCGTTCTTGTTTACAGCTGATCATTGTTCATTTTTTCTTCTAAGTTCAGTTGAATTCACTTCTTGATGGTCAGCACTGTATCCTTTTAACTACAGAACTGACCGATGTGCGTGTGTCGCAGGTGACCAAGACGGAGAACAAACTGTTCATTCCTTTTGAGCTGAAGAAAGACATGACCCTGGCTCCTACGATAAGACAGACGTTGTCCGGGGAAGACAAGCAACACTTGGACAACATCTTGAGCTGTGAGGTGAGATACATGGATGCTCCTTCTTGCAGGATGTACTGAAGTGCAGGATGTCCTGAAGTGCAGGATGTCCTGAAGTGCAGGATTTTTAAATTGCCTAGAGCTGGTGTCGCCAGATTATGAGAATTTGAGAAGCAACGATTTTCTTACACACACACACACATACACACTTGTACAATAAAAAGGGCCTATATAAACATTTGCTATATTCAAAGGAATGTAGCATTTGTACTAGTCTAGAGGGGTGAAAAAAGAGCAGTAAATGTGCGTGTGCGCGCGCTGCCTCTGCACTTTGGAAGATTTTTGCAGGATTTTTGAAATTTCTCAGGAGCACCCATGAAGATATCTCAACACCAGTCATATTCTTCAGCATATTTACCTTGCCTAAAACTCTTACAGCATTTTTCGGATAATGCGCACCTTATAATAATCCGCACCCCCCAATGTTACACAAAATTCAGATTTTGTTACTATATTTTCTTGCTATATTATGCAACAAACAAACAACTACACGACAAGTGTAAAGTGACGTTATTTTATTCACAAGAGACAAAGCAAAACTACTGGATATTTTGGCGAATGCGCCTTTATCAACATAGACAAACAAGAAAACAGCAAAAGGAGCAAAAAGCAGGCAACAAAAGGAGCAAAAAAACAACAAGATCAAAATAAAAAAACAATACTTCCCCTCTACAGTCCAAATTCCTATACTGTCACTATAAGGCGCAGGGGTCTCCGTCTGGGGAAACACTATCGCCTTATAGTCGGAAAAATATGGTATGTTGGCAGTTACTTTTGTGGTCTTTGCATTGGTAGCAACTGCTTTTGATCTTATGATTATGATAATCGTATGTTCAGTCTTCAGGTATGCTAAGCCACACCTTGTGCTTAACATTACATCATCCATGTACCAACAGTAAAATTGTGTCTTTTTCCATGGGCTCTAGGGAATGTTGGAAATTGTGATTTAAAAAAAAAAAGATGAATGAAATTGTATATTTTCTTTGAGATCTGATTATGTACATTAAATGTATTGATAAATATTTGTTGAAGTTTTCTATTTAATTTTAACTCTTATGCGGTGAATGTTCAGAAAAAAATCGGATCGTAAATGCCGAGAACGTTTGGGATTCCACGTGGCCGGTTTGGGCGCTTCCATTTTGTTTCTATCACATGGCAGTCACGTGGGTGCTTCAGCCTCGCTTTCGCAATAGATTACACTTCCGCCCTGTTGCTTGCAATGGCTTCTAGGCCGATTGGTTTGGAAGATATGAATTTTTGAAAATTAGTGACCGACTTCGGCATTTTTCACGATTTTTCCAATATGGATGACGAACAGTTATGGCGTCCATTGCAGACCTGCCTACTGCTACGATTTGGCTGTAGCAGCTACGAAAAATAAAGCTTTGCTACGGAGCTACGGCAACCTTAACGTTACTACGGAAAAAACAAATTGCCGCCGCATTTTATTTTTGCTTATGCCGTTCCCGGTTTTGTCGGTTTCTAAGAGCAGACGCCGTGTCACGCGCGATAACCTAGTCACTTCCGTTTTTATCAAAGTGACTGCGCATGCGTTCTTATTACTTTCTTTGAAAAAAATGGCGGACTCCAGCAGCAGTAGCGATTCGGGAGATGTTTCAAGCGAAGAAAAACGAACGCAAACCAGAAAACGAAAATCATCTGGCACACCATCTTGTTCTAAGAAAAAGCATCGGCCTGCCGCACAAGTTTTTAAAATAGCTTACACGGAGGAGTGGCCTTGCATCGTCAGAAGTTGACTCGGTGCGAACCATGCTCGCTGCAGTGCAACCTCTGCCATGCAGACTTCTCTGTGAATTATGGCGGTAGAGACGATTGCCGTCAACATGTTCAATCTGCGAAACATATTAAGCAGTGCGTTTCGGCTCAGGAAGAGAACAAATCGATTGCCGTTGTTTGTGGATGCTATGGAAAAATTTGCCATGCTACTGAAAATTGATGGCTGGGCTACTGATTGGGAAAATTCCAAGTAGGCAGGTCTGCCATTGACTGAGGAAAGCGATGAATAGTCGTATTTTTATGCAAGATGGGACTTATGAGATCGCGAAGTGATGAGTAAGGACCTATTTCGGCAACGAGCTTGTTTTTGTTCGATCAATGCAAATTTTTGAAGTCATGTTACTGACATCGGCATTTTCCCGACTTTTACATCATGTATGATGAATTGTTATTGCATCTACTGAGTGATGACAGTGATGAAAATTCCTTTTTTTGTGAAAGATAGGAATTATAAGATCGTGAAGTGAAAGGGTAAGTGAATGATTTTTATCTACTTTTCCATTTCAGTCTTCTTAGTCTTCACCAGTCTGCAAAAAGTAGGCAGTGAATGCAGTTTGCGAATACATTTTGGCATTTTGATTTTTTTGTGGAGCCATGCATCCCCATAACATCTTGAAATTCATTTTGCAAATCAGACAGACATCTCGGCAACACATTCAAAACAAAAAACACAAAATCTGGTAGGGTATATTTTATTTTATTATTTTTCTGACGCTACCCCCCCTTTTGTACGGAGTGACGTCCCTTGGGCTAGGATTTCAGAAGTGACAGAGCACAGAGCGTCAGGCATAAGAGGGTTAAGAAGTATATCATTGTTATTAGATTAGTAATAGAGGGCATAAGAGGGTTAAGAAGTATATCATTGTTATTAGATTAGTAATAGCCTCTAGTGAATTTTGAATACATTTTTTATTATTGTAAAAAAAAAAATCACTTTGAAAATGTTTGCTTCTGTCCGATTTAATCTACCGCAATCTTTATGTGCAGGAATCAGCAAAACTGAGGTATCTGGAGGAGCTGGGGCAAGGAATCAAGAAACCTTTGAGGGTCAATCGTGTCCTCAGAAAGTGAGTGTGCATGTGTGTAAATAGGAATTGTTCGGAAATAATTAAGGGGAGTAATTTCATGGTGTGTGGGAGTGATCTTGCCTAATTCAATCGGTCAAACAGGGGAAGTCACTCTACCATCAGTTCTCGTAGCCTATCGACTCGTGTGTTTGAGCAGACATACAGCACTTAGAAGTATAGAACACCGTGTATCATTCTAAAACAAATTGTCATTTATATTTTTACGTCACATTTTGCAAGTTTTATCAGTTTGTGGTCACTGGCCACCCCTAATTTTTCTATAAAAAAAATGTTTGCAAGTCGCTGACTCGCATCCTGCGGTTTCAAGCTTCGACGCCATTGTTGGTATGGTATTTGACCGAGTAATGGAGGTAAGCAACTCTAATTTTCACGATGTGCTCTCCCCTATTTTTTTTCTCTCCGAAAATCGTCTATTGAATTTGTACCTCTGCAACACTTTCCAATTCCAGTCTTTGAAAGAGAACCTAATATAATAACAACACACACACATGTATGTAGATTTTTTATCTTTTTGGCAATTTCTATTGGCAGCGGGGAGACCAGTGAAAACTGAAAAACCGGACACATACGTGCCTTACCCATTATGGTCTGGGAACGCAGAAGAAGAATAATCATGAAAGTTTTCAATCTTGAATCTTTATTTTTTCAGGAAAAAAGAAATTGAGCAGGAAGTGGAGCTGCTGGTCCACGATTCGGAGACGGTGAAGAAGGTGACCCATGCGGTCAAGCTGCTGCAGTTCCACACCGACTACAGACCACCCTACTACGGCACGTGGCGCAAGAAGGTCGCCGGACTGTCCCCACGCAACCCCTGGAAGAAAGATCAGGTGGGTAGTGCTCCCAGCTTATTCAGTGATGTGCCGAGGATCGAAAAGTGATAGGACAAAGTGTCCTGAGGTAAGAGAAATCAATAGGACAGTGTTCTGGCTTTTGCGGAAATCAATCAGACAAAGCGTGTCAGTGTTAACAATTTAATCATCCATTTATCCTGATAGGGGAGAACACAATTGGAAATTTTCACGGTTAATAGGTCAATGGCGTATGGCCGTGGCCTCGGGACATCATTGTTTATTGTTATATAAAGGGTATTTGTCACTTATGATATGATTGTGTTCATGGAAGGAAGTTAAGATTGACCGTCTTATTTGTATGTTTAGGAAATTAAGATAGACAGTCTTATTTGTATGTTTTTGGTGGATGTTTGAGTGGCAAATAACTTGTGATAGAAAATGACATAACCCAGGGCTTCTGATAACGCAAAAACCAGCATCCCTGACGCATTGAAAGTTAAAAGGACGCATTGAATGTTTGTCAAGCGAGTCCCTGGGGACGCACTCAAAAAATCATGAAAAACGAATAAAGACTGTCTAACATTGAACGTCGTCCACAGGCATCGTCTGCTATGATGTGAGAGTTGCTTCCCTTAATTATAAAACTTTCCCTTTCCCATGATGCCTCTCGCTGTACCGGAAAAAGCCTTTCGCGCTACTCGTTTAATAACAAAATGTCTTTAAATTTGTGGGTGTTAGTGCCTGGAAAGCGCAAAGAAAGTGAGAAAGATGTCGATCAACATCTGCGAGTGTCAATGATCCACCTGCGACGAAAAAGGTGCGGGCCTACAAACCAGTCTGGGAAAAAGAGTTTTCCTGGCTGGAGTTTGACGAAACATCACAGTAAATGAAGTGCAGCGCGTGCGTAAAAATGTTATGAATGTAATGTTAATCGCTGAATTTGAGGTATGTGTAATAAGTGTATTTGTACATGTTTATAGACATGTTTCTTGATGTGGTACAGGGGACCCACTGAAGTTTGCCTGGGACTCGTTTTCAATCTGATGAAGGGGTCCCTGGGACCCTAAGAAACATCAGCTTATCAGAAGCCCTGATAACCCCTTGGTTTTTTTTATAGACTACTCCAAAGTACAAGTTGAGTGATTATGATGAAAAGCTGCTACCTCTGAGGATGTGGTTCTGCTTTCGATGACCATTGCCATCTAAAGGCACTGCAGCCAACACATCGGATCGGTTTAAGTGATAAGTTCATGTTCTGGTCATAAGTTTTTCAGTCTGCCTCTTTAGTGTTGTGGGTTTAAGCCAAGAATTTGAACTTTTTCAGTTAGCCTTTAACACTTTCACCGCCAACCATATTTCAAGCAAACATTTCCATAAAATTTACCTGGGTAGAGAACAAAATCCATCTGCAGTATTGTGGATTCTTCTGTGACATATGTAAAAAGGTCTATCTTTACAATAGGGTCTTTGGATAATAGACCCCAATTTGATGCCTTTTAGTGACATAGGTGTTAAATCACTATGGTGTTAACCCTTTCAATTTCATCGCCACTGTCGCCTCTTGGCACCACAATGATTTTACACCCATGTCACTAAAAGGCATCAAATGAGGGTCTGTTGACCAATGGCCTTATGTTCTTAGTTTTGGGAGGTAAGGATAGGCCCTATTTTATGCATGTCACAGAGGAATCCCCAATATTGCAGACAGAAATCTTTTCTCTACCCGGGTAAGTTTAATGGTAAATTTTGGCTGAGGAATGGCTAGCGTTGAAAGGGTTAAAATGCGACTTTGGCGGTGAAAGGGTTAAACCGACTCCTCTTTTCTTTCAAATGTTAGATGTGTTGATTGGTTTCCTCTTGTATGGTTGTGTGTTGTTTGCCCTGTTGTTGACAGAAATAATGTGTGTGTTGTGCAGGAGGTGTTTGACTACGAAGTTGACAGCGACGAGGAATGGGAAGAGGAGGAGCCAGGAGAAAGCTTGTCCGACTCTAATGTGAGTTCTTCTTCTTCGTCGATCGCTCAGAAAGTTTCCTGTCAATTATGGGCGCAGATGTGCCATGCGTCTAAGCAAGAAATGGCCCAGCAAGTCCGACTTCAGCTGGAGTAAATCTTTTTGAAAGTTTCTTGAAAAAAGGCAGGAGAATGGACCCCAGGATAGATAGTAGATGACAGTAAGCCAAAGGGAGAAGGCAGAGTAAAAAAGGCAGGAGAATGGACCCCAGGATAGATAGTAGATGACAGTAAGCCAAAGGGAGAAGGCAGAGTAAAAAAGGCAGGAGAATGGACCCCAGGATAGATAGTAGATGACAGTAAGCCAAAGGGAGAAGGCAGAGTAAAAAAGGCAGGAGAATGGACCCCAGGATAGATAGTAGATGACAGTAAGCCAAAGGGAGAAGGCAGAGTAAAAAAGGCAGGAGAATGGACCCCAGGATAGATAGTAGATGACAGTAAGCCAAAGGGAGAAGGCAGAGTAAAAAAGGCAGGAGAATGGACCCCAGGATAGATAGTAGATGACAGTAAGCCAAAGGGAGAAGGCAGAGTAAAAAGGGCAGGAGAATGGACCCCAGGATAGATAGTAGATGACAGTAAGCCAAAGGGAGAAGGCAGAGTAAAAAAGGCAGGAGAATGGACCCCAGGATAGATAGTAGATGACAGTAAGCCAAAGGGAGAAGGCAGAGTAAAAAAGGCAGGAGAATGGACCCCAGGATAGATAGTAGATGACAGTAAGCCAAAGGGAGAAGGCAGAGTAAAAAAGGCAGGAGAATGGACCCCAGGATAGATAGTAGATGACAGTAAGCCAAAGGGAGAAGGCAGAGTAAAAAAGGCAGGAGAATGGACCCCAGGATAGATAGTAGATGACAGTAAGCCAAAGGGAGAAGGCAGAGTAAAAAAGGCAGGAGAATGGACCCCAGGATAGATAGTAGATGACAGTAAGCCAAAGGGAGAAGGCAGAGTAAAAAAGGCAGGAGAATGGACCCCAGGATAGATAGTAGATGACAGTAAGCCAAAGGGAGAAGGCAGAGTAAAAAAGGCAGGAGAATGGACCCCAGGATAGATAGCAGATGACAGTAAGCCAAAGGGAGAAGGCAGAGTAAAAAAGGCAGGAGAATGGACCCCAGGATAGATAGTAGATGACAGTAAGCCAAAGGGAGAAGGCAGAGTAAAAAAGGCAGGAGAATGGACCCCAGGATAGATAGTAGATGACAGTAAGCCAAAGGGAGAAGGCAGAGTAAAAAAGGCAGGAGAATGGACCCCAGGATAGATAGTAGATGACAGTAAGCCAAAGGGAGAAGGCAGAGTAAAAAAGGCAGGAGAATGGACCCCAGGATAGATAGTAGATGACAGTAAGCCAAAGGGAGAAGGCAGAGTAAAAAAGAGTGACAGATTTTAGAGGAAGTTACAAGCACAGAACTTCCAGAAGGTGGGGGGGACTATTTATACTGTGATATCTATAATATTTCAGACCTGGCTACTGCTACGATTTGGCCGTAGCAGCTACGAAAAATAAAGCTTTGCTACGGAGCTACGGCAACCTTAACGTTGCTACGGAAAAAACAAATTTCCGCCACATTTTATTTTTGCTTATGTTGTTCCCGGTTTTGTCGGTTTCTAAGAGCAGACGCAGTGTCACGCGCAATAACCTAGTCACTTCCGTTTTTATTACTTTCTCTGAAAAAAATGGCGGACTCCAGCAGCAGTAGCGATTCGGGAGATGTTTCAAACGAAAAAAACCGAACCCAAACCAGAAAACGAAAATCATCTGGCACACCATCTTGTTCTAAGAAAACACATCGGCCTGCCGCACAAGTTTTTAAAATAGCTTACACGGAGGAGTGGCCTTGCATCGTCAGAAGTTGACTCAGTGCGAACCATGCTCGCTGCAGTGCAACCTCTGCCATGCAGACTTCTCTGTGAATCATGGCGGTAGAGACGATTGCCGTCAACACGTTCAATCGGCGAAACAAGCCGTGCATTTCGGCTCAGGCAGAGAACAAATCGATTGCCGTTGTTTGTGGATGCTACGGAAAAAATTGCCATGCTACTGAAAATTGATGGCTGGGCTACTGATTGGGAAAATTCCAAGTAGGCAGGTCTGCTTTTCGCACCACATTGATTTAGCACCCATGTCACCAAAAGGCGTCGGTCAAATCAGCTCTGTTACCCAATGACCCTGTGTCCTTAATTGTTGAGAAAGAAAAGGATGAGCCCTATTTTTATTCTATGCATGTCTTAGGGGAGTCCCCAGTACTGTAAACAGTATCTTTCCCTCTACCCAGGTGAGTTTGACAGAAATGCTTGGTTGGGGGGGAAAAAAGAAGAAGAAGAAAAAAGGCTGGCACCAGCTATTTTTCAGCCAAAAAATACCATTAAGCTTAACTGGGTAGAGAACATTTTTTATCTGCAACATTGGGAATTCCTCTGTGACATGTATAACATTAGGCCTATCCTTACCTCCAAAATTAAGAAAATACGGTCTTCAGCTAACAGGCCCTGATTTGATGCCTTTTAGTGATGTGGGTGTTAAACCATTGTGGTGCATAAATGTGACATTGGCGGTGAAAGGGTTAATCATTTACTGCTTAAAATAATGGGTTTTGAAAAATGGTGAGCCCAATTCAAAGATGATGTGAATAGGTGACACAGGCGGCTTTGATAGTAGTTGAAGTTGTGTGCCTTTTGTGGATGGAGAGTGTTTTGATTTGTGTTGGATCAGTTGTTGTACCCTGGCTTAAAGACTCCAGGGATCATCCCAACAGTCGAAGCAATTGAACACTATGGTACAAATGCACCAGCTAGGGATGAGAACATTACGTGTGTGACCGTTTTTGATTACCCCGCCACGTGGGCAGCCACACTCCGTCTTCGGAGGATTTTGAGACTGATTATGTTATGCTAGGAGCTTGTCATGGCTAAAGACAATCCGTGCATAACTATGCAAAACATAACCATTTTGATGTAGCCTTGGTGTTCTAGCTTATGTCAGTTGGTCTGACACAGCCTTATGCCAAGGCGGTGTTGGATCGGTGTTTCTGTGTTGTTGTTTTTCAAATGAAGCACTTTATTTTTGTGTAAGCTGAACCATGGCCTTTTTTTTAATGTCAGGGTGAGGAGGAGGAGGGTGAGGAGGAGGATGAGGTTGACGACGATGGGTGGATGGTGCCCCACGGGTACCTGTCTGAAGACGAGGGCTGTCAGGACGATGAAGATGTGAGTCAACTTGTCTCCCAATACAGTGGAACCTCCCTTAAAAGACCTCCCATAAGACCTACTTCTCTGAGACATTGCCCTTCTTTGTAAGTATTAAATTACCTCCCTTATAAGACCCCTCCCTTGTAAGACCTCATTTGGGATGATTTTTTAAGGTCTTATAAGGGAGGTTCCACTGTATTGGAACTCATTGTGCGTGATTGAATCCTCAACAAGTGAAAAGATACTCAACTTTGATTTGCATTTGAATGGTGAATGCACTTCTTATTCTGCAGTCCCAGACCATTATGGCCAACATGGATGAAAGACGTATGTGTCCGGTTTTCAGTTTTCATTGTTCTCCCTGCGTTCAGCCATCACATTCTGATTTTGGAGAATTGAATACATGTGCAGACCTGTTTATTCTACTCTTTTTGAGTAGTATTCTACTCAATTTGGACCTCTACTACTCTTCAAAATTTAAAAAAATAATGCTCTAATTACTCATTTTCAGTGAACATTATTTGATGGTTTAATGAAGAGGACTACTCATTTCACACCAAAGCTACTCATTTCAGCTATCCAGACTACTCAAGACTTCTTTAGGGGGTATTAAACAGGTCTGCCATATAATTTATTTGCACCCAGTCAGAGATTTTTTAATGTCAGGGTGAGGAGGAGTTTCTTTTCAAACTTTATATGGGTCAGAAAACGATTACAGAAAACGAGGGGTCAATATCCAAGCTAAGGGGCCACTATTATATTGTGTCAGTTTCATTGTTTTCAGACTTCATGGGCCTTATGACCCCAGGCTGCATAAAATGTGGGGTCACTTTTTCTGGTCACTGACCCGGGCCCCCTGACAATGTGAAGCTTTGCGTGAACCTTCCGGGCCGCTGTTGACCATGTGATGGTGCATGGGAAAAACCTACATAAGTCGCTCAGAATGTTTTGAGCAAAAGCCAAAAATAGTCAACAACCCCCCAAATATTGATGTTCTATTTAGGGCATATTTATGTTTATTTATATGTATGCTACCAGTATCCAGACCATGGAAGACAATTTTGAATGATTTCTTTGTTTATTTTATTGTTTTCTTAAATCAAGTCAATAGAAACAAAGAGGCAAAATTGTATCTTCTATGCCCGATTTCTGCAAATGATATATTTCGAATGCCAAACTTCAAATAATTATAAAATAAAAATAACTCAATTTGGTTTTATGTGCATTAACAAGGAATCTTTGCTCCACCATGAAAAATTTAAATCCCAATTTATGCCAAAATTTCATGATGTCTTTTTCCCATGTCCTGAAATGCAGGATTTTTTGTATTGCCTGGAGCCGGCGTCGCCGGATTATGAGAATTCGAGAAGCAACGAATTTCCTATTTATACACGTTTTGTCGGTTTCTCGCATGTCTAGAATATAAAAGAAATGAATACAGATAAATATTTACATGCCTTCACCGGGAACTTTATATTTTTTAGGACTGTTTAAGTTAAGTTGTTAACTGGGTGGCCCCTGGACCCCTGCCTTGCAGGATTTTTGAAATTTCCCAGGAGCACCCATGCATATAATTGTGAAGGTGGACTGACCTGTGCAGGTGACCCTGGAGCTGCTGAAGGCCTGACAATGTGAAGCTCTGCGTGACCCTTCTGGGCCGCTGTTGACCGTATAATTGTGAAGGCGGACTGAAATTGTGCAGGTGACCCCGGAGGTGCTGAAGGCCCGGCAGCAGGCCCAGGCCACTGTTGACCATATGATTGTGAAGGTGGACTGTGACCTGTGCAGGTGACCCCGGAGGTGCTGAAGGCCCGGCAGCGGGCCAAGGCCCAGGCCACTATTGACCATATGATTGTGACGGTGGACTGTGACCTGTGCAGGTGACCCCAGAGGTGCTGAAGGCCCGGCAGCGGGCCAAGGCCCAGGCCTGGGAGACGGAGCTGCAGGCCAAGAGGCAGATGATGCCCCCCCTGCACCTGGGCTGCGTATGGCTGGACACGCCCTGCCTCCACCAGCGGCATGTGGACATCCTCAGCCAGTTTCAGGTGGGTCCAAACCTGCGATTTCTTCTTCTTCCATGGGTGTGTGTGTGTTTCTGTAAGTTGTGTACCTTTTTCTAGATATGCGTTTTTGTTCATTTGTATATATATGTACTTTTCTATATTCTACTCATGTAAAATGTATGTACGTTCGTCATGTTCTGATTGTATAAGATAATGTATATTCTATGTTGTATTTGTATTAAATATGTAAAGCGCTTAGAGCCCTAAATCAGAGAATAGGCGCTATATAAATAATCATTATTATTATTAAAGCAGGAATCCTGATTTGGGCTTTGTTATTTTTGTCTGAATTCAGGAATGTGCAATACTTTATTGGGCTAATGTTAAGATCAGCTCCCTCCGCTGTTCCAGGGTGAAGTTGGCCAATCAGCTCCCTCCGATTTACCTTTTCCGTTAAGCTGATGGAAAAACCTTGTAGTTTTATTGTTTAAAAAATGAAAGCTGGCTCTAAATGCTCTAATTTTATTAGTAACTAGAGCATGATACGCTAGATCACCAGCCGCGTGGCAGCATTTTTGGGTCCAGTGAATTTTACCTTTGACCAATGACCATGTTCAAACATACCCCCTCCCAACCCCGGACATCCTCAGCCAGTTTGAGGTTGGTTCCCAATGTAAGTTCTATCATTCAAATCAAGGAGTCAGAGTTAGAGTACAAAGTACACACACACACCCCCCAATCCCAACCCTAGACATCCTCAGCCAGTTTGAGGTTGGTTCCCAGTGTAAGTTCTATCATTCAAATCAAGGAGTCAGAGTTAGAGTACAAAGTACACACACACACACCCCAATCCCAAACCTAGACATCCTCAGCCAGTTTGAGGTTGGTTCCCAGTGTAAGTTCTATCATTCAAATCAAGGAGTTAGAGTACAAAGTACACACACACACCCCCCAATCCCAACCCTAGACATCCTCAGCCAGTTTGAGGTTGGTTCCCAGTGTAAATTCTATCATTCAAATCAAGGAGTCAGAGTTAGAGTACAAAGTACACACACACACACCCCAATCCCAACCCTAGACATCCTCAGCCAGTTTGAGGTTGGTTCCCAGTGTAAATTCTATCATTCAAATGAAGGGGGCAGAGTTATAGCACAAAGTGACCCCCCCCCCCCCCCCCCCCCCCCCCCCCCCGAATTCTGTTTAAACTTTTTTTCTGTTGAATATTGATATTTATTTATTATTGATAATTGCTTTGCTTGCTCTCTGGTTGTTGTTTGTTAATTATTATTATTTTAAAATGAATTCAATAGTTGAGGCGATGTTTTCCCCTCTGCAGATGGTGTGCCTGCGTTCTTCGCCCATTGAGACCCTCGTGTCCTGCCCCGCACACGGTGATGGCTCAGGAGATAAATCCACGGACGCATCAGCCAAGTCCTCGCCCACCTCCAAAGGATTCCGCAAACAGGCCCTTCCTGAAGAAGGTAGTATAGCCGTGACTGCTACAAGTGTGGTTATCTTTCCTGATGAAGGTAGTATAGCCGTGACTGCTACAAGTGTGGTTATCTTTCCTGAAGAAGGTAGTATAGCTGTGACTGCTACCAATGTGGTTATCTTTCCTGATGAAGGTAGTATAGCCGTGACTGCTACAAGTGTGGTTATCTTTCCTGAAGAAGGTAGTATAGCTGTGACTGCTACCAATGTGGTTATCTTTCCTGAAGAAGGTAGTATAGCTGTGACTGCTACCAATGTGGTTATCTTTCCTGAAGAAGGTAGTATAGCCGTGACTGCTACAAGTGTGGTTATCTTTCCTGAAGAAGGTAGTATAGCCGTGACTGCTACAAGTGTGGTTATCTTTCCTGAAGAAGGTAGTATAGCTGTGACTGCTACCAATGTGGTTATCTTTCCTGATGAAGGTAGTATAGCCGTGACTGCTACAAGTGTGGTTATCTTTCCTGAAGAAGGTAGTATAGCTGTGACTGCTACCAATGTGGTTATCTTTCCTGAAGAAGGTAGTATAGCTGTGACTGCTACCAATGTGGTTATCTTTCCTGAAGAAGGTAGTATAGCCGTGACTGCTACCAATGTGGTTATCTTTCCTGAAGAAGGTAGTATAGCTGTGACTGCTACCAATGTGGTTATCTTTCCTGAAGAAGGTAGTATAGCTGTGACTGCTACCAATGTGGTTATCTTTCCTGAAGAAGGTAGTATAGCCGTGACTGCTACCAATGTGGTTATCTTTCCTGAAGAAGGTAGTATAGCTGTGACTGCTACCAATGTGGTTATCTTTCCTGAAGAAGGTAGTATAGCTGTGACTGCTACCAATGTGGTTATCTTTCCTGAAGAAGGTAGTATAGCCGTGACTGCTACAAGTGTGGTTATCTTTCCTGAAGAAGGTAGTATAGCCGTGACTGCTACAAGTGTGGTTATCTTTCCTGAAGAAGGTAGTATAGCTGTGACTGCTACCAATGTGGTTATCTTTCCTGAAGAAGGTAGTATAGCCGTGACTGCTACCAATGTGGTTATCTTTCCTGAAGAAGGTAGTATAGCTGTGACTGCTACCAATGTGGTTATCTTTCCTGAAGAAGGTAGTATAGCCGTGACTGCTACCAATGTGGTTATCTTTCCTGAAGAAGGTAGTATAGCCGTGACTGCTACCAATGTGGTTATCTTTCCTGAAGAAGGTAGTATAGCTGTGACTGCTACCAATGTGGTTATCTTTCCTGAAGAAGGTAGTATAGCTGTGACTGCTTCCAATGTGGTTATCTTTCCTGAAGAAGGTAGTATAGCTGTGACTGCTACCAATGTGGTTATCTTTCCTGAAGAAGGTAGTATAGCCGTGACTGCTACCAATGTGGTTATCTTTCCTGAAGAAGGTAGTATAGCCGTGACTGCTACCAATGTGGTTATCTTTCCTGAAGAAGGTAGTATAGCCGTGACTGCTACCAATGTGGTTATCTTTCCTGAAGAAGGTAGTATAGCCGTGACTGCTACCAATGTGGTTATCTTTCCTGAAGAAGGTAGTATAGCTGTGACTGCTACCAATGTGGTTATCTTTCCTGAAGAAGGTAGTATAGCTGTGACTGCTACCAATGTGGTTATCTTTCCTGAAGAAGGTAGTATAGCTGTGACTGCTACCAATGTGGTTATCTTTCCTGAAGAAGGTAGTATAGCCGTGACTGCTACCAATGTGGTTATCTTTCCTGAAGAAGGTAGTATAGCCGTGACTGCTACAAGTGTGGTTATCTTTCCTGAAGAAGGTAGTATAGCCGTGACTGCTACAAGTGTGGTTATCTTTCCTGAAGAAGGTAGTATAGCTGTGACTGCTACCAATGTGGTTATCTTTCCTGAAGAAGGTAGTATAGCCGTGACTGCTACAAGTGTGGTTATCTTTCCTGAAGAAGGTAGTATAGCCGTGACTGCTACAAGTGTGGTTATCTTTCCTGAAGAAGGTAGTATAGCCGTGACTGCTACAAGTGTGGTTATCTTTCCTGAAGAAGGTAGTATAGCCGTGACTGCTACAAGTGTGGTTATCTTTCCTGAAGAAGGTAGTATAGCTGTGACTGCTACCAATGTGGTTATCTTTCCTGAAGAAGGTAGTATAGCTGTGACTGCTACCACTGTGGTTATCTTTCCTGAAGAAGGTAGTATAGCTGTGACTGCTTCCAATGTGGTTATCTTTCCTGAAGAAGGTAGTATAGCCGTGACTGCTACCAATGTGGTTATCTTTCCTGAAGAAGGTAGTATAGCTGTGACTGCTACCACTGTGGTTATCTTTCCTGAAGAAGGTAGTATAGCTGTGACTGCTACCAATGTAGTTATCTTTCCTGAAGAAGGTAGTATAGCTGTGACTGCTACCAATGTGGTTATCTTTCCTGAAGAAGGTAGTATAGCTGTGACTGCTACCAATGTGGTTATCTTTCCTGAAGAAGGTAGTCTAGCTGTGACTGCTACCAATGTGGCTATCTGTCCTGTTTTCTTTTCTTTTTTCTCTCATCTTTTTCACGAGTTCTTCTCTGGCTATGTGCCTGACTTCAGGTTGTTGTAGATTTGGAAAGCTGATCGAAAGAGTTCAGGATTGGCCATCTTGTCATCCGGAACCACGGTCTTATAAAATCCACCATTTCTGCCAACATTGGTGGCAGATTAAAACAGGAGATGATAGATACGCAATTCTAACACTATGTGGCCTCTGCCTGCAGAGCATGTACAGTGGAACCTCCCTTATAAGACCTCCCATTATAAGACTCCCTCCCACATAAGACCTACTTCTCTGAGACATTGCCCTTTGTAAGTATTAAAATTACCTCCCTCATAAGACCCCTCCCTTATAAGACCTCATTTAGGATTATTTTTGAAGGTCTAAGGGAGGTTCCACTGTATTAAACAAATGAGGCATGACCTCCCTGTCTCACCTTCCTATGTTTTGTCCCTACGCCCTCTTGTCACTGCCCCAGACCTGCCTACTGCTACGATTTGGCCGTAGCAGCTACGAAAAATAAAGCTTGGCTACGGAGCTACGGCAACCTTAACGTTGCTACGGAAAAAACAAATTGCCGCCGCATTTTATTTTTGCTTATGCCGTTCCCGGTTTTGTCTGTTTCTAAGAGCAGACGCCGTGTCACGCGCAATAACCTAGTCACTTCCGTTTTTATCAAAGTGACTGCGCATGCGTTCTTATTACTTTCTCTGGGGGGAAAAATGGCGGACTCCAGCAGCAGTAGCGATTCGGGAGATGTTTCAAACGAAGAAAAACGAACCCAAACCAGAAAACGAAAATCATCTGGCACACCATCTTGTTCTAAGAAAAAACATCGGCCTGCCGCACAAGTTTTTAAAATAGCTTACACGGAGGAGTGGCCTTGCATCGTCAGAAGTTGACTCGGTGCGAACCATGCTCGCTGCAGTGCAACCTCTGCCATGCGGACTTCTCTGTGAATCATGGCGGTAGAGACGATTGCCGTCAACACGTTCAATCGGCGAAACATATTAAGCAGTGCGTTTCGGCTCAGGAAGAGAACAAATCGATTGCCGTTGTTTGTGGATGCTACGGAAAAATTTGCCATGCTACTGAAAATTGATGGCTGGGCTACTGATTGGGAAAATTCCAAGTAGGCAGGTCTGCTGCCCATGCTATTCCTTAGCTTGTACAGCGGAACCTCCCTTATAAGACCTTCAAAATCATCCCAAATGAGGTCTTATAAGGGAGGGGTCTTATAAGGGAGGTAATTTTAATATGTACTTACAAAGAAGGGCAATGTCTCAGAGAAGTAGGTCTTATGTGGGAGGGAGTCATATAATGGGAGTTCTTATAAGGGAGGTTCCACTGTCTTCAAGAAGACCCTGTCAAATCCCTTTACAATTGCATTGAAAATCCCTTCAGCTTCGGGGGGAGGGGGGGGGGGGGGCATTGCCCATTCACACCACACCCCTTCCCCTTCCATCAGGGATGGAGCTCCTCTTTCTACCATGGAGTTGGTGATTAGGCGGGCTCCTTTTCTCAGGTTTTCCAGGATTTTGTAGAAGCACCCATGTCAATAAAACTCATGTGCGTGGTTGGAGAATTTTGTGGAACATTCTAAGCCAATACGTCTGAACATTTAATAATTATACCTGTTTGGATTGTCACATTGGCTTTGTAATTCAGCATTTTGCGTGCCCACCGTTTCTAAATGATGATGATTATTTCTGCATAGAATGAAAACGCCCCCCGCCCCCCACTTCATGTGCAACTAAAACAGCAGCATCGAATGACCTTGTTCTGTTTCAGCCATGCCCGACCTGATCCGGCTGGTGCACGGCAACACCTTCGGCATCAAGAAGCTGGTGCGCGAGTTCCGCCTCTACTGGAAGCAGAAGAGCAGCGACGTCAACCTGTCCCTGGATGAAAGTCGCGCGGAGGAGGAGGAGGGCAAGCCCCTGGACGACTCTGCCATGGATACCAGCGTGAACTTGACGGACGCGGCATCGAAAACACCAGAACCGGCCCAAACCACGGAACAAACCGAGCAGGAGCTCATGCAGGTTGATTCGGAAGCCAAACCAGCCGAACAAGGGGTGTCGGAAAAGAAGCACGACGACAGCGTAGGCACGGTAGAGGAAGCTGGTCAAAACTGCGTGTCCAAACGGCAGCTTGAGATCAAAATACTGTCCATCGCGGCCAGAGAGAAGCGGGCAGGGCGGAGGCAGTGCTGGTACGTCAGCGACGTCGTGCTGAAGCAGCACGGCATGGAGGACCAGCCGCTCGACAACGCCTGGGTCTACGTCTCCGGGGACATGAAGAAACCTGAGAAGAAAACCCCAAACCCACCCACGGAGAAGAAAACCCCGAACCCACCCACGGAGAAGAAAACCCCGAACCCACCCACGGACAAGAAAACCCCAAAGTCCGCAAAAGAGAAGAAGACCCCGACTCGTTTGACCGAAAACAAAATTTCTAAGTTTGTCGTTGAAGTGAACAATGCAGCGGATGTGGTGTCTGGGGTTGAAGCGAGCTGCACACGGGGCAAAGGGAAAGACGGGGTCAGCGCGGACAGCACGCCGAAGAGGGGCAAGAACAGGAAGGAAGGCAGCGCCAAGAAGACGCCCAAAGACCAGACCTCCATTATGGCTTTCGCCAAGAAACCTCTGGCTGGAAGTTCAGGAACGAAGGCTGAGAGCAAGCGGGGTTCTGACCTCAACGCTGCAAAGAACAACGCAAACGGTGAAGAGAATGCGGAGAGTAACAAAAACGCAGGGGTTGCAGAGCCGGTTAGCGCTGAAAAACCAGCCGATTCGCAGCTGTCGGTTCAAGCAATGGATGAAGACTGTATAGTGCTGGATTGATGACTGTTGTCGTGTTGTATGTGATGGTGTGTGTGTGTGAAGTTGTACTGACTTATCTGCTGTACAACACTGTGAGTATCAAGCGCTATTAATTCTTCTCGCACCATGGGTGAATGTATTAACTATTTGCCCAGTACATCAGTCATCACTCTACACTCACACCAAATGCAAAGACATTCTCATGGGTGCAACTTTTCCTGGTATACAAGGATTTCCTGTTTTTGAATTTTACCAGAAAAGGAAGTTCCTTTTTTTAAAATTTGTCAAACAAGATCTTTGTGTGTCTACTGTATTTTTCAAACACTTTAAAACAAGCATTCGTATAAATTGTGGAAAAAGCAAACTAAAATACCTTCATAAATCAATTTTTCTTCAGCTGCAGGGGGACATTACCCCTGGACCCCGGCCTTTCAGGTTTTTTCATTTTGTGTAGTTGCACCCATGCATTCTTTGCCAAATACCCTGCCATGTGTTTGTCTATTTTCAGAGATTATGTCTGATTTTTCCGTTAAAGCAACCATTACCAACACATGCACACTCGAAAAAATAGTTACCCCTCTTGTTGGTTGAGATGAAACTGACAAGCAAGAACGTCCAAAAAATACATGATGCTAGAACACAGTAGAAGAGTTAATGTGCATTGAAAAAAGATAAGTGAACATCTGGTGACCATACCCTGATCATTCAGATTGTGGGTGCAAGTCTAGATTGTACCCATCAGGCACTACATTTCGATGGCTTAGAGTCAAAACGGACTATCTCTAGATAGTCCATTTACTTATTATTGATGGTATTACAAAAACTAAGAACTTATATTAAAAAAGATTACAAAAATATTAAATTGGGATTATATGCTTTTTATATTTCTGCAGACTTGTTTTTATATAAGTTATTAATTTTCGCAATAAGTTCAATAATACGTCAATGGACTATCTAAAGATAGTCCGTTTTTGACTCCAAGCCATCGAATTTTTTGCTTGAAATAAAAAATGATGCATTTTGCAGTTAGAAGCATAATTTGCTTCATGAAAAAAGTCAGTCAGATGCGTGTCAGCCTTGGCTTAAGGCTATGTCCGACCAATTGACAGGCTAGAACACCAAGGCTACATCAATATGTTGTTATGCTCTATATAGTTATGCGAGGATTGTCTTTAGCCATGAAGGTCCTAGCATAACATAATCAGTCTCCAAAATCCCCTGAAGACAGAGTGTGGCTGCCCATGTGTCGGGGTAATCAAAAGCGGTCACACACATGATGTTCTCATCGTATTGTTTGTTGTTGTTGTTGTTTCCTGGCTTAACGACTCCAGGGATCATCCCAACAGCCAGAGCACTTGAACAATTCAGTATAAATGCACCAGCTAGGGATGAGAACATTACGTGTGTGGCCGTTTTTGATTACCCCGCCATGTGGGCAGCCACACTCCGTCTTCAGGGGATTTTAGACTGATGATGTTATGCTGGGAGCTTGTCATGGCTTAAGACAATCCCCGCACAACCATTCAGAGCATAACAACATTTTGATGTAGCCTTGGCGTTCTAGCTTATGTCAAGTGGTCTGACACAGCCTCATGCCAAGGCAATTCCATTGTATTGAAAGCAGCTTTCCCTGCACCTTGTGGCTGAGATAGTACTTGCTACTAATGAGAATCATTTAAAACTAGCGCATGGATGCAAGCTTGCCTCGGACACGAGCAGGCATGAAAGAGTTCCGCTTTTCGCGGAAAATCCGCATACATTTTCGAAAACTTCCGTGGAAAAAAAAAATTCCGCGTAAATAACCGATCTTGCCTTATTTGTATATGTACAAGTCTGTATTTGGCGATTCTCAAACTGGTTAACCGGAAGTCGCTTTAGCTTACTCGCTTCAAAGTTGTGCGAAGGAAGGCGAGACGTTTGTAGGCCCCCCCCCCCGAACAAAACTACCGACGTGAGTTAAAAATCCGGGTGGAAGGATTTCTCGGACGAAAATTTTTTCCTCTTTTTTGATCTCCATCCACTTTCATGCCTGACGAGGCGGCGCCTCAGGGTTCATAGGGGCCTTACCAGTCCTTATAAGTCTTGACCAATTGAAATCTCCAAGTAAGGCCTTACAAGTGCTTACATTCACTTCAAGGTCCTTACAAGTCCTGACAGCTGCCCAAAACTGCCCTGAGCAGCAAGACCATACTCAAAATAGATAGCAGAAGCAGCACTTTTACACTTGAGAAATATCGCTCAGCACCTACTCCACCTTACCCCCCTCCCCCACCTTCCCGTTTCAACTGACCGCTTAGCAGACGAACGATGCACCGCGAGTTGTCAAGAGAAATTGGACTGAAATCTCGTTCTTTATCCTGGTGTCGTTTTGCGAGAAAACGCGTATATCTGTGTCAGCCATAGTTTTTGTATCTGCTTAGACATTGTTCACAATGCTGGGAAAGTGTTCCTTTCAAGATCGTTGGCTAAAAGATGGATATTATCCTTAGGCCTACAGGTCCTTACTTGGGGATAGCTGAAAGCCCTGGGAACCGCGTTTTTTCAAAATTTTAACCACCCCAAAAAAATTATTCAAAGTTCAGGGGGGGAAAAAGTTGATTTCTCACCTTACAAGCCTGGAATAAGCTTCAAATTGAGTATGATTTAAATTTTTCTTCAGCTTCAGGGGCGCGTTGCCCCACTGACCCCCCAACAGGGGCTCTGCCCCTGTACCCTGCCAGGGGCCTGGGCAGACCCTGGACCCCTGCCTTGCCTGTTTTTGGATTTTCTCCAGTGGCATCCATGCTAATGTTCTTAGTATCAACATGTGATTCTGTGGGAAGGCTTACAAAAGGCAGTGGGAAAGTTTTCGCAAAATATCGGCTATTTTCAAATAAATTTGCAGTACTTTCATTTTCGACTTCTGCACTGATTTTTTAGAACACTGAAGCCCCTCGTTTGAATATTTATTGGTTTTCTCTGTGTGAATTTGTAAATGTGTAATAGAAATAATTTAGTCATGTTATTTGTTGTAGTGTCAATGCTGTCACTTGAAAATTAAGGATTGATTATTTCGGTTGATATATAATTATAAATAAAAAATATGCATAACCTATCTTATGTTGTGAGCAAATTCACTGATCGTCAGTTTCTCCTTTGTTAGTCACAGGTGAGGTGTTTAACAAACATTGTATTTGCATGTTTCAATCAATCAAATCATTTTTGTCTTTAAAAAAAACATTTCATCAAAAGAAATCTGAATACTGTTGAATATTGTGTTCTGAATTCAAATTTTTAAGAAATTGAATTGGTGTGATTTAAGCAAAATTAAGGAGTTGCGGTCTTGCACACTCAGCATAGAATATTTGTAATATCCTCCAATAACTGAAATGTAAAAACAGCCATTTTGAAATTCTCTATGCACAATATCTTTGTCTAGTTTGTGGTACCCTAGCAGGTTCGTGATTGTGATATTGTTAAAGAAAGTTAGGTCTTGATCAGGGCTGCCTACCGTCCCCCCTAAGGGGTATTTGTCCCTGGAAACAGTTAAAAATGGCACCCTGTCCCTGGAATCCACTTATCTATTCTAACCATACTGACCAACGCTCAAAACAATTAGCATAAATCATCATCAGTTGGAAACCAAATTTCACAGCACATAGAAACGAAAGCAAAGGACCGCTACTCCGCTTACCCATTTTTGGCCGCCATTACTATTGAGACTGATGAGAGAGTATGCTCCCCTATCAAACATGTAAAAGTTTGTTTGACGACTTTCCTGTTGTTTTTGGTGCTTTTCGTAGTGAAAACCTATAGAATTTTCATAAAGTTGTGATGTTTTAATCTCAACATGATTTTTATATCCAATGAAGGGTTTTGGCATCTGATAGATAAGAAAATAAGATAAGAAGGATTTTGAAGGGATTTATAGTATGTTGTATTGGTGGCTTCCTGTGATCAAGGCAAAGGCAATTGTCATACTATAGCATGTTGTAGAGGTCTTTGAAAATGGGATAAAGAGTGAATTTTGGTATGAAAAATCTGTACAAACCCTGTGACCTCAAAAAGTCGAAAGACTACAAAGAATCAAATTAAAAAGCGGTGCTACTGGTTTATTGACCGCAGAAGGCTGAATAAAATTGCCTCAACTGTCCTTCAACATGTGATGAAGAAAAGTTTGTGTAAAGCAGGCTATGGCTTTGGAATGCATAGTATGCATATAGTGATATACTAACGACTTTTACGAGGCAGCAGGTTTACATATATATTGAACATTCAAGCAAACGGCTAATAGAGGAGATATTTGTTAAGTTTTGGAAGAAGACTGGTATGTGTTGTATGTTGATGTTGCTTCCTTGAGGATACTATTACTAACTGCTGCTGGTGTTGGTCTCTGTTGTCTCCCTGTCCGTCTTTCCTTTCATCCGTGTGAATCTTGTTCATCAGTGCATGCTAAATATGATGTATTCAGATTGTATTTTCTAATGCCTTCAATTCAATTGTGTTCAGTTCATGCAGGGATCATTCTTGCCCCAGGACGTCATGGGTCATTTGACCAGTTGTCAGAAAAATTAATAGGTCATTGTCCAAAAACAATAAGTCACAGATTTATCGGGGTACATGCCATGCAAGACGAGGTTAGCAAACAAATGCCTCCTTTCATCATAGTTTGAAGATTTTAATCAGTTTTGTATTTCTCTTTCTCAGTTAGCTAAGTTAGCAGACGACAGAATTCTTGAAGTTGTTGACATCTTCAACGCAAAATCAGTCATATGACCTCTTGCCTGCTAAAACGATAGGTCAAAATCGAAGGTTTATAAGTCAATGACCGATGACCGACCCTAAGAATGATCCCCGATTCATGTATATCATGTTTGTTGTCTGTCTTTCTTTTCATCCGTGTGAATCTTGTTCATCAGTGCATGCTAAATATGATGTGTTCAGGTGGTATTTTCTAATGCCTTCAATTTCATTGAGTTGTGTTCAGTTCATGTATATCATGTTTGTTGTATGTGGTGACAAAGACATAGTTGCAGCAATTTTACATTGTACATAGTGTACAGGTGGTGATAGCAATTAGTATAATATATTCAATATGTATATTTTATTTGTGTCATTGAATCCAAATGTTTCTTATGCATGTAAAAGCTTCTTTTTGCTTACAACTTCTTTCGGCTAATAGCTAAGGATTAATTAAACTGGAATGATATAGAATGGACAAGTCTTATATTTTTAACTGTGTGTGTGTGAAAGCCCTCTCACACTATCCAATCTTTCAGTCGGAAGAGAAATCAGTTGTGAACTCTAATCAACGTAGTGTGCCGTTTTCACACTATCAGCAAGCATTGGCTGTTTTCCCACAACTGCCTGAGTGAGTTGAAAGGAGATGGTGCAGTCGCCAATGGCATCCAACGGGTTGGAAGAATTTCAATCAACCATATTTTCATTGTCATTTCTACTCTCTCTAAGAAAGAAAAAACTGGGAAGTTCACAGTTTCATCCAACCTATTTGAATAGTCTGAGGTGGCTTTAACTTAAGGCTAGAAAGTGCATTTGAATAGTCTGAGGTGGCTTTAACTTAAGGCTAGAAAGTGCATTTGCTAAATAGTTCCCCCCCCAAAAAAAAAAAAAAAAAAATCTTTTATGAGGCTGATTTTGTGAGTAAAAAAACAGATTTTACAAACGCACAGACTAAAACATAAACCTCTGGTGGAGTTAACGTTCTTTTGCGTTCCTGGGTCATAAGGCCACAATGGATACGTATGTGTCCGTTTTCCAGCTTTCACTGGTGTCTTCGCTGCATTCAGCTGACATTCTGATTTCGGAGGAGGATGACATTCAACTACTCACACTTGACAGTAAACATTTTCTGTAAACCAGATATATTGACATTTTATTGACAAAATAATAAATCCATGTAACGGCAACACACTGCAAGCATTGTACAGCCATCATTGCAGCGAACACATTCTTCAGATCCACAGAAAGTGAAAACTAAAGGTGTTTGAGTTCATTATTTAATTAGTCATTCTTTCAATTCATTAAATGTCCATAATTATATTCATTTACTTTTGGATAAATATAAAATTACCATATTTTTCGGACTATAACATATATTTTTGTTTTTTTAAATATATATCGTTATATTTTCTTACATGTAGTAAAAATCAAAAGGACAAATTTTATTTTGAGATCGCCAGTATTTTTAGTTAAAGACTTTTGAACATACAATTATCAGGCATGAAAGAGTTTCACGGAAATTTTTCAAAAATTCTGCGGGGGAGGGAATTCCGCGTAAAGGACCGATCTTGCCGTATTCTTATATCTACAAGTCTCTATTTGGCGATTCTCAAACTGGTTAACCGGAAGTCGCTTTAGCTCACTTGCTTCAATTGTGCGAAGGAAGGCGAAATGAGTAGCTCCCGCTCAACAAAAATAGTGATGTTAGCTGAAAATGTGGGTGGAAGGCTATTTGTGCCGACCAAATTTTCGGAATAGATAACCCCCCCTCCTCGCTAAACAAAACTTGTGACGTGAGGTAGGTGAAAAGGTGGTTGGAAAAACTTTTGGGGGAACGTTGTGCACCCCCTCCCCTGTCAACAAAACATCGGACGTTATGTGAAAATCTGGGTGGAAGGATTTTTCTCGGCTGAAAAAAAATCTAATTCTTTGATGCCTGAAAGATGTTTATGCTGTATCATTACATTCCAATGTAAGGATAAGTGAACTTTGCATGATAACGCGGCCAACCAATAGTTATGAATATTCAATTTCACAAGTTAAATAATCTGTCAACAATAATCAAAGAATAAATATGAAATTACAATAGTAGTAATATGAAATAAAATATCGGCCTATGAACTTCTCATGGTATGAAGTAATAGTTAAGAATCATTATTTTACAATAGCACAAACTTGAATTATAATCTTTCAGATTATGAAACTACAATGAATTGTTAATATGACATTCCTTCATGGACCAATGAACTTTTCAAACTGGCATAATCTAGAATTTATAGATTGTAAAAGATTTCAGTATGTCATGAAGATTAGAAATGTTGGGCGAGTGAAACAAGGGACCGTCATTAAGAAAATTAACCGGGTACATAATATGACGTCTCTTCGTGTCTGTGCTACTGCATGCATGGGTTGTCCAATTTTCTTCTTTATCAGGCATGGTAGACCTCCGCGAATCGCGGAAAACCCGCAAAAGTGAAAATTTGACATCCCCCCCCCCCAAAAAAAAAAGGGTGTGTGTAAAAAATTCGCTTGGGTGCCTAAAAATTACTTGTGTTAAAACCTATGCAATCGCTTTGCGGAACCGGATGTGAATGACTGAACAAGCAACTTCCCACCAAAGTTAGCAGTCGTGCGCGGCCTAGCTCACGCCACACGTTTCCAGATTTGTGATCCTAGTGCTTCTTTTTCGTCTTCATTTTGACGCCCGACTTCATCATTTTAGTTTGAGTCGACATCTTTCAAATGAAATGCAGAATCGGTTGGATATTCTTCCGCGAAACTCACTTTGCCCCCACTTGCCTGTTTATGATTAGTCATTTGGAACACCCTGTTGAATGAACATTATTTGTAAAGCGCTTTGGGTTCAAATACACAAATTACTAGAATGAGGCTTTATACTCCTTGCCGACACGAAAGGGCGATCATTTTAGGCCCGAACTGCCGATGCCCCCTGGTGACGAGTCAGGAGCAGATAATTTTCTGTGGCTATATACTACTAGTTCCTGACAGGCAAGGGCGATAATCTTAAGTAGGTGGCGTTCGCATCTCAGGTCCTTGACTTTTTTCCTCTGGAAACTGCACTTGCTTGCTCAGTCTCGTAACTTTGAAGGAAGTCTTTTTTAAAATTTTTATTGTACATTGTTTTGAACTGGGAGTAGGTGTAACAACTACAGCAGCAACTACAAGCAAAACCAACATGATATCAATAATAAGAAGGGGAAAAAAGTTGCAAAAATAACAATAGTAATAATTATCAGCCTTAAGCCGTGTACACACATAAGCGGATATTCCATGCGGAAACCCGTGCGCAATCCATAAATAAGTAAAACAAAGAAGGGAGAAGATTTGCTCACGTGTCCGAATTTCCCCTGTATGTGTAAACTTTTGTCCTTCTTCCACTTTTTTAGGGTTTTCCGTACGGAACTTGCTCGTCTAATGTGAACCCGGCCTTATCGTCATCACCATCGTCCATAAATAACATTGACAATAACAAGTAACAATTTGATGAATATAGCTATGGGTAATCATAACGGTGCATGTAATTAATGATAACATTTCCTTTCTTATCATCCCCAACAATATTAACGATAAGATCTACAACGAGGCGTGCGCGCATGCACACACGCATCAAAAACATAATACCTAGGGGTGGTAGGGTGGAAGTACAGTGAAACCTCCCTCATAAGACATAAGACCTTCAAAAATCGGGTCTCATAAGCAGGGTTCCCACAAGTACTTGAAAAGTCCTGGAAAACTAGCAAGGCTATTTCCAGGGCTTGAAAAGTGCTGGAAAAACAGCACAGGCCCTAAAGCTCCTGGAAAAGTCCTGGAATTTTCTTAATTTGCTTACCAGGGTCGGTATTCACGTTGAGATAGCATGAGACTTAGCATGATGCTAACTTAGAAGCTCTTCCAATGTCCTGTAGGATTTAATAGGACTTTTGGAAGAGCTTCTAAGTTAGCATGATGCTAAGTCTCATGCTAACTCAACGTGAATACAGGCCCAGATTCTCAAGTTTCAAGCAAGCAAAGCCAACACTCGATCTCTTTGAAAATATATATATAGTAAAACTAAAAGTTAGTACTTTTTTTTATTTTTAATTCAGACTTTTGACCGCCTGATATTGTGACAGCCGACGACCATGCTACTGCATGTGGACTTTTGGTGTGTGCAGGTTTTGTAGTTTCAAGTAATTAGAATAGTTCGATATTATCATACCTCTTACCGTAATGCTTATTATCCACATTACAAGCAGAATTTTCAGTCCTTGAAATTTACCAGCATGGTCCTGGAAAAGTCCTTGAATTTTTCTTTGAGAGATCTGTGGGAACCCTGCTAAGGGAGGTGTCTTATAAAGGAGGTAATTTTAATACAAAGGGCAATGTCTCAGAGAAGTAGGTCTTATATGGGAGGGAGTCATAATGGGAGGTCTTATAAGGGAGGTTCCCCTGTAGTACTTGAAACGGGTCATTGCAACAGGAAAGGGAAATTTGATTAGATTAAGAAAAAGAAGTCATTTAAAACGTTACCTTGTTTTTCCTCCCCAGTGTTCCCCATCTTGTGTCAAAGATAAAGCCAAGCAGTCAGCACTTCACATTATCACAACAGCTAGCCATCCATCTTTTACGGCAGGGTAGTAGCAGTGAGGTAGATCAGTTAGGTACATTGTTAACCCTTTCACCGCCAGCCATTTTTCAGCCAAACTTAACTGGATAGAGAAAATAAAATATCTGCAATATTGATAATTTCTCTGTGACATATATAACATTAATGAACAGTGTTGCGTTTTGGTTGTTCATCTTGAACATATATAACATTAGGCATATTCTTACCTTCCAAAATTAAGAAAATAGGGTCTTTGGATAACAGGCCCTGAATTGATGCCTTTTAGTGACACAGGTGTCAAACCATTGTGGTGCTAAAATGCGACATTGGCGATGAAAGGGTTAATATTTTGTGCTTATAAAAAAAGTAAGAATTTCTCAAAATAAAGAAAGATATTTTCTAACATACATCGACATTGAGGAAATATTTGGCGATTCTAATCACAGATATAAGTCAACTTCTCTGGCTGATCTCCCCTGGAGGGAGGAGAGCGCGTGTCGCTGCAAGCACAGCACCTACCCCCCCCCCCCTCCACACAGAAATATGGGTCGCATCTGAAGTTAAACCTGCTGTATGATTGTCATATTGTGTTCTGTCTATGGAAATAAATGTACGGTTACAGGCAGACAAGTGAAACCCATCACCTGACAATGGGGACAGGCAGACAGAAGTGAAACCCATCACCTGACAATGGGGACAGGCAGACAAGTGAAATCCATCACCTAATGGGTACAGGCAGACAGAAGTGAAATCCATCACCTAATGGGTATAGGCAGACAGAAGTGAAATCCATCACCTAATGGGTACAGGCAGACAAGTGAAATCCATCACCTAATAATGGGGACAGGCAGACAGAAGTGAAATCCATCACCTAATAATGGGGACAGGCAGACAGAAGTGAAATCCATCACCTAATAATGGGGGACAGGCAGACAAGTGAAATCCATCACCTAATGGGTACAGGCAGACAAGTGAAATCCATCACCTAACAACGGGGACAGGCAGGCTGAAGTGAAATCCATCGCCTGTCTGAAGTGAAATCCATCACCTAACAATGGGGACAGGCAGACAGAAGTGAAATCCATCACCTAACAATGGGGACAGGCAGACAGAAGTGAAATCCATCACCTAACAATGGGGACAGGCAGGCTGAAGTGAAATCCATCACCTAACAATGGGGACAGGCAGACAGAAGTGAAATCCATCACCTAATAATGGGGACAGGCAGACAGAAGTGAAAGCCATCACCTAACAATGGGGACAGGCAGACAGAAGTGAAATCCATCACCTAACAATGGGGACAGGCAGACAGAAGTGAAATCCATCACCTAACAATGGGGACAGGCAGACAGAAGTGAAATCCATCACCTAATAATGGGGACAGGCAGACAGAAGTGAAATCCATCACCTAATAATGGGGACAGGCAGACAGAAGTGAAATCCATCACCTAACAATGGGGACAGGCAGGCTGAAGTGAAATCCATCACCTAACAATGGGGACAGGCAGACTGAAGTGAAATCCATCACCTAACAATGGGGACAGGCAGACAGAAGTGAAATCCATCACCTAACAATGGGGACAGGCAGGCTGAAGTGAAATCCATCACCTAACAATGGGGACAGGCAGACAGAAGTGAAAGCCATCACCTAACAATGGGGACAGGCAGGCTGAAGTGAAATCCATCACCTAACAATGGGGACAGGCAGACAGAAGTGAAATCCATCACCTAATAATGGGGACAGGCAGGCTGAAGTGAAATCCATCACCTAATAATGGGGACAGGCAGGCTGAAGTGAAATCCATCACCTAATAATGGGGACAGGCAGGCTGAAGTGAAATCCATCACCTAACATATAATGGGGACAGGCAGGCTGAAGTGAAATCCATCACCTAATAATGGGGACAGGCATTGTTAGGTGATGGATTTCACTTCAGCCTGCCTGTCCCCATTATTAGGTGATGGATTTCACTTCAGCCTGCCTGTCCCCATTATTAGGTGATGGATTTCACTTCAGCCTGCCTGTCCCCATTATTAGGTGATGGATTTCACTTCAGCCTGCCTGTCCCCATTATTAGGTGATGGATTTCACTTCAGCCTGCCTGTCCCCATTATTAGGTGATGGATTTCACTTCTGTCTGCCTGTCCCCATTGTTAGGTGATGGATTTCACTTCAGCCTGCCTGTCCCCATTGTTAGGTGATGGCTTTCACTTCTGTCTGCCTGTCCCCATTGTTAGGTGATGGATTTCACTTCAGCCTGCCTGTCCCCATTGTTAGGTGATGGATTTCACTTCTGTCTGCCTGTCCCCATTGTTAGGTGATGGATTTCACTTCAGTCTGCCTGTCCCCATTGTTAGGTGATGGATTTCACTTCAGCCTGCCTGTCCCCATTGTTAGGTGATGGATTTCACTTCTGTCTGCCTGTCCCCATTATTAGGTGATGGATTTCACTTCTGTCTGCCTGTCCCCATTATTAGGTGATGGATTTCACTTCTGTCTGCCTGTCCCCATTGTTAGGTGATGGATTTCACTTCTGTCTGCCTGTCCCCATTGTTAGGTGATGGATTTCACTTCAGTCTGCCTGTCCCCATTGTTAGGTGATGGCTTTCACTTCTGTCTGCCTGTCCCCATTATTAGGTGATGGATTTCACTTCTGTCTGCCTGTCCCCATTGTTAGGTGATGGATTTCACTTCAGCCTGCCTGTCCCCATTGTTAGGTGATGGATTTCACTTCTGTCTGCCTGTCCCCATTGTTAGGTGATGGCTTTCACTTCTGTCTGCCTGTCCCCATTGTTAGGTGATGGATTTCACTTCAGACAGGCGATGGATTTCACTTCAGCCTGCCTGTCCCCGTTGTTAGGTGATGGATTTCACTTGTCTGCCTGTACCCATTAGGTGATGGATTTCACTTGTCTGCCTGTCCCCCATTATTAGGTGATGGATTTCACTTCTGTCTGCCTGTCCCCATTATTAGGTGATGGATTTCACTTCTGTCTGCCTGTCCCCATTATTAGGTGATGGATTTCACTTGTCTGCCTGTACCCATTAGGTGATGGATTTCACTTCTGTCTGCCTATACCCATTAGGTGATGGATTTCACTTCTGTCTGCCTGTCCCCATTATTAGGTGATGGATTTCACTTGTCTGCCTGTCCCCATTGTCAGGTGATGGGTTTCACTTCTGTCTGCCTGTCCCCATTGTCAGGTGATGGGTTTCACTTGTCTGCCTGTAACCGTACATTTATTTCCATAGACAGAACACAATATGACAATCATACAGCAGGTTTAACTTCAGATGCGACCCATATTTCTGTGTGGAGGGGGGGGGGGGTAGGTGCTGTGCTTGCAGCGACACGCGCTCTCCTCCCTCCAGGGGAGATCAGCCAGAGAAGTTGACTTATATCTGTGATTAGAATCGCCAAATATTTCCTCAATGTCGATGTATGTTAGAAAATATCTTTCTTTATTTTGAGAAATTCTTACTTTTTTTATAAGCACAAAATATTAACCCTTTCACCGCCAATGTCGCATTTTAGCACCACAATGGTTTAACACACCTGTGTCACTAAAAGGCATCAATTCAGGGCCTGTTATCCAAAGACCCTATTTTCTTAATTTTGGAAGGTAAGAATAGGCCTAATGTTATATATGTTCAAGATGAACAACCAAAACGCAACACTGTTCATTAATGTTATATATGTCACAGAGAAATTATCAATATTGCAGATATATTTTATTTTCTCTATCCAGTTAAGTTTTGGCTGAAAAATGGCTGGCGGTGAAAGGGTTAACAATGTACCTAACTGATCTACCTCACTGCTACTACCCTGCCGTAAAAGATGGATGGCTAGCTGTTGTGATAATGTGAAGTGCTGACTGCTTGGCTTTATCTTTGACACAAGATGGGGAACACTGGGGAGGAAAAACAAGGTAACGTTTTAAATGACTTCTTTTTCTTAATCTAATCAAATTTCCCTTTCCTGTTGCAATGACCCGTTTCAAGTACTACAGGGGAACCTCCCTTATAAGACCTCCCATTATGACTCCCTCCCATATAAGACCTACTTCTCTGAGACATTGCCCTTTGTATTAAAATTACCTCCTTTATAAGACACCTCCCTTAGCAGGGTTCCCACAGATCTCTCAAAGAAAAATTCAAGGACTTTTCCAGGACCATGCTGGTAAATTTCAAGGACTGAAAATTCTGCTTGTAATGTGGATAATAAGCATTACGGTAAGAGGTATGATAATATCGAACTATTCTAATTACTTGAAACTACAAAACCTGCACACCAAGTCCACATGCAGTAGCATGGTCGTCGGCTGTCACAATATCAGGCGGTCAAAAGTCTGAATTAAAAATAAAAAAAAGTACTAACTTTTAGTTTTACTATATATATATTTTCAAAGAGATCGAGTGTTGGCTTTGCTTGCTTGAAACTTGAGAATCTGGGCCTGTATTCACGTTGAGTTAGCATGAGACTTAGCATCATGCTAACTTAGAAGCTCTTCCAAAAGTCCTATTAAATCCTACAGGACATTGGAAGAGCTTCTAAGTTAGCATCATGCTAAGTCTCATGCTATCTCAACGTGAATACCGACCCTGGTAAGCAAATTAAGAAAATTCCAGGACTTTTCGAGGAACTTTAGGGCCTGTCCTGTTTTTCCAGCACTTTTCAAGCCCTGGAAATAGCCTTGCTAGTTTTCCAGGACTTTTCAAGTACTTGTGGGAACCCTGCTTATGAGACCCGATTTTTGAAGGTCTTATGTCTTATGAGGGAGGTTTCACTGTACTTCCACCCTACCACCCCTAGGTATTATGTTTTTGATGCGTGTGTGCATGCGCGCACGCCTCGTTGTAGATCTTATCGTTAATATTGTTGGGGATGATAAGAAAGGAAATGTTATCATTAATTACATGCACCGTTATGATTACCCATAGCTATATTCATCAAATTGTTACTTGTTATTGTCAATGTTATTTATGGACGATGGTGATGACGATAAGGCCGGGTTCACATTAGACGTGCAAGTTCTGTACGGAAAACCCTAAAAAAGTGGAAGAAGAAGGACAAAAGTTTACACATACAGGGGAAATTCGGACACGTGCGCAAATCTTTTCCCTTCTTTGTTTTACTTATCTATGGATTGCGCACGGGTTTCCGCATGGAATATCCGCTTATGTGTGTACACGGCTTAAGGCTGATAATTATTACTATTGTTATTTTTGCAACTTTTTTCCCCTTCTTATTATTGATATCATGTTGGTTTTGCTTGTAGTTGCTGCTGTAGTTGTTACACCTACTCCCAGTTCAAAACAATGTACAATAAAAATTTTAAAAAAGACTTCCTTCAAAGTTACGAGACTGAGCAAGCAAGTGCAGTTTCCAGAGGAAAAAAGTCAAGGACCTGAGATGCGAACGCCACCTACTTAAGATTATCGCCCTTGCCTGTCAGGAACTAGTAGTATATAGACACAGAAAATTATCTGCTCCTGACTCGTCACCAGGGGGCATCGGCAGTTCGGGCCTAAAATGATCGCCCTTTCGTGTCGGCAAGGAGTATAAAGCCTCATTCTAGTAATTTGTGTATTTGAACCCAAAGCGCTTTACAAATAATGTTCATTCAACAGGGTGTTCCAAATGACTAATCATAAACAGGCAAGTGGGGGCAAAGTGAGTTTCGCGGAAGAATATCCAACCGATTCTGCATTTCATTTGAAAGATGTCGACTCAAACTAAAATGATGAAGTTGGGCGTCAAAATGAAGAAGAAAAAGAAGCACTAGGATCACAAATCTGGAAACGTGTGGCGTGAGCTAGGCCGCGCACGACTGCTAACTTTGGTGGGAAGTTGCTTGTTCAGTCATTCACATCCGGTTCCGCAAAGCGATTGCATAGGTTTTAACACAAGTAATTTTTAGGCACCCAAACGAATTTTTACACACACCCTTTTTTTTTTTGGGGGGGGGGGGGGGGATGTCAAATTTTCACTTTTGCGGGTTTTCCGCGATTCGCGGAGGTCTACCATGCCTGATAAAGAAGAAAATTGGACAACCCATGCATGCAGTAGCACAGACACGAAGAGACGTCATATTATGTACCCGGTTAATTTTCTTAATGACGGTCCCTTGTTTCACTCGCCCAACATTTCTAATCTTCATGACATACTGAAATCTTTTACAATCTATAAATTCTAGATTATGCCAGTTTGAAAAGTTCATTGGTCCATGAAGGAATGTCATATTAACAATTCATTGTAGTTTCATAATCTGAAAGATTATAATTCAAGTTTGTGCTATTGTAAAATAATGATTCTTAACTATTACTTCATACCATGAGAAGTTCATAGGCCGATATTTTATTTCATATTACTACTATTGTAATTTCATATTTATTCTTTGATTATTGTTGACAGATTATTTAACTTGTGAAATTGAATATTCATAACTATTGGTTGGCCGCGTTATCATGCAAAGTTCACTTATCCTTACATTGGAATGTAATGATACAGCATAAACATCTTTCAGGCATCAAAGAATTAGATTTTTTTTCAGCCGAGAAAAATCCTTCCACCCAGATTTTCACATCATGTCCGATGTTTTGTTGACAGGGGAGGGGGTGCACAACGTTCCCCCAAAAGTTTTTCAAACCACCTTTTCACCTACCTCACGTCACAAGTTTTGTTTAGCGAGGAGGGGGGGTTATCTATTCCGAAAATTTGGTCGGCACAAATAGCCTTCCACCCACATTTTCAGCTAACATCACTATTTTTGTTGAGCGGGAGCTACTCATTTCGCCTTCCTTCGCACAATTGAAGCAAGTGAGCTAAAGCGACTTCCGGTTAACCAGTTTGAGAATCGCCAAATAGAGACTTGTAGATATAAGAATACGGCAAGATCGGTCCTTTACGCGGAATTCCCTCCCCCGCAGAATTTTTGAAAAATTTCCGTGAAACTCTTTCATGCCTGATAATTGTATGTTCAAAAGTCTTTAACTAAAAATACTGGCGATCTCAAAATAAAATTTGTCCTTTTGATTTTTACTACATGTAAGAAAATATAACGATATATATTTAAAAAAACAAAAATATATGTTATAGTCCGAAAAATATGGTAATTTTATATTTATCCAAAAGTAAATGAATATAATTATGGACATTTAATGAATTGAAAGAATGACTAATTAAATAATGAACTCAAACTCAAACACCTTTAGTTTTCACTTTCTGTGGATCTGAAGAATGTGTTCGCTGCAATGATGGCTGTACAATGCTTGCAGTGTGTTGCCGTTACATGGATTTATTATTTTGTCAATAAAATGTCAATATATCTGGTTTACAGAAAATGTTTACTGTCAAGTGTGAGTAGTTGAATGTCATCCTCCTCCGAAATCAGAATGTCAGCTGAATGCAGCGAAGACACCAGTGAAAGCTGGAAAACGGACACATACGTATCCATTGTGGCCTTATGACCCAGGAACGCAAAAGAACGTTAACTCCACCAGAGGTTTATGTTTTAGTCTGTGCGTTTGTAAAATCTGTTTTTTTACTCACAAAATCAGCCTCATAAAAGATTTTTTTTTTTTTTTTTGGGGGGGGGGGAACTATTTAGCAAATGCACTTTCTAGCCTTAAGTTAAAGCCACCTCAGACTATTCAAATGCACTTTCTAGCCTTAAGTTAAAGCCACCTCAGACTATTCAAATAGGTTGGATGAAACTGTGAACTTCCCAGTTTTTTCTTTCTTAGAGAGAGTAGAAATGACAATGAAAATATGGTTGATTGAAATTCTTCCAACCCGTTGGATGCCATTGGCGACTGCACCATCTCCTTTCAACTCACTCAGGCAGTTGTGGGAAAACAGCCAATGCTTGCTGATAGTGTGAAAACGGCACACTACGTTGATTAGAGTTCACAACTGATTTCTCTTCCGACTGAAAGATTGGATAGTGTGAGAGGGCTTTCACACACACACAGTTAAAAATATAAGACTTGTCCATTCTATATCATTCCAGTTTAATTAATCCTTAGCTATTAGCCGAAAGAAGTTGTAAGCAAAAAGAAGCTTTTACATGCATAAGAAACATTTGGATTCAATGACACAAATAAAATATACATGTTGAATATATTATACTAATTGCTATCACCACCTGTACACTATGTACAATGTAAAATTGCTGCAACTATGTCTTTGTCACCACATACAACAAACATGATATACATGAACTGAACACAACTCAATGAAATTGAAGGCATTAGAAAATACCACCTGAACACATCATATTTAGCATGCACTGATGAACAAGATTCACACGGATGAAAAGAAAGACAGACAACAAACATGATATACATGAATCGGGGATCATTCTTAGGGTCGGTCATCGGTCATTGACTTATAAACCTTCGATTTTGACCTATCGTTTTAGCAGGCAAGAGGTCATATGACTGATTTTGCGTTGAAGATGTCAACAACTTCAAGAATTCTGTCGTCTGCTAACTTAGCTAACTGAGAAAGAGAAATACAAAACTGATTAAAATCTTCAAACTATGATGAAAGGAGGCATTTGTTTGCTAACCTCGTCTTGCATGGCATGTACCCCGATAAATCTGTGACTTATTGTTTTTGGACAATGACCTGACTTTTTCTGACAACTGGTCAAATGACCCATGACGTCCTGGGGCAAGAATGATCCCTGCATGAACTGAACACAATTGAATTGAAGGCATTAGAAAATACAATCTGAATACATCATATTTAGCATGCACTGATGAACAAGATTCACACGGATGAAAGGAAAGACGGACAGGGAGACAACAGAGACCAACACCAGCAGCAGTTAGTAATAGTATCCTCAAGGAAGCAACATCAACATACAACACATACCAGTCTTCTTCCAAAACTTAACAAATATCTCCTCTATTAGCCGTTTGCTTGAATGTTCAATATATATGTAAACCTGCTGCCTCGTAAAAGTCGTTAGTATATCACTATATGCATACTATGCATTCCAAAGCCATAGCCTGCTTTACACAAACTTTTCTTCATCACATGTTGAAGGACAGTTGAGGCAATTTTATTCAGCCTTCTGCGGTCAATAAACCAGTAGCACCGCTTTTTAATTTGATTCTTTGTAGTCTTTCGACTTTTTGAGGTCACAGGGTTTGTACAGATTTTTCATACCAAAATTCACTCTTTATCCCATTTTCAAAGACCTCTACAACATGCTATAGTATGACAATTGCCTTTGCCTTGATCACAGGAAGCCACCAATACAACATACTATAAATCCCTTCAAAATCCTTCTTATCTTATTTTCTTATCTATCAGATGCCAAAACCCTTCATTGGATATAAAAATCATGTTGAGATTAAAACATCACAACTTTATGAAAATTCTATAGGTTTTCACTACGAAAAGCACCAAAAACAACAGGAAAGTCGTCAAACAAACTTTTACATGTTTGATAGGGGAGCATACTCTCTCATCAGTCTCAATAGTAATGGCGGCCAAAAATGGGTAAGCGGAGTAGCGGTCCTTTGCTTTCGTTTCTATGTGCTGTGAAATTTGGTTTCCAACTGATGATGATTTATGCTAATTGTTTTGAGCGTTGGTCAGTATGGTTAGAATAGATAAGTGGATTCCAGGGACAGGGTGCCATTTTTAACTGTTTCCAGGGACAAATACCCCTTAGGGGGGACGGTAGGCAGCCCTGATCAAGACCTAACTTTCTTTAACAATATCACAATCACGAACCTGCTAGGGTACCACAAACTAGACAAAGATATTGTGCATAGAGAATTTCAAAATGGCTGTTTTTACATTTCAGTTATTGGAGGATATTACAAATATTCTATGCTGAGTGTGCAAGACCGCAACTCCTTAATTTTGCTTAAATCACACCAATTCAATTTCTTAAAAATTTGAATTCAGAACACAATATTCAACAGTATTCAGATTTCTTTTGATGAAATGTTTTTTTTAAAGACAAAAATGATTTGATTGATTGAAACATGCAAATACAATGTTTGTTAAACACCTCACCTGTGACTAACAAAGGAGAAACTGACGATCAGTGAATTTGCTCACAACATAAGATAGGTTATGCATATTTTTTATTTATAATTATATATCAACCGAAATAATCAATCCTTAATTTTCAAGTGACAGCATTGACACTACAACAAATAACATGACTAAATTATTTCTATTACACATTTACAAATTCACACAGAGAAAACCAATAAATATTCAAACGAGGGGCTTCAGTGTTCTAAAAAATCAGTGCAGAAGTCGAAAATGAAAGTACTGCAAATTTATTTGAAAATAGCCGATATTTTGCGAAAACTTTCCCACTGCCTTTTGTAAGCCTTCCCACAGAATCACATGTTGATACTAAGAACATTAGCATGGATGCCACTGGAGAAAATCCAAAAACAGGCAAGGCAGGGGTCCAGGGGCTGCCCAGGCCCCTGGCAGGGTACAGGGGCAGAGCCCCTGTTGGGGGGTCAGTGGGGCAACGCGCCCCTGAAGCTGAAGAAAAATTTAAATCATACTCAATTTGAAGCTTATTCCAGGCTTGTAAGGTGAGAAATCAACTTTTTCCCCCCCCTGAACTTTGAATAATTTTTTGGGGGTGGTTAAAATTTTGAAAAAACGCGGTTCCCAGGGCTTTCAGCTATCCCCAAGTAAGGACCTGTAGGCCTAAGGATAATGTCCATCTTTTAGCCAACGATCTTGAAAGGAACACTTTCCCAGCATTGTGAACAATGTCTAAGCAGATACAAAAACTATGGCTGACACAGATATACGCGTTTTCTCGCAAAACGACACCAGGATAATTTAAGAACGAGATTTCAGTCCAATTTCTCTTGACAACTCGCGGTGCATCGTTCGTCTGCTAAGCGGTCAGTTGAAACGGGAAGGTGGAGGAGGGGGGTAAGGTGGAGTAGGTGCTGAGCGATGTTTATCAAGTGTAAAAGTGCTGCTTCTGCTATCTATTTTGAGTATGGTCTTGCTGCTCAGGGCAGTTTTGGGCAGCTGTCAGGACTTGTAAGGACCTTGAAGTGAATGTAAGCACTTGTAAGGCCTTACTTGGAGATTTCAATTGGTCAAGACTTAAGGACTGGTAAGGCCCCTATGAACCCTGAGGCGCCGCCTCGTCAGGCATGAAAGTGGATGGAGATCAAAAAAGAGGAAAAAATTTCGTCCGAGAAATCCTTCCACCCGGATTTTCACCTCACGTCGGTAGTTTTGTAGTTTTGGGGGGGGGGGGGGGGGGGGGGGGCCTACAAACGTCTCGCCTTCCTTCGCACAACTTTGAAGCGAGTAAGCTAAAGCGACTTCCGGTTAACCAGTTTGAGAATCGCCAAATACAGACTTGTACATATACGAATAAGGCAAGATCGGTTATTTACGCGGAATTTTTTTTTTTCCACGGAAGTTTTCGAAAATGTACGCGGATTTTCCGCGAAAAGCGGAACTCTTTCATGCCTGCTCGTGTCCGAGGCAAGCTTGCATCCATGCGCTAGTTTTAAATGATTCTCATTAGTAGCAAGTACTATCTCAGCCACAAGGTGCAGGGAAAGCTGCTTTCAATACAATGGAATTGCCTTGGCATGAGGCTGTGTCAGACCAGTTGACATAAGCTAGAACGCCAAGGCTACATCAAAATGTTGTTATGCTCTGAATGGTTGTGCGGGGATTGTCTTAAGCCATGACAAGCTCCCAGCATAACATCATCAGTCTAAAATCCCCTGAAGACGGAGTGTGGCTGCCCACATGGCGGGGTAATCAAAAACGGCCACACACGTAATGTTCTCATCCCTAGCTGGTGCATTTATACTGAATTGTTCAAGTGCTCTGGCTGTTGGGATGATCCCTGGAGTCGTTAAGCCAGGGAAAACAACAACACAACAAACAATACGATGAGAACATCATGTGTGTGACCGCTTTTGATTACCCCGCACACATGGGCAGCCACACTCCGTCTTCAGGGGATTTTGGAGACTGATTATGTTATGCTAGGAGCTTGTCATGGCTAAAGACAATCCTCGCATAACTATATAGAGCATAACAACATATTGATGTAGCCTTGGTGTTCTAGCCTGTCAATTGGTCGGACATAGCCTTAAGCCAAGGCTGACACGCATCTGACTGACTTTTTTCATGAAGCAAATTATGCTTCTAACTGCAAAATGCATCATTTTTTATTTCAAGCAAAAAATTCGATGGCTTGGAGTCAAAACGGACTATCTTTAAATATCCCACTGACGTATTATTGAACTTATTGCGAAAATTAATAACATATAAAAACAAGTCTGCAGAAATATAAAAAGCATATAATCCCAATTTAATATTTTTGTAATCTTTTTTAATATAAGTTCTTAGTTTTTGTAATACCATCAATAATAAGTAAATAGACTATCTAGAGATAGTCCGTTTTGACTCTAAGCCATCGAAATGTAGTGCCTGATGGGAGAGTTACAAGACATTTGCATACAATCTAGACTTGCACCCACAATCTGAATGATCAGGGTATGGTCACCAGATGTTCACTTATCTTTTTTCAATGCACATTAACTCTTCTACTGTGTTCTAGCATCATGTATTTTTTGGACGTTCTTGCTTGTCAGTTTCATCTCAACCAACAAGAGGGGTAACTATTTTTTCGAGTGTGCATGTGTTGGTAATGGTTGCTTTAACGGAAAAATCAGACATAATCTCTGAAAATAGACAAACACATGGCAGGGTATTTGGCAAAGAATGCATGGGTGCAACTACACAAAATGAAAAAACCTGAAAGGCCGGGGTCCAGGGGTAATGTCCCCCTGCAACTAAAGCAAACATTGATTTATGAAGGTATTTTAGTTTACTTTTTCCACAATTTATACAAATGCTTATTTTAAAGTGTTTGAAAAATACAGTAGACACACAAAGATCTTGTTTGACAAATTTTAAAAAACAGGAACTTCCTTTTCTGGTAAAATTCAAAAACAGGAAATCCTTGTATACCAGGAAAAGTTGCACCCATGAGAATGTCTTTGCATTTGGTGTGAGTGTAGAGTGATGACTGATGTACTGGGCAAATAGTTAATACATTCACCCATGGTGCGAGAAGAATTAATAGCGCTTGATACTCACAGTGTTGTACAGCAGATAAGTCAGTACAACTTCACACACACACACCATCACATACAACACGACAACAGTCATCAATCCAGCACTATACAGTCTTCATCCATTGCTTGAACCGACAGCTGCGAATCGGCTGGTTTTTCAGCGCTAACCGGCTCTGCAACCCCTGCGTTTTTGTTACTCTCCGCATTCTCTTCACCGTTTGCGTTGTTCTTTGCAGCGTTGAGGTCAGAACCCCGCTTGCTCTCAGCCTTCGTTCCTGAACTTCCAGCCAGAGGTTTCTTGGCGAAAGCCATAATGGAGGTCTGGTCTTTGGGCGTCTTCTTGGCGCTGCCTTCCTTCCTGTTCTTGCCCCTCTTCGGCGTGCTGTCCGCGCTGACCCCGTCTTTCCCTTTGCCCCGTGTGCAGCTCGCTTCAACCCCAGACACCACATCCGCTGCATTGTTCACTTCAACGACAAACTTAGAAATTTTGTTTTCGGTCAAACGAGTCGGGGTCTTCTTCTCTTTTGCGGACTTTGGGGTTTTCTTGTCCGTGGGTGGGTTCGGGGTTTTCTTCTCCGTGGGTGGGTTCGGGGTTTTCTTCTCCGTGGGTGGGTTTGGGGTTTTCTTCTCAGGTTTCTTCATGTCCCCGGAGACGTAGACCCAGGCGTTGTCGAGCGGCTGGTCCTCCATGCCGTGCTGCTTCAGCACGACGTCGCTGACGTACCAGCACTGCCTCCGCCCTGCCCGCTTCTCTCTGGCCGCGATGGACAGTATTTTGATCTCAAGCTGCCGTTTGGACACGCAGTTTTGACCAGCTTCCTCTACCGTGCCTACGCTGTCGTCGTGCTTCTTTTCCGACACCCCTTGTTCGGCTGGTTTGGCTTCCGAATCAACCTGCATGAGCTCCTGCTCGGTTTGTTCCGTGGTTTGGGCCGGTTCTGGTGTTTTCGATGCCGCGTCCGTCAAGTTCACGCTGGTATCCATGGCAGAGTCGTCCAGGGGCTTGCCCTCCTCCTCCTCCGCGCGACTTTCATCCAGGGACAGGTTGACGTCGCTGCTCTTCTGCTTCCAGTAGAGGCGGAACTCGCGCACCAGCTTCTTGATGCCGAAGGTGTTGCCGTGCACCAGCCGGATCAGGTCGGGCATGGCTGAAACAGAACAAGGTCATTCGATGCTGCTGTTTTAGTTGCACATGAAGTGGGGGGCGGGGGGCGTTTTCATTCTATGCAGAAATAATCATCATCATTTAGAAACGGTGGGCACGCAAAATGCTGAATTACAAAGCCAATGTGACAATCCAAACAGGTATAATTATTAAATGTTCAGACGTATTGGCTTAGAATGTTCCACAAAATTCTCCAACCACGCACATGAGTTTTATTGACATGGGTGCTTCTACAAAATCCTGGAAAACCTGAGAAAAGGAGCCCGCCTAATCACCAACTCCATGGTAGAAAGAGGAGCTCCATCCCTGATGGAAGGGGAAGGGGTGTGGTGTGAATGGGCAATGCCCCCCCCCCCCCCTCCCCCCGAAGCTGAAGGGATTTTCAATGCAATTGTAAAGGGATTTGACAGGGTCTTCTTGAAGACAGTGGAACCTCCCTTATAAGACCTCCCATTATATGACTCCCTCCCATATAAGACCTACTTCTCTGAGACATTACCCTTCTTTGTAAGTACATGTATTAAAATTACCTCCCTTATAATACCCCTCCCTTATAAGACCTCATTTGGGATGATTTTTGAAGGTCTTATAAGGGAGGTTCCGCTGTACAAGCTAAGGAATAGCATGGGCAGCAGACCTGCCTACTTGGAATTTTCCCAATCAGTAGCCCAGCCATCAATTTTCAGTAGCATGGCAAATTTTTCCGTAGCATCCACAAACAACGGCAATCGATTTGTTCTCTTCCTGAGCCGAAACGCACTGCTTAATATGTTTCGCCGATTGAACGTGTTGACGGCAATCGTCTCTACCGCCCCGCCATGATTCACAGAGAAGTCCGCATGGCAGAGGTTGCGCTGCAGCGAGCATGGTTCGCACCGAGTCAACTTCTGACGATGCAAGGCCACTCCTCCGTGTAAGCTATTTTAAAAACTTGTGCGGCAGGCCGATGTTTTTTCTTAGAACAAGATGGTGTGCCAGATGATTTTCGTTTTCTGGTTTGGGTTCGTTTTTCTTCGTTTGAAACATCTCCCGAATCGCTACTGCTGCTGGAGTCCGCCATTTTCCCCCCCAGAGAAAGTAATAAGAACGCATGCGCAGTCACTTTGATAAAAACGGAAGTGACTAGGTTATTGCGCGTGACACGGCGTCTGCTCTTAGAAACTGACAAAACCGGGAACGGCATAAGCAAAAATAAAATGCGGCGGCAATTTGTTTTTTTCCGTAGCAACGTTAAGGTTGCCGTAGCTCCGTAGCCAAGCTTTATTTTTCGTAGCTGCTACGGCCAAATCGTAGCAGTAGGCAGGTCTGGGGCAGTGACAAGAGGGCGTAGGGACAAAACATAGGAAGGTGAGACAGGGAGGTCATGCCTCATTTGTTTAATACAGTGGAACCTCCCTTAAGACCTTCAAAAATAATCCTAAATGAGGTCTTATAAGGGAGTGGTCTTATGAGGGAGGTCATTTTAATACTTACAAAGGGCAATGTCTCAGAGAAGTAGGTCTTATGTGGGAGGGAGTCTTATAATGGGAGGTCTTATAAGGGAGGTTCCACTGTACATGCTCTGCAGGCAGAGGCCACATAGTGTTAGAATTGCGTATCTATCATCTCCTGTTTTAATATGCCACCAATGTTGGCAGAAATGGTGGATTTTATAAGACCGTGGTTTCCAGATGTCAAGATGGCCAATCCTGAACTCTTTCGATCAGCTTTCCAAATCTACAACAACCTGAAGTCAGGCACATAGCCAGAGAAGAACTCGTGAAAAAGATGAGAGAAAAAAGAAAAGAAAACAGGACAGATAGCCACATTGGTAGCAGTCACAGCTAGACTACCTTCTTCAGGAAAGATAACCACATTGGTAGCAGTCACGGCTATACTACCTTCTTCAGGAAAGATAACCACATTGGTAGCAGTCACGGCTATACTACCTTCTTCAGGAAAGATAACCACATTGGTAGCAGTCACAGCTATACTACCTTCTTCAGGAAAGATAACCACAGTGGTAGCAGTCACAGCTATACTACCTTCTTCAGGAAAGATAACCACATTGGTAGCAGTCACGGCTATACTACCTTCTTCAGGAAAGATAACCACATTGGAAGCAGTCACAGCTATACTACCTTCTTCAGGAAAGATAACCACATTGGTAGCAGTCACAGCTATACTACCTTCTTCAGGAAAGATAACCACATTGGTAGCAGTCACAGCTATACTACCTTCTTCAGGAAAGATAACCACACTGGTAGCAGTCACAGCTATACTACCTTCTTCAGGAAAGATAACCACACTTGTAGCAGTCACGGCTATACTACCTTCTTCAGGAAAGATAACCACACTTGTAGCAGTCACGGCTATACTACCTTCTTCAGGAAAGATAACCACACTTGTAGCAGTCACGGCTATACTACCTTCTTCAGGAAAGATAACCACATTGGTAGCAGTCACAGCTATACTACCTTCTTCAGGAAAGATAACCACATTGGTAGCAGTCACGGCTATACTACCTTCTTCAGGAAAGATAACCACACTTGTAGCAGTCACGGCTATACTACCTTCTTCAGGAAAGATAACCACATTGGTAGCAGTCACGGCTATACTACCTTCTTCAGGAAAGATAACCACATTGGTAGCAGTCACAGCTATACTACCTTCTTCAGGAAAGATAACCACATTGGTAGCAGTCACAGCTATACTACCTTCTTCAGGAAAGATAACCACATTGGTAGCAGTCACAGCTATACTACCTTCTTCAGGAAAGATAACCACATTGGTAGCAGTCACGGCTATACTACCTTCTTCAGGAAAGATAACCACATTGGTAGCAGTCACGGCTATACTACCTTCTTCAGGAAAGATAACCACATTGGTAGCAGTCACGGCTATACTACCTTCTTCAGGAAAGATAACCACATTGGTAGCAGTCACGGCTATACTACCTTCTTCAGGAAAGATAACCACATTGGTAGCAGTCACAGCTATACTACCTTCTTCAGGAAAGATAACCACATTGGAAGCAGTCACAGCTATACTACCTTCTTCAGGAAAGATAACCACATTGGTAGCAGTCACAGCTATACTACCTTCTTCAGGAAAGATAACCACATTGGTAGCAGTCACGGCTATACTACCTTCTTCAGGAAAGATAACCACATTGGTAGCAGTCACGGCTATACTACCTTCTTCAGGAAAGATAACCACATTGGTAGCAGTCACAGCTATACTACCTTCTTCAGGAAAGATAACCACATTGGTAGCAGTCACGGCTATACTACCTTCTTCAGGAAAGATAACCACATTGGTAGCAGTCACAGCTATACTACCTTCTTCAGGAAAGATAACCACACTTGTAGCAGTCACGGCTATACTACCTTCTTCAGGAAAGATAACCACACTTGTAGCAGTCACGGCTATACTACCTTCTTCAGGAAAGATAACCACATTGGTAGCAGTCACAGCTATACTACCTTCTTCAGGAAAGATAACCACATTGGTAGCAGTCACAGCTATACTACCTTCTTCAGGAAAGATAACCACATTGGTAGCAGTCACGGCTATACTACCTTCTTCAGGAAAGATAACCACATTGGTAGCAGTCACAGCTATACTACCTTCTTCAGGAAAGATAACCACATTGGTAGCAGTCACAGCTATACTACCTTCTTCAGGAAAGATAACCACATTGGTAGCAGTCACGGCTATACTACCTTCTTCAGGAAAGATAACCACATTGGTAGCAGTCACAGCTATACTACCTTCTTCAGGAAAGATAACCACATTGGTAGCAGTCACAGCTATACTACCTTCTTCAGGAAAGATAACCACACTTGTAGCAGTCACGGCTATACTACCTTCATCAGGAAAGATAACCACATTGACGGTAGCAGTCACAGCTATACTACCTTCTTCAGGAAAGATAACCACACTTGTAGCAGTCACGGCTATACTACCTTCTTCAGGAAAGATAACCACACTTGTAGCAGTCACGGCTATACTACCTTCTTCAGGAAAGATAACCACATTGGTAGCAGTCACAGCTATACTACCTTCTTCAGGAAAGATAACCACATTGGTAGCAGTCACAGCTATACTACCTTCTTCAGGAAAGATAACCACACTTGTAGCAGTCACGGCTATACTACCTTCATCAGGAAAGATAACCACATTGGTAGCAGTCACAGCTATACTACCTTCTTCAGGAAAGATAACCACACTTGTAGCAGTCACGGCTATACTACCTTCATCAGGAAAGATAACCACACTTGTAGCAGTCACGGCTATACTACCTTCTTCAGGAAGGGCCTGTTTGCGGAATCCTTTGGAGGTGGGCGAGGACTTGGCTGATGCGTCCGTGGATTTATCTCCTGAGCCATCACCGTGTGCGGGGCAGGACACGAGGGTCTCAATGGGCGAAGAACGCAGGCACACCATCTGCAGAGGGGAAAACATCGCCTCAACTATTGAATTCATTTTAAAATAATAATAATTAACAAACAACAACCAGAGAGCAAGCAAAGCAATTATCAATAATAAATAAATATCAATATTCAACAGAAAAAAAGTTTAAACAGAATTCGGGGGGGGGGGGGGGGGGGGGGGGGGGTCACTTTGTGCTATAACTCTGCCCCCTTCATTTGAATGATAGAATTTACACTGGGAACCAACCTCAAACTGGCTGAGGATGTCTAGGGTTGGGATTGGGGTGTGTGTGTGTGTACTTTGTACTCTAACTCTGACTCCTTGATTTGAATGATAGAATTTACACTGGGAACCAACCTCAAACTGGCTGAGGATGTCTAGGGTTGGGATTGGGGGGTGTGTGTGTGTACTTTGTACTCTAACTCCTTGATTTGAATGATAGAACTTACACTGGGAACCAACCTCAAACTGGCTGAGGATGTCTAGGTTTGGGATTGGGGTGTGTGTGTGTGTACTTTGTACTCTAACTCTGACTCCTTGATTTGAATGATAGAACTTACACTGGGAACCAACCTCAAACTGGCTGAGGATGTCTAGGGTTGGGATTGGGGGGTGTGTGTGTGTACTTTGTACTCTAACTCTGACTCCTTGATTTGAATGATAGAACTTACATTGGGAACCAACCTCAAACTGGCTGAGGATGTCCGGGGTTGGGAGGGGGTATGTTTGAACATGGTCATTGGTCAAAGGTAAAATTCACTGGACCCAAAAATGCTGCCACGCGGCTGGTGATCTAGCGTATCATGCTCTAGTTACTAATAAAATTAGAGCATTTAGAGCCAGCTTTCATTTTTTAAACAATAAAACTACAAGGTTTTTCCATCAGCTTAACGGAAAAGGTAAATCGGAGGGAGCTGATTGGCCAACTTCACCCTGGAACAGCGGAGGGAGCTGATCTTAACATTAGCCCAATAAAGTATTGCACATTCCTGAATTCAGACAAAAATAACAAAGCCCAAATCAGGATTCCTGCTTTAATAATAATAATGATTATTTATATAGCGCCTATTCTCAGATATATATAAGGCTCTAAACACTTTACATATTTAATACAAATACAACATAGAATATACATTATCTTATACAATCAGAACATGACGAACGTACATACATTTTACATGAGTAGAATATAGAAAAGTATGTATATATACAAATGAACAAAAACGCATATCTAGAAAAAGGTACACAACTTACAGAAACACACACACACCCATGGAAGAAGAAGAAATCGCAGGTTTGGACCCACCTGAAACTGGCTGAGGATGTCCACATGCCGCTGGTGGAGGCAGGGCGTGTCCAGCCATACGCAGCCCAGGTGCAGGGGGGGCATCATCTGCCTCTTGGCCTGCAGCTCCGTCTCCCAGGCCTGGGCCTTGGCCCGCTGCCGGGCCTTCAGCACCTCTGGGGTCACCTGCACAGGTCACAGTCCACCGTCACAATCATATGGTCAATAGTGGCCTGGGCCTTGGCCCGCTGCCGGGCCTTCAGCACCTCCGGGGTCACCTGCACAGGTCACAGTCCACCTTCACAATCATATGGTCAACAGTGGCCTGGGCCTGCTGCCGGGCCTTCAGCACCTCCGGGGTCACCTGCACAATTTCAGTCCGCCTTCACAATTATACGGTCAACAGCGGCCCAGAAGGGTCACGCAGAGCTTCACATTGTCAGGCCTTCAGCAGCTCCAGGGTCACCTGCACAGGTCAGTCCACCTTCACAATTATATGCATGGGTGCTCCTGGGAAATTTCAAAAATCCTGCAAGGCAGGGGTCCAGGGGCCGCCCAGTTAACAACTTAACTTAAACAGTCCTAAAAAATATAAAGTTCCCGGTGAAGGCATGTAAATATTTATCTGTATTCATTTCTTTTATATTCTAGACATGCGAGAAACCAACAAAACGTTTATAAATAGGAAATTCGTTGCTTCTCAAATTCTCATAATCCGGCGACGCCGGCTCCAGGCAATACAAAAAAATCCTGCATTTCAGGACATGGGAAAAAAGACATCATGAAATTTTGGCATAAATTGGGATTTAAATTTTTCATGGTGGAGCAAAGATTCCTTGTTAATGCACATAAAACCAAATTGAGTTATTTTTATTTTATAATTATTTGAAGTTTGGCATTCGAAATAGATCATTTGCAGAAATCGGGCATAGAAGATACAATTTTGCCTCTTTATTTCTATTGACTTGATTAAAAGAAAACAATCAAATAAACAAAGAAATCATTCAAAATTGTCTTCCATGTTCTGGATACTGGTAGCATACATAATAAATAGACATAAATATGCCCTAAATAGAAAATTGATATTTTGGGGGTTGTTGACTATTTTTGGCTTTTGCTCAAAACATTCTGAGCGACTTATGTAGGTTTTTCCCATGCACCATCACATGGTCAACAGCGGCCCGGAAGGTTCACGCAAAGCTTCACATTGTCAGGGGGCCCGGGTCAGTGACCAGAAAAAGTGACCCCACATTTTATGCAGCCTGGGGTCATAAGGCCCATGAAGTCTGAAAACAATGAAACTGACACAATATAATAGTGGCCCCTTAGCTTGGATATTGACCCCTCGTTTTCTGTAATCGTTTTCTGACCCATATAAAGTTTGAAAAGAAACTCCTCCTCACCCTGACATTAAAAAATCTCTGACTGGGTGCAAATAAATTATATGGCAGACCTGTTTAATACCCCCTAAAGAAGTCTTGAGTAGTCTGGATAGCTGAAATGAGTAGCTTTGGTGTGAAATGAGTAGTCCTCTTCATTAAACTATCAAATAATGTTCACTGAAAATGAGTCATTAGAGCATTATTTTAAATTTTGAAGAGTAGTAGAGGTCCAAATTGAGTAGAATACTACTCAAAAAGAGTAGAATAAACAGGTCTGCACATGTATTCAATTCTCCAAAATCAGAATGTGATGGCTGAACGCAGGGAGAACAATGAAAACTGAAAACCGGACACATACGTCTTTCATCCATGTTGGCCATAATGGTCTGGGACTGCAGAATAAGAAGTGCATTCACCATTCAAATGCAAATCAAAGTTGAGTATCTTTTCACTTGTTGAGGATTCAATCACGCACAATGAGTTCCAATACAGTGGAACCTCCCTTATAAGACCTTAAAAAATCATCCCAAATGAGGTCTTACAAGGGAGGGGTCTTATAAGGGAGGTAATTTAATACTTACAAAGAAGGGCAATGTCTCAGAGAAGTAGGTCTTATGGGAGGTCTTTTAAGGGAGGTTCCACTGTATTGGGAGACAAGTTGACTCACATCTTCATCGTCCTGACAGCCCTCGTCTTCAGACAGGTACCCGTGGGGCACCATCCACCCATCGTCGTCAACCTCATCCTCCTCCTCACCCTCCTCCTCCTCACCCTGACATTAAAAAAAAGGCCATGGTTCAGCTTACACAAAAATAAAGTGCTTCATTTGAAAAACAACAACACAGAAACACCGATCCAACACCGCCTTGGCATAAGGCTGTGTCAGACCAACTGACATAAGCTAGAACACCAAGGCTACATCAAAAGGTTATGTTTTGCATAGTTATGCACGGATTGTCTTTAGCCATGACAAGCTCCTAGCATAACATAATAAGTCCAAAATCCTCCAAAGACGGAGTGTGGCTGCCCATGTGACGGGGTAATCAAAAACGGTCACACACGTAATGTTCTCACCCCTAGCTGGTGCATTTGTACCATAGTGTTCAATTGCTTCGACTGTTGGGATGATCCCTGGAGTCTTTAAGCCAGGGTACAACAACTGATCCAACACAAATCAAAACACTCTCCATCCACAAAAGGCACACAACTTCAACTACTATCAAAGCCGCCTGTGTCACCTATTCACATCATCTTTGAATTGGGCTCACCATTTTTCAAAACCCATTATTTTAAGCAGTAAATGATTAACCCTTTCACCGCCAATGTCACATTTATGCACCACAATGGTTTAACACCCATGTCACTAAAAGGCATCAAATCAGGGCCTGTTATCTGAAGACCCGTATTTTCTTAATTTTGGGAGGTAAGGATAGGCCTAATGTTATACATGTCACAGAGGAATTCCCAATGTTGCAGATAAAAAAATGTTCTCTACCCAGTTAAGCTTAATGGTATTTTTTGGCTGAAAAATAGCTGGTGCCAGCCTTTTTCTTCTTCTTCTTTTTTCCCCCCCAACCAAGCATTTCTGTCAAACTCACCTGGGTAGAGGGAAAGATACTGTTTACAGTACTGGGGACTCCCCTAAGACATGCATAGAATAAAAATAGGGCTCATCCTTTTCTTTCTCAACAATTAAGGACACAGGGTCATTGGGTAACAGAGCTGATTTGACCGACGCCTTTTGGTGACATGGGTGCTAAATCAATGTGGTGCGAAAAGCAGACCTGCCTACTTGGAATTTTCCCAATCAGTAGCCCAGCCATCAATTTTCAGTAGCATGGCAATTTTTTCCGTAGCATCCACAAACAACGGCAATCGATTTGTTCTCTTCCTGAGCCGAAACGCACTGCTTATGTTTCGCCGATTGAACGTGTTGACGGCAATCGTCTCTACCGCCATGATTCACAGAGAAGTCTGCATGGCAGAGGTTGCACTGCAGCGAGCATGGTTCGCACCGAGTCAACTTCTGACGATGCAAGGCCACTCCTCCGTGTAAGCTATTTTAAAAACTTGTGCGGCAGGCCGATGTTTTTTCTTAGAACAAGATGGTGTGCCAGATGATTTTCGTTTTCTGGTTTGGGTTCGGTTTTTTTTCGTTTGAAACATCTCCCGAATCGCTACTGCTGCTGGAGTCCGCCATTTTTTTCAGAGAAAGTAATAAAAACGGAAGTGACTAGGTTATTGCGCGTGACACTGCGTCTGCTCTTAGAAACCGACAAAACCGGGAACGACATAAGCAAAAATAAAATGTGGCGGAAATTTGTTTTTTCCGTAGCAACGTTAAGGTTGCCGTAGCTCCGTAGCAAAGCTTTATTTTTCGTAGCTGCTACGGCCAAATCGTAGCAGTAGCCAGGTCTGAAATATTATAGATATCACAGTATAAATAGTCCCCCCCACCTTCTGGAAGTTCTGTGCTTGTAACTTCCTCTAATCTGTCACTCTTTTTGACTCTGCCTTTTCCCTTTGCTTACTGTCATCTACTATCTATCCTGGGGTCCATTCTCCTGCCTTTTTTACTCTGCCTTCTCCCTTTGGCTTACTGTCATCTACTATCTATCCTGGGGTCCATTCTCCTGCCTTTTTTACTCTGCCTTCTCCCTTTGGCTTACTGTCATCTACTATCTATCCTGGGGTCCATTCTCCTGCCTTTTTTACTCTGCCTTCTCCCTTTGGCTTACTGTCATCTACTATCTATCCTGGGGTCCATTCTCCTGCCTTTTTTACTCTGCCTTCTCCCTTTGGCTTACTGTCATCTGCTATCTATCCTGGGGTCCATTCTCCTCACCTTTTTTACTCTGCCTTCTCCCTTTGGCTTACTGTCATCTACTTTCTATTCTGGGGTCCATTCTCCTGCCTTTTTTACTCTGCCTTCTCCCTTTGGCTTACTGTCATCTACTATCTATCCTGGGGTCCATTCTCCTGCCTTTTTTACTCTGCCTTCTCCCTTTGGCTTACTGTCATCTACTATCTATCCTGGGGTCCATTCTCCTGCCTTTTTTACTCTGCCTTTCTCCCTTTGGCTTACTGTCATCTACTATCTATCCTGGGGTCCATTCTCCTGCCTTTTTTACTCTGCCTTCTCCCTTTGGCTTACTGTCATCTACTATCTATCCTGGGGTCCATTCTCCTGCCTTTTTTACTCTGCCTTCTCCCTTTGGCTTACTGTCATCTACTATCTATCCTGGGGTCCATTCTCCTGCCTTTTTTACTCTGCCTTCTCCCTTTGGCTTACTGTCATCTACTATCTATCCTGGGGTCCATTCTCCTGCCCTTTTTTACTCTGCCTTCTCCCTTTGGCTTACTGTCATCTACTATCTATCCTGGGGTCCATTCTCCTGCCTTTTTTACTCTGCCTTCTCCCTTTGGCTTACTGTCATCTACTATCTATCCTGGGGTCCATTCTCCTGCCTTTTTTACTCTGCCTTCTCCCTTTGGCTTACTGTCATCTACTATCTATCCTGGGGTCCATTCTCCTGCCTTTTTTACTCTGCCTTCTCCCTTTGGCTTACTGTCATCTACTATCTATCCTGGGGTCCATTCTCCTGCCTTTTTTACTCTGCCTTCTCCCTTTGGCTTACTGTCATCTACTATCTATCCTGGGGTCCATTCTCCTGCCTTTTTTACTCTGCCTTCTCCCTTTGGCTTACTGTCATCTACTATCTATCCTGGGGTCCATTCTCCTGCCTTTTTTCAAGAAAACTTTCAAAAAGATTTACTCCAGCTGAAGTCGGACTTGCTGGGCCATTTCTTGCTTAGACGCATGGCACATCTGCGCCCATAATTGACAGGAAACTGTCTGAGCGATCGACGAAGAAGAAGAACTCACATTAGAGTCGGACAAGCTTTCTCCTGGCTCCTCCTCTTCCCATTCCTCGTCGCTGTCAACTTCGTAGTCAAACACCTCCTGCACAACACACACATTATTTCTGTCAACAACAGGGCAAACAACACACAACCATACAAGAGGAAACCAATCAACACATCTAACATTTGAAAGAAAAGAGGAGTCGGTTTAACCCTTTCACCGCCAAAGTCGCATTTTAACCCTTCCAACGCTAGCCATTCCTCAGCCAAAATTTACCATTAAACTTACCCGGGTAGAGAAAAGATTCTGTCTGCAATATTGGGGATTCCTCTGTGACATGCATAAAATAGGGCCTGTCCTTACCTCCCAAAACTAAGAACATAAAGCCATTGGATAACAGACCCTCATTTGATGCCTTTTAGTGACATGGGTGTAAAATCATTGTGGTGCCAAGAGGCGACAGTGGCGATGAAATTGAAAGGGTTAACACCATAGTGATTTAACACCTATGTCACTAAAAGGCATCAAATTGGGGTCTATTATCCAAAGACCCTATTGTAAAGATAGACCTTTTTACATATGTCACAGAAGAATCCACAATACTGCAGATGGGATTTTGTTCTCTACCCAGGTAAATTTTATGGAAATGTTTGCTTGAAATATGGTTGGCTGTGAAAGTGTTAAAGGCTAACTGAAAAAGTTCAAATTCTTGGCTTAAACCCACAACACTAAAGAGGCAGACTGAAAAACTTATGACCAGAACATGAACTTATCACTTAAACCGATCCGATGTGTTGGCTGCAGTGCCTTTAGATGGCAATGGTCATCGAAAGCAGAACCACATCCTCAGAGGTAGCAGCTTTTCATCATAATCACTCAACTTGTACTTTGGAGTAGTCTATAAAAAAAAACAAGGGGTTATCAGGGCTTCTGATAAGCTGATGTTTCTTAGGGTCCCAGGGACCCCTTCATCAGATTTAAAACGAGTCCCAGGCTAACTTCAGTGGGTCCCCTGTACCACATCAAGAAACATGTCTATAAACATGTACAAATACACTTATTACACATACCTCAAATTCAGCGATTAACATTACATTCATAACATTTTTACGCACGCGCTGCACTTCATTTACTGTGATGTTTCGTCAAACTCCAGCCAGGAAAACTCTTTTTCCCAGACTGGTTTGTAGGCCCGCACCTTTTTCGTCGCAGGTGGATCATTGACACTCGCAGATGTTGATCGACATCTTTCTCACTTTCTTTGCGCTTTCCAGGCACTAACACCCACAAATTTAAAGACATTTTGTTATTAAACGAGTAGCGCGAAAGGCTTTTTCCGGTACAGCGAGAGGCATCATGGGAAAGGGAAAGTTTTATAATTAAGGGAAGCAACTCTCACATCATAGCAGACGATGCCTGTGGACGACGTTCAATGTTAGACAGTCTTTATTCGTTTTTCATGATTTTTTGAGTGCGTCCCCAGGGACTCGCTTGACAAACATTCAATGCGTCCTTTTAACTTTCAATGCGTCAGGGATGCTGGTTTTTGCGTTATCAGAAGCCCTGGGTTATGTCATTTTCTATCACAAGTTATTTGCCACTCAAACATCCACCAAAAACATACAAATAAGACTGTCTATCTTAATTTCCTAAACATACAAATAAGACGGTCAATCTTAACTTCCTTCCATGAACACAATCATATCATAAGTGACAAATACCCTTTATATAACAATAAACAATGATGTCCCGAGGCCACGGCCATACGCCATTGGCCTATTAACCTTGAAAATTTCCAATTGTGTTCTCCCCTATCAGGATAAATGGATGATTAAATTGTTAACACTGACACGCTTTGTCTGATTGATTTCCGCAAAAGCCAGAACACTGTCCTATTGATTTCTCTTACCTCAGGACACTTTGTCCTATCACTTTTCTATCCTCGGCACATCACTGAATAAGCTGGGAGCACTACCCACCTGATCTTTCTTCCAGGGGTTGCGTGGGGACAGTCCGGCGACCTTCTTGCGCCACGTGCCGTAGTAGGGTGGTCTGTAGTCGGTGTGGAACTGCAGCAGCTTGACCGCATGGGTCACCTTCTTCACCGTCTCCGAATCGTGGACCAGCAGCTCCACTTCCTGCTCAATTTCTTTTTTCCTGAAAAAATAAAGATTCAAGATTGAAAACTTTCATGATTATTCTTCTTCTGCGTTCCCAGACCATAATGGGTAAGGCACGTATGTGTCCGGTTTTCAGTTTTCACTGGTCTCCCCGCTGCCAATAGAAATTGCCAAAAAGATAAAAAATCTACATACATGTGTGTGTGTTGTTATTATATTAGGTTCTCTTTCAAAGACTGGAATTGGAAAGTGTTGCAGAGGTACAAATTCAATAGACGATTTTCGGAGAGAAAAAAATAGGGGAGAGCACATCGTGAAAATTAGAGTTGCTTACCTCCATTACTCGGTCAAATACCATACCAACAATGGCGTCGAAGCTTGAAACCGCAGGATGCGAGTCAGCGACTTGCAAACATTTTTTTTTATAGAAAAATTAGGGGTGGCCAGTGACCACAAACCGATAAAACTTGCAAAATAAGACGTAAAAATATAAATGACAATTTGTTTTAGAATGATACACGGTGTTCTATACTTCTAAGTGCTGTATGTCTGCTCAAACACACGAGTCGATAGGCTATGAGAACTGATGGTAGAGTGACTTCCCCTGTTTGACCGATTGAATTAGGCAAGATCACTCCCACACACCATGAAATTACTCCCCTTAATTATTTCCGAACAATTCCTATTTACACACATGCACACTCACTTTCTGAGGACACGATTGACCCTCAAAGGTTTCTTGATTCCTTGCCCCAGCTCCTCCAGATACCTCAGTTTTGCTGATTCCTGCACATAAAGATTGCGGTAGATTAAATCGGACAGAAGCAAACATTTTCAAAGTGATTTTTTTTTTTACAATAATAAAAAATGTATTCAAAATTCACTAGAGGCTATTACTAATCTAATAACAATGATATACTTCTTAACCCTCTTATGCCCTCTATTACTAATCTAATAACAATGATATACTTCTTAACCCTCTTATGCCTGACGCTCTGTGCTCTGTCACTTCTGAAATCCTAGCCCAAGGGACGTCACTCCGTACAAAAGGGGGGGTAGCGTCAGAAAAATAATAAAATAAAATATACCCTACCAGATTTTGTGTGGTTTTTTGTTTTGAATGTGTTGCCGAGATGTCTGTCTGATTTGCAAAATGAATTTCAAGATGTTATGGGGATGCATGGCTCCACAAAAAAAAAAAATCAAAATGCCAAAGTGTAGTCGCAAACTGCATTCACTAGTCGTTCACTGCCTACTTTTTGCAGACTGGTGAAGCCTAAGACGACTGAAATGGAAATGTAGATAAAAATCATTCACTTACCCTTTCACTTCACGATCTTATAATTCCTATCTTTCACAAAAAAGGAATTTTCATCGCTGTCATCACTCAGTAGATGCAATAACAATTCATCATCCATGATGTAAAAGTCGGGAAAATGCCGATGTCAGTAACACGACTTCAAAAATTTGCATCGATCGAACAAAAACAAGCTCGTTGCCGAAATAGGTCCTTACTCATCACTTCGCGATCTCATAAGTCCCATCTTTCACAAAAATACGACTATTCATCGCTTTCCTCAGTCAATGGCAGACCTGCCTACTTGGAATTTTCCCAATCAGTAGCCCAGCCATCAATTTTCAGTAGCATGGCAAATTTTTCCATAGCATCCACAAACAACGGCAATCGATTTGTTCTCTTCCTGAGCCGAAACGCACTGCTTAATATGTTTCGCCGATTGAACGTGTTGACGGCAATCGTCTCTACCGCCATGATTCACAGAGAAGTCCGCATGGCAGAGGTTGCACTGCAGCGAGCATGGTTCGCACCGAGTCAACTTCTGACGATGCAAGGCCACTCCTCCGTGTAAGCTATTTTGAAAACTTGTGCGTCAGGCCGATGTTTTTTCTTAGAACAAGATGGTGTGCCAGATGATTTTCGTTTTCTGGTTTGGGTTCGTTTTTCTTCGTTTGAAACATCTCCCGAATCGCTACTGCTGCTGGAGTCCGCCATTTTTTTCAGAGAAAATAATAAGAACGCATGCGCAGTCACTTTGATAAAAACGGAAGTGACTAGGTTATCGCGTGTGACACGGCGTCTGCTCTTAGAAACCGACAACGACATAAGCAAAAATAAAATGCGGCGGCAATTTGTTTTTTCCGTAGCAACGTTAAGGTTGCCGTAGCTCCGTAGCAAAGCTTTATTTTTCGTAGCTGCTACAGCCAAATCCGTAGCAGTAGGCTGGTGGTGGGGGGGTTTTCGTGGGGGCTGGGCTACAGCCAAAATGTGTGGGCAGTAGGCAGTTGGGGTCTGTGCAATGGACGCCATAACTGTTCGTCATCCATATTGGAAAAATCGTGAAAAATGCCGAAGTCGGTCACTAATTTTCAAAAATTCATATCTTCCAAACCAATCGGCCTAGAAGCCATTGCAAGCAACAGGACGGAAGTGTAATCTATTGCGAAAGCGAGGCTGAAGCACCCACATG
>CM065693.1:42802275-42814775 GCA_017654935.2 Phymorhynchus buccinoides
AAACTTGATTTACCATCCTTGAAATACAGAAGACTTCGTGGTGACCTAATCAATGTATATAAAATTCTTAATGGTCCTGACAATACTAACAAAAGTTTGTTCCAGATCTCAAATTTTTCAAAGACTAGAAATCATGAATTAAAAATACTAACACAGTATAGTAGAACTAACATCAGGAGACACTTTTTCAGTAACAGAGTGACTAACTATTGGAACGCACTTTCTGCTCAGACAAAACTTGCACCTGATACTAACAAATTCAAAAACCTCCTGGACAAATACCCAAACCTTAGTAAATTAAAATACCAGTATGACTAATAGTCTTCCAAAACCGTCACAGCTGTGCCAATTGAATTAAATAAATAAATATTAATTTTTTTTTTTTAAAGACGCTTGAGAGGCCGCGAGGCCTAGTCGTCTTAATTTACCTGACCTGACATTGCGTTTTTGTTTGAATGCGTTACGAATGCTAACGTGTGTGTGCGCGCTTTGATTTGATTTCTATCCAGATTCATCGCTGTATACATACTGTATGTTGTTGTTGTCGTAGTTGGTGTCATAATTAGTAGCTAGCAGTAGTAGTTGTATTTCCAAAGTATCAGTAATGGTGGACATTGTGGCAATGTATAGCGGTTGTAGAAGTGGTGATGGTGGCGGTGTTGAATGGACGGGTGCGGTGGAAGAGACTTGTTTAAGACGAGAAGGGGAAAAGGTTGAAAAGTGAGTGGAAGCATGCAGGAAAGAACAAATTGCTCTGAAATCCCATAGCTTTAAAAAAAATGTTTTATCTGTCACAATGTCAAAATTTATCTGTCACAATTTATCTGTTACCGTGATATTTTGCACTGCAATTTTGTGTGTCTTACCCTGGCTTAAAGACTCCAGGGATCATCCCAACAGCCAAAGCACTTGAACACTATGGTACAAATGCACCAGCTAGGGATGAGAACATTACGTGTGTGACCGTTTTTTATTTACCCCGCCACGTGAGCAGCCACACTCCGACTTCGGAGGATTTGGACTGATGATGTTTATGCTAGGAGCTTGTCATGGCTAAAGACAATCCCCACATAACCATGCAGAGCATAACAACATTTTGATGTAGCCTTGGTGTTCTAGCTTATGTCAACTGGTCTGACACAGCCTCATGCCAAGGCATGCACTGTAATGCTTCAGCCGATAACGTGCTTTGGTCTTGTTGGTGTGCTCGTTCATGTGTGACTCTTTCTAGCAGCATGACATACTTGAAAAGCGGTCTTTGTCTGAAGCGTCTTCACTCACAGCATGATGTGTGAATGTTTCAGGAACTGCATCGGTCAGCACTTTGCCATGAACGAACAGAAAGTGGTGCTGGCCAGGCTGCTCCGAAGGTCAGTGGGAATCTCTCTCCCCGTGAGGATAGGGGGGGGGGGGGGGGGGGGTCTTTTTGTATAAATAGTTCCCCCACCTTCTGGAAGTTCTGTGCTTGTAACTCTCTCTAATCTTTCACTCTCTTTGACTTTTCCTTTTGCTTTCTGTCACCTATCTAAGTTTCTGCCTTATTGGCCCATTCTCCCGCCTTTTAAAAAAATCTTTCAGAATAATTGTTCTCCTTTGAGCTTCTCCAAAACGGGAATGTGTTGGCTGCATGCAGTGAAAACTCAAAAACGGACACATACGTACCTTACCCAATATGGCCATATGGCCTGGGAATGCGGAATGAGAAGTGGGAATCTGTTATCTGTGTTTTTGTTGCTGTTTACCATGCATTCCTTTTCTCATATAAATTATCTTTACTCTCTCTCTCTCTCTCTCTTCTCTCTCTCTCTCTCTCTCTTCTCTCTCTCTCTCTCTCTCTCATCTCTCTCTCTCTCACTCTCCCTCCTCTCTCATCTCTCTCTCTCTCTTTACTCTCTCTCGTCTCTCTCTCCTCTTCTCACCTCTCCTCTCTCCCTCTCTCTCCATCTCTTTCTCTCTCGCTCTCTCTCTCCCTCTCTCCCTTCCCTCTCTCTCTTCGCTCTTGACTACTACTGTCTGGTTACCTAGGTAGTAGTGCCATGATGTTGCCTTGGTTAATTAACGGGTTTTTAATGAAAGAAGGGAATATGCAAACAAAACAAATTGCGAGGACACTGTGTTTTTGTACCTTCTCTTCCTGTGTATAATATTTGTTTATCTGCTTATTCCTTTCTTTATATTAAACGTTCGGGCATCAGAATAGTCTGAAGTCAAATCCTCTGAAAACCACGGTAAAAAGGCCATCAAGACTCTCGACTGTAGAGAGGACAACACTGAAATTTTTAATTCTTTCCGCAACATCACCAAAAAGGCTTAACCCCTTGACTGCCAGAGAAAATTAAAGAAAACAATAATTGGGCAAACCATGCCATAAAAAAGACAACTCATAGAGCCAATCTGGCAAAATGGTCTGAGGGATATAACTCTTTTGACAGTGTTAGAGCAAAAACCAGCATCATTAGTTTATTCCTCTTCATCTGATGACGTATCATCACATGATCAGTGATGTCATCAGGTCAGTACGTACTACACGTTGGTGGCAGTCAAGGGGTTAATATAGTACTAGGAAATCACTTTAAAACGCTATTTAACAGAAAACATAAAAGGCAAAACCTCTGACAGGAGAAGCCAATCCTCTGTCAGAAATTCTTAATCCTCTGAAATTTGCAGATCCTCTGACAATTCTGATGCCTGAACGTTCCTTTGTGGTTGTACTTTGAAACAGATTCTTATTCCAATGCATAGCTCAGAAATATGCGCGTCCACGTGCAATATTTGAGTACACAAATGAATTACATAGTCTTTGACATAAAGATCTATACACTTTTTGTGACATAATTTTACAAAGTTGGCCTACATGCAAAACTTAAGCAATTATTAAACTTATGTTTCAATGAAAAGAACACATCTTGACCTTTACCGACGAAAGAATCTGATTGGCTGTTTACAGATTTACCTTCACCCTTGACCCCAGTCACAAGGTGGTAAAGAAGCACGCGGCCGTCATGAGGGCAGAGAACGGAATGAAGATGTTTGCCAAGCCACGAACGCCTGTTGATTAACAAGACTTCCCATTGCCTTCCGCGCCAAGAACCTCCTTGGACACATTGGAATAGTTCTTTCCATTTCGCTTGCAGCTTGCCACACTTACTTACTATACAGTCGCTAGGGATCACAAACCAAAGCAGCAATATGTAGAGAAATAGTGTTCACTTGATAATATATGTTTGAACGCTATACGGCATAATATAACTTTTACATGGATTGTTTTTGTTTGCTTATAATGAATACATGAACCAAGAACTGAAAATGGCATCATTCGAACTTGATTATAAGTACACTTTTCAAATGCAGTTTTCTGTGTGCGTGGGTGGTTTTTTATGTGATCCTTGACAAAGTATTGAGAAGTATAATTGCCGATAGTCGTCATGTCTTTTTGCAAAATTGTGCCAAGAGAAATTGAGAAATGCCACAATGATTTTCTGTTGATGCAAAAAGTTTGGCTTGTACTTCTGATTTACTCATTGAAACCATCCTTTTAAACTATAGCTAGAAACTCATTGACAAAGTCGACTCCTCGATTGTATTTGTAACTGCGATTACACATTGTATCACCTGTCTATTTAGAACATTATAAGTATATATGTACAAACCCTTTATATACCAATCTGCTAAGCATGTTATATAGAAGCGAGCCGAGTGGTATATGAACTCATATACTAACATGTCATTATTACATTAACTTCATATACTAACATGTCATTATTATCATTAACTCATTAAACTCTTTGTAAAAAGTGCATGGTATATGGCGCAATCATTCTCTATGAATATCATTAAGCCTTTGCACGTCGACTTCATTAATATCATTAAAATCTAATTACCGCATTGTCAACGCCAGCACGATGCTTACTGCTATCTATTTCTGTTGTTGGTCATTATTTTCTGCAGTTTTGGTGTACAAAAGTCGACTACATTTGCACAGGAAAAGTTTATCGTGCTTTTATTGGAAAGGAACACCAAATCATCTTGTCTGGTTACTGGCGCATGCACTGCAGTATACTTACGTCATCCCCAAAAACATTGCCTCATTGGATGATGTCCTGTTCCCATTACAAAAAGTAGGGGATATCGGGGTTGGTCCGCCCCGGGACAGGTCCGTCATTTCCATTTTCTGTATTGCTAAGTGCTTTGCTCTAGAATCATTGATAGATCTTGTTTATTTGAGAGCATGTGTAATAGCCACATGCTATCCTCCTGCCGTGTCCTGTGTAAGATTGGAGGCTGTGTATTTATTTGGGGAAAAATAGAGAACAAAAAAAATCTGATTTTTTCCTATTTTTGGTTAAGAAATGAATCTAAATTAACTGATTTTCTATGTATGTACGTTGTGCATATGCATTTACCCAAATATTGGTCTAAACATGGAGCTTCTACATCAGTTTAGCTTGTTTTTTTATAAGGAGAAAAGTAGGCGGACCAGCTCCTTTCTCCCCTATTTTCAATGCAGTAAGTTAACTTTATTTTCCACCTAATTGACCTGGGTTCGTGTGGTCTGACAATCTGTCCACTATAAGGGGCATGGTAAAACTTCTGTAAATTGTCACAGGGGGTTATGCTATTTCCCTTTGCACATGTGTTGTTTACATTGTATTGAGCAAGGACAGCGTGGGAAACACCACATACACGATGGAGGGTAGACACAGTGGTCATTTAAAGTCCGGCAGATGTCAGACCTCACTACTTTTGACGCTTATATGTTTTCCTACCTGTATCCGCAAAACTCTCCTCCCCTGCGACGTCATCAGAAAGCTTGAATAAATCTGTGATGTCATTGCATTTCGTTTGTGCCTTATAAAAATGTATGGTGGTTGGTTTATGTCAAAACTGTAGGTGTCTTTAATTTTTTGCTCTTTTTTTTTTACTGAGTTTACTGACTTTGTAGTTTTCTTCAGTTCTATTAAACATTATGACTGATTTATCAGCCAAGTTAAGTCAAGCAAACTCATCTGAAGGGATTACATTATTTCTCTTTGCACACATGTTGTTTACATGCATTGAGTGGGAAAAGTGTGGGAAACACACTACAAGCTACATGGAAGATACAGCGATACAGTGGCCTTTTAAAGTCCAACAGATTGACAACTTTATTGCTTTTCAGTTTTCACAAAATTATTTGTTCCTGTAGAACAAGTAACCAGAACAAAAAAAATTTCACAATCCATGTTATGGAGAAAAAAAGTTGTGATAATTATCATACCTATTCAGTTTGTCCTATAATATCACTTTAGCATCTGGCACTTCAGGTGGTGTTGTTTTTCTTGGGGGGTGGGTTAAAATTCAAATCCTTTCAGTCTCAAGCTGATAAAAAAAAAGTTTTATAATTTAAATCAACTAATGTTATCCAATTTTAGAATAGGGAAGGGAAAGCCTAGTGGTGGGCTTAAAAATGACTCTTGTGTTCTCGGGTCTCTAAGCCTATGTGGGCCGTCAGTATAATAATGCAAAGAAACTATACAGAGAGTTGGACAACAGAAAGCCTTCAGAGGAGAAGCCCCCACCCCGTCCACCCCCTACATCAAGTGTTTAGGTCCTGACTTCCTTACACTGTTAAAACAAAAGCAGAGAGGTGTGATAAAGGAAGTTATCATCATTTCTGAAAATCATAGATCTTATTATGCTTGGATAGATATCTTGTTTGATAATTTTGTTTCACATAGTACATACCCAAGGTATTTGTCGTTTTTCTTATGCTTTTTACAATCTTCAAAACATCAAACTATGATCTTTTAGTACTTGATGTTTTTAAGATTCAAAGTGTCTGTTCTAATATAACATTTCGTCTGTGGCACACAATGCCTAAGCAAATTTGTTGACCTGCATTTCAAGCTTTGTTAATAAACACTTTTAAACAAGAATGGATGGGTGTGTCTATATTACACTGCAATGAATGGATACAATAACACAAACTATCCTTATTGCAAAGGGCCCTATCTTAAAGCAATTCACAGTTGAACTTGTGGTGATGCCTGCAATGAATATGTCAGTCTTGATATGCTTGACCTGATGTAGTATGAAGAATAGATTGGAATTACTGGCATGCCTGACATCAACTGTCTATGTTCATTACGTGGTGCCTATTCCACGCCACTCCGTTTCAAAGTACATAAGGAACAGCCTCCCTAACAGAATCACTCACCAAGTAAATATCTTCTCTTGCCTACATTATCCTGCCTTTTTTTTTCCTTCTGGAAAACATGTTCCTACAGTCGTGCATCCAGCCTCAGTCTTAATAAGATTAGGTTGAATGGTGTTTGGCTGTGCGAAACGGAAGGTGGGTATAATGCTACTTGTTTGCCATTAGTTCTGCATGGAATGCGAAATGTGAGCAGATCGAATGAAACAGGTTCATACAATGTGTATGTTTGAAAGACAGTCTCTGGTCCCTCACTATCTGCCCCCCAACCCCAACCCCACTCTCACTTCATGTCCATTAGCCTATTAAACAGGTTTGGCAATAATGGTGGGACGATATTGGTGCATTTTTGTTCTTTACATTAGACTATTGGTTCTCTGTCTGTCTGTCTCTCTCTAACTGTCTCTGTCTCTCTCTCTCCCTCTCACACAGATTGTAATAAGCTTCGCTTAAAATCTTCACCCTAGAAAAATAGTTTCCAGTGGGTTTCTCTCTCTCTCTCTCATCTCTCTCTCGTCTCTCTCTCTCTCTCTCTCTCTCTCTCTCTCTCTCTCTCTCTCTCTCTCTCTCTCTCTCTCTCTCTCTCTCTCTCTCTCTCTCTCTCTCTCTCTCTCTCTGCCTCTGTCTCTCTCTATGGGGCTTTGGCTTTTTTGTGAATAAAAACTTTCATCTCTCTCTCTCTCTCTCCTCTCTCTCTCTCTCTCTCCTCTCTCTCCTCTCTCTCTCTCTCTCTCTCTCTCTCTCTCTCTCATCTCTCTCTCTCTCTCTCTCTCCTGTTTGCCTGTGTATGAGTATTGATGCATACTTGCACACTGTTACTTTTGTAGATGAAAGGTTTGGGAATTGGTAAAGTTCAAGTGAAAAATGCTGAAAATCACTTAAACGTTCTTCCTGATGGTAAATGAGCTCTACCGGAAACACAGATGACTGAATTGCATCAAGCTGATTGCATGTTGAGTCAACTTTGCATCAATATTCAAATTTCATTTGACCCTTTTTAAAATCGAATTGTCTTTTTTCTTTCTTTCCTTCTTTCTTTCTATTCTTTTTTTTAATACAAATAACAAGACTGTATATAAGTAAAAGAAGTGAAAAACACACAATTCCGGCTTATTAGCATTGAATACGCACTTTACCAGATGTTGCTTGTGATTATGCTTCTCCAGATGATTCGGGTCTCCTCGTACCCACAGATTTGTACATGCATTTTAACAGTATTTATCCCTCTCCAGATGATGCGGGTTCTCCAGGACCCATACTCGTCAAAGAGTCACCATGTGTTTATACTTCTCCAGATGGCGCGGGTCTCTCACGACCCATACTCAATGCACTGCAGTAACATATTTCTGCTCTTTAAAGTATGGGTCCTACTTGACCCGCGTTACATAGGAGAAGCATGTTAAAAATGACCTATCTGATTATTACTTTAGTTTTTACTCTATTGGCTCCAAACTTTGCTGACATATGCCAAACAATGTTTTTAAAAAAGAAACCTAAAATGTTATTATCATAGTCCCAATAGTTCCTGATATATGAAGTCATGTGTGTGTCTATGGGTCGTGGGTGACCCAGGAAGTCTGGTAAAGGTTAATCAAAATAAAGAGCATCATAAAAGAACTCTTTCTTGTCGTTCGCCAGGCCTATCGCTTGGACGTGTATGAAAGTTGCTGCACTTGTCTGAATATGACCAGAACATAAACAGACAGACCCACACGCACCTGGGAGGAGAGAGAGAGAGAGAGAGAGAGAGAGAGAGAGAGAGAGAGAGAGAGAGAGAGAGAGAGAGAGAGAGAGAGAGAGAGAGAGAGAGAGAGAGAGAGAGAGATCAAATTCCTTCATGCTTTATGTACTTGATGAAAACATCATGCTTCTTTTCCTCTTGGTTTTTTTTCTTTACTTGTTTTTATTTGGATGTACTATACCCCCTTACCTGTCATAGTATAGGAAAACCCGGCTAAAGTCGCTGAGAGACATTCTTAGCAATGCACAAAAACAGGTAGCTTAGATATACTTGATTCTGTGTATTTTGTCAACTATTATAGAAAAAAGACTATGCCAGATAGATCAATTGTTTTTTGCTTTTCCGTCTGTAGAATGTATAATTTTCAGATTATATAAAAACGTCAAAAAGTGATAATTTCCGACTTTAGCCTGGTTTTCCTATGTTCATTTTTTTAAATGCATCCATGTTCAACCTCAAAGGTACAAGTATATAAAATCTATATACTCATTTCTCCCACAGACGTCCTGTTTAAACATACACACATAGACACAGAACACACACACACACACACACACACACACAACACACACACACACACACACACACACACACACACACACACACACACACAAATATTGCTGCTAATAATATTCATCTTCGACCCGTTTCCAGAGGTACATTTACTATGAACAAAAAAATGTTTAGTAAGCATGAACCAAAAACACTCAAGTCCATCACTCGAGATGAATGCTGCAGATCCTTCCTCAGATTGATAGCAACACTTCACTGACGAGCCCCGCCTTGGCTTAAGGCTGTGCCAGACCAATTAACATAGGCTAGAACACCAAGGCTACATCGAAATGTTGTTATGCTATGCATAGTTATACGGGGATTGTCTTCAACCGTGACAAAGTCCTAGCATAACATCATCAGTCTCCAAAATCCCCCGAAGACGGAGTGTGGCTGCTCACGTGGCGGGGTAATCAAAAACACGGTCACACGCGTAATGTTCTCATCCCTAGCTTATGCATTTGTACCCTAGTGTTCAAGTGCCTCGGCTGTTGGGATGATCCCTGGAGTCTTTTAGCCAGGGTATGTCAATAACAACACTGATAAGCGTAAATATCACAGCTGAAATTTTACACAAAAATCTTGCATTTACAATTATATTTGACCCAGAGCACTTTGACCTTAATAAAGCAACAATGCCAAAACCTCACCTAATTTGCATCTTAAGGAAAACTGAAAATGTTTATGGCGACATAGGAAAAAATACTCAAACACAAGCATGGAGGGAGACTACTTTTCTTTAACTCAAATCATGTCATTAAGGAGCATACTAGTATTGATGCCAACATGTGAGTGATAAATGCACCATGCTCAGAAGCACGGGTGCACAAATGCAAAAATACACATTTTGCAAAAAGATCTGTAATGATACAACAAACCCATATGCAAACAAAAACACTAGTAGGCACACATGCGCACTTGCACACACTCAACAAACACACTCCCTATCTCCCTCTTTCCTCTTCACACACACACGCGCGCGCACACGCACGCACACACACACGCACACGCACGCACACGCGCGCGCACGCACGCACGCACGCACACGCACACGCACACGCACACACACACACGCACACACACACCACACACACACACACACACAACTAGGCTGATCCTAACCCTGGATTTTGCAGATTTGAAGGTTATACAACACTTCCGGTTTTGAACATAACCCTTTTTGCATTAAGTTATGTCCATATGTGTAGCTTACATTTTTTTAACAGAGGCAAGATCTTCCAGCTCATTATTTCAAAATGGCGGCCAAGATGGCGGTTCGGTCATTCTGTACACTTTAACTGTTAAAGAACATAATCTACTGTATAGGCTATAGCAATCACAGGGCGCATAGCTCTAAAAGCCTTAATGTAGTTTATTCAACGCAAGCCTGCTTTAATAGCCCTGTAAATGGACTGAAACGAAAGTGGCATAAAGTGTTGAAAATCTCAAAATATATTAGGACAATTTTATAATAGCTTGCATCAAATATTGTCAAAATATGATTCGGCATAATTTTAAGTAATGGTGGTCATGGAGACGGTTTGCATAGCGGTTGACAACGGCCATATAACAGTAAAAAAATTATTTTTCGTTGTTCATTCACTTTAGTTTAAAAGGGTCTGCAACGCAATGTTTGTCATTGAAACTCCAATCATTTTGTTGCATCTTAATGTTCACTCTCATAGATGTTCATTTCACAAATTGTAAGAATAAAATGTTAACGGATTTAACGACCAACAATATATCTTTTTTTAAGCAATAAATATATTTTTCAGCAATACCGTTGGAACTATTCGATGGATCTTTAAACTGAACTGGTGAAGTTATGAAGAGCCTGTGCGTCTGCAAATGTGATAAAAATGGACACAATCAGTGGTCAAGTTGTACACCCTTATAAAAAGTGTACTAGTTATGCTTATGTGTGTGTGTGTGTGTGTGTGTGTGTGTGTGTGTGTGTGTGTGTGTGTGTGTGTGTGTGTGTGTGTGTGTGTGTGTGTGTGTGTATGCAACACCTAAGCGTTTGTACCTGTGTTGTATGTGGGTGTCGTTGTTTTTTTTGTCTGTTACGAGTCTATAGACGTGTGTCCCCAGGTTGTGTGAAATTCACTTCTTCGTAGATTCACAAGTTTGGTTTGAATGTGCAATAGGCCACAGTCCGGCTGTAAACAGGGGGTGTACACACGATCTTTGTTGAAGCTTTAAGTCCCTGGCCCAAACCATGTAAACCACCCTTTCAGACCTACCCTAGTGGGGTAGCACAGTTACAGAAAGGGTGTCGGGTTCGGGGTAGATAGGTTAGGATTTGATGGAAAAGATAGAATAAGTTAGCTTAGAACAGGGATGTTTAAGAAGAAAGAATTGGAGAGGATGAAGGAGTTCGGTAGACTTTCACAATGAGGGATGCACAATAAACCAAAGAAGACAATTTGGAATTTTCACTTTTTAATCAATCTACTAAACTACAACAAAACAAGAAAAAAAAGTAATATAAAAGGTCAAAGGACAAAATGAAAGGATCATAAGAAAGGAACATAGCATTAAAAGGACTACAAAAAGAACACAACAGTAACAGGGCTACAGAAAAGAACACAACAGTAACAGGACTACAGAAAAGAACACAACAGTAACAGGGCTACAGAAAAGAACACAACAGTAACAGGACTACAGAAAAGAACACAACAGTAACAGGGCTACAGAAAAGAACACAACAGTAACAGGGCTACAGAAAAGAACACAACAGTAACAGGACTACAGAAAAGAACACAACAGTAACAGGGCTACAGAAAAGAACACAACAGTAACAGGGCTACAGAAAAGAACACAACAGTAACAGGACTACAAAAAAGAACACAACAGTAACATGACTACAGAAAAGAACACAACAGTAACAGGACTACAAAAACGAACACAACAGTAACAGGACTACAGAAAATAACACAACAGTAACAGGACTACACAAAAGAACACAACAGTAACAGGACTCTAGCAACAATGCGACACACAGATCCCAGGCATAGGACCAACCACCATCTACAGACTTCAGAGTCTTCCGAGCAGTTTAAGACTTCTGATGCTGGCCAGGAGAGAGAAAGCTTAGAATGCTCTGAAGACTGAAGATATTTGACCACAAAAATATGTTGGATTTGACCGTTAAATCTGTTAGTGGTGGACTTTTAGGTAAACTAGCATACCAGACATGATCTTTGTTACACAGACAATCATTCTGCCAATTTTCATGTCAATCGGCTTTGTAGTCTGCAATTTATAGTCACTTTGGTGTATAGGGTGATAATCTGCATAGCATAGTGCATTGAGGCATCTATTGTGTCAATGTCACTACAACGATATAGGTATTCATAAAATACAATGGGCAGTACCAACGCGTCTGAATCATTATTTCTATTGAGGACACCCTAAAGATTATTTTAGAACAATTTTGCATTAAAATAATAGAAACTGGCTTTTGCAGAGTAAGCCATAACCTTTAATATAATTTTTATGCTATTTGTTTTCCTGTTTCAAATAGTGAGATACTTAATATTTTGGAATACATAGCGTTAAACACCTTTCTTTTTTCTTCTGCATTTGTGTATAGGTCTTGGAAATGTGTACGCAAAATTGGAAGTAAATCGAGCCAATAGGTTGACTAGAACAATTGATTAATGTACCCACCCACCCCTCCCCCTAAATTAGCTATTTTACAACACAATAACTTTTAGTGTGATGCCTAACGAAATAAAAGAAGCAAAGAAAAAACGATGACAGGCACAAGCACAGTATTGCAACTCTCTTCTCTGTGGCTGTCCTCAGTATCTCCTGCAACGTGTTCAAAAACTGCAAAACAGTGCAGCACGCCTCACTCTCAAGATTCCACGTTCTGATCATATAACACCTCATCTTCGTAACTTGCACTGGCTTCCAGTAGAGGCTAGAATCAAGTATAAAATAGCTTGCCTTTGTTTCGGTGCTGTTCACTCTTCTGGTCCTGTCTATCTCTCCGAACTAGTAACTGTC
>CM065693.1:42817275-42824775 GCA_017654935.2 Phymorhynchus buccinoides
GACTTTTTGAAGCTTGTCAATGAGGTGTTGGGGGCAGCCATACAAGAGTGAATTACAATAATCTAGTTTAGAGAGAACAAAAGCGCAGACTAGTATCTTAGTAGTATCTATAGACAGGAGATGGCGAATCGTACCAATGCGACGCAGCTCACAGTATGCTGACCGACAGATAGTTTGAACTTGTGAGTCAACACTCATATCTTGAGAGATGTGGAAGCCAAGATTTCTAGCAGAAGGAGAAAAGGGTATTTGAGTGTCACAGACAGAGATGGAATCAGGCTTTGGGTACGAAAGTTGTCTAAACCCTATCCCCTATCCCTAAACCCTAGCCCTAACCCCCCCACCCCCCCCCCCCCCCCCCTCCCCCCCCCCCCCCCAACCCCCCCCCTCCCCCCACCCCCCCCCCCCCCCCCCCCCCCCCCCCATAAGACGGGAAAACGCAATGAACCACGACTGTGACAAATGGCGCCGTGTACTGCAATACATAGGAGGGGGGGGGGGGGGTCCTATTAGATAAATGGCCTAGGGTTAGGGATAGGGTTAGTATTCCAAAAAGGTTATTAGCTAAAAAGGTTCATAAAATACAGCTTTATGTTTGGTAAGAAAGGCAAAAACGGAAAAATGGAATTAACCGAGAAATGCAGGGGGGGTGGCACATCTTGAAGCGCTCGCACACGAACACATGCGCGTATACGCGCGCACACACACAGACACATACACACACGCACACGTACGCACGTGCACGCATACACACACATGAACACATACACAAGCGCATGGCTCGTGCGTACACACACACACACACACACACACCACCCACACACACACAACACACACCTACACGCACACACGCGCACGCACACTGCACACGCACACGCACACGCAACGCGCACGCACACGCACACCGACGCACACGCACGCACACACACACACACACACACACACACACACACACACACACACACACACCACTCTTCACTTAGTCGATTTAGGTCACTGTGTCCGGACAGCATGTCCTACGCCGATATGTAACGGTGCTGATCACTGCCAATCTCTATGCACGCGTGCTGATGCACCTACTAAATGCACCGCTACAAATATCAAAGTACACTAGGTGCATGCCATGCCTTTATATATGCCTATTAGCTATGCGAAGATGTTCGTGTGTGACCTGGGTGGATGGGGAGGGGGGCACAGTGGCATTATGTTGCGCAAGCTACGATGTGCGTTGTTCCACATTAGACTACCCCCCCCCCCTCCTTCTCTCTCTCTCTCTCTCTCTCTCTCTCTCTCTCTCTCTCTCTCTCTCTCTCTCTCTCTCTCTCTTCTCTCTCTCTCTCGAGCAGGTCTGTGGGAGCGTGTGTGTGTTGAGTGTGTGTGTGTGTGTGTGTGTGGGGGGGGGGGGGGGGGGTGGTAGAGGGCGAGTGTGAGTAGTGCGTCTGTGTAAACATTGTTTGTCAGTGAATCAGTGTGTGTAGGATGTGTGTATGTGCGCGAGCGTGTGTGTGTGTTTTGTGTGTGTGGCCCGTGTGTGTGTGCGTGAGTATGAGAGAGACATAGACGCACACGCCCCATACACACACGCACGCGCGCCCGTACGCACGCATTAAAATACCCACATACACACATGCGCGTGCTCACACACGCACGCATGAAAGTACGCACACACGCATGCACATGCACACAGTTCGAAATTTGTAATGTGCGAATTCTAAAGAAGCAAGTCGCCTTTATACATAACGGTGCTGCTGCCTCAAAGTTAAGTGCACCATGAACCGCAATGTAAAAAAAATCAACGCACCTAATCAACAGCAGTCTCAACCTACTGCCCCCATTTCATGCCTCGTCATGTAGACACAGCCTCCACCCACCCCCCCTCAACCCCATTGTATTTGCCTGCCTCTCCTATTCTGGGGACCGTTTCACAAGGGCTAACGTTACGTAGCGTGAGCGCAAATCGGCAAAAACAGTACTAAGAAACACCTCTTTTTGCCGACGTTTGTCAGAAAACGTTTTGTGGCTGCTGATCGAGGTAGCAAGCGACAAACTATTTGAAGGATCATGGGAAATATCAATACTTCCGGCTTTTTTAAAAAATATCTCGCGTGACGAGACTTGAACTTTACAAATGGAAGACCAAAACAACAAGCTTACCACAGCAAATATTAGTCTATTGTGAAAAAATATGGGATGATTTTAGCAAATTAAACAAACGCAAGTGTTTTTGAGTGCTCTTTCTTAATTTTCATCATGTTAGATGGCATAATATAGTGCAAATTTAATTTTCTGCACACAAATAGACGTGGGTGAAATCGAAAACTTTGTACAAACTGACAGAGAGGAATGATTTATCTCCCTTATGATAGCAACCCTTTTCTTTCTCCCCAAAATATGAAGAGTAACCTAAAAGAGTTATCTGACCTTAGCAAACGTTTGGGGTGTTTCTTAGGCCCCGTTTGGCGTAAGCGTTATTCGCGCGGCGACCGTTATCTAGAGAAACTCAACGCTTGTTCTTCTCTTCACCATCTATTATCTACGTATTATTCACTTTCGCTTCACACACCCCCACCCCCACCCCCACCCCAAACCACACCCCTGTCTTCTCAAATAACAGGGCCAGGCAGTGTCAAGTGTCCCCTACCCCTGGTGGGTTTATAAAAACGAGGTGCATTTCCAGAATCCGGCACATTGCTGTGGAGTCACGACACCTGCTTCTAGCCTGAAAAACAAGCGAGTTGAGTGGAAAGGTCAACTTTGCAGAGAAGGTAACGGCTTGTTTTGTTATTGGTGGTGTTGCTGTTGTTGTTGGGTTGCTTCGTTCTTCTTGTTAGTCCCCGAGCCGAAGGTTCGGAGAACTATTGTTTTTGTCTGGTCCGTCCGGCGGCGTCCGTCCGTCCGTCCGTCCGGCCGTCCGGCGTGCCTCCGTCCGGCTATTCGTCCGTTTTTCTCAAAAAACTATTCAGTCTATCATCATCAAATTTGGTATACTAGTTTGCCAAGATGCAAGCTATCCACTGATGTATTTAGTTTTACATTAAGGTCAATGTCGCGCCAGTTACGGGGTTCAAACCCCGAAACACATAATCGCTAATATCTCGCGAAGTTTTGCATGTATTTCAATGCAGTTTTTTTCACAACATTTCTTGATGAATGGTCTATAACACAGTTGTCATGATTTTTTCTGTGCGCGCGTGTGCGCATGATTGCGCGCGCTCAAATCACGGGTCCGAAACCCCAAGGCTATATATAAAAAAACTATTCAGTTACGTGCTGTTTTCATGCGTTTTTATGTAGTTACGTGCTGTTTTTATGCGTTTTTATGTATGTGTACAGCCGACACATTCCGATTTCGGAGTAGCTCGGCGATGCTTTGCAGCCGCTCGGAGTTGCACTTGTTCTTCTTCTTCTTTTTCGTCCTTCTTCTTCTTGTTCTTCGTCCTCCTCCTCTTTTTCGCCTTCTTCATCTGTGTGCACATATACGCGGAAGTTCTGCGCGGAAACCCATGCGCAATCAGTAAAACAAAAAAATCTGGAGGTAAGAAATATGAAAGAGTGTGCACATTACACGCGGAAACTCATGCGCAATCCCATCCGCTTATTTCTTATATAAGTGTATGGGGTTTCCGCACATTCCATTCCGAGTGTACGGGTGGCAGACTACACTTGAAGTTCTGCTGAGTGGCAGGCAGCAGAAAGGGGCGGTACGGTCAATAGTCTAATAAGTCGGGTTCCTCCCTCACCATGGGTGTTGGCTGACTTGGCATGCGGATGGGGCGACGTACGATGACTTGGATGATCTCTGCAGCCATCAATGCCCAGTAGCTGCTCCGGGTACACCGCAGGTGAGGGCCTCTACTGGGGAGAAATCACATCTGCCTGCAGAGACTGTTCGACTCGAACTGTGTCTCCCGCTGTGTGTTGACGACACCAGTATCCCGGTACGGAGAAGGCTGCCCGCTGGTCCTGAAGACGGCCTTTGGGAGAGGGGTTAGCCACCAGCAACCATGGACAAGTGAAGCGGGCATTGAGATCGACAACCTACGGGCTGTCTCACAATGCTTCCCACGACAACGATGCTGATTTCACCCTAAGCCCAGACTCGGACTCTGTCTGAATGATCCAGTTTCAGACGGCGAACCCCAACGTTCAAGGGACCAGAACCGCGATGTTACCGGAATCATCCACGACGGCTGCCACGTCTCGACCACTGTCTCATCGCCATTTCATCAACTTCAACCCTGCTGTCTTTGGGAATATCGTCCAATAAGAGTCTACGACTGATTGGACGCTAAACTCACTTTTCATCACCGCACGGAAATTACGGAGTGTGGATCTAACGTGTGTGTGCCCTTCCTCTTCCTTTTCCTAATCCTCATCTGCTTGTTTCTCGTCTTTTTTGTTTCGTCCTTCCCTTCCTCTTCTTCCTCCTCCTTCTTTTTCTTCCTTCTCCTTCTCCTTCTTCTTCATCTTTTTCCTCCTTCTTCTTCTTCTTCTTCTTCTTCTTCTTCTTCTTCTTCTTCTCTCTCTTCTTCATCCTCTTCTTATTTCTTCTTCTTCCTCCTCCTTCTTCTTCTTCTTCTTCCTACTCCTCCTTCTTCGGTTCTTCATCCTCCTTCTTCTTCTTCTTCCTTTCTCCTCCTCCTCCTTCTTCTTCTTCCTTCTCCTCCTTCTTCTTCTTCTTCTCTCCCTCCTCCTTCTTCTTCTTCTTCTTCTTCCTCCTTCTTCTTCTTCTTCTTCCCCTCCTCCTTCATCTTCTTCTTCTTCATCCTCCTTCTTCTTCTTCTTCTTCTCTCCCTCTTTCTTCTTCTTCTTCTTCTTCTCCTCCTCCTCCTTCTTCCTTCTTCTTCTCCTGTATCTCCTCTCTTCCTTCTTCTTCTTCTTCTTCCATCCATCCTTCTTCTTCTTCTTCTTCTTCCTCCTCCTTCTTCTTCTTCCTCTCCTTCCTTCTCCTTTCTTCTTCTTCCTCCTCCTTCTTCTTCTTCTTCTTCTTCTTCTTCCTCCTCCTTCCTCCTCCTCCTCCTCCTTCTTCTTCTTCTTCTTCTCCTCCTTCTTCTTCTTCTTCTTCTTCTTCTTCTTCTCCTTCTTCTTCTTCTTCTTCTTCTTCCTCCTCCTTCTTCTTCTTCCTCCTCCTCTTCTCTTCTTCTTCTTCTTCCTCCTCTTTCTCTTCTTCTTCTTCTTCTTCTTCTTCTTCTTCTTCTTCTTCTTCCTCCTCCTCCTCCTCCTTCTTCTTCTTCTCCTTCCTCCTTCTTCCTTCTTCTTCTTCTTCTTCCTCCTCCTTCTTCTTCTTTTTCTTCCTCCTCTCCTCCTCCTTCTTCTTCTTCTTCCTCCTCCTTCTTTCTTCTTCTTCTCCTCTTCCTCCTCCTCCTCCTCCTTCTTCTTCCTCCTCCTTCTTCTTCTTCTTCTTCTTCTCCTCCTCCTCTCTTCTTCTTTTCCTCCTCCTCCTTCTTCTTCTTCTTCTTCCTCCTCCTCCTTCTTCTTCTTCTTCTTCCTCCTCCTTCGGAAGAAGTCAAAGGAGAAAAGTTATTTGGAAGACATATTTTGGAGAAAAAAAAAGACAGGAGAATGGGCCACTAAGTCAGAAAGACAGCAGATGACAGTAAGCGAAGGAAAAAGGCAGAGTCAAAGAGAGTAGCAGATTAGAGGAAGTTACAAGCACAAAACTTCCAGAAGGTGGGGAACTATATATTTTTATGAAAGAACCCCCCCCCCCCCCCCCCCCCCCCCCCCCCCCCCCCCCCCCCCCCCCCCCCCTCCCCCCCCCATCCCCACGGGGTATCCCCACGGGAGAGACTCGTGAAGGGGCGGGGTCGTCCAGCTCCCCGTATGGAGGCATGAGGCATCCACCCACTGCCCCAAATTAATCATCATCATCATTCATATAGTAAAAAGCCAAGTGTGTGTGTCTGTCTGTCATAAACACAAAAGGGGGCGGGGCCTGTATAACTCCGCCGTTTTTGGACCGAATCGCTTCACATTTGCTGTGAGCCCTAACGGGGCGATGGCAACGGCAACCGAGGCGGCTGTGTCATTTGCGCGGTTTGGCAAATGCGCGAAACGCGTATCCACCGGCCTCTCGGCGCCCGTATCTCCAGTATTTCTGGACGGATTGCCTTCGAATTTGGAAAGTAGATGACCGGGGACAGTGACTATCTGTGTGCCAAACCGGAAGCGAATCGATTCATAAACGCGCGCGCGATATACGCCGCTTCACCTTTTCACAAATAACTCTGCCGTTTCTTAACCGAATTGCTTCCAATTTGCTGTCAGGCTTGCTGTGGCCAGGGCAAAGCCTGGCAGCAAATTTAAAGAGAATCGGGAGAGCGTGTCACTCTCAGAGCAGTGCCAACGGGAAACGGGCCTTATAACTCCGCCGTTTCTTAACCCGAATCGCTTCAAATTTGCTGTACTCAGCGTTACCAGTACTTGGCGTTACCGTTACTAGGCGTTACCATTACTAGGGAGAGTGTATCACTCTCAGAGCAGCACCAACGGGAAACGGGGCCTTATAACTCCACCTTTTCTTAACTGAATCGCTTCAAATTTTAGCTGTACTCAGCGTTACCAGTACTTGGCGTTACCATTACTAGGCGTTACCATTACTAAGGGAGAGCGCGTCACTCTCAGAGCAGCACCAATGGGAAACGGGGCCTTATAACTCCGCCGTTTCTTAACCGAATCGCTTCAAATTTGCTGTACTCAGCGTTACCAGTACTTGGCGTTACCGTTACTAGGCGTTACCGTTTCTAGGCGTTCCCGGTACTCGGAGTTGCGCTAGTTATAATGAAAACACAAACCTTTCGTAAGTATAATACAAACTCTGATTTATAGCCTTTATTGTCTCTTAGCATATGATTGTGCTTATATTACCTGAGCTGGCCTTTCGCTTTTCCCTTCTGACACAGTGAACGAAACTCATGTCTTTTCTGCCACGTAATACGGCATAATACTATGCGCAGAGAAATCCCAACGATGTTGGACCAGTGGTCAGTGGCGTTGGCCATCCAGACAGTGGGGGTTGTGGTGGTGGTGACGGTGGTGGTGCAGTGTCTCCGCTGGATGCTGGCTTACCGCTCCTACTTCAACGTCTTCAACAGTCTCCCTGGAGAGGACGATTTCAGCTGGATCTGGGGGAATCTGCAAAAGGTTAGGTGTAGTAAGTGTGTGTGTGTGTGGGGGGGGGGGGTTGTTAAGGGAGGGGAGGGCGGTGTGTGTGTGTGTGTCAAAGTCAAGTCAAAGTCAAAGTCAACAATACTTTATTATCACGTTAGGTGAAATTACAGCGTGGTCTCGTACAAGCACAATACAATCAAAGCAACACATTTGCATGCATGAAAAATGGAAACAAAACTAAGGAAAAATGAATGACAGATCATGCTTCGCAAAAACATTTGAACATAGTTAGGGTCGATAGAAGCGACTATCAAAACATTAAGGACTGCCCTGTTTCCCACCATTTCTATTATCGCATTCATTTGTTCACCCCTCACCCTACCCCAAACC
>CM065693.1:42834775-42997275 GCA_017654935.2 Phymorhynchus buccinoides
ACGGTCTTTGTATGAGATGTTCAGGATCTTGCGGTAAAACATTTCAGTAAAACATTTCAGTAAAAGTGTGTTGACTTGAAATTAGGCGAGCAAAAAAATTGAATTTAGCCGATCTCCTCCTCTTGAAAAATGTGTTGACTTGAAATTAACCGAGCACTTGAAATTAACCGGGTTTCGCTTCAGTTGGGACAGAGATTTTACTTGAAATTAACCGATAATTGAAATTAACCGAATTGAAGTTTTGTAACAGATAGAAAGAAGGCCTCTGGCCGGGACCTTAGAATGACTTGAAATTATCCCGAAATTGAAAATAACCGAGTTTCACTGTATTCACCCTTTCAAGGTGTGAGAGAAGTAGTACACCACCATTGGCCTAGTATTTCATACTGGTGACTGAAAGGGGGACTGGCACCAAAAATAGAAAAATGTTTATGAACAAAAGCAATGCATACTATGTCCACAGAAATCCGTTGGTTTATCAGAACTGGGTGTACGCCCTCACCCCTAACGGCAGAAAGTTCCACCAGTTGTGTGACTTTGTTCACGGTATTTCTGAACGTGTCATTGCCACACGACAACAAACACTGGTCAGTACAGAGTTTTGTCTCCTCTGTGGGAGAGGTGTGTGTGTGGGGGGGAGGGGAGGATACCGAGAGATCTTTCAGCGTGAATAGTTCTCCCATCTTCTGGAAGTTCTGTAATAGCAACTTCCTCAAATGTATTGCTTTCTTTTTGACTCTGCCTTTTCCTTTTCTCACTGTTGTATACTATTTTTCTGACTTAATGGCCCATTCTCCGATCTTTTTCTTAAAAAAAAACAAAAACAACTCGTCCAAGTACTTTTCTTCTTTGAACTCCTCTGAAATCGGAATGTGTCGGCTGAATACAGCGAGGAGACCAGTGAATACTGAAAACCAGACACATGTGTCCCCGTTAGGACCATATTATGGCCTAGGAACGCAGAAGAAGTATTGCTTCCCAGCCTCCCTTGTGGGAATACCGGGAGGCTCAGAAATAGTTTCCCCACATTCTGGAACTTCTTTGCCAGCAAAACTTTCTTCGCTATAACTTCGCTGCTTTTGCCTTTTCCTGTCCTTATCTAGACCTACTATGTTTTGCATCATCGGCCCACTTTCGTGCCTTTTTTCTGTAAACTTGTTTAAACTGGGGTGGGGTGGGGTGGTTTCGAGGTCCTCCACATGTAGGCCTACCACAGGTACCAGCACACAATAATCAAACCAGACTAGAACTAGGGGAAGACGGGGTAAAAAGCGCATGGGCGGGTAAGAAGCCCACCCCAAATTATCTCATGAAATAAAGAAAATTTCAGTCAAATTTGCCCATGAGACGAATGCTAGACATTAACGCTCGTCTCATGGGAAAAATGAGACTGAAATTTGCTTCATTTCATGAGATAATTGGGGTGGGCTTCTTACCCGCCCATGCGCTTTTTACCCCGTCTTCCCCTAACATACCAATTCACAACTGCATCACAGTGGGGTGCTCTATCATTAATGAACAAAATGGGGTTTAAATGAAGGAAACAGACTCCTGCATAATACCAAACAACTGACCTTTACTACATAACTGACCTTCTCATTAGGAGAAGACGGGGTAAAAAGCCCATGGGCGGGTAAGAAGCCCATGCCAATTATCTCATGAAATGAAGCAAATTTCAGTCAAATTTTGCCCATGAGACGAGTGTTAATGTTTAGCATTCGTCTCATGGGCAAATTTGACTGAAATGTTCTTTATTTCATGATAATTGGCATGGGCTTTTTACCCGCCCATGGGCATTTTACCTCGTCTTACCCTAATACCAAACAACAACCGTCAGACGTAGTATGGTAGGCCCAGTCTATATCTTCAACAAATGGGTTTTAATTGAAATGCAGAAAGCAGAAGGCCCCCCACAGAAACGCAACCTGGACTTTCTGGACATTCTGCTGACCGCCAGAGACGAGAACGGAGAAGGAATGAGCCCTCTGGAGATTCGCAGTGAAGTGGACACCTTCATGTTTGAAGGTGAGTTTAACTTTTGACTGCTGATGGATTGTGATCCATGCAGACACCCTTCACTCTAAATACAGAAAGAATGCGAGGACATTCTCCCAAGGAAGAATTAGGTACAAAAGCTAACACAGGGTAATAGCTATTAGAGCACTAACTGGCCTGCGCGTTGGATGGGTACGTGGGTAGGGGAAGACGGGGTAAAAAGCGCATGGGCGGGTAAGAAGCCCACCCCAATTATCTCATGAAATGAAGCAAATTTCAGTCTCATTTTGCCCATGAGACGAGCGTTAATGTCTAGCATTCGTCCTCATGGGCAAATTTGACTGAAATTTTCTTTATTTCATGAGATAATTGGGGTGGGCTTCTTACCCGCCCATGCGCTTTTTACCCCGTCTTCCCCTATACCCCCCCCCCCTCCCCTTGAAATCGTAGAGATTGTAAGGAAACCATAAGTCATAAGTCATAAGTTTTTTTATTGTCCATTAGCATTGTACAACGCACATGGAAACTTGTCTTCCACCGTGTAAAATAAAAAAATTAAATAAAAGTATCAAACATAAATTTACATTAACAAAATATGTAACTCTCACACCACACCCAATCATTCATCCGCTCTCCGCTATCTTGCTCACTCATCATGCAACGACCACCACCACTTCCGCCTTCATTTTTTAACGCTTTCTTTTCTTTTTTCCTTCCTTTTTTCCTTGTTCCTTTTCTCTCTCCCCCCCCCCCGTTCATCCCCCCTGTTTTGCCCTTTTTCCTCGTTTATTAATGCAGGTCACGATACCACAGCCAGTGCTATATCGTGGACGCTGTTCTCGCTGTGTCAACATCATCATCATCATCATCATCACCATCATCATCATCATCATCATCATCATCTCATCACCATCATTGATTGATTCAGAAGACTCGTTTATAAATGTAGGTCACGATACCACGGCCAGTGCTATATCGTGGACGCTGTTCTCGCTGTGTCCACATCATCATCATCATCATCACCATCATTGATTCAGAAGACTCGTTTATTAATGCAGGTCACGATACCACGGCCAGTGCCATATCGTGAACGCTGTTCTCGCTGTGTCAACATCATCATCATCACCATCATCATCATCACCATCATCTCATCACCATCATTGATTGATTCAGAAGACTCGTTTATTAATGTATGTCACGATACCACGGCCAGTGCCATATCGTGAACGCTATTCTCGCTGTGTCAATATCATCAGAATCATCACCATCATTGATTGATTCAGAAGACTCGTTTATAAATGCAGGTCACGATACCACGGCCAGTGCCATATCGTGGACGCTGTTCTCGCTGTGTCAGCATCATCATCATCATCATAATCATCATTGATTCAGTAGACTCGTTTATTAATGCAGGTCACGATACCACGGCCAGTGCCATATCGTGAACGCTATTCTCGCTGTGTCAATATCATCAGAATCATCACCATCATTGATTGATTCAGAAGACTCGTTTATTAATGCAGGTCACGATACCACGGCCAGTGCCATATCGTGAACGCTATTCTCGCTGTGTCAATATCATCAGAATCTCATCACCATCATTGATTGATTCAGAAGACTCGTTTATAAATGCAGGTCACGATACCACGGCCAGTGCCATATCGTGGACGCTGTTCTCGCTGTGTCAGCACCCAGACATCCAACACAAAGTGCAGCAAGAAGTGGACAGGGTCCTGCAAGGTCGCCACTCTGACGACATCGAATCGTGAGACTGTAGGCCTACTACCTGTCCCTGTCTCAGACACTATCATTTAAAATGTATACACCATTTTCGCTGCCATACTGGATAAATCTTAATGGGGGTTTTTCTTTCTTTCTTTCCTTTCTTCTATTTTCTTTCGTTTTTCTTTAAAAAGAAAAACAGCACTATTATATAGGCCGTAAGGTAAACAGCTGTGACTGGCACTTTAGCCTGCTGGCTATTTTACCGGTGCAAATTACCTAATGTTAACATTGGGCAAATTGTGAACATTAGGCAAGATTTTCACATTATGCAAGAGTGTTTTGCTTGATGTGAATAGAATGAATATTTTCACATCATGCAATTGGCCAATGTGCCACACACAGGGTACTTAGGTACTTCATAGTCACAGAGGCGTCTCTGTGAAATTCGGGTTGCTCCCACCTGGAGAGAGCGTCACAGCCAGAGAAGCGCCACCCAATTTTTAAAAAACGTTTTGCATGCGATCTTTGTGTGACTGATGAAGAAGGAAGGGGGGGAGGAAGGTTACATTTTTGACCAAATGACAACGTTTTCGTTGTCACTGGGTTTCACGTGTGCTAAGTGCATGGGCACACACGACCTCGGTTTATCGTCTTATCCGAAAGACTCCACATTCAGACCGCAAGGCCTAGTGCAGAGTGAGAGGAAAAATCCCCTGTACCCAGGTCCGAACTCGGGTTTACTTGACACGAGGCGAACGCGATACCCTCTGTGCCAGATGTGTACCAGATGTGGACCGTGGTCCATCAGATCCCACAAATCTCTTGGCCATCATCCTAAAGGAACAAGATGAATGTACACTGTAGGTTGTCAGGAGGACATTCTGGCATCCAAACTTACAGCTGCCGATCTCAATGGAATCGACCAACCACTGATAAACCCAGAAGACGTTCCAGATGTCTACATTTGCCTTTGAACAGCAACAGCAAAAGCTGTACTGGCGGTCAGGGATTTACGAAGTATCAATGTTATCGGTCTCAAACGTGATAAAATACCAGTTAGCTACTTAAGTGGATTTTCTTATTCCCAAAACGTGATAAAATACCAGTTAACTACTCAACTGGAATAGTAATGCCAGTTAAGTAGTTAACTGGTATTTTAGCACGTCTGAGCCCCATACAATGTACAACTCAGTGTACATCGGGACGATGCAGCTGTTTCCAAAAAAAGGAAATTAAATGCAACTCCCGCTGTCACCCTGGAAAGTCAATGTAAAACAGTGTACAATTTTATGTCATTCACAAAAAGTTTTTTTTTTTGTGTGTGTGTGTGTTCTCTCTTCAAATTGCTGTTCTATTGAGATGCCTCTACTTGTCTTATTTCTGCTTCTATGTCTAATTTATCTGCCTGTCTGTCTCTCAACACTCACTCTCTCTCTCTCTCTCTCTCCATATAAACATGACTTCACATTAGGCAAGCCTGTTCATGTCAGGCAAAATGGAGCTGCATAATGTTCACAATAAGAAATGTTCTGCCTAATGTTGACAATCTTTAACATTAAGCAAATAATCAACAAATCAATTACCTAATGTCCACATTAGGCAATTCGCTGCCTAATGTCCACATTAGGTCATTTTCTGCCTAATGTTTACATTAGGTAATTTAATTTTGTGCCTAATGTTCACATTAGGCAATTGTTCACATTGACCGTAACATATATATCTAACCAAGCCCTAAGCCAAATGCTCTTACACAACAGTACTGTGTCACGTCTCTCTCTCTTTCTCTCACAGGGAGGACCTCTCCAAACTGGAATACATGACCATCGTGATCAAGGAAGGCATGCGATTCCACTGCCCAGTGCCCACGGTGGCTCGACGCCTGACGGAACCCCTAGTCTTGGAAAAAGAGGGCGTGACGCTGCCCGTTGACACCATGTGCACCATCGCCGTGTTCAACCTGCACCACAACCCCACCGTGTGGCCCCAGCCCGAGGTGTTTGACCCCGATCGTTTCTTGCCGGATAATGCCAAGGAGAGGGACAGTTACGCCTTCATCCCCTTTTCTGCCGGGCCCAGGTAGGTTTGGTGTGTGTGTGTGTGTGGGGGTGGGGGATGATGTTTGGTGGTGGTAGTCTTCTTCCAAGGCTCTTGCTGTCTCAGGACCGACATCCTGGAACAAACTTCCTCTTTCTCTCCATCAGCGACCGACCCTCTCTGCAAAGCTAACCTCAAAACCCACCTGTTCCCCCGTCATTAAAGCTCCGCTCTCTTTCTCTTCTCTCTCTTGCCATTAGGTCTGTTTCTGCTGTATTCCATTTATGTGGTCCGTGTGTGTTCACTTTGTATTGCGTTTTTGTTTGAATGCGTTATGAATGCTAACGTGTGTGCGCGCTTTGATTTGATTTCTATCAAGATTCAGCGCCGTATACATAGGGTAAGACGGGGTAAAAAGCCCATGGGCGGGTAAGAAGCCCATGCCAATTATCTCATGAAATGAAGCAAATTTCAGTCAAATGTTGCCGATGAGACGAGTGTTAATGTTTAACATTCGTCTCATGGGCAAATTTGACTGAAATGTTCTTTATTTCATTAGATAATTGACATGGGCGTCTTACCCGCCCATGAGCTTTTTACCACGTCTTACCCTACTGCTGTTGTTGGTGTCATAATTAGCAGTTAGCAGTAGGGGAAAAAAGCGCAGATGGTGACGGGTAAGAAGCCCACCCCAATGTCTATGAAATGAAGCAAAAGTTTCAGTCTCATTTTGCCATGAGGACGAGCAGTTAATGTCTAGGCATTCGTCCTGACATGGGCAAATTTGACTGAAATTTTCTTTATTTCATGAGATAATTGGGGTGGGCTTCTTACCCGCCCATGCGCTTTTTACCCCGTCTTCCCCTAGTAGTTTATTGTTCTAAAGTATCAGTAATGGCGGATGTGGTGGTGGAAATTGTGGCTGTATAAGTGGTTGTGCTGAATGGAAGGGTGCGGTGGAAGAGACTTGTGTAAGACGAGAAGGGGGGAAGGTTGAAAAGTGAGTGGAAGCATGCATGGGATGTAGGCCTACGAAGGAAAGAGAACAAATTGCTCTGAAATCTCAGAGCGAAGCCCTTGCTTAAAAAAATATTATCGGTCACAATGTCCACACATGTTACCGCGATATTTTGCACTGTAATGTTTCAGCCGATAACGTGCTTTGGTCTTGTTGGTGTGCTCGTTCATGTGTGACTCTTTCTAGCAGCACGACATACTTGAAAAGCGGTCTTTGTCTGAAGCGTCTTCACTCACAGCATGATGTGTGAATGTTTCAGGAACTGCATCGGTCAGCACTTTGCCATGAACGAACAGAAAGTGGTGCTGGCCAGGCTGCTCCGAAGGTCAGTGGGAATCTCTCTCCCCGTGAGGATACAGGGGGGGGGGGGGGGGGGGAGGGGGTGGGGTGGGGGGGGGGGGGGGGGGGGGGGGGGAGGGGGGGGGGGGGGGGGGTCTTTCGTGCAAATAGTTCCCCCACCTTCTGGAAGTTCTGTGCTTGTAACTCTTCCTCTAATCTGTCACTCTTTGACTCTGCCTTTTCCCTTTGCTTTCTGTCAATTAACTACTACCATTCTGCCTTATTGGCCTATTCTCCAGTCTTTTAAAAAAAACTTTCAGAATAATTGTTCTCGTTTGAGCTTCTCCAAAACGGGAATGTGTTGGCTGCATGCAGCGGAGAGACCAGTAAAAACTGAAAAAGGGACACAATCGTACCTTACCCAATATGGCCATATGGCCTGAGAATGCTGAAGGAAAAGTGGGAATCTGTTATCTGTGTTTTTGTTACTGTTTATTCCTTTTCTCATATAAATTATCTTTACCCTCTCCCTCCCTCCCTCTTCGCTCTTACTACATGTCTGGTTACCTAGTAGTGCCATGATGTTGTAAATGCTTTGTAACGTTTAAGTCTGCTCTGAAAACCCACTACTTCAAACTGCAGCTGCAGAGTACATCTAAAACTTAGAAATATTGCCAGCCACTCTATTTGTCCATCTTGTTATGTGTATGTGTGTCATCACGTGTTTACTGTGTGTGTGTGTGCGTAGTGTGCGCGCGCCTTAACGCGCGTGTGCGTGTGTGTGTCTGTGTAATGTATGTGTGCCGTGCGTGCGCGCACGTGTGTGTGTGTGGTGTATGTGTGCGTGCGCATGTTTGTTGTGTGTATGCGTGTGATGCGTTCATGTAGGCCCCTATATGAATGTGTATGTATGCATGGTGTGTGTGTGTGTGCGTGTGTGTGTTTATGTGTGACTGTGTGCGTGTGCTGGTTGTGTGTGTGTTGTTTTTATGTGTATGTTGTTGTGAATACTATGCTGCTATTTCATGCTTGTGAATTGTGTGACAATGCATATGTGCATTTTTACCGGCCAAACGAAGTCTGACCGGCATTGTTTTGTCTGCTCATGTTATTGGAATTTTGTTTCATGTTTTTATTCCATTTTAATTCTGTGTAAAGCGCCCTGTAGCCTACATAGTAGGATGGGCGCTATATAAATCTTCATTATTATTATTATGTTGCCTTGGTTAATTAATGGTTTTGAATGAAAGACAGGAATATGCAAACAAACTGTGACAAACTGTGAGGACAGTCTTTTTGTACCTTCTCTTCCTGTGTTTATTTGTTTATCTGCTTATTCCTTTTTTATATTAAACGTTCTGGCATCAGAATAGTCTGAAGTCCAATCCTCTGAAACCCGCGGTAAAAGGGCCATCAAGACTCTAGGCTGTGGAGAGACAACACTGAAATGAGTTCCCAACATCACCAAAAAGGCTTAATATAGTCAGAAATCACTTTAGAATGCTATTAAACAGAAAAGATAACATTGAATAAAAAGGCAAAACCTCTGAGTCTGACAAGTGAAGCCAATCCTCTGTCAGAAGTTCTTAATCCTCTGAAATTTGCAGATCCTCTGACAAACAAAACTGATGCCTGAACGTTCCTTTGTGGTTGTACTTTGAAACAGATTCTTATTCCAATGCATAGCTCAGAAATATGTGCGTCCACGTGCAATATTTGAGTACACAAATGAATTACATAGTCTTTGACATAAAAATCTATACACTTTTTGTGACATATAATTTTACAAAGTTGGCCTACATGCAAAACTTAAGCAATTATATATTATTAAACTTATGTTTCAATGAAAAGAAAGAATCCGATTGGCTGTTTACAGATTTACCTTCACCCTTGACCCCAGTCACAAGGTGGTAAAGAAGCACGCGGCCGTCATGAGGGCAGAGAACGGAATGAAGATGTTTGCCAAGCCACGAACGCCTGTTGGCTAACAAGACTTCCCACTGCCTTCCGCGCCAAGAACCTCCTTGGAGTTGGACACATTGGATTAGTTCTGTCCATTTCGCTTGCAGCTCGCCACACTTACTTACTATACAGTCGCTAGGGATCAGAAACGAAAGCAGCAATCTGTAGAGAAATAGTGTTCACTTGATAATATATGTTTGAACGCTATACGGCATAATCTAGCTTTTACATGGATTGTTTTTGTTTGCTTATAATGAATACATGAACCAAGAACTGAAAATGGTATAATTCAAACTTGATTATAAGTACACTTTTCAAATGCAGTTTTCTGTGTGCGTGGGTGTGTTTTTTATGTGATCCTTGACAAAGTATTGAGAAGTATAATTGCCGATAGTCGTCATGTCTTTTTGCAAAATTGTGCCAAGAGAAATTGAGAAATGCCACAATGATTTTCTGTTGATGCAAAAAGTTTGGCTTGTACTTCTGATTTACTCATTGAAACCATCCTTTTAAACTATAGCTAGAAACTCATTGACAAAGTCGACTCCTCGATTGTATTTGTAAATGCGATTACACATCGTATCACCTGTCTATTTAGAACATTATAAGTGTATATGTACAAACCCTTTATATACCAATATGCTAAGCATGTTATATAGTAGTGAGCCGAGTGGTATATGAACTCATATACTAACATGTTATTATTACATTAACTTCATATACTAACATGTCATTATTATCATTAACGCATTAAACTCTTTGTAAAAAGTGCGTGGTATATGGCGCAATCATACTCTATGAATATCATTAAGCCCTTGCACGTCGACTTCATTAATATAATTAAAATGTAATTACCGCATTGTCAACGCCAGCACGATGCTTACTGCTATCTATTTCTGTTGTTGGTCATTATTTTCTGCAGTTTTGATGCACAAAAGTCGACTACATTTGCACAGGAAAAGTTTATCGTGCTTTTATTGGAAAGGAACACCAAATAATCTTGTCTGGTTACTGGCGCATGCACTGCAGTATACGAACGTCATTCCCCCCAAAACAATTGCCTTATTGGATGATGTCATGTTACCATTGCTAAAAGTAGGGGATATCGGGGTTGGTCCGCCCCGTGACAGGTCTGTCATTTCCTTTTTATTGCTAAGTGCTTTGCTCTAGAATCATTTAGACCATGTAATAGCCACATGCTATCCTCCTGCCGTGTCCTGTGTAAGATTGGAGGCTGTGTATTTATTTGAGAAAAATTGAGAAGAAAAAAAATCAGATTTTTCCTATTTTTTGTTAGAAATGAATCTAAATTAACTGAATTTTCTATGTACATAAGTCATCCATACATTTACCCAACCATTGGTCTAAAAATGGAGCTTCTGCTTCAGTTAGCTTGCCTTTTATAAGGAGAAAAGTAGGCAGACCAGCCCCGCTCTCCCCTAATTTCAGTGCAGTAAGTTAACTTAATTTTCCACCTTAATTGATCTGGGTCCGTGTGGTCTGAGAATCTGTCCACTATAAGGGGCATGGTAAAACTTCTGTAAATTGTCACAGGGGGTTATGCGGTTTCCCTTTGCACACATGTTGTTTACATTGTAGTGAGCAAGGACAGCGTGGTAAACACCACCTACACGATGGAGGGTAGATTGAGTGGTCATTTAAAGTCCGGCAGATTTCAGACCTCATTACTTTTGACGCTTACATCACATCACATATCACATAAGGCTATAAGCCTTTTGCCCTCATTAGTGGTAATTTTTTTTGCATCAAATATCAATTGTTTTTTAAATATTTTATTTGCCCGTGGATTTATTTTGGCTTGAGTGTATACTAACACTTAGCTTTGTTTTTCATATACATCCAAATTGGTAGAAAAAGTATGTTTTAATAATTCTTTGTCAATACGATTTTTAAATGCATTTACTGAAGGTGCGTTGACGGTATCAAATGATAAATTGTTCCATAAATTTGTTATTCTATTAGTAAAGAATGATTGAAACTGTCTGGTGTTGGTTAGTGTTTTGGTTAGTTTAAAATTGTGTCCCCGAGTAGTATTATGACTAGATAAGTGGAAAAGAGGTGCAGTAGTTGAGGAATCATACAAACCATGCAAAATTTTATAAACCTCTATCATGTCTCCTCGCACCCTTCTATATTCCAAGCTTGGTAGATTTAGCCATTTTAGGCGTTCTTCATAATTAAGGTCATGGGTACCAATTATACATCTTGTAAACCTTCTTTGCACACCTTCAATCAAATTTACATGTTTTCTAAAATAAGGACTCCAAACTGAGTTACCATATATTCTAAAACAGAACGAATAAGAGACTTAAATAAGGGAACCATTATATCTTTGGTTTCCTACTCTCCTCCCCATCATCAGAAAGCTTGGATAACTCTGTGACTGCATTGCATTGCATACAAAATGTATGGTGGTTGGTTTATGTCAAAACTGTAGTTGTCTTTAATTTTTTTTTACTGAGTTTACTGAATTTGTAGTTTTCTTCAGTTCTATTAAACATTACAACTGATTTATCAGCCAAGTTAAGTCAAGCAAACTCATCTGAAGGGATTAAATGATTTCTCTTTGCACACATGCTGTTTACATGTGGGAAACTCACTACAAGCTATATTGAAGATACAGCAGCCATTTAAAGTCCAACAGATTGACAAATGTATTACTTTTCAGTTTTCACAAAATCATTTTTTCCCGTAGTACAAGTAACCAGAAAATTAGTCTTTTCTCTTTGACGACATGCTTAGTCATAACCGGTGCATTGTTCTTCATCACAAGAAAACAGAACATGTCTACTGACCACTGTCTCTTTTTTTACCTCCACACCCACCTCTTTTATAAGAAGGATGCTGTATGCTTCTTTTTTTTAAGGGTCCCATAAACAGAAAAACTCAAGTGATTACAGCTAAATTGCCTATATTCTTGGTTCATTTAGTTCATATTTTACAATACTGAATTGTCTACTCAAATTGATTCTTTAATCTCTGTATTCTTAGTAACTTGCTGAAAGAAAATGAATATCTTATTCTCAACATCGCATTTTAGTTTATAGATTAGCCTAATGATTTTTCAGGACCCTTGACTTACGGACACAGATTGAAAATGATGAGCAGCAACCATGTGCAGCATTGCCTTCACAATCCATGTTATGGTGAAAGAAAGTTGTGATAATTATTATCATGCCTGTTCAGTTCCCCCATGGGGATTATCGGGGGGGGGGGGGGGGGGGGTCTTTTCGTAAAAATACTTCCCCCACACCTACTGGAAGTTCTGTGCTTGTAACTTCCTCTAATCTGTCACTACCTCTCTTTGACTCTGTCTTTTTCCTTTGCTTACTGTCCATCTACTATCTTTCGGCCTTACCGGTCCATTCTCCTGCCCTTTTTTTTTCGAGAAACACTTTCAAAAAGAATTCCTCCTCCATCCGAAGTCGGACTTGCTGGGACCTAACTATATTTCTTTTTTAGGTGCATAACGGCAGCATGACGAATATGCGCTCCAACATCGACAGGAAACTGTCTGAGCGATCAAAGAGAACAATACCTATTCAGATTTTGGTCTATATCCTCACTTTAGCATCTGGCACTTCAGGTGGGTTGTTTTTGGTTTTTTAAAATTCAAATCCTTTCAGTCTCAAGCTGATAAAAAAATAGTTTTCTAATTTAAATCAACTAATGTTATCCAATTTTAGAATAGGGAAGGGAAAGCCTAGTGGTGGGCTTAAAAATGACTCTTCTGTTCTCGGGTCTCTAAACCTATGTGGGCCGTCAGTATAATAATGCAAAGAAACTATACAGAGAGCTGGACAACAGAAAGCCTTCAGAGGAAAAGCCCCCACCCCGTCCACTCCCTACATCAAGTGTTTAGGTCCTGACTTCCTTACACTGTTAAAAAAAAGCGGAGAGGTAGGATAAAGGAAGTTATCATCATTTCTGAAAATCATAGATCATATTATGCTTGGATAGATATCTTGTTTGATAATTTTGTTTCACATACCCAAGGTATTTGTCGCTATTCTTATGCTTTTTACAATCTTACTTGATGATTTTAAGATTCAAAGTGTCTGTTTTAATATAAAATTTTGTCTGTGGCACACAATGCCTAGAATTTTATTTTGACCTGCTTTCAAAGCTTTGTTAATAAACACTTTTGGAACAGAAATGGATGGGTGTGGGTTGTCCTATATTACACTGCCAGATGGATACAATAACACAAAACTATCCTTATTGCAAAGCCCTATCTTAAAGCAATTCACAGTTGAACTTGTGGTGATTGCCTGCAAGTCTTGATATGCTTGACCTGAAATGTAGTAATGAAAAAGAATAATTGGAATACTACCCTGGCAATGCACTGACATCAACTTTTTTGAAAACCACTACCCATAACGTGTAGTCGTGTAATATCACACGCGCCTCACTTAACTCCGTTTCCCAGATACCATAAGGAACAGCCTCCCTAACAGAAATCACTCCACCAAGTAAATTATCTTCTTTTTGCCTACATTCTCCTGCCCTTTTTGTTTTCCTTCTGGAAAACATGTTCCTACAGTCCGTGGCATCCGAGCCCAGTAAGATTAGATTGAATGGTGGTTTGCTGTATAAACCGGAAGGAGGTTGGGTATATGCTACTTGTTTTGCCATTAGTTCTAACATGGAATCGACATGTGAGCAGATCAGGGAACTGAAACAGGTATTCAAAGACAGTCCTCTGGTTCGCCCTTCACATCTGCCAACCCCAACCCCACTCTCACTCCGATGTCCATTAGCCTATTAAACCGTTTTGGCATATGGTTGGGACGATATTGGGCATTTTTGTTCTTTTACATGGGACTATTGTTCTCGTCATTCTCTGTCTCTGCCTGTCCTCTCTCTCCCCTGTCTCTGTCTCCTCCCCCTTCTGTCCTCTATCTCTTCTCACAGATTGTAAGAATAGGCTTCACCTAAAATCTTCCATCCTTGAAAAATAGTTTTCCAGGTATTCAGTGTTTTCTTCTACTCTCTCTGTCTGTCCCCCCTGTCCTGCCTCTCTCCCTCTGTGTCCTCTGATCCTCTCTCCTCATTGAGAGGTTCAAATTCCTCATGCTTGATTTCTTGAAAATGAAACATCAGCTTCTTTTTCTCTGGTGTTTTTCTCTCCCCTTTACTTGTTTTATAGTTTGATTTACATGGATGCATCCCTTACTGTCCGTAGTTTTGAGAATGTTCGTTTTTTAAATCATCTAATTTTCAAAGGTACAAGTGATAAATGTTAATATACACATTTCTCCCACAGACATCCTTGTTTTAAATACATGGCAATACATGCACAGACAGAAACACACACACACACAATATTGCTGGGCTAATATTATTCATCTTCAGACCCGTTTTTCCAGAGGTACATTTACTATGAACAAAAAACATGTTTAGTAAGCATTGAACCCAAAAACCTCAGTCCATCACTCGGAATGAATGTTTTGCAGATCCTTCCTCAGATTGATAGCCACACTTCACCTGACGAGCCTCACCTTGGTTTTTAAGGCTGTGGTCCAGGAACCAATTGACACAGCTAGAACACCAGGCCTACATCGAAATTTGTTATTCGGGGTCTTTTTAAAACCATGACAGCTCCCTAGCACATAATATCATCAGTCCTCCAAAATCCGCCCGGAAGAAAACGGAGTCTGGCTTGACCATGTGGGCGGGGTAATCAAAAAACGGGTCCAACACACGTAATGTTTTCTATCCTTAGCTTGATGCCCTTTGTAACCATAGTGTAGTGCCTCGGCTGTTCGATGATTCCCTGGAGTCCTTTTAGCCCAGGGGTAATGTTCCAAACGACAACAAACACTGAATAAGCGGTCAATATCACAGGCTGAGACCTCCCTACACAAAACATCTTTGCAATTGTACAATTACATTTGACCCCAAAGTACTTTGACCTACAAAGCAACAACTATAAATTCCAAACCCTCACCGAATTTGCAATCTTAAGAAAAATGAAAACGTGTATGGCGACATAAGGGAAAAATACCGTCGTTGAATTAAAAAATCTCCGTATCTCGATTTTTGGGGGTTTGAGTTTAGATACTAGTCCAGCTCTCTAAATTTTTCCCCCCTCCACCTTCCACCAAACTCGTATTCTCTAACCGACTTTTTCTATCTGGGTAACTGAGGTTGGTGAAAATATAGAAAAAAAAACTCGTAAAGTCCCGCAATTCATATCTAGTTAAGGACAAAAACTCCATGTACTTCGTTCTTTCTCAAAGTCTAACAAAAAATATTTTTGAGAACGTTAACGAAAGTGCAGGAAGTAAACTCGCAATGTCGTGAACAACATATTCATCATAGTTATTCATTGTGGTCAACGCGGTTAATGTGTCCAACAGAGTTTTTTTCATCTTTTCTCAAAACTAACAAATTGAAATACGAGGTTTTTTTTGAATTTCACCGACGATACCTCAAAACCCAAACATGGAGGGAGACTACTTTTCTTCAACTCAATCCACGTAATTAAAGAAGCATACTAGTATTGGTACCAACATGTTGAAGCGTGTGCATGCACCAGTGCCGAATCACCGGGTGCAAAATACACACATTTTGCAAATATCTGTAATGATACAAACAAACCCATGCCAACAAAACACTAGCAGGCACACTTGCACACACTCGACAAGCACCTCCCTCTCTCCCTTTCACAGCACACACAACCATGCTAACATGTTTCCCTTCTTCTTTCTTCTTCTTCATTCCCAGGCCATATGGCCATGATGAGTAAGGTACGTATCCTGTCTGGTTTCAGTTTCCATGGTCCCCCCTCCCTGTCGCGTACAGCTGACACATTCCGATTTTTGGAGTGAGCTCCATAAAAAAAATTATTTTGAAAAATTATTTTTTGAAAAAGGCAGTTAGAATGGGCCAAAAGTCCCCAGAAAGATAGTAAGATTATAGAAAGCAAAGCTGAAAAGACAGGAATCAAAAGAGTGGGCAGACATAAGAAGTTACAAGCACAGAACTTTCCGAATGTGGGGGAACTAGTTTGTTTTAGCGAAGACCCCCCGTTCCCCATTGGGGGAAGTCCTAATGAAGAAACAAGAACGTGGTCACTGATTTTTAAAAGATGAACAAGCTGAATTTTTGTCCACAAAATTTACTTGTAAAAAATAACCTAAACCTAACATCCAAGCCTCCGATATAGAATTGGCCCCACGTTCTTTGTGGCTTTATTTAACCGCTTTCTACTGGCGAGCCCGTTCCGGGCAACTATTTTGCCAGCCGTTTTTAGGTTGCGGAGTCTATCGCAAACATTTCTGAATAAAGTGCAATATACCCTATGCTTTTTCTGAAAGGGAATTGAAATTAAACTATCATTTGAGAACACTCTCCAACATTGCATTCCGAACATACTGCTAAAAGCATATGGGATAGAAAAAGGGAAACTCTTAGAATAAACCCCTATGACGGATATTTCCGTGGACGGGGGCAGTTTTATAGGTTTACCGGAAGTTGACGTGAAATATCCGTGACGGTTCGGTGCAAGAGGTTGACATCAAAACGGAGAATGGTTGACAAACGTATGAACCACAATCACAAGAAGTAAGTGAAAAAACGTGAAATCCGTCACACATCAACGGAGACCCGGGACAAACGTATTGACCACAATCACAAAGAACAATAAAGAAAAAACGCTGAAATCCTTTCACAACATCAAACGGAGACGGACAAAACACATGAAACCTCATCACAAAGAACAATAAAGGAAAAACGTGAACTCCTTCACACAATCAATGGACACGGGGCCAACACATGAACCATAACCATAAGATAATTAAAGAAAAACGCGAAATCCCACACATCAAAATGAAGACGGCGAAATTATTCGACCCACAAGTCATAGAGAACAAAAACAAAAAACAGCATAGAAAAAAAAAAGGCAACACAAATAAATGTCCGAGTGTAGCCAATCAGAAGCCCCAAACGTTTGCCGGAAGAAGCTTCTGTTTGTCGACAAGGCTCCACCTGAGTCACGGGGACCTGCGAGCTGTTTTGGGTTTAGAAACAACGAGAGATCAGAATTCTTTCCTTGGCCTTGCCACTGTTGTTGTCAAACTCTGTGACTCTGCCAGTTTGGCCTGCAACACTAAGAACACACGTCCACTATCAGATAGACATTCAGCGTATATGTGATTGTTTTATTTTGTGGCTCGAAATATTTTTTTTGGGACAGACCAGCTAAAAAAAATCAGCAATAGCCACAGCACCTCTGTTAATTAATAAAAGCTCTTTGGTAAAGCTTACTAGATTTTTGCTTTCAACCTTTTGGTTGTAACCGTTTTTTATCCTTCATAACATTTTGTCCCCAATATTTGTTCCTCATCAGGAAATCTATTTTTAAAAGACGTGTTTCTTAATCCATGTTAGTAGTAGTAAGGATAGCTAGAAAAAGTGGGCCTCACAAGCCCTTTTTATCCCTTTCCCCTCATGTGTGAACTGAATTTGTTTCAAGGTGGGCTTGTGCTTTACCTACAGCCTAAACATAAAAGATTAACAAAAAATATGCAATTGACTTTTTTTTTCTTTTCCCTTTTTTTATTCATCCGAAAGTAATTATAAAATTTACATCATTGTGTCCCCCTTTGTCAGAAGATTTTTTGTAATATATTTAATTGTTTAGTGCCAGCTTACGTTTAGTTTTGACAAATTTATCCCAGTAAATGAACAATTTCGGTTAGAAAAGCAAAACTTGCGAATGTTTTTTAAGTAAACTGACCGTCTTAAAAAAATAACTTCTCCCTGTAACTATTTCCGTGTCATGTGTGTGATACTTTAAAACAAAAGGTTTTGTTTAAAGGTGTCTAAAATGTCCATCAATATTAGTCCATTATTTTATATACATTGTTAAATAAAGGTCTTCGCCTTACTCTTCCTTCCCTTCAGAGATCAAGGTACCAGGAATTTTATCTTTCACTTGTAAGTTTTGTTTCTTTACATTGTTTTGAATCAATTTTGTCGCCCTGTCCTTTGCACTTTTCTCTATAGCCTATTGATTGCCCTTTTGAAGAGTGGCACAAACTGAAGTTGGCATATTCCAAGGTAAAATAACTCCCACGTGTCAGTCCACTTAATACAAGGGTGACAGTTAAAACATTCGTCTCAATCACTGAAAATGAAACACTTTTCAATGCTCTCTGAAAATCCTCCAGCCTGAAAGTGGTGACCACAATAAAAAAAATAATTTTTTCAATGTGTTGGGTGGGATAGAGCTAGAATTGCATTTTAACCATCAGCTTGTGGTTAAGCTGCCGTCAACTTTTGTGGCAAACAATCTTCCGTTTTATAAGACCGTGTTTTCCTGGATGACAAGATGTGCCAATCCCTGAAGAAACTCAGGCGTTTCCAATCCTGAAAAAAATCCTACTACTTTCAACCATGCTTATATTTCACAATGGAACCTTTTTCCAAAAAGCAAGAACAGGGAAATCGCTATTTCCTGGAAGTTTTGACATCTTGGGTTTTTGAGGAGAAGTTTGTTGTTTTTTTTCCCCCAGAGACTCCACCTTCTCTCACTCAAAGGTAGTACACACTGGCAATGGAGATATGTCAATCAATTCTCCAGAAAAAATCAGTTTTTGAACGTTGTTTTAAAAACTGTTTCAAACACCACACCAAACATTTAAAAAAAATTCAAATACGAATTTGGTTTCGGAAATAATTACTGGGATATTGTGGGAGTGATCCATCTTTGCCTAATTTCCTCGGTCCCAAACAGGGGCGTCACTCCTACCATCACTTTCTTTTTGTAGCCTATTCTGTGTGACTCGTTGTGTTTTGAGCGGAACATACAGCACTTTTAAGAAACTGGTGCGTCAATTCCAAAAAAATTATGTCCATTTATATTTTTTTTTTTACGTCACATTTTTTGGGCAAGTTTTATCAGTTTGTGAATTTAAAAAACAAAAGGTTTTTTGGCCAGTCGCTGACTCGCAATCCTTGTGGGTTTTCAAGGCTTCAAGCATTGGGCATTGTTGAAAAATGTGGGAATTTGACCGAGTAATGGAGGAACAACTCTAAATTTTTACATGAAGTGGTTCTCCCCCTATGTTTTCTTTTTTCCGAAAATCGTCCTATTAAACCACCTGCATCAATAATTTTTGGAAAAAACCTCTTGCTTTTTCCCTTCCGTCCCCTGGTTGTCCCTCTGACGGTGGGTGACGGGTTGGTGGTGATTCTGATCGCCAATCCTGCCGTGGTGAACCGGGTCGTCTCCTCACTCCCGCTGGAGTCGGTCACTTTGGGCGGCGCCTCTCAAACCACCCCTGAGAAAAAGGGAAAAGTTGGGGATAAATAAGCGTCCCTCCTTGCCTGTATAATTATGTGAAATCTTGATTTTCAACAAAATAAAGAATAATGCGTTTTCTAAAAAAAACCAATTTGTGGGTGGGAAGACAATAAAAATCACTTTGCAGTACCCTTGAAACTGAAAAAGTTTTTAAGATTGGATCAATGTACCTAATTGATCGTGGGTGTGTGTGTTGCTTTAAAATTTATGTTTGTCCTTTACATATGTAAAAAGTGTCTTTCAATAAACTTACTTGTGTCGTGTCATTAATTATTTATCAAATGTGCATACCAGGCAAAGGTCCCCCAAAATTTCTTTTGCTTTTTTGAGAAGACAATAAAATGATTGAAATTGAAATTTCAACGCCCGCCTTTAGTTTTAATCAATATGACCAATCGATTTGAGCCCCCTTTTGAAACTTCCCTTGAAAAAGAACTTGGTAAACTGGATTTCAAATTGTAGCAGCCACATTACCCTAAAATAATATGCCAGCAGACCAAAGACGCAAGTGTACAATAATAAACTGTAACCCACACAACAACCACCTATTTCTCACACACAACCAAATCCCAACAAAATGACCAAGCTATGATTGCAGCATGTTTGTACTGGAATTGTAAAAATACAACCTTGAACCCTTATCAGAAGGAAACCGACACCCATTTTTTCAGTCTTTTTTCCCCTCGAGGGTGCCAGAAATGATCAAATTTTTTTTTTTTTTTTTTTTTTTTAAATGATCGTGGCCCAAAGGAAGAAGACTAGCAATCCTACTTAAAGGACCTGCCCAGAAAATGGTTAACACATAATTTCTGTGGAAAAGGCAGTCGTTCGTCACAGTAATGCAACAATTTAAAGTAATCACTCATTCCTTTCACATACCACATAATAATCATATACCTCAACTTTAAGACCTCGAACAATCATGCCCAAAAAAATAAGGTCGTCACCGAAATTGGAGGATTTGTCTAAGGAGGTAAATTTTAAATACTACAAAGAAAGGGCAGAATTGTCTCAACAAAAAGTAGGTCCTTAAATGAGAGGGGGGAAGTCCTTTTAAAAATGGGGGGGGGTTCTCTAAGGGAGGTTCCACTGTCATTTCACACAGCCCTTCTCCCTCAGATCAATACTTTTTTTTTTTCTAACTTAACCCCATCAGCACCAACTATCGTCCCTGGCACCCCTCATGCTTCTGCTTTCCTCCAAAGAATGAGCCCCGGGGTCCCTTTTTTAGAGTACATGTCCACAATGTCCATGTTCCTGGGCTTTTGTCGCCATCTAGTCTGTCGCATTTGAAAAAGAACAAGCACATACTTAGCAAAAAATCAGATCATTTTCAGAAATGTGTGTGTGGCCTGTTTTGCCAGTGAAGTTTACGCAAAAGAAACTCTCATGGAGAGAAAGCATCAACCGTGAAATCACAACCTCCAACCTTATTTGTATGTTGTACACAGCTAATTTTTGTTGCAGTCACCATCACACACATACACAGGAAACAAACACAAATTCATATAACATGTTAAAACACGTTTACATTTCAATTTTTTTTGGATTTTTTTACCTTCTTTTTTTTAACCAAAAGTACACCCTGAACAAAAAGCTAAAACACCCATTCTCTCACATTTGGCCATAGCCCCTGGCCCTAAAAGCCTTCCAGGGATCATCCCAGCGGAAGCACCTTTGACACTAGGTCACAAATGGCAATCAGCTTATGATGAGAACATTACGTGTTGTTGGACCGTTTTTGAATACCTGCGACGTGGCCAAGCCCCACCAACCCGTCTTCGGGGGAATTCTTCACCTTAAGATCCCGAGTCAATGTTGCCACGGTACCATTGATAAAGGTTAGTGCCCTATGTTTCCCTTGAAATAGACACAGCATTGACTTTGGGCTATAATTTTATGTAGGACAGGCCCACAGAGGTGGGCTTTGGGAATGGGAAGCATGTAGAGTTTTCCCGCCCCTGAGGACCATGAAAAGGCCCTATACCATATAAACAGTGGAAACCCCGTTAGTATGAGAAATTTTCCAGGTGAGAGGGCCAATTACTCTTGTAAGCCTTGCTTGCTCGTTTCAAACCATTTTGAATTGATTTTTGGGGGGGTCAACCGACTACGAACCTATCAATCGCTCCTCACATCTACTGTGGATGTGCGGTGCTGGTATAGTTGTGGAAAGACAGAAAACGGAAACAACCCACTTACCCAACAAGCAATGCTTGTAAGGCCCATTATCATAGGTTTTTAATGCCGATTACAAACACTTTAAAAACAGTTTTTAGTAACAACACGATAACATCCAAAAAACATAAAAATCCACCACACCGCGACTTTAAAAGAAGTTAAAAATTTTCCCGGAAGTCCACAAGATCAGTGCGCAAACAAGAATATATCGGCCCCCATCAGAATGCCCGCCTTACATATCGAGGGTTCCAGTCCAAAGGATGGCGATACTGGTGTGTCCCCAGTTTGTTCTCGTTCTTTAGCCAGGTAGTTTTTGTGGAAGAAAAGCCTTGACTTTGAAGAGGCGGTGGTTGGTTATGTAAGTTGGCGTTCTCGATTCTATCCATGGTAGTTTTTTTGTGCATAAAAGCCTTGACCTTTTGGGAGTCCCATAAAGTTGTACTTATATTGCAGAGTTGCTCGTTGTAGCGAGCTCGTTGTAATGCAGATTATTTAAACAAGGAAAAAAGAAGGCTTGTGGTCCGGGAATTATTTAAAACCACATCAGTTAACACACGGCCCTTCTCGTTTAAACCGTAAACTCGTCAACTAAATGTTTTTCCCTGTAAATATAATAATTATTTTTCATACAACACTAAAATCCGATGTCCCGTCGACCCCCTCGTTTAAGCACTTTTCAAAAAAAAGTCGCGAAAAATCGGTTCGTGAACCAATTCTTAAAATCGGGGGGGACCAAAACAATGCCAGAAGTGGATCACTACCCGTAATATTGACCGGCACAGCACATGCATACACTAAAACAAAAACAAAATGCGTTTCTTCCCCCCCCCTCTCCGTCCATTCCTTGAAATGAAACAGTCCGCGGTCCCCCCCCTAGCTAAATATACGAAAACGAGCGAAAACAGAAGTGTGCTCCGACGGCCCGTGTTTGCACTCAACACCACAAACTACAAACATAACAAGCATTGCAGACTAATTTTTCCCATTTTAAACGCTCTTGCCAGTTTCATTTTCAGTCACAGTTCGCACACACGGAACTTTTTACCGGGGGGGGGGGGACATACAAACTCCGGCTGACAATGGCGCCGCAACACAATCACCATAAAATAAACCGCAAATACGAAATCAACTGAAACGCTTAATGCGCCAGCCTGCCTTTCAATTATCGGATTTTTGTGGAGTGTGTTTTTTTTCTTCAGTGGTGTTTTCCAGTTGCACTCACTAACGCCGATTTATCAATTTGGAAATAACGGAAAGGAGCTGCTTTTTCCAACTTTATTTGTTACAAAGTGAGAACCATTCACTGAGTTCCAACGTAGGGAGTTGTGGAACCGATCACCTAGTTTTTCAACTTGGGAGTTTGCCTTCGCATATTAGGTCCTACGTGTGCCAGAGTGTTTTTTCGTACAGAATCCGACACAATCGGCGACGGTTTTCAGTTCAAACCTTTGATGCATAAAACTGGCTCAGTGATGACACATTTTCCATAAAGTGGTGACATTTAAGTGGTTCAGATCGTGATTATCGCCTGATTAAATTTTCTTCATTTTCGGCATGCAAGGAAACCGGTTCGTTTTGTTACCGAGATGACCTAACAACAGTAAGTTACCCACCCAGCCTTGTTGCCGTCGGCCTCTATTGGAGCGAGAAGGTCCAGAATGTGTTGCCTCGTTCCCGAAAATCAACAAAGATTTACGGTCGTTAGAACGCGTTTAGAGGGGGGTCCATACATGAGAGAGGCAAGTTTAGAAGAAAAACGATCCGTCCATTCATATTTCAGTTCCCGTAAAAGAGGGGAGGTCCGCAAATTCAGAAGGGCCCCGTTTTTCGTGAGGGGTTACGACTGTACGTAGGATGCTCGATGACGCTTCAACCAAAAGCAACAATTAAAACATGGCATTAAACTCAACAAGCGATAGTCAATACTACCCAACATATCCAGTGCCAAAGAAATCAGTAACCCAAAAATAACATGACGTTCTTCACTCACAAAGAACATCCACCCTCATTCACCAGCACTGTCACTCCTCCCTGACTAACAACCTCACCCTCACGAAACTAGTTGAAAATGTTACAAGCCATCATGAATGAAATGCACAATACCTGCGTACACAACGCCCCCTCCTCTCTCTCTCTCCCCCCTCTCTCATCTCTCCCTCCTCTCTCGTCTCCCTCCGCTCTTCTCGTCTCATCTCTCTCTCTTCCTCTCATGTTTTATTAAACACTACATGACATTATTTCATAATTGATAAAAATGATAAAAAGCAACTTACCACCTATCTCTTCTTTGACTGGGCGGAAATCTGTGGGAGCCATGAAGTCTTTTAAAAAACTGAAAACATTTAAAGACGATAAATATTGCACATCATGAGACGATTCACTTCATAAAAATTTAATAACCAATTTCCAGTCCTGGATTATATCAATCGGATTATTCTTTTCACTTCATCCATTAGATTCATTTAATTTTTAACAATTTCAGCAATCTATTACAGTGAATTAAGTGATGTGCCATGTTTCACAATGATATAGGGGTCTTGAAATCAGTGATTCATGTCTTATAATTCGAAATAAAAAAATAAGCCACTAAATTTCCTGATTTATTTGAACACCTGTTTTTTTTAGAAGTAAACCAACAGTAGTTTTTGATTCCATTATCCTACATGAAATTTTACAAAAAGAAAACAAACACCAAATACTGAGGAAAAAAAGAAGAAAAAATACAGATAGCGTAAGAAAATTTGCCCTTGAATCAACACACCATAACTCGACACACACTAATGCATGCACGCGAGGCACGCACAGACACATGCCACGCCATGGCACAACCACACAAAAGCCTTTTATTTCACTCCCTTTCATCCCTAGTTGGGGCATCTGGAGGAATTTTTTAAAATGTCAAAAATTATACCAATACACTCAACCTTAACCCCTTTCAACCGGCCAGCGCATGTTGCAAAACAAAATGTTCCATTAAGCCTTTACCTGGGTGAGAACAAAACCTGTCTGTAATATAGGGACTCCTCTGTAACATACTTCAAGTAAAGGCCTATCCTTAAGCTTCCCAAAATTTAAGAGAACCAGGGTCTTTGGATAACAGACCCCCTGATTTGATGCCTTTTTAGTGGACATGGTGTTAAATCATTGTGGTGGGCTAAAACATGCGACGTTTGGCGTGAAAGGGGTGTAAAACAAACAAAAGTAAAAAATATAACAATAAAAAAAAGCACAGAGGAACAAAAGCTGAACGATTTTTATTTGATTTTTTTATTTCTCTCTCATCCTCTCTCTCTTCTCTGTGTGAATAAAAATCTTCCCAGCAGTTGGCAGTTTACTTTACCCAAGGTGGAAAGAAGCCTTCATAGAGGCTGTGAAACGGTTTTTTGTGGTCTGGTGACTGAGGACTGCAACCGCCCCTCTCCTCTCCTTCAGCCATCCTTGATTCACGACATTGGGAGCCCTGTTCCCCCGAGACCACTTTTTCCCACCATCTCCCTCCAGGGCAAAACCTGGGGTATCTACTGCAATTTTGGAACGGCGAACATTTTGTGCAGTGAATGAAAATTTTTACGATCAGAGACAAAAAATAATATAATCAAATATCGAAACTTGTTTTTTTGGGGTGGGGTGCCATGGTTTGTAGCCCACTAAAGGCCCAGTTTTTTGTTCTCTCATTGCGTATTGATAAAAAAAAAAAAAAACAAAAAAAAAATTTTCAACATGGAATTAACCCTTTCAAAACCGCCGATTGTCGCATTTTTAAACGCACCAACTGATTTAACACCCATGCTTCACTAAAAGGCATTAAAAGTTTGGGATCAGTTAATCCAATTTCCTTATGTTTGTTAATTTTTAGGACATAGAAAGGGTTTATTTGATTCATTGTCCCCCAGTGGGGTAATTCCACAGTAACTTGCAGCAATGCCACTGTTTGTTTTACCTTAACCTAGGTAAGTGTGCATAAAATGTTTTGGCCTGAAAAAATGGCTGGCGGCAAAAGGGTTTAATAATGTTTTTGGGGGGGGGGGGGAACTAGACAAGAGACGGCATCTTAACTCACTGGGTTTTAAGCTGAAACAAAGTGTTTTAAACGTTATTCCTCTGATTTTAGATCTTCCAGATAACCCTGGTGGAATTTTGCCCCTGTGAGATAAGGGATTTTCTATCTCCATTAACCTTGTCAGACAAGAGAGGGATAACATCAGTTGAGGGATAACTTAAATGCGTGCAGATCTTTTTGTTCCAAACTAAAACCCATTTCACTTTAAAGAATATGGGCCATTATGCATCCCAAACCTGACAAAGTCAATCGCGAGTCAATGTCTCTTCTATGATTCTCTTTTTCTTTTCGCCACATCTTGAAGGGAGTAAAAACCGTTAATTGAGAGTCTTTCTTAAATAGTAAATACACTGGACATCAAATCAAAAGAGAGTACAGTAAGATTGGCTTACACGACTCTTGCACAGATTGACTCTGTCACCAAGGGGACAGTGGCACTAACCATCGTAGAAAGAAAGTTGACTAAGATTGCGGGGGAGTTCAGTTGAACCATCATTAATGAGTAATGGGCAAAAAGAAAGAAGTTGTCATGCCTTTTTCAGAAAACATCTTAATTGTTTCAAAAGCTTATTAACTTGAGATCACAGTGGATGAACAACAACCATACCGTATTTTCTCACGGTCTGAATCTCAATAGAAAATCCAATCAAAGAGGAGCACTTACACGTTAGCATTCCTAACGCAATTTCAAAAAAACCAAAACGCATTACAAAAGTGAACCCCCCCCCCCCCCCCCCACACCCGGATGACATAAATGGTATACAGTATTATACAGCCAGATAAACAGAACCTAATGCAAAGAGAGAGAATAAGCAGAAAGAGAGCGCGCCCCCATCCAGCCCATTCTTCGAACTCCACGACTCCACCACCAAGTCCCAGGGTTAAGCTCATGGACCTTACTCGTAGAGCGACGGTCCGAACATCATCTAGTAGAGTAGTAAGTAGTAGGTTAGACAAAACACGCCCGTCAGCTTTTTAGAATAGTCCCCCCCCCCCCCATCTTTTTATAAACAGTGTTTATATAGTATAAATTCCAGGCCTTTCGCGGTCACATTTCCTACATTAACCATCAAAGCATCTAAATAACATTAAATAAGTTTGGGAGATTTTGGTCGAGACGCAAGTGTTTGAATAAGTTAGTATTGGGTGCAACGTTTTTTAGTTTCGTTTAGGTAAAAATCCAATTCCCAGTGTTTTTACTATATGTTAGCAACCTATTGCCTGAAGTAATTTTTCTGATGTTAGTGTTGTTGAAAACGTTTAATAAAAGACCTTGCCATAAGGGTTGTCTAGTCAAATTGTAATTGTGGTGGCACAAAAGGAAATTTATCCCATGATAGACCAACATGAACCATTAAGATATCTTTTATAACGCTTCAATAAGACTCCGCTAGTTTCCTCCTGCCTTGTTTCATTTTCAGTGATGCAAATTTTAGATACCCCATGCTTTTCTTTAAATTATACCTCATATCTTTGCCTCTTTTTAACAGTCCAGTGGCCTCTGCGCTGAAACTTTTTCAATAGCTTTAAGAATTTGGACTTGAACATGATAGTTGGGCGAAGCATTTAAAGGATGCAAGAAGAGTGGCAGATTAAAGTTACAAAGCACAGAATTCAAGAAGGTGGGGAAACTATTTTTACGAAAGACCCCCCAGTATCCCACAGGAGAGACCTCGAGGAGAGGGTGGGGTCATCCGCCTCCCCGTATGGAAGGCCACAAGGCATCCACACCACTTTGCCCCCAAGGGCCTGGGCCAAACTTCAGTGTCTCAAAGTGAAGTGACGAGAGGATAGTCCGGCACCATGTGGGCGGGTGTTCCCTCCTGAACCCGCGACCACACTATCCATTTGTTCCCACGTGGGAAATTTCTTATGTGGTAGAGATGGTGGCGAGGCACCTTGGGCAAATACCCCGGTTTTCGGGGTCCGAAGATGATGAACCCTGGCTTGGTGGCATTATTCAGTTTTTACAAAAACACAACTGTTCAAAAAGCAACTCATTTAGACGCGTACGTTCTGTTATGAAAAACCCTAAATAAGTGGAAGAAAGAGGATAAAAAACAAAAAAAAAAATTTAGAAACAGAAAAAAGTGTGGGTTTACTGCCATATACTATGGGAAATTCGGAACCCACGTGGCCACAAATATTGTTCCCTTTCTTTGATTCACTTATTTTTATGGATTGCACCAGGTTTTGTCCCGCAGAATGTCCGCTTAATGGTGTGTCACCAGCTAATACACGGAGATAGTTCCCCCTAAAAAACCAATCACTCCTACCTGAAGGCGTGTGGCCTGGGAATGGCAAAAAAAAACCCAAATCACTCCTACTGGAAGGTGTAGTGGCCTTGGGATGGTAAAAACCCAATCACCTCCCTACCTGAAGGTGTGGTGGCTGAGGATGGTAAAAAACCCAAGTCAACGTCCTACCTAAGAGTGTGTGGGCCCTGGGGAATGGCAACAAAAACCAATTCCACTTCACTATACTCCTACCTGAAGGTGGTGTGGCCTGGGAATGGCAAAAACCCCAATCACTCCCCTACTGGAAGGTGTTTTGTGTGGCTGGTAAATGGCAAAAAACCCAATCACATCCCTACCTGAAGGTGTGTGGGCTGGGACTGCAAAAAAAAAATGCGAAAAACTTCCTGCATCCCTGTTTTGTGGTCCCATCTCCCTCCATCCCTTGTTGGTGGAAGTGAGGTGCAAAAGGTCCCCCGCCCAAAGAGGCAGACCCATGAGGGAACTCCCTGTGACCTTGGCTTTCCTATCTATCTTCAATCAGGCAACAGATCTGGAAATACAATGTCATTGTCATGTGGGTAAAAGCCACAGCAATGAATCACACACCCACACACACCACACATACACAACACACACACCACCACAGACATATACACCATATATGCTTCCCCCCATAATTTTTCGCACGTAAAACCTTAAAGATGAATAATCTGTTGATTGATGGGGGGGGGGGGGGGGGGGAAACACCAACTCTTTTACCTCTTTCCTGCCATTAAACCATTTTAAAGAGAAACATTATGCATGCATAGCCTGCCTGTGACCTATGACAACTGAAGCTCTTTGCAAAAATCCATGCATGTATTTTTCTGTTCCATAAGAGATTGAGAAAAAATTAATATAGTGACAGAAACAACATGGTTTTTTAGCTCTTTTCTGTTTTGTTTTACATTGTACTTCCTTTATACCGTGGAACCTCCCTATAAGACTCCCGTCTTCAGATCAGGTTTTTTTTTTCCCCAGACCATCAGGGAAAGAGCCCTACAAAGGCATTTGTGGCTCCAATACTGAATACAACCTCCACAGTGTGGGAAACCCCTCACCCAACAGCAAAGACACGACAAACGAAGTGGTTTTCAACAAGGAGAGCTGTGCAAAGATTCCGCCCTGGCGCCGCTTTCAGGAATAAACCGTCCAAGCGTGACCTCCCATCATAGAGCTGGCTGAGTGGGCCCCACCCTGCAAGAACGAAAAGGAAACAGCGGAGACTTACATGCTCGTACAAGATCCCAAAACATCCTGGTCACTATGAAAGCCCTGGTAAGCTAAAGAGAGAGCGCCAACGTCGAGCAAACACCCCCCAGCAGCTGGCCCAGATCTACTGCCCGCACTCAATACAAGGCAAAGGCCCACTTTCCCTGCCGACGTAACCATCAGGCTGTAACCAACTCCCCAGAACGGCCCTGTTGAGAGGCGGGACCCCTTGGTCACTTTCATTGTGTCCTGGCGTCTCCAATACAACAATAAGTTTTGAATAACTACACTCCCTTTTCTCTCGTTTTCTTTATTTTCTTTAGTTTCATTTTCTTATATATTTATTCGTTTCCCATGACGTGGCTTCACGTTGGGGCCCGATTAGCCGGGAACCCTGGCTTGGCCTGGGGTCCATTCTCTCCACTTGGCGCTTGCATCATGTTAGGGGACTGAGCCTTGGGCTGGGCCAAGCCTTTTCCCCCTATTTTCCTTATTTTTCTCCTGTCCAACTTTCTTCTTCTTGATAATATTTTGTTTGTCTTGCCCATTCCCGTAGAAGTCGTCGATTACTCCAATGCTTACAGCGATAAATAGTGAGAAGTGGACTGTGGTGTGAAAAAAAATGTCATGTGTCCACATCTTTCTTTTCCCAGTTAGTAAAGTAGTTCTTCACCACCGATTTTTCCCCATTCATTGTCTGGATACCGGAGAGTGAGAGTCCCCTGCCCTAGTACTAGTAAAACTCAAGTACTATAGTAAGTATTAAGGACCCCCTTTCCTATTAAATACTTTTTTTAGGCTGATTTTTCAGGAGGTGCCCACATATTATACATAAGTTATTTCCTACTCTACGACTACTAGCTCTAAACTAAATATAACATATTAAGAATAAGGCTGAAAAACTGTGGGGAACCGCTGAAAAGTTGAAACTGATTTACTCATTTAGATTCCAAGATGTGAATTTCCACATTCCACAAACCTAAACGTTGATGACCAACTCTGGAAAATGTGTCCCAAAAAGCGTTTGAAGATCCGTCCTGGGAATTTCCCATTTTGGAAAGAACTTTTATCGAGCAGAAATAAATGACATCTGTTTTATTTAGGCCCTAACGAGTACCGTTCAATCGATTTGAATGCAAAAGGATCTGTATGGTTACATCAACAGGCCTGTTTTCTTTTCCTAGAAACATTCACAGCGTTGGCCCCCTCCCCTTTAGGGTTTCCCCCCCTTTTTCATGGGGCCGTTTTTTTCAACAATTAATAGCAAGGAGAGTCAGAAATTGGCCTAGCACAGGTCTATTCCCCGTCCTTTGTTCGTTTTTTTGATTGTCCCGTGGGTCAATGTAATATTGGCTATCATCACAGCCAGCGTCAAACTTTCCCTGTTTCAGGGAAAGACCCTATTTTATTTTGCTCGCGTTATTTTGTGAAGTTTTATTCAACACATGCGAATTTACAAATGACCTGCCCAAGCATTGAATACTTTAAAGTAAGCCCAGTAAGTATTCTCAACAAAGTTTCTTATTGTTTTTTTTTCTCCAATGTTAAACGCTTCCTTTTTCACCTGAAGTTCAAGTAATCAGTTACTTATTATGGGATTGAGTGATGGCTTCAAGTCATGGAGCCTGATAGTATCCTGTTATTCAGTGTAATACGGCCTGCTCGCTCTGGGACATCAGTACATCAGTGGCCCTGACTGACTTCAGCTGATGAAACTGAACACCGCGAATGAACAGATTATACTCAGACAACCTTTCCAATATTCACAATTCAAGTTTTAACTTTTAAGCCTAAGGCTTAGTTACTAGGTTCTTTTTTGTATACCCCAATAAAACATTTACACTAATTACAGGAAAGGGTGGAAACAATGCCTCATTAATTTAACCTCTTTCTTATACTAACCTGCGCTCTCGTCGCAGGGCATGCCGCCAACGCCTCGTTCCTAAGTTAACGGGAATATCGCAATGTGAAACTTTAAAAATTCATAGTTTTAAATAGGTTTTAACTAGTCATGCGGGCTTCAAAGTGGCTTCCAGGGGCCCTACGTAAACTACGTTTCATTCATGCCTCTGACACTGATTGACTTGGCTGCCGGGTTTGAATGAAAGAATGAAAAAATTGTGTGTTCTACCTTCCTCTCTCGGTCCATAGAACCATATGGGAACATTTGTAAATACAAAGATGGGTGGGAAACAATACTGGCTGGGCAATGCCCGGGAGGCAGGCATGCAACACCCAGTTAAAAGTCCCGAGTTTTTTAACAATAATAGATATGTACTATTGGCTGCCCCCAGTTGGTGGTAACTGTGGTTATTTACGTCCTCTCCGACCCCTAGGGGCACATATGGGTACATTTTTACTGATTGTTTAGCTTGAGGGACGGACACAATATAAAACGTAACGGTGGGGGGGGGGAGGGGGGGGGGGGGGGAAAAAAAAAAAACAAAACAGGGGACAAAAACAAAAATAGTGAAGGGGAAAATATTTTATTTAGTAGGCAAAGCCGCATTTTTGGCAATATTAGTCTGGCGAGATTTATTTTAGGCATTTTTACAGGAGTCTGGTAATAACTTTTGATAAAATTTTTAGATATATTTTATTTTTTTTAAATTTTTAATAGATAAGAATTTTCTTTTGTTATGTTGTGACCAGCCAAACCCTAACTCCCCGGAATTAAAATTATCAGGGCTACAACGGGTTAAAAGACAGAACTGTAGCTTCGTTTAATATTAAAAAGTACCATAGTGGCCCTTATTTGATTTTAACAAGAAAAATGTATTTACAAATATATGTTTTCACAACTTTACACGAGTGAAAACTGAATTTTTTAAACTTTTACAGGCCTACCGGGGGAAAAAGTCCCTCTGCCCCCGGACATCCCTATAACTTTTAGAGGGAAATGTAACATCGCGGGCTAAAAGAATTTGTTTTAATGTGTCCTACTAACCCGGGGAGAATAGCTTTGCCCCCGGACTTCCCTATACAGGGGAAAAATTTACTCTCGGACTTTTAAGTTTTTAATCTAGGTTTAAAAATGTTTTGTTTTTTTTGGTTTAAAATTCTAAGTTATAAAAAGCAATTTGGTAAGATATTTTATTTTAAAAGTGAAACGGAAATATGTGTATTAAAAATTTGATTAAAATTTACCTGGGCGGACAGAGCAAGGCCATATAGGTCTTGACCCTTAAACCGAATTCTGATAGAGGGTGCCTTGATTTAAAATAGTGTTAATGAAACCGTCATCGAGAGATCGTCCTCTCTTGAAATAGGAAAGTACTCATTTTGCCGATTTAGATATAAGTAGTTTTTTTTTAATTATGAAAGATTAAAATACATCACAATAATTTTAGTCATAGATATATGGTAAGGTCCGGGTATACGTATTTTTATTTTAAAATTTCGATATAAGATTGGAAATAGTTCCAGGATGGCCCTTCTTTTAGTAGGTATAATTTGTAAGTGAATTTGTAAAGTTTTTGTTGGTTGTGTATGGAAGTGGAGTGTATGCGCGAGCCCGCCCGACCCTACAACCGATCGCCAAGGGGGTCAAACCGCCGGCTAGCAGTCATGGACTGAAAGACATAAGTTTTATGATATTATTACGTAGACAATAAGTATGGTGTCGATGGTATGTGGGATTATGTGAGGTGTTTGATTTGTTGGGTAAGGGAGTAAAATTATGGCGCGCGCACCCGACTCCTCCTGAATTGAATTCGCGGGGGAGGTTCAGCTGCCTGGCTTTGGTAAATATCATTATTTTTAAAACGTGGTACGTTTGTAAAACTATTATGGCGCTTATTTGATTGCATAAGGAGCCAGGCACAACAATATTTGAAGCTACTATCAGTGGGGGGAGGTGGCTAACAATTCTTAACTTGATCGAGGCGGAGGAGGGATGGAGAAAGGGACCCCCCTCTCCCCGACCTCCGAGCATGGGAAAGATACTTCGCTTTAGTGCTCCCTAACAGGGAGGGTGAAGCACAGCAAAAATGCGTTACGGACTATGAAAGAGGCCTCCGGAGCACGCGCCGTACAACCACGTCCCCATGTGGGAAAGGGGAGATTTAAGAAAGGATGGGCTTCAAAAAGGAAGCCACCCACGGCCACAAAACGCCGCATATTTAAGTAAAAAGGGAAGGGGGGAGAGGGGACGGATTGTGGGGCGGGTGTCTCCCCAGCCCGCGCAGCCGGAGGGACTCCACCTCAAACTGGATTTTCTTATATTATGTGACAAAACTATTTAGGACAAATGGGTGCTGGCCGGTTGGTGGTAACTGGTGTTTTTTACGTCCTCTCGACCCCCAGGGGCACACTAATGGGACATTTTTACTAAAAAGTTTAAAGATTTGAGGGACAGACAAAATACAAACATCGCTACGGGGAAACCAGGGGACAAAAACAAAATAGTGGAAGGGGAAAATTTATTTATTTTAGAGGCGCAAGCCGATTCCTGAATATTAGTCTGGCCGAGCATTTATTTTAGGCCAATCCTAAGAGTTCTGGCAATACTCCTGGAACAAAATTTGTTAAGCACTCTCGATTGTTGATTTTTTTTAACTTTTTTTAATAGATAACAGAGTTGTTTCTTTTGTTTCATTTATGTGAGACCCAGCTGGAAACCCTAACTCCCCCGAAATCTAAAAATTTCAGGGCCCTACAACGTTAAAAGAAGACCTAGCCTGTCAGTTATATATATAAAAACCATTAAGTGTGAGCCCTTAGTTATTACATTAAAAGTGAAAAATTGTTATTTAACACATATAATGTTTTCAAAAAGTTTACAAGAGTTAAAACTGAATTTTTAAAATTTTTAACAGGCCCTACCGGGGGAAGAAAGTCTCTGCTCCCAGGTGCTGCCGGTTTTTTTTTGTGTCTCTTTTTTTACGTCCCCTCTCGGTCTGAACCATACACATATGGGACATTTGTAAATAACCAAACATGGTGGGAACAATACTGAAGGCATTGCCCGGAGGCAGTACGAACCAGTAGCGTCCCCGATTTTGTCTTTATTAATACCGTAGCTGTTGCGGTGAACCACGCCCCTCGGTTAATTAACCTCATCGGCTCATGGCAAGTGGATTGCCGGTTATTTTGGGACCATTAAAATTATTTTTCGCTTATTATGATGTGCCTGGCTTGATAAAACATGCATTTATTTTAAAAAAAATATCAAAATCAAAACTATCAGTGGATCTGATGTGCACACCCTGGTTCGCCCTGTGTTGTACCACTTTGTGTATATTGGTACAATTATTTGCCTAAACATGTCACGTTTGGTAAAATCTGTTTTTTTTACCGATTAGTTTAGAAGAAAAAATTTTTTTGCAACCTAATGCAAATCGTCCATACAGGAACGCTTGAAAGGGAGCAACCTCGGCCAGCATGGATGAGTTAATCCTGAATAAAAGAAAGGGCAAATAATAAATATCCCACATTGATAAAGGCATGCCCTCAGCTCAGATGAGCAAGTAGCTAGTTTTCAGGACGGCTGTGTCTGGTCCTCAGGCTTATTCCAACTTATAAAACATAAACACTTGAAAACGACCTTAGTTTAGGAGGGTCCCCAGTTACCATGCTAGTGGTGCTGGGTCGGGCTAGTCCAGCTGTTTCTACACTTTGGAATGAAAAGTGAATGATGTCTAGCCGCAGATAATCTTCCCCCTGACTTTTTATTTTTATTTATTAATAGGTTTAGGTTAGGTTGATGTTATTCCCCAGTCAGTTTTAAAGCCAACAGAAACATCCCAGGGGAGAGCCTAAAAAAAATAAAAGTCTAAGAACAATATTAACCCCTTGAACTGCCCAACCCGACGTAATTACCTACGTACCTGATGACATCACAGATGTCATCAGATGAAAAGGAAATTGAACCCTTGATATGCTGGCGTTTTTTGCTCTAACAAAACCGAATAAGAAAAAGTTTTATTTATCCCAGAACCATTTTCAGATTGTCTATCCAGTTTTGTCCTTTTTCATGACATGGTGGTTTGCCCAATGTATTTTCCCTTTAACTTTCTAACTTTCCTCTGGCAGTGAAGGGGTTGTTAATAACTTACTAATTAAGAATGAGGTGAGAAACTAATGTTTGCCCAAACAATTTCACCATCTAAAAAAATTTTTAATTTTAGAAAACGTGGGGACACAACAACACACACACTATATTTCATGAATAAATGTGAATTTATCAATAATCACACTGATCCATCTAATGTCTAGTCTTGAGCTACAAGTTAACAGATTGAAATTAAAAACGGCAAATATTAAACATGTCTGTCCCCTCACAACACGATCTTGAACCATCTTAAGAAACGGAAAAAGTGCTGTCCATCTATAGGGGATTTTGAAGAAATGAAAAATATCAATTATTTTCCGAAAAGAGAAAAAGCAAAATTCACCATATTTTTTCCCTTCTAGTCACCATGGGACGATGTGGTTTTCGCGCCAAGACGTTCACTCTACACCTCCCCATCAAATGCAAACGACATTCACTGCCAGTACCCTGGCCCTATGTGTTTGTCCGTTTAATAGAGCTTAAATGTCCAAACTGTTTCTTCTGTGAAAAAGGAAATGCATGCACCTCAAAATGTAATCACATACCCCTCTTTGGTTAAATGGCAAACGGAGAACCAAAAAAACGTCTGTAGAAGAGTAAAAAGGTGGTAATAAATTATATGCAAATTGGTCCTGTTTAATTGAGGATGGTAATTTTCAAGTCTGGAAGTGGAAAACAGATGAAACATTTGGTTGATGTGGTAATCTTGTTTCAGATTGTCCTAAGGTTAAGAAAAAGCTTGAGGTAAAGAGGGCCAGAGCCATTTTAGTGGTGGCACGCACCAACGCAAACACACACACCCACACCAAACACACACCACAACACGCAAAAAAAGACAAACCATGGGGACGTCGGCCTGGAAGTTGCCACGCAACAAGCTCATTGGCGAGTTACCTGCCGCAGTCCATGCTCAAAGTTCGTGACGCCCTCTGGAACACGCGATCCCAATCCGACCAAACGTCCAGTGCCCTGGAGGGCGTTTGCTTTGCTCGCTTGAGGGCCGTTTACACGCTTTCAAAAGTAAAGTTTTTTCCCCAGACCAGCTGCATTCACCTGATTCCTGCCCCCTGGTGCCCTTTTTTGTTGAACAGAAAGTTTATCTCCTTAGGGCAGAAATGGGACTCATTATTGGACGTCCAGCCCTATTGCTCCCCTTGAAATAATTTTACAGAAAAAATATACTGTGTTCACAATTTCCTGCCTCTGTTTTTTTCGGTCCCGCAGATGATCTCCTCTTGGGGCAAAAGAAATGGTGAATATTGACCCGACAAGCCTACGTACTGCGCCCAACTGAAATAATTTTACAAGAAAAACTAGGCAATATTGACATTTTCGTTTTTCCCCCCTAGGGGAGATATTTAATGACAGAAAAGAGCACATCTTTCTTGCTGTTTCCCCAAGGGCAAAGAAATGTTTGATATTGTCAAAAAGTAAAATAAAGCTAATTTAGTTTGAAATTCATGAAATTTCAGTCCTTACAGTTTTTGCTTGAACAGTTAAATCATACATGATTTGGTAAGTGGCACACCCCCCTCACACCCATTCTGTCTCCCCCCCTGAACCAAAAAATCAAAAAAAACACTTTTAAATGAAAAAAGATAGTATCTTAAACCATATTATGAGGGCTGGTTTGGTTTCCGATAGCTTCGTCCATACCAAACACAAACTCCTTTTGTAATTTCTACAAATTGTGTGTGGGGTGTGGTAGTGCGTGCTACCATGCTCATGTGTGGTGGTATGACTTGTGTGGTGTGCGTTGGTGTGGTCTTGTCTGCTTTTCTCTTGTAACAGTGGAGAATACTTAATCCCGCCAAGAGAAATGGACAATGTGAACGGGTCCCTCTTGTGTGTGTCTCTGTCCTTTCTGAAGCTCTATTATCCTTCCCAAAAGTACTGGACTGGATTTTTTGAATCAAATTTGGCAGAGGGATAGACTTTTTTAAACAGGAGGGTTCTTTCTATAATCACTTTTAGGTACTCTGCAACTCGATTTTTTTTATTGATTTTTTTTTGGAAACCAAACACAACCTTTCCAACATTTTTTTGAGTGAATCAAAGGGCACAACCCCGGGTATCTGGCAAAGATAAAACAAGTCCCTGTCTCTCCCTCTGTCCCCTGTCTGTCCCTCCCCGTGTCTCTCTCTCCTCTCTCTCTCTCCCCTCTCTCCCTCTCTCTGCTTCCTCTTCTTCCTCTCGTCGGCTCTACTTCGTCTCCCATCTCCTCTCTCTCTCGTCTCTCCGCGTCCTCGTCTTTCGATCTCTCCTGGCTCCTCTTCTCCTCTCTCTGCCTCTCTCTCTCTCTTCTCTCTCTTCCTCTCTCACTATCTCGTCTCCTCTCTCTCTCGCTCCCTTTCTCTCTCTCTTCTTTCCCTCCTCTCTCTCTATCTCTCCTTCTCTCTCTCTCTCCTCATCTCCCTCCCTCTCCCTCTCTCTCTCTCTACTCCTCTCTCTCTCCTCTCCTCTTTCTCTCTCTCTCTATCATCCCTCTCTTCTCTCTCCGCTCTGCCTCTCTATGTTTTACTTGTGACCTGTGTTATTCGTGTTCCGAATTTATTCCTTTTTGAATATTGTTTATAGATTCAATATATTGTCTAATGTAATATTTTGACGATTAGATGGTGGGGTGGCGGAAGAGGTAGAGGGGACGGAGTAGGTGGGGGAGGGTGTTTGTTGTGTGTTCAATGTAACTTTTGTTTTTTTTTTCCCCCTGTGGTACAATATTTTTGATTTCTGATGGTATTATATTGTTGATTTGCAGCCATGTATATATCACAATGTGTATCCTATTGATTGCATGTGTTGTTGTGAGGCGCTTTGAGCTGTATTTTATCAGGCTATTGCGCATATAAATTGTTACTCATATTATTATTATTATTATTATTATTCTCCTTTGATTAGATGAGTTTTTTTATCTTTTGAAATCATGGGGGTCAGATCAGCGCACAAAAATGGCTCGGTATTTGTAGAGGTATCCCCCCCCCCCCCGTTGGGGATACCGGGGGTCTTTGATACAAAATAGTTCCCTCACCTTCTGGAAGTTCTGTGTTGTAGCTTCCGCTAATCTGTCCACATTTCTGATTGACTTCTGGCTTTTCCCGTTGCTTACTGTCATCTACTATCTTTTCTGCCCTGCCTTTACTGGTCCATTCTCCTTGCCTTTTTTCTTAAAAAACCCTTCAAAGATTTTCTTCGCCGAAGTACGAACATGCTGGGGCCTAACCTATTTCTTAGTAGTTCGCATACAGCAGCCTGACGCCTCTTCCTGCATATGACAGGCAACTGTCCCTGAGTGAATCGACGAAGAAAGAAAGAGGGGTCACCTGGAATTTTTTTTAGAGGGAGTTTCTTATTTTAGAATTTTTTTTTTACTTTTTTTGGGGGGATAAAAACTGTCAGGTGAAAAATTTTGCTAGTTTCCCGGTGAATGCACCGGCTTGACAAATCTCATACGGGGTCTTCCATAAAAAAGAGTTTCCCCCGCCTTCCCTGGAAGTTCGTGCTTGTAAAAAACTTCCTTCAATCTGCCTCTTTTGACCTCTTCCCTTTTCCTTGCCTTTGTTCGTCTCTATCCTTTCCTGGAATACTTTTTGGCCCCATTCTCACTGCCTTTATTTTTAAAAGTTCACAAACAAATCTTCCATATAGTGCTGTCTCCCTTGGAGATCCTCCGAAATCGGAATGTGTCCCGGCCTGAAAATGCAGCGAGGGAAGACCCAGTTAATTTGTTTTGTTTTCCGTACCCTGGCTACAGGGATCAACCCAAGCCGAAGCACCTTGAACACTATGGGTAACCAAATGCACCAGCTAGGGATGAGAATAAGGAATACCTGTCCATAAGGGTCCCTCTGACCGATTGGACGCTAATCTCCACACAATTCTTTCATTCTTGAGAACATTTAATTGTTGTGACGTTTTTTGGATTACCGCCGCCACGTGGTGTCAGCCAACACTCCCCAACGTCGGAGGATGAGGAAAACCGTAAAAAAGTTGAAAAAACAGAACACATACGTACCCCTTTGTGGCCTGGGAGCCGGGGGGCAGAAGAAGAAAGAAGAATTCTGATGTATATGCATGGTGCATGTGGTCTGCCTGCAGCCGTGAATCAGGCATTTTGAGCTTGGAACCAGCAGTGGTCCTGTCCTGCCTGAGATAGGGCTTCTTCTCATGTTCTTAATTGCTCTGAAATGAACCATTTTATTAAGCAGGGTTTGTGATGGAAATTTTCAGAGCAATGCTTTGGCTCACGTGCTGCCCCCATGTATACTGTTCCAAAAAAAGATACGCATAAAATTGTAGGCCTAGTCCAAAGTTAATCTTATTCAAAACTTAACAGAAAATAATCACACAATGCGATTTTTCCGTTTTGAAAATTTGACATGGTCTAGCTGAATGTAATGGCGAGTGCATTGTACCTCCCCCCCCCCCCCCCCCCCCCCCCCCCACCCAAATCAGTGGTCCAGTTTGATATCCTTGGGTGTTGAGGGCTGTCAGAACAGTAGGGTGTGACCGGCCTTGAAACAGCACAAGTGCCTGGGACGCTATCAGCACGACTTGATCAGACGGCGATGTCTTTGTGGATTGAAGTCCCACTCTCCTGCTTGTGCATTCAACAACTGCGATGATTCACTGGCACATCTTCTCGGCCATGCCGCGTCCTATCCAGTTCATCCCTGAAAAATGTGTTCTTTTTGGGTTCATGTCCCCTGATGATATGGTTTGGGCCAGAGAATTTCATGGCGGTGAATTGGTCGGTAGCAACTGGGTGCCGAGTCGCACAGTATAGGTCCGAGCCTTGGCCATGCAGGAAACAACAGCGTTTAATGTCCCCTGTCAGAAGAGGAAGGAACGTGTGGACACAGAATTCCTTATTTAGTGGCGCGCTGCCCGTTAGGCGCCCTTGTTACAACACTAAGGGATTCTTTTCGTTAAGACATTTGAGAACAAGGTGTTTAACTCTGTGTTCAACGAATTGCATGAAATTCATATCCATGCCATGGCCCCGTGGTCACTGAAAACATCGTCTTTTCTGACATTTTAGCACTGTTGTTCGCCAATAGCATGAGAGAAACATTGACAGCGATCATGACAGGACCACTGGTGAACACTTCTAGTAGTTTGGGTGGGATTATGCGTGCAGCAATACAATGACGCCCAACGACAGTTTGAAAAAAGTATGCGTTTTCTTTTTGGACGTAATATATGATGCAATGTACATACTATCTTTTTTCAGACTATAGCGCACGCCCCAATTTTTTACCCAAATTTCAGATTTTTGTTATTATATTTTTGTTTACTGTTTTATTTTAGTCACATTATAAGCGCAGGGTCTCAGTCTGGAAAAAAGTATCGCCTTGTAGTCCGAAAATTGGTACATGATTGCTCCTGTGTCCCTTCAGTGGGTCGGGATGTGAGAGCGGTTTGCCGTGAAAAGCTGCAGCAGGGGGGCAGTCCCCTCGGTCAGATTGCTGCCGAGCTGGGGGCCCAAGGCCATGAAGAAACCGGCTACCCTGGTGGAGGCTGCTCACGCAACATGCAGCTGGAGGACGTCGCGTCAGCACTTCATCGAATATGTGAGTTTGTTTTGTAGTACGTGGAACCTCCCTTATAAGGCTTTCCCATTATAAGAAACTTTCCCCCTCCTCACCTGGATCTTCCTGCTTTCAGATGTCCCTGCAATGCCAGGATTTTTTTTTGTATTGCCTTGAGCCGGCGTCCACTTGGGATTAGTAAAATTTTTGAAGAAAGCAACAATTTCCTATTGTAAAATGAATTTGTTTTAACGTCCTCTCGGTCATAGACACATATGGGGCATTTTGTAATACAAAGATGGTGGGAACAATTCTGGCTGCAATGCCCCGAGGCAGTGCAACACAGGTAAGTCCCGAGTTTTTTTGACAATATAGATTAGGTGTTTGCCGTAACCACGCCTCGGTTGTAAAAACTCATCGCTATCAGGTACCGCCACATTGAAAAATTTTTCCTATTTAAAACACGTTTTTTTTTTGTCGGTTTTCTCGCATGTGTAGGAAATATAAAAGAAAATGAATCACAGATAATATTTACATGCTTTTTACGAGGCATTTTATATTTTTAGGTTTCTTTATTCTAGTTGTTACTGGTGGGCCCCTGGACCCCTGCCTTGCGGATTTTTTTGAAATTTCCCAGGAGAACCATGGCTCCCTCACATAGAACCCACTTCTCCGCAACCATTGCCCCTTCCCTGTAAGTATTACAATTACCTTCCTTATTATCCTCATTTTGATGGATTTTTGGGGGGGGGAAAGGTCTATAATGGCATTCCACTGTACTTCCCATTCTCCCACAAAAGAGCCTGTACAATTTCCTGTGTTAGTAATATATTAATATAATAATTGGTTTGTTTTTCGTAACCTGGCCTAAAAGACTCCAGGGATCCATCCGAACATCCCCCGAAGCACTTTGAACACCTGTGGTACAAATACATCAGCTAGGGATGAGAACAAAAACAAAATTACGTGTATGACCGTTTTTTGGAATACCCCCGCCACATGGCAGCCACCACTTCCTGACTTCGGGGATATAATAATGATAATAAGTTATGGAGACAGCTGTGTCCGCCTCCTCACCAAGCCACACTCTGTCAGATCTATCAAATTTAGTTTTTGAACCAATTCTGTTTTTTAAAATTTTGGTTTTTTCTTCTGAATGATTTAGTATCCTGTCGGGGCCCTGCTAGTGGGATTCTTGGCTGGCTGGGGTCCATCTGTGTAGATTTAGGTTTCCTGCGTTCCCATGTCCCTTTTTCTCTCCCTTCCCTGACTTCCGGTACCTCTATTATGATAGTACCAACAATAGAAATCAAAAACTGTTGATTAAGGGTGCCAGGCTCACATAAATCCCGTCCTGCAAAAACAAGGGGTTCCCAGACCTCCTCACTTACAGTACTAGAGGTCCTAGAGGGCGGATAGGAGGGTCCCAGTGGGCATGCGAAAGCTAAAAGAATTTTTTCCCTGTGCATCCTGGGACCCCCTGCACATTCTTTTAAGGGGAGGGTACCTTTAGAATTTTTTAGTGCTTCCATAGACCCCCCCAAAATGGGGGGTCCCTTTGGGAGCCCCTGGTCTTAACACTTCCTGGTGATGGCCACCTTCAAAATGAAGGTCTTGCCTGAGCAACTCCACTGCCTGGCACCTTCCCAATTCTAGTTTTATGCTGTCTAAGTTACAAAACTCCCACATGCCTGCGCCTTCCAAATCATAGAATGATGCGGTCCTAAGGTGAAAAAAATTCCCCTATTAGTGCAGCAAACTTTTTGAGATTGATTTCACAGGTTATTTTCCCTTGAAATAGTGAAGCAGAAATGGGGTGTTTTGTTTTGGCTTGTCTGCAGTTGAAAATTTGTTGAGAGATTTTTTTCATGATAAATTGTCAAATAATTTCTAGGTCTGAGTGGCGAGGAGATTCTTTGGGTTGTTTCAAACTTGAATGTAGATGAAAAGTACGCTGCAATCAGTGGGGGGGTTAAGGATGAAGTAATGGAAATACTGGTTAAATATAACACTTAACAGTGAGTGCCCAGTACGAGTGAGAATGTGACTGAGAATGTGACAACAAGAAGCGTGTTTTGGCAGAAATGTTGATCTCTGTCGCAGAAGAGTTTGATCTCAAAGTTAATTAGGGAATGACAGGCTGGGACGGGTTTCCACTGGATACTTCCCTTTCCCTTTGCATCATAACCTGAGCAGTGAAACGGGGGGGGGGAAGAGAGAAATGACAAAGATGAGAGGGTATGTGTTGTGCGCCGGCGAAGCGTACGAGCAGACCTGCTTAGGTCTATTACTAAAAACTAAAGAGTCTCCAGTTCTAAAGACCACCTCACAATTAGGGACAGTTTGGCCTGGGTGTCGGAGTGGTATGGGTCATAAGCACTGAGGTCTTCTCTTCGTTCATCCAAAACCACACCGTCATCATCTTTGATGCTTCTGTTGTCTTACAGAAACAGGGGACGTCTGTCAGGCAGAAGTGTAGATGAAATCTTAAGCGCCCGGATTAATCGGCAGTTGACATGGAACGGAATTTAAGGGGGGAAGACAGGGATGGGGACACGTGAGGTGGAAGAAGGAAAGGTGCATGGCCGCACAGATATGGGGGGGGCGTGGAGGGGAGGGTTTGGGATTGGGGGGTGGGAAGGAGGGGCGTAGGTAGGGGTAGTATTAGAGCAAGACCTAATTTACCCCCCTACACAGTCTTGAGTTGACTGGATTAGCTAAAATGAGTAGTTTTTGGTTGCGAATTTAGTCCTAGTCATTAAACATCAAATAAATGTTCATCTGAAAATGAGAGTAATCTAAGAATTAAAGAGTATTATTGTCAGTTTTGAAGAGTAGGTAGAGGTTCCAATCCAAATCAAAGTAAAATGCTTACCTCGAACAAGAGTAGAGTAAACAGGTCTCGGTAGAGGTGAAGCGGGGGAGGGGGGGTCTTGTTTCTTAGATATAGGATCGACGTGGACTCTGCCCATATTATTTTTTCGGGACTATACAGGCGATACTTTTTTCTGAGACTGCTAACCTTTTAGTGTTAGGACCCCGTGCCGTATAATATGCACTAACAAAGTGTAAGAAAATATAATAACAAAAATCTGGTGCACCCTTATGAAAAGATGCGCCTATAGTCCGGAAAATAGGGTGTATGTCAAATATATGTCCTGGCCGGCCTGGACATCTGTTTCATGGGAGTACTAATACATACTCGCAAAACACCGGTTTTTGCCAGATAAGAAGAAAGGAATTACTGCATAGTCACTCCTGAATTTATCTTCTGGAGATATACAGGTATACTTGAACTTGTTGTTATGTATGTGTGCAGAGGAGGGTGAAGATGGTCACGCACCAGCCATTCGTTCGCAAAGTTGCGGGAAGGCCAGAGATCCTGATCTCTCCGCGGCGAGCCAGAGGGTTGGGTTCCCTACACCCCTTACCTGTGGTACGCTTCGACGTCGGCATAAGGAATCCGTACGGCCACCACTTCACTGACTTGGATCTCATCGTTTTTTTTAAAAAATTATTTAACAAGGCCAGGTTGGGTTTGATGCAGACCTGTTTACTCTACTCTTTAGAGTAGATTATACTCAGTTGGATCTCTACTACTCTTCAAAATTGAAAATAGTAGATTGTTAACTCATTTTCAGGTGAACATTGTTGATGGTTTTAATTAATTTAAAATACACAATTTATTCCTAACCATACTGACCAACACTCAAAACAATTAGCATGAAAATCTCCATTCAGTTGGAAACCAAGTGCCACAGCACATACAAAACGAATATTAGCAAAGAACCGATACTGCATTACCTGGAATGTCCCGATAGATTACTCCCCCTGACATCCCGAAGTTTCTACTCTAGAAATGTGTTAGGAGGGGTAAGCAGAGGTAAGCAGGTCTGTGTCACTTGGATTGATGATGAGGAAGGAGGAGGAAAGATGTGAAATAGTATGATGGTCGATGTTGATGATGATTGATCATGTTCATCGTGATGATATGGCATTGAGAGATGATGATGAGTTCACAGGAATCAGATCTATTTGAAACAGGACAGAGTTTGAGGAGGGAAGGGAGGAAATAGGAATAAAGAAAAGAGGAGGAGGGAAAATGATAAGAGGATGTTGATGATGATTGATGATGATGATGATAACAGTATCCATTTCTTTGGAACACATGATCCTACTGAGTCATATAGGAGAGACAAAAGGCGAATGTTGATGGTGTTTGTAACAATCATGAACAGTATACTGTGTGAGCCTTTAGATCAAAGTTTGCTTGCGTTGTATGTGCACAAGACATATGGGTGCCTTGTTTTCTTTTGTACGATGTCGTGCGTGACGTTTGTTTAATGTGTGTGAGTACATGCAAAAACGTCTGTCCTAAAATAAGTTTTGGCAAAAGATGGGGATGCCCCTGGGCAAAACATCTCACTTGTATTCAACAAAATGTGTTTAGCCCAGCTGTCAGGAATAGCAGCAGGCAGCTGCCCCTCTGCTATCTGGCAGTCATGGCCGGAAAATGGCGGACTAGTAGGCCATTCATATTCGGTGAATCTTATTGTCTAACTTTTTTGCATCGCAACAATTTTGAAGAAAAAAACTCACAAACACTCCAGCCAAAGGGATCAAGGTTCAAGGGTTTTCAGGTTTTTTTTTTATTTATCCAAACAAAGACCCTTGGGGGTACATGGGATAACAAAAAATAATATTATAAACAATGAAAAAAAGGGAAAAAGGAGTAAAAGATAAAAATAAAAAAGTGAGTAAAAAAAAAAAGAAAATTAATAAGAGTTAAAAAAAAAAAAGAAAACTAAAAAAAGAGTAAAAAAAAAGGAAAGAAAACAAACAATATGCAACACGGACAACACTAAAAAAACCGACCTTTTAACAGACTAACAACAGACAAAAAAAAACAACAAAAAACAACCAAACGAAAAAAAAAAAAAAAAAAAAAAAAAAAAAAAAAAAAAAAAAAAACCAAAAAAAAAAAAAAAAAAAAAAAAACCAGAAAATATAAACCATGCCACCAGAAACAAAAGGAGAAATGAAAGGAGAAAAATGAAAGGAGGGATAGGGGGAAGAGATTACTGGGTTTTTTTTTTTTTTTTTGTGGTTTTTTTTACTTCAGGTTTTACAAAGTAGGAAGGGTTTTAGTTAGATCAGGACTTTTTTTTTTTTTATAATAGACTTGTATATAGACAAAACTCTCTACACCGATTGGGTTTCCCCACAAAACAAAACCGCTGATCAAAAGCAAATAGTCAAGGCATAATTGTGTGGCTTCTAAGGGAGCGAAGCAAGGTTGGAAGTGACCAAGGTTATAGTGCTGCACACAGATTACTCCCTTGAAGCAAATGCATCAAATTGCAGATATCGATTAATCGGACCATATTATATGGCTTTGAATGATGTAATAAAGTTGTCTTCATAGAGGAAATCATGTGATATGAACGAGTGTTCCAGGTAGTTACTATTAGTGACTGTGGCTGGGGTTGACTGAAACCCAGAGTTGACCATTCGGGAGACTACTTGCTGCCTGGTGTTTACAAAACAACAAGAATACCGGCATGTTCACCAAAATGGTGTTCGGCTCACCGTTCAGACTGGCACGCCATCTTACGCAGGGGCACCGCAGGGGGGCCAACCCGCTACGCACGCAGGTTTAAAAAAAAAAAAAAACCACCTTAATGGTTGATTTGTGTTGAGTGTTGTGTCCTGTTTTATTGTTACTGCGGTGGTTTATTGTTACTGTTGTTTTATTTTGTAGGACCGTTACAACCGTTTCTTTTAGCCCCTCTAAATTATTTATTTATTATCATGTTTATTTTTGCATTGTTTATAAGTCCCGTTTTCTCAACAGCAATGTTTTTCGTCAGGACTGTCCACACAGTAGATGTAAAGTAAACGTCACCACTTTTGTTTTTTTCCCTACAACACATCCAAAATGGTAGTTACTATACAAACAAAGACAAATCAAACAAAAAAAAAAAAAGCAGCATGGCAAAGCCTAAAAAAAGCAATTTTAAAAGAATAGCCCATCTCAGACATGAGCTCCATCAGCATCAAAAAAAAAAAAAAAAAAAAAAAAAAAAAAAGCAGAAGCATGGCAAAGCCATTGTGGGAAAAGACAGGAAAGGGAAAAGGACAAAAAAAAAGGACGGGTGGAAAAGACACAAGGGAAAGACAAAAGACAAAAAGGAACGAAGAAAACCACGCCTTACCTTATTACCCACTAGCCTAAAGAGGTGGAGGTTGACTGTCTGGTATTAAAGAAAGTGAGGTTGTGGTAGCCCAGAAATATTTGTTGGGTTCTGGGTGAAGGTTGGTTTCAGGATGCGACAGAGGCTGATCTTCATTTTGAGATAAAACTCGGCGCAGAGGCAGTAGGTAAGGTGGGGGGAGAAAAAAAGGGAAAAAGAGAAAAAAAAAAAGGAGGAAAAGAAAAGAAGAAAAAAGAAAAGAAAAAAAGAAAGGGAAAGAAAAAAAAAAAAAAGAAACAGGAAAGAAAAAAAAGAAGAGAAAAAAGGGAAAAAAAACGGGGGGAAAAAAGAAAAGGGGGGAAAAAAGTACAACAGTGGGGGGGAAGGAAAAAAAAAAAAAAGGGGGAAAGAGAAAAAAAAAAACAAAAGGGAAAAGGGAAAAAAAAAAAAAAAAAGGAAGAAAAAAGCAAAAAAAGGGAAGAGAAACAGTGGTGGGGGAGAAGAGAAAAAGAAAAAGGAAGAAAAAAGGAAAAAAGGAAAAGGAAAAGGGGAAAAAAGAAAAAAAGAAGAGAAAAAAGAGAAAAAAAAAGTCTAATGCAGCAGCGATTTGGAGAAACGAGCCCCCCAAGAAGAAAAGTGAGGAAGAAACGGAAGAAGAAGAACCGGGGAAGGGAAAAACGGAAAAACGGAAGAACCGCGAGGGGAGATAGGAAAAAAACGACAGGTGTTTGTTTTTGTTCGTTGGGGCGGGTCACCTGTCACGCATGGAACACATGAGCATGCAGAAAACTGTGTTGTACAGAGAGCTCTGCCAGGGAAAGCATGACAGGGGAAAGACCAGCTGAAGCGTCGACTCAATCTGGCTGGCATCCCAAATAAAGACTGGGAGAACGTGGCCCGCGACACAAACGGATGGTGAGATCAACAAGGCGAGGTGCCGAAACCTTTGAGGCTGCCAGGAGAGAGGAAGCAGATTACAAGAGGAGCAGAGAAAAAGCGTCAGCTGCTCAGAGCCCCACCCCCGACCCAAAGTTTCCTGTGCCCGTCATGTCCGAAAATGTGCAGGTCCAGGATTGGACTCTACATCCATCAAAGGGCATGCCACCAGGGACCAAATCCCCACTGATCCTCGGACCTGAGGAATCGGCCAACAACAACAAACAAACAACCCGCATGGTGTGTTCTGTTGTGTACAATAATGAGAATAGTGGTGTGTTCACCAGCTGGTGTTCTGTCACCGTTCAGCCGGCGTCGCACGCAGGTAAAAAGAGCCTTCGACAGTGTCCACATTTGCCCGTTTATCACCTGTGTGCAGGCAGGCTGACTCGCACATGCACACAGACAGGTTCGCATGCATGCAAGCACTTGTTCACACACTCACTCACACTCGCGCACATTCTCAGACACCTCACACACAACGTACACACACACATGCAGACACGCACACACACACACACACACACATGCAGACACACACACACACACACACACACACACACACACACACACATGCAGACACACACACACACACACACACACACACACACACACACACACACACACACACACACACACACACGCACACACACACACACACACACACCACAACACACACCACAACACACACACACACACACACACACATTAACTCTGAAAAAGCAACACTCACAAGAAAAGAAGAAAAGAACACTAAAAAAGAGAAACTCAATAAAATAAAAATAAAAAGACACAATGTAATATGAATGATGCACATGTACATTATTGACACCACAGGAGACCATACATTGTACAAAGAATGATTTGTACATTATTGACACCACAGGAGACCATACATTGTACAAAGAATGATTTGTACATTATTGACACCACAGGAGACCATACGTTGTACAAAGAATGATTTGTACATTATTGACACCTCACACGAGACCATACATTGTACAAAGAATGATTTGTACATTATTGACACCTCACACGAGACCATATGTTGTACAAAGAATGATTTGTACATTATTGACACCTCGCACGAGACCATATGTTGTACAAAGAATGATTTGTACATTATTGACACCTCACAGTAGACCATATGTTGTACAAAGAATGATTTGTACATTATTGACACCACAGGAGACCATACATTGTACAAAGAATGATTTGTACATTATTGACACCTCGCACGAGACCATATGTTGTACAAAGAATGATTTGTACATTATTGACACCTCACAGTAGACCATATGTTGTACAAAGAATGATTTGTACATTATTGACACCACAGGAGACCATACATTGTACAAAGAATGATTTGTACATTATTGACACCACAGGAGACCATATGTTGTACAAAGAATGATTTGTACATTATTGACACCTCACAGTAGACCATATGTTGTACAAAGAATGATTTGTACATTATTGACACCTCACAGTAGACCATACGTTGTACAAAGAATGATTTGTACATTATTGACACCTCACAGTAGACCATGCGTTGTACAAAGAATGATTTGTACATTATTGACACCTCACACGAAACCATATGTTGTACAAAGAATGATTTGTACATTATTGACACCTCACAGTAGACCATACGTTGTACAAAGAATGATTTGTACATTATTGACACCTATATTAGACCATACGTTGTGCAAAGAATGATTTGTACATTATTGACACCTATATTAGACCATACGTTGTGCAAAGAATGATTTGTACATTATTGACACCTATATTAGACCATACGTTGTGCAAAGAATGATTTGTACATTATTGACACCTATATTAGACCATATGTTGTACAAAGAATGATTTGTACATTATTGACACCTCACACGAGACCATACATTGTACAAAGAATGATTTGTACATTATTGACACCTATATTAGACCATATGTTGTACAAAGAATGATTTGTACATTATTGACACCTCACAGTAGACCATACGTTGTACAAAGAATGATTTGTACATTATTGACACCTATATTAGACCATACGTTGTGCAAAGAATGATTTGTACATTATTGACACCTCACAGGAGACCATACGTTGTACAAAGAATGATTTGTACATTATTGACACCTCACAGGAGACCATAGGTTGTACAAAGAATGATTTGTACATTATTGACACCACAGGAGACCATAGGTTGTACAAAGAATGATTTGTACATTATTGACACCTCACACGAGACCATACGTTGTACAAAGAATGATTTGTACATTATTGACACCTATATTAGACCATACGTTGTACAAAGAATGATTTGTACATTATTGACACCTATATTAGACCATACGTTGTACAAAGAATGATTTGTACATTATTGACACCTCGCACGAGACCATACGTTGTACAAAGAATGATTTGTACATTATTGACACCTCACATCAGACCATTCATTGTACAAAGAATGATTTGTACATTATTGACACCTATATTAGACCATACATTGTACAAAGAATGATTTGTACATTATTGACACCTCATAAGGAGACCATACGTTGTACAAAGAATGATTTGTACATTATTGACATCTCACAGTAGACCATACGTTGTACAAAGAATGATTTGTACATTATTGACACCTCACAGTAGACCATACGTTGTACAAAGAATGATTTGTACATTATTGACACCTCACAGGAGACCATACGTTGTACAAAGAATGATTTGTACATTATTGACACCTCACAGTAGACCATACGTTGTACAAAGAATGATTTGTACATTATTGACACCTCACAGTAGACCATGCGTTGTACAAAGAATGATTTGTACATTATTGACACCTCACAGTAGACCATACGTTGTACAAAGAATGATTTGTACATTATTGACACCTATATTAGACCATACGTTGTACAAAGAATGATTTGTACATTATTGACACCTCACAGTAGACCATACGTTGTACAAAGAATGATTTGTACATTATTGACACCTATATTAGACCATATGTTGTACAAAGAATGATTTGTACATTATTGACACCTCACAGTAGACCATACGTTGTACAAAGAATGATTTGTACATTATTGACACCTCACACGGACACTATTAATTGTCCCAAATTGACTTCTACATTATTGGCAACTATATTAGACCATACAAAAAACATGGGCGCTATGATATTGTTGCAGAGGTAGTGAAGAGTCCAGTGAATATTGGTGGTGGTGGTCCTGTCATTGCTCCATTGCCCCATGTGCCACGGAAAGCAGGTTGGTAGTGCTCTATGTGATTATTTTATTAGGTACTTTATAGTCACAGAGGCGTCTCTGTGAAATTCGGGTTGCTCCCACCTGGAGAGCGCGTCGCAGCCAGAGGCGCGCCACCCATTTTTGTTAAAAAAAAAAATCTTGCAATTTTTGTCACTGTTGAGGGTGGGGGGGGGGGGGGTGTGTGTAAATTTTGACCAAATGACAACTTTTTCGTTGCCACTGGGTTTAGCGTATGCTAAGTGCACTTTTTCGTTGCCACTGGGTTTAAAACGTATGCTAAGTGCATGGGCACATGAAAAGACTCCACGTCCGAAAGACTCCACGTTCAGACCGTTAAGGCCTAGTGCAGAATGAGAGGAAAAAATCCCCTGTACCCAGGTTCGAACTCGGGTTTACTTGACACGAAGCGAACGCGATACCACTGTGCCACTCGATGTGTGTTTGTGTGTGTGTTGTGTGCACCATATTTTTCAGACTATAAGGCGATACTTTTTTCCAAGACTCAGACCCCTGCACCTTATAATGTGACTAATAAAATAGTAAGAAAATATAGTAACAGAATCTGAAATTTGGGTAAAATTGGGGGGGGGGGGGGTGCGCCTTATACAAAGGTGCGCCTTATAGTCCGAAAAATATGCTACTTAATGTGATGCATGTGTCAGGAGAGAGAGAATGTGTTTGTGTGTGTGTGTGTGTGGTATGGCTAAATTGATAGCTAGGTTTTCCAAGTGTGCCCACACCCCCTCCTCGCCCCAACATTTTTTTTTTTAAATTGGGTAGGCGCTGCACTTGCGGCGACGCGTTCTCCGGGGGAGAGCAGCCCGAATTTCACAGAGATAAGTCTTTGTAACTAGAATATACCAAATAATGTTATGTATGTGTCGGAGAGGGACACAGAGAGAGAATGTGTTTGTGTGTGTGTGCAAGTCTGTGTGTGTGTGTGTTTCTTCTTCTTCGATCGCTCAAACAGTTTCCTGTCAATTATGAGCGCAGATGCGTCATGCTGCTGTTATGCGCCTAACTTACAAATAGTTAGGCCCAGCAAGTCCCGTCTTTGGCTGGAGGAAATCTTTTTGAAAGTGTTTCATGAAAAAAGGCAGGAGAATGGACCGGTAAGGCAGAAAGATAGTAGATGACAGTAAGCAAAGTGAAAAGGCCGAGTCAAAGAAAGTGACATATTAGAGGAAGTTACAAGCACAGAACTTCCAGATGGTGGGGGAACTATTTATGCAAAAGACACCCACCCCTGGTATCCCCACGGCTGTGTGTGTTTGTGTCTGTATGTATGTGTGTGTAAGAAATGTGATGGATGTATCGGAGAGGGAGAGAGCGAGAGAATGTATATTGTCGCTGTCCGACGCTAACCGTGTATTTACAAAATTTGGCAAAAATAGATTTTTTACTGAAACTCCTTCCAGTGACCTCATGCAGGTCTTCTATAAATATCTTGTGTCTGCGACCAATGAAAATGCTCAAATTTGTCACATGATACCACGGAAATAATCGTGTATGTGGCGGGTTGTTGCTGGTTTTGACGCGATAAGCGTGTAACTGGTCATGCTAATCGTGTAACTGCCGGCAGCTGTCGTATCTCCCATTGTGAGAACAATGCACTAACTTTGTGACTAACCGTGTAACTGAATTATCACGAACATTTTGGGTGTTAATGCAACTTTTATTATGTCACATGTTTACTCATCGGTAAAGAAGAAGGGTCAAGCGTATATCAAATGGGGATTGACTTTGTAGCAGGCGACAATATGTTTTTTGATGCTTCTGTAAAATCACTGATTGTGTAAATACACGGTTAGCGTCGGACAGCGATGATGTGTGTGTGTGCAAGTGTGTGTATGCGGTGTGTGCATGTGTGTTCGTGAGTGTGTGCTTTTGTGCACTTGTGCATGACCGAGTATGCCTGTCTCTGCCCATGTCTCTGCATTGGATTCTCTTTCTCTCTTTCACAGCCTTCCACAGTACCAACTATCTTTTTATCATAATGACAATGACTGCTTTTAAAACGGGTGACTCAAAAACACTGGATAACTCACAATAATTTTTGGGGTCCCAGTTTAATAACCTTTATGTTGAAAGGTCTTTTTACCTCAAAATATTGGCTATCTCAAAATAAAATTTCATTCCCTTCAATTTTAACTTAAGGGATTTTCACTGAATTGTAACTTGTTTTTATCTTTCTTTTTAATGGTAATTTATGAATATTCTTCCTGTTTCTATGTCCTTGTATCCTTGATAACCGTGTTCTGCATTTTTCTCCACCCCCGCATCTAATTTTTGTGCATTGTTGCTTCTTAGTTTTAATAAATTGTGATGGTGCATGGGAAAAACCTATATAAGTCGCTCAGAATGATTTTAGCAAAAGCCAAAAATAGTCAACAACCTCCCAAATATCAATTTTCTATTTAGGGCATATTTATGTCTATTTTTATGCGTTCTACCAGTATCCACAACATAAAACTACAATTTTGAATGATTTCTTTGTTGGTTGGTTGGTTGTCTTACCCTGGCTAAAAGACTCCAGGGATCATCCCAACAGCGAGAAGCACTTGAACACTAAGGTACAAATGCATCAGGCTAGGGATGAGAACATTACGTGTGTGACCGTTTTTGATTACCCCGCCATGTGGGCAACCACACTCCGTCTTCGGGGGATTTTAGACTGATGATGTTATGCTGGGAGCTTGTCATGGCTTAAGACAATCCCTGCACAACCATTCAGAGCATAATAACATTTTGATGTAGCCTTGGCATTCTAGCTTATGTCAACTGGTCTGACACAGCCTCATACCAAGGCATATTTCTTTGTTTATTTAATTGTTTTCTAAATCAAGTCAATAGAAACAGAGGCAAAGCTGTATCTTCAGATCTATTATAACCATACTGACCAACACTCAAAACAATAGCATATCCGCTTATCATTTGGAAAACCACAATAATAATAATAATAATAATGGGAATTTATATAGCGCTCTTTCTCACATGAGCTCAATGCGCTTTTACATTGATAACAAGAACATTAAAGGCAAACAAATAATTAATCATTAGAAAGTAAAATAAACATGATGATTGCACACAACGTTCTCTTACTTCCTCACACACGCACATACACACACACGCGTACGTGTGCGCACACATACATACACACGCACGTACGCACGCCTGTAGCACTTAGTTACAAAAGTAACAAAAGGGAAGCCACCACATGTGCCGGTAGTATTACCTCTCTTACCCACTACCGGCCACGTGGCTCCACTGACCTTGCCAATCAGTTTTGAATGATTTCTTTGTTTGTTTGATTGTTTTCTAAATCAAGTCAATAGAAACAAAGAGGCAAAGCTGTATCTTCTATGCCCAATTTCTGCAAATGATCTATTTCGAATGCCAAACTTCAAATAATTATAAAATAAAAACTAGACAAGATATCTCAATTCGGTTTTCTGTGTATTAACAAGGAATCTTTGCTCCACCACGAAAAATTAAAATCTCAATTTATGCCAAAATTCCATTATGTCTGGTTTTCCCATGCACTGTCACCTTTTTTTGTCGCGTTGTTATCAACTGCCTTGTGTTATTATCAACTGTCACCTTTTGTCGCGTTGTGTTATTATCAACTGTCACATTTTGTTGCGTTGTGTTATTATCAACTGTCACCTTTTGTCGCGTTGTGTTATTATCAACTGTCACATTTTGTCGCGTTGTGTTATTATCAACTGTCACATTGTGTCGCGTTGTGTTATTATCAACTGTCACATTTTGTCGCGTTGTGTTATTATCAACTGTCACATTTTGTCGCGTTGTGTTATTATCAACTGTCACATTGTGTCGCGTTGTGTTATTATCAACTGTCACATTGTGTCGCGTTGTGTTATTATCAACTGTCACATTTTGTGGCGTTGTGTTATTATCAACTGTCACCTTTTGTCGCGTTGTGTTATTATCAACTGTCACATTTTGTCGCGTTGTGTTATTATCAACTGTCACATTTTGTCGCGTTGTGTTATTATCAACTGTCACCTTTTGTCGCGTTGTGTTATTATCAACTGTCACATTTTGTTGCGTTGTGTTATTATCAACTGTCACATTTTGTCGCGTTGTGTTATTATCAACTGTCACCTTTTGTCGCGTTGTGTTATTATCAACTGGCGTACTGTTGCTACGCTATGAACAGATGAGGTGTACACTCTTCCGGTCATCGTCCTTCAGCCGTGGACCACGAACTTGAGCCTGGGTGACCCTTTCTGTTTGATCTGTGAGGCCAGAGGTCACCTGCCCTTGAGCTACCAGTGGCAGCATAATGGCGTAGCCGTTGGCTCTTCGCAGACCGGGTACCTCAAGGTGATGGTTATGGGTCTATAATCAATCAATCAATCAATCAATCAATCAATCAATCAATGCATTTTTCTTCTTCGATCGCTCAGTTTCCTGTCAATTATGAGCACAGATGCATCATGCGTTCTTATTACTTTCTCTGAAAAAAATGGCAGACTTCAGCAGCAGTAGCGATCCGGGAGATGTTTCAAACGAAGAAAAAAAAAACCCAAACTAGAAAACGAAAATCATCTGGCACACCATGAAAAAGGCCACCCCCCCCCAAAAAACGGCCTGCCGCACAAGTTTTCAAAATTGCTTACACGGAGCAGTGGCCTTGCATCGTCAGAAGTCGACTCGGTGCGAAGCATGCTCACTGCAACCTCTGCCATGCGGACTTCTCTGTGAATCATGGCGGTAGAGACGATTGCCGTCGACACGTTCAATCGGTGAAACATTAAGCAGTACGTTTCGGCCGTCATTTGTGGATGCTACTGAAAAATTTGCCATGCTACTGAAAATTGATGGCTGGGCTACTGATTGGAAAAAATCCAAGTAGTCTGCACTCCGGAACAAGCTGTGGGGTCCTGCTGCAGCTGACTGCGACCTTCATCCACCAAACGTCTAGCATGGCTGGGAACAAAGAAGAAGAAGAAGAATTGCTGCTGCTGTTAAAGACACACTGACTCACCACGATTAAGTCCCTTGTTTTTTTCTGGGTAGCTGTGACCCACATACACATGTCCCCAACTTCAAATTGAGGCTGCTCTTTAAAATTATGTTTCGTTTTCAATTTGGGGACATTTGTATGGGAGTCAAACCTGGTCAAAACAAGATTTCTTACCAGATGTAAGAGGGGAAAACATGTGAAAACACGTGATTTTGACACGTGACCTGGTGGGTCTTTAATGTTGATGAGGATGAGGATGAATGGTCATGATGATGAAAGATAATGATGATGTAATTTGATGATACTGAAGATGATGGTGACAATGACAACCACGATGATGGTGATGGTGACATCAATGATGATGATGATGGTGGTGACATCAATGATGATGATGATGGTGACAATGACAACCACGATGATGATGATGATGGTAACATCAATGATGACAATGATGATGATGATGTGTGGTGGGCAGATTGACCACGCTAAGCTGGAGCATGACGGTGTCTACCACAACCATGATGATGATGGTGACATCAATGATGACAATAACGATGATGATGTGTGGTGGGCAGATTGACCACGCGAAGCTGGAGCATGACGGTGTCTACCACAACCATGATGATGATGGTGACATCAATGATGACAATAACGATGATGATGTGTGGTGGGCAGATTGACCACGCGAAGCTGGAGCATGACGGTGTCTACCACAACCATGATGATGATGGTGACATCAATGATGACAATGACGATGATGATGTGTGGTGGGCAGATTGACCACGCTAAGCTGGAGCATGACGGTGTCTACCACAACCATGATGATGATGGTGACATCAATGATGATGATGATGTGTGGTGGGCAGATTGACCACGCTAAGCTGGAGCATGACGGTGTCTACCACAACCATGATGATGATGGTGACATCAATGATGATGATGATTGTGTGGTGGGCAGATTGACCACGCTAAGCTGGAGCATGACGGTGTCTACCACAACCATGATGATGATGGTGACATCAATGATGATGATGATGTGTGGTGGGCAGATTGACCATGCTAAGCTGGAGCATGACGGTGTCTACCACAACCATGATGATGATGGTGACATCAATGATGATGATGATGTGTGTGGTGGGCAGATTGACCATGCTAAGCTGGAGCATGACGGTGTCTACCACAACCATGATGATGATGGTGACATCAATGATGACAATGACGATGATGATGTGTGGTGGGCAGATTGACCATGCTAAGCTGGAGCATGACGGTGTCTACCACAACCATGATGATGATGGTGACATCAATGATGACAATGACGATGATGATGTGTGGTGGGCAGATTGACCATGCTAAGCTGGAGCATGACGGTGTCTACCACAACCATGATGATGATGGCGAGATCAAATGATGACAATGTCAGATGATGATGTGTGGTGGGCAGATTGACCATGCTAAGCTGGAGTTCATGACACTTTCATTGTCTACACAGTGTGTGGTCAGCAATCGAGTTTGGGACGGCCAAAAGCAAATGTGTCAAAGTCAGCATCGCTGCCAACGAATGGGAATGCTTTGCCCCTGCCCCCTGTGAGTCAAGACACTTTCATTTTCTAGCACAGTTATAATCAGCATATCGTCGGTGAAATTCAAAAACATTGTATCAAAGTCAGCGTCGCTACCAACAAATGGGAATGCTTTGCCCCTGCCCCCTGTGAGTCAAGACTCTTTCATTTTCTAGCACAGTTATAATCAGCATATCGTCGGTGAAATTCAAAAACATCGTATCAATGTCAGCGTCGCTACCAACGAATGGGAATGCTTTGCCCTTGCACCCTGTGAGTCAAGACACTTTCATTTTCTAGCACAGTTTTAATCAGCATATGCTCAGTTTTTATTCCTCATGATTTGAAAAAGCAAGATAAAGTAGAGCAAAAATGCAAACAATAGTAATAAAACGGATATTTATATAGCGCTTTTTATCGAGCACAAAGCACTTTACAATCAGTATTAAAACACTCACACACGCGCACACACACGCACAACAGACACGCACGCAAAACAGACACACACGCACGTACGTGCACGGCATGCACGAGCGTGAACGCGTTCTTGCACACAGACATACACACACATACCCACACACATTTCATCAAACACACAGAAACCACATTATCACTGAAACGCACACAATCTTACTCAAGCATACACTTGTACAAACACAGCGCACACACGCACGCACACACATACACACACACACGCGCACTCGCATACACAAAGTACTCATGTGTACTCACACTCACAGACACATACTCACACACACTCTCCTCCCCCCCCCCCCCCTCCCCCCACCCCCACTCTAGCGAACACAATCTCTCCTGCGCACGCATACACTCATACACATGCAAGCAGATATACCCACACAGAACACACACAACACACACACACACACACACACCTGCTTGGAAGCGCGGCCGTGGGCGCACGCACACTCGCATTCGCGCACACGCTCACAAATTACATACATACACATACACGCACACAAATTACATACATACAAACATACGGACATACATCGCACAATCACACACACACACACACACACACACACACACACATCGCACAATCACACACACACACACACACACACACACATTCACGCTTCAAACTTTGTTTGGTTATGCATCATGAGGCAGGGAGGGTCACATAGAAAAATCATAGCCATCCATGGTGGCCTTGGCCTTGGAGTTTGACCTTGAAAACCGAAATTTTCTTCTTTGCGCTATATATTTAGTTTGTGAGTTGTATCTCATGAACCAGCTGACAGAATCGCTTCAAATGTTGTGTGGTGGTATGTCATGGTGTAGCAATGTTATTCAGCTTCTTAATTTTGAGCCTCCAAAACCCCCCACGAAAGACTCAAATGTAGACTCACCAGGAACACTGAAAGGTAGAGAGATGTTTTAAACTGTTGTACACACAAAGCATACTTGAAAAAGGACTCAACATTCAGTTTGATTTTCCTGTCAAACTAGAAAGAAAGGAGGCGAGGCCGGGATTTGAACCCGGGTCACTCACGCTGCAGTCACGCATTACATTTTGGCAGGCAAACGTCTTAACCACTCCGCCACCTTTCTCCTTTTACCATTGGCCGCTACTAAGGGCTAATGTCAACCAAATGATAAAATCCACTTGACTGTTTTGTTTGTGACCGACAGTAATTCCAGAGATTCACGAGCACCCCAAGTCGTGTCAGGTGCAGCTGGGGGGCCACGCCATCTTCCGCTGCATCGCCCATGGGGTGGGACCCCTGCGCTACCAGTGGTTCAAAGACTGCGACTCCATTGCAGGTTAGATAGAGCGGGGTTCAAATCTCAACTCATACAGCTATCCTACTTCCATGGATGCTCCTTCTGATGCTTATAATCTGATCCACTGCAGCATACAGAAATTAAAAAAATGATGTACTGTATTTTACGAACTGTAAGGTGATTTTTTTTCTTCTGGACTAAGACCGTTGCGCCTTGTAATGTCAAGTCATGTCAAGTAGTGTAGTAACAAACTATTATGATAGAAAAGAAAAAACATTTGTACGCAATTTAGGCTTGCGCTTTATAACCTGAAAACCCATCTATTCTCTGTCCACCATGATTGGATTGTGAGAATGAAAGCGTGTGCGGATGAGGAAGGGCATGGGAAAGGTGGGAGACAGAAAGTGTGTGTTAGTGCACGCATGCGTGTGCTGGCTTGTGCATGTGCGCATATTTCCGTGCATGCACGTGTGTGTGTGTGTAGGCATAGGTGTGTATGTGTGTGTGTCTATGTGTATGTATGTATGTACATACGTATGTATGTATGTGTGCATGCGCATATAAATGATATGCTGGGTTCGTCAGTGTATGTGCTTGAGTGCGTGTGAGCATGGGTATTGATGTGATTTGGTTAAATGTATTTTTTTGTAAGCATGAGCAGCTAGCCTGGAATGTGCGCCATATAAGCTTTCCTTATTATTATTATAATAGAATGCACCTTACGCAAAATACAGTACCATAATTTTCAGACAATAAAGCGATATTTTTTTCTCCAATTTCGACCAATGCGCCTAGAATATGCGCCCTATTTGTGGACAAAAACATGAGAAGAGGGAGGCAAAGATTGCCGCGCACTGTACACTAGACATCGAAAGTGTTCACGAGTCGCCAATACGACGCAACGGATAATTAAAATCCTTCAAAATCCCTATTATCGTCCGAGGTACCGTCCAACAGATGCCATAGCCCTTCATCGGATGTAAAAATCATCGTTGTAAAGTTGAAAATGCCATAAATTCTACCAGTCGAACAGGAAGTCGCACAAACAGAACTTCGTCAGAAACTCGTTTATGGCCACAGTAATGGCAGTCAGCAAGCGTTTACCGGAAGCTTCAAATTATTTATTTTGCAAGGTTTGGTATTAGGTATTATTTAGGTATTAGGTACTTTATAGTCACAGAGGCGTCTCTGAGAAATTCAGGTTACTCCCACCTGGAGAGCGCGTCGCTGCCAGAGGCGCGCCACCCAATTTTTTTATTATTTTTTTTTTTTGCATGCGATTTTTGTCACTGATGAGGGAGGGGGGGAGGGGTGTAAATTTTGACCAAATGATAACTTTTTCGTTGCCACTGGGTTTAACGTATGCTAAGTGCATGGGCACACGGGACCTCAGTTTATCGTCTCATCCGAAAGATTCCACGTTCAGACCGTTAAGGCCTAGTGCAGAATGAGAGGAAAAAATCCCCTGTACCCAGGTTCGAACTCGGGTTTACTTGACACGAAGCGAACGCGATACCACTGTGCCACTCTACAGTATTACCTTATAAACATGGGTGCCTTTTTCTTTAATCTTTTCAAGTTTTTGTTGAGAATTGCCCTATTCACCTTTTACATACAATCGCCTAATGGTCAGAAAAATATGGTTCTCAGAAAATTTATATCCACAGGAGCAACAGAAAGTGAGTACCACGTGTACAACGTGAGCCAGCGCAGCATACAGAAATTAAAGTCTTACACAACGCGTTATCTTTGTCAAAATTACTCGAACAGATAAGATGTTAACCCCTTGACTGCCAGAGAAAATTAAAGAAAAAATCATGGGGCAAATCATGACATGAAAAAGACAACTGATAGATGTTAGAGCCAAAGCCAGCATATCTGGGGGTTATTCCTCTTCATCTGATGACATCAACGTCAGTGATGTCATCAGGTCAGTGTTTCTATTGACGTAATACGTTGGTGAGCAGTCAAGGGGTTAATGTTGTATGGATGATTCTATTCACAGGGGCGATGGAGAGTGAGCATCGTGTGTACAACGTGAGCCAGTCAGGTGACAGTCAAGGGGTTAATGTTGTCTGGATGAATCTATTCACAGGGGCGACGGAGAGTATCGTGTGTACAACGTGAGCCAGTCAGGTGACAGTCAAGGGGTTAATGTTGTATGCATGATTCTATTCACAGGGGCGACGGAGAGTGAGTATCGTGTGTACAACGTGAGCCAGCGCAGCACGCAGGGGACCTACATGTGCCTGGTGTCCAACAACCACGAAGGTCAGGTGCTCAGCAAGGGGGCCATTTTGCAGATCGGAGAGCTCACCTACAACCACAACCACTTCGGTAAATAAATAATAGTAATAATAATAATACAGTGGAGAAAAACTGATACCACAAAACAATCGGAAAATTCACAATTAAAAAAAAAATAATTTTGGGTGTGTCCCATTTTGATCCTTCTTATCTGGCAAAACTTTGTTTTTATTTTTATTGATTATTCAGCCGATTTTGAGCTTCTTCAGACTCAAAACTGGCTTTGGTGATCAATAGATTCAAAGTTCATGTTGAAAGTTCTGAGAGGAGAATTTCTATATTTGTGTTGGTTGTTGCAGCCACGGACAAGCTGGCGTTGCTGATTGGTAACTATGACTACCGCAGCCAGCAGCCTCTGAAGGCGCCGCAGACAGACATCCAGAACCTCTCCACCATTTTTCAGCGCGTGTTGGGTTTTAAGGTGAGCTGGTGGATTTGTGGAGTTTTTGTGAGTGTGTGTGTGTGTGTGTGTGCGTGCACGCTAAAGGTGTTGCAGATAAGACTTTTAGAATCTTTCTACTATTTTTCAGCGCATTTTGGGGTTTTAAGGTGAGCTGTTGGATTTGTGGAGTGTGTGTGTGAGTGTGTGCTTGCGCTAAAGAGGTTGCAGATAAGACTTAGAATCTTTCTACTATTTTTCAGCGCGTTTAGGGGTTTTAAGGTGAGCTGATGGTTTTGTGGAGTGTTTGTGAGTGTGTATGTGTTTATGTGTGTGTGTGTGCACGCTAAGGGTGTTGCAGATAAGACTTCCAGAATCTCTCCACCATATTTCAGGGGGTTGTGGGTTTTTAGTTGAGCTGATGGATTTGTGGAGTGTTTGTGAGTGTGTGTGTGCTTGCTAAAGGTACCATAGTCAGACATCCTGAATCTCTCCATTATTGGCCCATTCTCCTGCCTTTATTCAAAACAATATTCCAATTAATTGTTCTCCTTTGAGCTCCTCCGAAATCGGAATGTGTCGGCCGTACGCAGCAGGGAGACCAGTGAAAACTGAAAACCGGACACATACGTACCTTACCCATTATGGCCATATGGCCTGGGAACGCAAAGAAGAAGAAGAAGAAGACTGTTACTGTCTTCATATTGGCAGAGTTAAAGGCATCAAATCAGGACCTGTTATCACAAGACCCCATTCTCTTCTTTTCGGGAGGTAAGGACAGGCCTAATGCTAGACATGTCACAGAGGAATTCACAATATTGCAGATTTTTTTCTCCATCCAGTTCACTATAATGGTATTTTTTTGTTAAAAAATGGCTGGCGGCGAAAGGGTTAAAACTAAATGACGGACAATGGTTTCTCTCTCTCTCTCTCTCTCTCTCTCTCTCTCTCTCTCTCTCTCTCTCTCTCTCTCTCTCTCTCTCTCTCTCTCTCTCTCTCTATGCGTGAGGGGGGCGGGGAGGGAGTGGGGGTGTTGCGGTTTGTGTGCACTTGGGTTCAGTTGCGTGAATGTTCTGTTTTAATATTTGAGCTGTGATCTTATTTATTCACTGTTTATGTTTTGCGTGCCACTACAGATGTATATCCATGTTTTTTGGCAGGCATGGTAGTGGGGGCAATGTGAGTTTCGCTGAAGAATATCCAACCGATTCTGCATTTCATTTGAAAGATGTCGACTCAAACCTAATTGTTGAAGTTGGGCGTCAAAATGAAGAAAAAGAAGCACTAGGATCAAAAATCTGGAAACGTGTGGCATGAGCTAGGCCGCGCACGACTACTAACTTCGGCGGTAAGTTGCTTGTTCAGTCATTCACATCCGGTTCCGTGAAGCGATTGCATAGGTTTTAATACACATAATTTTTAGGCACCCGAGCGAATTTTTACCCCAGCTTTTTTGGTTGTCGTCAAATTTTCACTTTCGCGTATTTCCCGTGATTGGCGGAGGTCTACCATGCCTGTTTTTTGGACAATAAATTGTGTGACTTCCAAATAATTTTATTATTTGTCTTTTTTCAGGTGGTGTCCCTGCTCAACCTGACGCTGACGGAGATGACCTCTGCGGTGGACGAGTTCTGCGAGCTGATCGACTCGGGCGTGTACTGCGTCTTCTACTTCTGCGGGCACGGGTTCGACGAGAACAACCACAGCTACATCCTGCCCAACGACGTGCCCACCGACTACAAGACGGAGGAGTGTCTCTCCGCAGAGCACGTCCTCAGCCGCATGCAGCAGCGCCGACCCAAAGTCTGCTGCATGATTCTGGACATCTGTCGAAAACCGTCAGTCTTTTCTTTTCTTTTTTTTCACTTTTTTTTAATTTTATAATACATATTATTCATACATGCACATCAATATTTTCTTGCATACATAAAACCGTCAGTCTTTGTGTCCTTTTTTTTCTTTTTCTTTTTTTCTTTTTGAATGAATAATTAAAGAAAGAAATCATCACCCGCATGCAAAAGAGACGTAAGTCGTTTTCAAATGAGGAATGGAAAATTCAATATTTTGGTCATTTTGGGTCAAATTACGTCATTTTTTGTTCATTTAGCGTCACCATCAGTGTTTTATCTTTGCAAATTGTTGTTTTACAGCTTTGTTAGATGATGCAGCTTGTCTAGATCAACTGGTAAGTCCAACACATCAAAGTTGACCAATTTTGAGTTATGTCTCTTTTGCATGCAGATGGCGAAATAATGATGTACAGTCGAATCTCGATAATCAGCCACACCCAACTGAAAACTGTCTTGTGTTGCTGTTGTGTTGTTGCTGTTGTCGTACCCTGGCTAAAAGACTCATGGTGTTCAAGTGCTTCGGCTGTTGGGATGATCCCTGGCTGTAATAGACAATTTTTTTTTTAAACTAGGGGAAAGCACTTCGTAAAAATTAGAGTTGTTTGCCTCCATTACTCGGTCAAATTCCATAGCAACAATGCAACAATGGCGTTGAAGCTTGAAACTGCAGGATCCGAGTCAGCGACTTGCAAACATTTTAGAAAAATTAGGGGTGGCCAGTGGCCACAAACTGATAAAACTTGCAAAATGTGACGTAAATATATAAATGACATACATTTTTAGAATGACGCACAGTGTTCTAAGTGCTGTATGTCTGCTCAAACACGCGAGTCGATAGGCTACAAGAGCTGATGGTAGAGTGACGTCCCCTGTTTGACCGATTGAATTAGGCAAGATCATTCCCACACACGATGAAATTACTCCCCTTAATTATTTCTGAACAATTCCTATTGTGAGGTGGTCGTTATACTGGAGACTTACTTATTATTATCAAATAAAACTGTCCTGGGCCTGTATTCACGTTGAGATAGCATGAGACTTAGCATGATGCTAACTTAGAAGCTCTTCCAATGTCCTATAGGATTTAACAGGACTTTTGGAAGAGCTTCTAAGTTAGCATGATGCTAAGTCTCATGCTATCTCAACGTGAATACAGGCCCTGATTACTAGGGTTTCTGTTATGCCGGGTTGCCTGTTAAGCAGGGTTGCCTGTTAAGCAGGGTTGCCTGTTAGGCAGGGTTGCCTGTTAAGCAGGGTTTCTTCTCTGTATCTTTCGTTGGTGAAAAAATCTTCTTGAAATCAAGGGGCCTTGGCATAAGGCTGTGTCAGACCATTTGACATAAGCTAGAACACCAAGGCTACATCTAAATGTTGTTATGTTCTGTGTACCGTATTTTACGGACTACAAGGCATTTCTTACTGTATTATCAGTCACATTATAAGGCGCAGGGGTCTCAGTCTGGGAAAAAAGTATCGCCATAGTGTTCAAGTGCTTCGGCTGTTGAGATGATCCCTGGAGTCTTTAAGCCAGGGTACGACAGCAAAACAATAACAAACAAACAAACGGGGGGGGGGGGGGGGGGGGGGGGGGGGGGGGGGGGAAGCAGCATGCTGTTTTCAAACAGGCTGTCCTGAAAAAGTAGTATGAACATAGAAAATAATGAACATGAGTCACGAGTTTTGTTTGTTTTCTTACCCTGGCTTAAAGACTCCAGGGATCATCTCAACAGCCGAAGCACTTGAACACTATGGCACAAGTGCACCAGCTAGGGATGAAAACATTACGTATGTGACCGATTTTTTATTATCCCGCCACGTGGGCAGCCACACTCCGACTTCGGATGATGAGTCAAGAGTTTTGATGATGATGCATTATTTTAACCCTTTCGCCGCCAATGTCGCATTTTTGCACCACAATGGTTTAACACCCATGTCACTAAAAAGCATCAAATAAGGGCCTGTTATCTGAAGACCCTATTTTCATAATGTTGGGAGGCAAGGACAGGTCTATTGCTATGCATGTCACAGAGGAAATCCCAATATTGCAGATATTGTTTTTTCTCTACCCAGGTAAGTATAATGGTATTTTTTGGCTAAAAAAATGTCTCGCGGCGAAAGGGTTAAAGCCTTTGACTCTGTTGTTGCATGCATACAAAGCGCAGGCATGGCAGCGTGTTGACGTGTGGTTTGTGCGTCCTGGTGTGTGACAGGCCTGAGAACCCCAGCCAGAGCCAGAAGACAGCCATCATGGAGCGCACGCCGGTGGAGGACGGCAACACCGTTGTCTGCTACGCTACGTAAGTAACAGATAGAAGGGAAAAGTCTCCATTTCTGTTATGTTCTTTTACTAGTGTGCTACGTAAGTAACAGATAGAAAGCAACAAAATCTACCATTTATATAATTTTATTTATTTATTAGTGTGCAATGCATTTCAGATTTTGACATCTGTTAAAAAAAAAACATGTTAAAGAGAAAAGAATGGAAACCAGCAACAACAAGAACTGAATATGAAAGTTGAAAGAAAATAAATAGTGCAACATTTAGAAAGCATTTCATTCCTGGTTTAGCGAATGCAGAAGCAGGCATCAGAACGGCCCGTGGATTTCCGCGGTTTTGGTAGCCACTGGCCGCGGTTTTGGCACTGCCGGCCGCGGTTTGTACTTCATGAGGCAGCGCGATCTTATTCTCAAATGGTATTCTTAAACATTTATTTTCATACTGCGCCTTTGGAAACGAAAAATCGCGGCCATGTTTGTTTTTTCTTCCGAGTTTAGAGCTCTTTAGACTCTTACTTTCACTGTTTTAGAGTTTGTTTTGATGACAGTGATTGTGATTTGGGTTTTAAATGAGTCGATTTAGAGGATATGATCGCGGGAGACTACGATGATGTGAGAACTTTGAACTTTTCGGCGAGAAATCGGGTAGCGAATAATCGCAATGATGCCGACTACGGACTAGAGTTTTGTGGGGTCCGACTCGATGTCGACTCCGAGTCATGGCGAGTGTTGTTCGTCCGCGGATTGGACTCTGGAGTATTCTGATGCCTGAGAAGGGTTTTGAAAAAAAAGAAAAAGTAAAAGAAGGGAAAACTTCTGGGTTTGACCGTGCGTACGTACGTCGGGTCGTTTTCAGGAGCTGCGGTCTGGCGGCGTTCGAGTCGCGTCCGCAGAGCAAGGGCATTCTGGTGACCCACCTGGAGAAGCTGCTTCCCCAGCCAATCAGCATCGAGGAGGTGTTCCGCAGGGTCAAGGAAGGTACGGTGGGAACCAGCCAACGCAAAAATGGGCGCCCCCCCAAAACAGTGGGATAATTGACAAAGATAATGTTTTGGTCCCAATTTAGCCCTTTGTTTATTTTGAAAATATCTCAAAATAAAAATGTAAGTCCTTTTGGTAAAGGTCAAGATGTGCCACCCCCCCTACCTATCTCGGTTAATTGTATTTTTCCGTTATTGCCTTTCTTACCATACATAAAGCTGTATTTTAGGAACATTTTTAGCTAATAACCTTTTTGGAATACTAACCCTAACCCTAACCCTAGCCCTAACCCTAACCCTACCCCCCACCGTATAAGACGGAAAAACGCAACGAACCACAACTGTGACAAATCGCGGTGTACTGCAGTACATAGTGGGGGGTAGGGTTAGGTTTAGGGGTAGGGTTAGGGTTAGTATTCCAAAAAGGTAATTAGCTAAAAATGTTCCTAAAATACAGCTTTATGTATGGTAAGAAAGGCAAAAACGGAAAAATACAATTAACCGAGAAATGCATGGGGGGGGGCACATCTTTACCTTTACCGTCCTTTTAATCATGACTCGCCAGAATTGCACTGTGCAGTTTTTCAGCCGTGTCTAAGAAAGTGTCCATCTATTGGGGATGGTCTGTAGTTGTTTTCTTACCCTGGCTTAAAGACTCCAGGGATCATCCCAACAGCCGAAGCACTTGAACACTATGGTACAAATGCACCAGCCAGGGATGAGAACATTACGTGTGTGACCGTTTTTGATTACCCCGCCACGTGGGCAGCCACACTCCGACTTCAGAGGATTTTGGAGACTGATGATGTTATGCTAGGAGCCTGTCATGGCTTAAGACAATCCCCGCACAACCGTGCAGAACATAACAATTTGATGTAGCCTTGGTGTTCTAGCTTATGTCAACTGGTCTGACAAGGCCTCATGCCAAGCCGTATGGTCTGTAGTGAAATTAAGATAATAAAATAAATAATAATTAATAATGCTTATATAGCGCATAATCTTGCAAAGCAACTCAATGCGCTTTTCACTCACCATTCGTACAAACATTTCTAACAAACTGGCCCACGCATCCTCACCATACATCTCTATGAAAATGAATACATATTAGAGAATGCATTGCATATAATCATAACACAACACACCAACACCCACGTCCCTTCAACACCACCACCCCAACCATCCCCCCACTCCCCCAGATCAGGGGGTATATTAACCCTTTCGCTGACAGCTATTTTTCATCCCAAAATACCTTTAAACTTAACTGGGTACAGAATTTTTTTTATCTGAAATATTGTGAATTCCTCTTGTGATATTTATAACATTATGCCTATTTTTACCTCCCAAAATTAAGAAAATAGTGTCTTTGGATAACAGGTCCTGATTTGATGCCTTTTAGTGACATGGGTGTTGAACCATTGTGGTGCATAAATGCGACATTGGCAGTGAAAGGGTTAAAAGGAAGACATGGTGTTTCACACTTGCTTGTAATACAAACACACTCAAAATCTATTTGGGGTTTGCTTTATATCACAGACCATTTTCTAGACTATACTGTAATTTGTGTCCGGACTATAAGGTGCACTTTATTACAAGACATTTGACACAAAATTCAGATTTTTTTCTTATATTTTGTTCTTATAATAATATTTTCACATTATTGTAAGGTACAGGGGTCTAAAAAAAATATGGTAATTTAAACACACGAAAACAGTTATCACCAAAATGAGGAGAAATTTAAGAATTCAAGCAGAAGAAGAAGATTTGAAAATTAAGGATGTGTCCATTTCTGCCATGTTTAAGTCAAGAAGTATAGAACAAGTATGCCGACATTATAATTTTTGCGTCCATTTTTGTACAAGAACTCTTGCATGCCCAAAAGGTATCGTATTTTTTTTCGGACTATAAGGCGATACTTTTTTCACAGACTGAGACCCCTGCGCCTTATAATATGACTAGTAATTTAGTAAGGAACTGTTAAAGCAAAATCTGAATTTTTTGTAAAATCTGGGGGGTGCGAAAATATGGTAGAAAATGCGGGGAGGGGGGGGGGGGGGGGGGGGGGTTTCATTCGAATCTAATCATCAATTTTTGTTGTTTTTGTTTCATGTTTTCAGCCGTTGGTAAAGACACCCGGGTGAACCAGAACGCCCGGACGCGACAGATCCCGGAGGTACGTTCCAACCTGATCGAGGTTCACCGATCGTTCACGGACACCGTGGAAACCAGTGGACACACCCGCGCCTGCAACAAACGGCAGCTGGCCTGGGAGAACGCTCATGGTATTTTTTTGTTTGTTTTGGTATTTGATATATTCTAGTCACAGAGACTTATCTCTGTGAAATTCGGTTCGCAAGTGCAGCGCCTACCCAACTTTTTTTTTTGGGGGGCACACTTGGAAAACCTAGCTATCAATTTGGCCATACCAGGCAGCGGGATTTCTCCCTGCTCTTACCGACTTTCAACTGCCGTGGGATTTTTACGTGCGTAAAGCGCACGGGTCAGACTAGCTTTAAGTCCCCATCCGAAGGACTGGACGTTCAGTTTTCGATTTTCCTAGAAAGGGCGAGGCCGGGATTCCAACCCGGGTCACTCACGCTGCAGTCACGCATTACATTTGGCAGGTGAACGTCTTGACCACTCTGCCACCTTTCTGGTGGGCAGAGATTAGTTTTAAGTGTTTTGTTTTGTGATGTGATGGCTTGAGAAAGTGCAAAGAAGGGCGACAAAATTGGTCAAAGCATGTAAGAACAAAACTTACAGTGGAAGATTAACATTCCTGGGATTACCTTCTCTGAAGGGAAGAAGAGTCAAGGGAGACCTTATACAAGTATATAAAATAATGAATAATATTGATGACATAGACTTTAACAACCTTTTTGTTAAAAGTTATCACAAACATGACATGAAATAGTACAGAGAAGTTATTTTTAAGACGATCAGTTACTAACATTCGCAAGTTTTACTTTTCTAACCGAGTTGTTCAATACTGGAATAATTTGTCAACTAACATTAAGGCTGCACTTAACATAAATATATTCAAAAATCTTCTGGACAAAGACACAATGATGTCAAATTTGTATACTACTTTCGATGAATAAAGCAAAAAAAGTCCATTCCATATTTTTGTTACATTTTATTGTTTAGCTGCAGAAAGCAAGCCACCCTGAAACAAATAAGTCACAAACGAGAAAGGGCGTAAAAGGGCAGCGAGGCCCACTTCTAGCCCTAATTACTACTACAGACAAACTCCTATTTTACGACCCTCTGTTAAGCGACCACCTCTCATTTGAGACCGGATTTGTTGGCACAGATGCATTTTACTATGTAAACGACCTCTCTTAAACGACTTCCTCTAAAACGCGACTTACGACCGCCATTTTGTTGGTTTTTACGACCGTTGCTGTCGTCTGCATAGACTTTGAGCAAAGGGAAACAACCACGGTCAAGGGCCTGAAAGCGGAGTCGCTTCCCTTGTTGTAGAAAAGATGGTGGAGAGCGTAGGAAAAGCACGAAAACCACTGACTTTGAAAAAGAAAACCACTGACTTTGGACGAGAGTGGAGGTGATTAAAAGAAGTCGGCAAAGTGAAACTGTAACATCGATTGCACAATCCTATGGAGTTGGAAAGACCCAAATCCAGTTTGAATATGTCATTGTATGTGTGCATGAAGAAGAGAGCATGAACTGTGCTGAACTTTTTCTTTCTACGGCTGCCAGTGAAAACCTCCGTCATACGACCCCTCCAATTTACGACCGATTTTTCCGGACATTTTGGAAGTCTTAAAATAGAGGTTTGTCTGTACTACTACTTGTTATACCTTAATGCTCAAGTGATTAACTGTGTTCTTCGCTACCGGTAGTGGTATTTCATATAACATGCAGAATATTGCTTTCTTCTTTTAGTAGTGGGGGTTTTCCCCTTCTATTTCCTCATGCACACATAATTACGTCATAAAACAGCCTATTTTTAGTTTTGTTAGTGTCTGAACTATGTATTTGGTATTCAAATCAAATCAAATCAAATCCACTTTATTATCTCCCAAGGAGAAATTTTGTTCAGGTGCCAGAATAACAAAGACATCGACATTCAGCATGCATGAATAGGAGCAAAAGTTACACATAATACATACTTAAAGATACACATTATATGTGGATACATACACGTCTAAGGATAAGCATGCATAGTTTCTTTTAACACGATGAACACACATTTAAACCTAAAAGGATCATGAGTTTAGGAGGTGGATGGATCTGGGGATGAAGGATTTCTGTGCCCTGGAGTTGACTTTAAAAGTTTTGTAGCGACTTCCAGAAGGTAATAGTTCGTAATGTTTGTTCAAAACATGGGAGGTGTCATTTACAATCTTCCTGGCTTTATGCTTGGTTCGTCTTTCGTACATCTCATTCAAACCCATCTCTCTCTTGGTATTTGGTACTTTATAATCACAGAGGCGTCTCTGTGAAATTAGGTTGCTCCCACCTTTGAGAGCGCGCCGCAGCCAGAGGCACGCCACCCCATGTGCATTATCTCCCTCTGATCCGGATTAGAGCAAAACAAACTGGTCCCCCATGCAAGGGCGCTCACTCCGGAGGCTCCGTTAATGAAAAGGATGACTCCCCTGCTGACCAGTCGGCCTATTGGCCACTGCAAAGAACACCTTTTGCAAGAGTGAATGCTCTTGGTGGGTGGGGGACCATGGTTGAGTACTGACCAAACAAGGGAAAATGAGTAGTAATCAAGAATTAAAGAGCATTATTTTCAGTTTTGAAGAGGTCCTAATTAAGTAGAATGCTACTCGAAAAGAGTAGAGTAAACAGGTCTGCATTACATGTGTGACCATTTTTGATTACCCCGCCATGTGAGATGGTTGAAATATCCAAGTCTCTATGTTAGGGAAAGGGTGATTTAGTAAATTACGAAATGTTAGTGTTATCTAGATGTGTGTGTGCGTGGCGTGACAGTGAAGCCTCCCCCCATGGAGGTGACGCTGCAGCCAGTGGCCCTGGGGGTCGTGGTGGAGCTCACCTTCCAGCACGAGTTCTCCAACGTGCTCAACGTCTACGTCAAAGTCATCGCCAAGGGCGACCTCAATGACTGCATCGCTTGGATCAGCAAGCTGCCCAGCGTGAGTGACTGATATTTCTTTGTGAATGCTTTTTAAAACGTTGCTTTAAAAATTGAAAACAAGAGCGAACCAGGCATGGACTCGCTCAGCTCATGTGTATGTGCCACATTCTTCCACTAGGGCTTAGAGCAAAACTTGACATCATTTCTTTTTTTACATCACAATGATGGCATCATTTCTTTATGACCATGGCTTAGCTAGAGTAATTGAAAGAGCATAACCTGTTGTACTCATGAATTTAAATAAATCTCTGAAGCAAAAATAATAACTGATTTCCAAACTAACTGATTTCCAACCAACTTATTCTAGTGACTTTTAAATTAAAGCAGTCACTGCAGACATAATGTGATTTTTATCATCTTGCCACAAAATTGGTTGTGCTGTTATTTGTAGTTTCTGGGTGAATACCAATTAACATTGACAGCAAATGAACATGGATTAACATGAGTTTATGTGAAGATTTCTCCTTCCCAGTCGGTGTCCATGATGAAGAAGCCGACCTGCGTGACCCCTGAGGGGTCAGAGTTCACCATGACCAAGAACGTCATCATCGACATCCAGAAACTGAAGGCAAGTTGTGTCAACTCGCACACATACATATGCATGCATGCCACGCACACGCACACATGCGTGCGCATAGATTACGGTTCTCTTGTTTTTCATGATCAAGAACATCATCATCAACATACAGAAACTAAAGATAAGTTATGTCAGCACACACACATGCATGCATATATATCGCTGCTGTCTTGTTTTTCATGATCAAGAGTGTCATCATCGATGTCAGAAACTAAAGATAAGTTATGTCAGCACACACACATGCACGTATATATATCGCTGCTGTCTTGTTTCTCATGATCAAGAGTGTCATCATCGATGTCAGAAACTGAAGGTAAGTCATGTCCACACTCATAACACACACACACATGCATGCACGCTGTGCACACACACACACACACACACACACAAGTCATAAAGGTTCGACTACCAACAACTTGTATCCAGAAACTGATGGTAAGTTGTGTCAGATACTGGCATACGCATAACTGATCACTATTTTTGTTCCTTTTAAACAAAAAAATCATCCGGGAGTTAAAATGCTTCTCTGGGTCCAGTCCTGGGTCACAAAACAGGTTTTGGTATTTGTGAGTCACTCGTCTTTGTGAAATTCGGGCTGCTCCCACCCAGAGAGCGCGTCACTGTCAGTGCTGCGCCACCCTTTTTTTGATTGGGGGGGGGGGGGGGGGAGAGACTCAGTATCAGCACATAGACATACATGTAAAATCACATAGGAAAAAGCAATCATCATATATCAAAGATGTATGGGGAAGTCAACATGACAAGTATATTAATTTTCAATTAAGTTTTTATACGGAAACCATTTTTTTTACAAAAATCAAAGTATCTCATGTCCATAGAGTAAACATATTTTTCAGTTTGATGCATATTCCTCAGATCTCTTATAAAACATTGTACATTCGGTGTTACTTCATTTATAAATAAAATATTTTGCATACAGTATAATCTGGTCAAATCCTTCGTCTGTTTTACTGTTGCTTTTTGTTGCCAGGAGAATTTGCGGGTCAGTCTGGGCATGCGGTACCGTCTGCCCGGCAGCGGTCCCGGGGAGTACCTGTACAGCAAGGACACGCAGATAGACCTGCAGCTCCCCCTGGTGGCGGGCCTGAAGCTGTGGTCGCCCCGACCCGTGCAGTCGTCTTTCCGACACGCCGTGGAGCAGACAGAAGAGGAAAAGCCAGACGCATAGGACGATGTTATTGTGTGAAGAGGAAAAGCCAGACGCATAGGACGATGTTATTGTGTGAAGAGGAAAAGCCAGACACATAGGACGATGTTATTGTGTGAAGAAGAAAAGCCAGACACATAGGACGATGTTATTGTGTGAAGAGGAAAAGCCAGACACATAGGACGATGTTATTGTGTGAAGAAGAAAAGCCAGACGCATAGGACGATGTTATTGTGTGAAGAGGAAAAGCCAGACGCATAGGACGATGTTATTGTGTGAAGAGGAAAAGCCAGACGCATAGGACGATGTTATTGTGTGAAGAGGAAAAGCCAGACGCATAGGACGATGTTATTGTGTGAAGAGGAAAAGCCAGACACATAGGACGATGTTATTGTGTGAAGAAGAAAAGCCTAATAATAACATTTTCCGGTCTATGAGCCACTTATTTTTTTTAGATTATTAACTTTAACCCTTGCAGCTAAAGCAATTAAGCTTATTTGTGGATTTTTCCGCTTCCCTTTTGAGGCTGGTTGTCAACTCCAGCCTGTGCGTTCTGACCAAAACGTAGGAATTTAATCAGCGAGAATACGATCTGACCACTGAATTTCACCAGTTTTAATGCACATTTTGCTTCACTGAGCAGTTTATGATCAAAGTTTGAATGGAAACACTTGTGATCGTGTCGATCTTTATCAACTATGTGTAAACAAAAATGCACAGTCAACTTCAAGTTGAAACCAAGTGATCAGTCTCTACTTTACAAAAAAGAAATTAAGAAGCAGCCTCTTTGCTTTATTAAACCGATAAATCAGCATTAGCGTCTGCACGAAAAAACTGGCTGAATGCAAACAACTCACAAAAGCCAGTGAATGAAAACAAGAGTATTTGCCATGCTTACGTATCTGCTGAATGCACTGCTGTTGGATACGAAGTGGAGTTTCATGTGCGCTCTGACTGAAAATGAACTGCCAACTTTGTCTTGTTCCGAGTTGTGTTGTCATTCTGCGGAATCTGGAATTTAGTGGGTCCGTTATTGCAACTATTAGGGCTGTACTGTGTAGTTTGCGAGTGTAACCACCAACCAATTGCTTATTAAAAATATTGCCAAAACTCTGCTCTGGTATCAGAAAAGGGAAAAAAAAAGTTTTTAATGTGTAGCTATTTATTGGGAAGAAAAAAAGGGCTTTAACACTTGTAACCCCGATTAAAATGACGACTCTACTCCCTGTAACCACCAAATTAATGTTGGTAAACTAGGCCTGAAATGGGGTACTTTGTTTAAAAAAATATAAAAAAATAACTACTTGATGGATTGACTTCAAATGTTCAGGGTTTCTGTATAAATGAAGAATGTTTAACTTGCAATGTTTTTTTTGTTATGTGATATTTTTGATATTGCAATTTTAACTCCAAAATACATAACGAAGTGGGTGTAGGGGGGCGGTTTTAGACGGCTTGGTAGGAGAAAGTAATGGATGTCATGGGCTCAATCAGGCTATAAGGGGCTTAAAAAGTTAAGAAGAATACGAGAGTGTGTAAGATTAATGTAAGCAAGTGTCCAACCAGGGTGAAGAGGGAAAGGAACAAAACATCCTGAGACTCTGCGGGAGGGATGTTTGTTGATAAAAGAGAAACACAACCATTTAAATCGGAGAGAACAGATAGATAGAGAGAGAGAGGGAGAGAGAGAAAAAGACACAGTGAAAAAAATAAGCAAACGAATAAATAACAAGTTGAGAACAAATTTCAGTTAAAAGATCAGAAACATTTTAATAAATTGACAACATTCAAATTGTAATAACTTAACATTCAAAATTTAAATAAACTTAACAAAATGTCCGTCCTGTCGGTTCAGGTTCTTTTCAATCTATCGTGGCTTAGGCGCTGAATGCTGCTTTTTTCGTACATTTTTCCCAGATTTTTAATTAAATTCAGGCGGTGCCGCTTAGACAAAGGTGCGGTTTGTAGGTTGGGAGATACGGTAATAATAAAAGCAGGATGATAGCTCTAATGTGTCAAAAGAAAATAAGCTTAGTAGGTATGATCAGGCATCAGAATTGTCAGAGGATCTGCAAATTTCAGAAGATTCAGAATTTCTGACAGAGGATTGGCTTCTCTTGTCAGAGGTTTTGATTTTTGTATTCAGCGTTGTCGTTTCTCTAAAATAGCATTTTACAGTGATTTTTCACAATATGAACTCTTTTTGGTGATGTTGGGAACTCATTTCAGTGTTGTCCGTCAGTCTAGGGCCTTGATGTCCCCTTTACTGCAGTTTTCAGAGAATTGGACTTCAGACTATTATGATGCCTGATGATGATGCTATGGTGTCAAACTTTCAACTGGGAGCAAGCGAATGAAGTCAGGGATGGGAGAAATCATCTTTTGTTCAGATGAGAATCCACCGTTTGTTGTTTTTTTCTCTTGTAAGAGACGATAAGTAGATTCAGGAAAGGTTTTGTCCACCCTCTCCATCATGACATTGTCTTTTCTTATGGGAAAGAAAATGTGAATCTTGTTAGGCACAGAATAATTTTTGTTTTTTGTTTTTTCTAGAGTGCTTTGATTTTGGGTAAATTGAGTGGAATTTAAATAGCAATTCACATCATTAGAAATAACATTGTGGAAACGGTGTGGCAGAGGATAGTAAGACTGTCAAATGTGGGTGAATTGTGGACTTAGCAAGTGAAGCTGTAGCGTTGAGGACCTTCAGGGGATGGCTGCGTTTGCCAAGGTAAAACTGTCAAATGTGGGTGAATTGTGGACTTAGCAAGTGAAGCTGTAGCGTTGAGGACCTTCAGGGGATTGCTGCGTTCGCCAAGGTAAAACTGTCAAATGTGGGTGAATTGTGGACTTAGCAAGTGAAGCTGCAGCGTTGAGGACCTTCAGGGGATGGCTGCTTTCGCCAAGGTAAAACTGTCAAATGTGGGTGAATTGTGGACTTAGCAAGTGAAGCTGTAGCGTTGAGGACCTTCAGGGGATGGCTGCGTTCGCCAAGGTAAAACTGTCAAATGTGGGTGAATTGTGGACTTAGCAAGTGAAGCTGTAGCGTTGAGGACCTTCAGGGGATGGCTGCTTTCGCCAAGGTAAAACTGTCAAATGTGGGTGAATTGTGGACTTGGCTAGTGAAGCTGCAGCGTTGAGGACCTTCAGGGGATGGCTGCTTTCGCCAAGGTAAAACTGTCAAATGTGGGTGAATTGTGGACTTAGCAAGTGAAGCTGCAGCGTTGAGGACCTTCAGGGGATGGCTGCTTTCGCCAAGGTAAAACTGTCAAATGTGGGTGAATTGTGGACTTAGCAAGTGAAGCTGCAGCGTTGAGGACCTTCAGGGGATTGCTGCGTTCGAGCGAAATTTGGCATCCCCTCCTAGCGATTTTACCCCCCCCAAAAAACTTTTTGTTTTGTTATACCTTTCATGCTGTACTTTTGGGTTAATGCTTTTGTGACGATGGAGTATGGTGCATTATTCCTATTGGATTGCCTGTGGTGATGTTTTTGTTTGTGATGGTTGTGGTGCTGTATATTCCTACAATAACTGCAGGTGTACACCAAATGGAGGAGATGAATAACGGACGGAAGGAGATTTGTAAGTTTTCTATTTCACATCAAGCAGATTTTTTCTTCTTTTTTGTGTGTGAATTGATGGAATGTTTGTTGAATTTATCAATCTTGTTTATGCTTGTGTTGACTTGAGAAATAACGGTACCGTTTTGTTTGTTTATTATATTGATGGCTAATTTGTGTCCTTAAAATGGATGTGCAGATGTAGGTTTGTGAGGTGTCATGTAATTGTCTTTTATGAAACTTCGTATATTTGTTATTGTTGTGTCATAACCCGATGATGTATTTCTGTTTGGATGTGTTATATGAAACAGTGTACAATTCACTTTGGATATTCGTTATTGTTGTCATAACCTGATGATGTATTTCTGTTTGGATGTGTTATATGTAACGATCAGTGTGCTTTTCTTGCCATGTTTCACCCATGCATCTTGACTTTTTCTTCATTTTTCCGGGTGAAAGCCAGAATGTACTATCACTAAATGAATAAAAAGGCTGATACAGTGGAACCTCCCTTATAAGACTCCTCCCACATAAGACCTACTTCTCTGAGACATTACCCTTTGTAAGTATTAAAATTACCTCCCATTATAAGACTCCTCCCACATAAGACCTACTTCTCTGAGACATTACCCTTTTTTGTAAGTATTAAAATTACCTCCCTTAGAAGACCCCTTCCTTATAAGACCTCATTTTGGATGAGTTTTGAAGGTCTTATAAGGGAGGTTCCACTGTAGTACTTTCTGCCTTTCACCTGACCATTTTTTTCTGAACTTGAAAGCATTGACACAGTGCAAACCTTTGCCAAAAGACTTTTAGATTTCACTGTGAAAAGACACCCTCCTTGTATTAAGTATTTGGTACTTTATAGTCACAGAGGTGTCTCTGTGAGATTCAGGTTGCTCCCACCTGGAGAGCACTTTTCAGCCAGAGGCTCGCCAGCCATTGGGTTTTTTTAATTTTGGTGCATGTGATTTTTGTGACTGTTGAGGAAGGAAAGGGGGATGGTGGTTACATTTTCACCAAATGACAAGAACTTTTTCGTTGCTACTGGGATTAACGTGTGCTGAGTGCATGGGCACACGGGACCTCGGTTTATCGTCTCATCCGAAAGACTCCATGTTCAGACCATAAGGCCTAGTGCAAAGTGAGAGAAAAAATCCCATGTACCCAGGTTTGAACTTGGCTTTATTTGACACAAGGCGAACGCGTTACTCTGTGCCACTCTAGTTTTAGATAAACATAAATTCCTTTATCACAATGAAAATCCAGATTTAAAGCACTTAGTGATTTACTTGAAATAGACAGACAAAAATTAACTTCCTTTAACCCTTTCATGGCCACTGTCGCCTCTTGGCACCACAATGATTTAACACCCATGTCACTAAAAGGCATCAAATGAGGATCTGGTATCCAGTGACCTTATGTTCTTAATTTTGGGAGGTAAGGATAGGCCCTATTTTGTGCGTGTCACAGAGCAATCCCCAATATTGTAGACGGAATCTTTCCTTTACCCGGGTAAGTTTAATGGTGAATTTTGGCAGAATGGCTAGCGTTGAAAGGGTTAAAAGTTTTTTTGTATAAATGCACCAACATAGGGAAGATCTAAAGGGACAAAGTTTCAGTGCTGGCTTTCACTTCAGCCTGCCTGTCCCCATTATTAGGTGATGGGTTTCACTTCAGTCTGCCTGTACCCATGATGTGATGGGTTTCACTTCTGTCTGCCTGTCCCCCATTATTAGGTGATGGGTTTCACTTCTGTCTGCCTGTCCCCCATTATTAGGTGATGGCTTTCACTTCTGTCTGCCTGTCCCCATTATTAGGTGATGGATTTCACTTCAGCCTGCCTGTCCCCATTATTAGGTGATGGATTTCACTTCAGCCTGCCTGTCCCCATTATTAGGTGATGGATTTCACTTCAGCCTGCCTGTCCCCATTATTAGGTGATGGATTTCACTTCAGCCTGCCTGTCCCCATTATTAGGTGATGGATTTCACTTCAGCCTGCCTGTCCCCATTATTAGGTGATGGATTTCACTTCAGCCTGCCTGTCCCCATTATTAGGTGATGGATTTCACTTCTGTCTGCCTGTCCCCATTGTTAGGTGATGGATTTCACTTCAGCCTGCCTGTCCCCATTGTTAGGTGATGGCTTTCACTTCTGTCTGCCTGTCCCCATTGTTAGGTGATGGATTTCACTTCAGCCTGCCTGTCCCCATTGTTAGGTGATGGATTTCACTTCTGTCTGCCTGTCCCCATTGTTAGGTGATGGATTTCACTTCAGTCTGCCTGTCCCCATTGTTAGGTGATGGATTTCACTTCAGCCTGCCTGTCCCCATTGTTAGGTGATGGATTTCACTTCTGTCTGCCTGTCCCCATTATTAGGTGATGGATTTCACTTCTGTCTGCCTGTCCCCATTATTAGGTGATGGATTTCACTTCTGTCTGCCTGTCCCCATTGTTAGGTGATGGATTTCACTTCTGTCTGCCTGTCCCCATTGTTAGGTGATGGATTTCACTTCTGTCTGCCTGTCCCCATTGTTAGGTGATGGCTTTCACTTCTGTCTGCCTGTCCCCATTATTAGGTGATGGATTTCACTTCTGTCTGCCTGTCCCCATTGTTAGGTGATGGATTTCACTTCAGCCTGCCTGTCCCCATTGTTAGGTGATGGATTTCACTTCTGTCTGCCTGTCCCCATTGTTAGGTGATGGCTTTCACTTCTGTCTGCCTGTCCCCATTGTTAGGTGATGGATTTCACTTCAGACAGGCGATGGATTTCACTTCAGCCTGCCTGTCCCCGTTGTTAGGTGATGGATTTCACTTGTCTGCCTGTACCCATTAGGTGATGGATTTCACTTGTCTGCCTGTCCCCCATTATTAGGTGATGGATTTCACTTCTGTCTGCCTGTCCCCATTATTAGGTGATGGATTTCACTTCTGTCTGCCTGTCCCCATTATTAGGTGATGGATTTCACTTGTCTGCCTGTACCCATTAGGTGATGGATTTCACTTCTGTCTGCCTATACCCATTAGGTGATGGATTTCACTTCTGTCTGCCTGTACCCATTAGGTGATGGATTTCACTTGTCTGCCTGTCCCCATTGTCAGGTGATGGGTTTCACTTCTGTCTGCCTGTCCCCATTGTCAGGTGATGGGTTTCACTTGTCTGCCTGTAACCGTACATTTATTTCCATAGACAGAACACAATATGACAATCATACAGCAGGTTTAACTTCAGATGCGACCCATATTTCTGTGTGGAGGGGGGGGGGGGTAGGTGCTGTGCTTGCAGCGACACGCGCTCTCCTCCCTCCAGGGGAGATCAGCCAGAGAAGTTGACTTATATCTGTGATTAGAATCGCCAAATATTTCCTCAATGTCGATGTATGTTAGAAAATATCTTTCTTTATTTTGAGAAATTCTTACTTTTTTTATAAGCACAAAATATTAACCCTTTCATCGCCAATGTCGCATTTTAGCACCACAATGGTTTGACACCCTGTGTCACTAAAAGGCATCAATTCAGGGCCTGTTATCCAAAGACCCTATTTTCTTAATTTTGGAAGGTAAGAATATGCCTAATGTTATATATGTTCAAGATGAACAACCAAAACGCAACACTGTTCATTAATGTTATATATGTCACAGAGAAATTATCAATATTGCAGATATTTTATTTTCTCTATCCAGTTAAGTTTGGCTGAAAAATGGCTGGCGGTGAAAGGGTTAACAATGTACCTAACTGATCTACCTCACTGCTACTACCCTGCCGTAAAAGATGGATGGCTAGCTGTTGTGATAATGTGAAGTGCTGACTGCTTGGCTTTATCTTTGACACAAGATGGGGAACACTGGGGAGGAAAAACAAGGTAACGTTTTAAATGACTTCTTTTTCTTAATCTAATCAAATTTCCCTTTCCTGTTGCAATGACCCGTTTCAAGTACTACAGGGGAACCTCCCTTATAAGACCTCCCATTATGACTCCCTCCCATATAAGACCTACTTCTCTGAGACATTGCCCTTTGTATAAGTATTAAATTACCTCCTTTATAAGACACCTCCCTTAGCAGGGTTCCCACAGATCTCTCAAAGAAAAATTCAAGGACTTTTCCAGGACCATGCTGGTAAATTTCAAGGACTGAAAATTCTGCTTGTAATATGGATAATAAGCATTACGGTAAGAGGTATGATAATATCGAACTATTCTAATTACTTGAAACTACAAAACCTGCACACACCAAAAGTCCACATGCAGTAGCATGGTCGTCGGCTGTCACAATATCAGGCGGTCAAAAGTCTGAATTAAAAATAAAAAAAGTACTAACTTTTAGTTTTACTATATATATATTTTCAAAGAGATCGAGTGTTGGCTTTGCTTGCTTGAAACTTGAGAATCTGGGCCTGTATTCACGTTGAGATAGCATGAGACTTAGCATCATGCTAACTTAGAAGCTCTTCCAAAAGTCCTATTAAATCCTACAGGACATTGGAAGAGCTTCTAAGTTAGCATCATGCTAAGTCTCATGCTATCTCAACGTGAATACCGACCCTGGTAAGCAAATTAAGAAAATTCCAGGACTTTTCGAGGAACTTTAGGGCCTGTCCTGTTTTTCCAGCACTTTTCAAGCCCTGGAAATAGCCTTGCTAGTTTTCCAGGACTTTTCAAGTACTTGTGGGAACCCTGCTTATGAGACCCGATTTTTGAAGGTCTTATGTCTTATGAGGGAGGTTTCACTGTACTTCCACCCTACCACCCCTAGGTATTATGTTTTTGATGCGTGTGTGCATGCGCGCACGCCTCGTTGTAGATCTTATCGTTAATATTGTTGGGGATGATAAGAAAGGAAATGTTATCATTAATTACATGCACCGTTATGATTACCCATAGCTATATTCATCAAATTGTTACTTGTTATTGTCAATGTTATTTATGGACGATGGTGATGACGATAAGGCCGGGTTCACATTAGACGTGCAAGTTCTGTACGGAAAACCCTAAAAAAGTGGAAGAAGGACAAAAGTTTACACATACAGGGGAAATTCGGACGCGTGAGCAAATCTTCTCCCTTCTTTGTTTTACTTATCTATGGATTGCGCACGGGTTTCCGCATGGAATATCCGCTTATGTGTGTACACGGCCTAAGGCTGATAATTATTACTATTGTTATTTTTGCAACTTTTTTCCCCTTCTTATTATTGATATGTTGGTTTTGCTTGTAGTTGCTGCGGTAGTTGTTACACCTACTCCCAGTTCAAAACAATGTACAATAAAAATTTTTAAAAAAGACTTCCTTCAAAGTTACGAGACTGAGCAAGCAAGTGCAGTTTCCAGAGGAAAAAAGTCAAGGACCTGAGATGCGAACGCCACCTACTTAAGATTATCGCCCTTGCCTGTCAGGAACTAGTAGTATATAGACACAGAAAATTATCTGCTCCTGACTCGTCACCAGGGGGCATCGGCAGTTCGGGCCTAAAATGATCGCCCTTTCGTGTCGGCAAGGAGTATAAAGCCTCATTCTAGTAATTTGTGTATTTGAACCCAAAGCGCTTTACAAATAATGTTCATTCAACAGGGTGTTCCAAATGACTAATCATAAACAGGCAAGTGGGGGCAAAGTGAGTTTCGCGGAAGAATATCCAACCGATTCTGCATTTCATTTGAAAGATGTCGACTCAAACTAAAATGATGAAGTCGGGCGTCAAAATGAAGAAGAAAAAGAAGCACTAGGATCACAAATCTGGAAACGTGTGGCGTGAGCTAGGCCGCGCACGACTGCTAACTTTGGCGGGAAGTTGCTTGTTCAGTCATTCACATCCGGTTCCGCAAAGCGATTGCATAGGTTTTAACACAAGTAATTTTTAGGCACCCAAGCGAATTTTTACACACACCCTTTTTTTTTTGGGGGGGGGGGGGATGTCAAATTTTCACTTTTGCGGGTTTTCCGCGATTCGCGGAGGTCTACCATGCCTGATAAAGAAGAAAATTGGACAACCCATGCATGCAGTAGCACAGACACGAAGAGACGTCATATTATGTACCCGGTTAATTTTCTTAATGACGGTCCCTTGTTTCACTCGCCCAACATTTCTAATCTTCATGACATACTGAAATCTTTTACAATCTATAAATTCTAGATTATGCCAGTTTGAAAAGTTCATTGGTCCATGAAGGAATGTCATATTAACAATTCATTGTAGTTTCATAATCTGAAAGATTATAATTCAAGTTTGTGCTATTGTAAAATAATGATTCTTAACTATTACTTCATACCATGAGAAGTTCATAGGCCGATATTTTATTTCATATTACTACTATTGTAATTTCATATTTATTCTTTGATTATTGTTGACAGATTATTTAACTTGTGAAATTGAATATTCATAACTATTGGTTGGCCGCGTTATCATGCAAAGTTCACTTATCCTTACATTGGAATGTAATGATACAGCATAAACATCTTTCAGGCATCAAAGAATTAGATTTTTTTTCAGCCGAGAAAAATCCTTCCACCCAGATTTTCACATCATGTCCGATGTTTTGTTGACAGGGGAGGGGGTGCACAACGTTCCCCCAAAAGTTTTTCGTTTTCACCTACCTCACGTCACAAGTTTTGTTCAGCGAGGAGGGGGGGTAATCCAAAATTTGGTCGGCACAAATAGCCTTCCACCCACATTTTCAGCTAACATCAGTTTTTTTGTTGAGCGGGAGCTACTCATTTCGCCTTCCTTCGCACAATTGAAGCAAGTGAGCTAAAGCGGCTTCTGGTTAACCAGTTTGAGAATCGCCAAATAGACTTGTAGATATAAGAATACGGCAAGATCGGTCCTTTACGCGGAATTCCCTCCCCCGCAGAATTTTTGAAAAATTTCCGTGAAACTCTTTCATGCCTGATAATTGTATGTTCAAAAGTCTTTAACTAAAAATACTGGCGATCTCAAAATAAAATTTGTCCTTTTGATTTTTACTACATGTAAGAAAATATAACGATATATATTTAAAAAAACAAAAATATATGTTATAGTCCGAAAAATATGGTAATTTTATATTTATCCAAAAGTAAATGAATATAATTATGGACATTTAATGAATTGAAAGAATGACTAATTAAATAATGAACTCAAACACCTTTAGTTTTCACTTTCTGTGGATCTGAAGAATGTGTTCGCTGCAATGATGGCTGTACAATGCTTGCAGTGTGTTGCCGTTACATGGATTTATTATTTTGTCAATAAAATGTCAATATATCTGGTTTACAGAAAATGTTTACTGTCAAGTGTGAGTAGTTGAATGTCATCCTCCTCCGAAATCAGAATGTCAGCTGAATGCAGCGAGGACACCAGTGAAAGCTGGAAAACGGACACATACGTATCCATTGTGGCCTTATGACCCAGGAACGCAAAAGAACGTTAACTCCACCAGAGGTTTATGTTTTAGTCTGTGCGTTTGTAAAATCTGTTTTTTTACTCACAAAATCAGCCTCATAAAAGATTTTTTTTTTTTTTTTTTGGGGGGGGAACTATTTAGCAAATGCACTTTCTAGCCTTAAGTTAAAGCCACCTCAGACTATTCAAATGCACTTTCTAGCCTTAAGTTAAAGCCACCTCAGACTATTCAAATAGGTTGGATGAAACTGTGAACTTCCCAGTTTTTTCTTTCTTAGAGAGAGTAGAAATGACAATGAAAATATGGTTGATTGAAATTCTTCCAACCCGTTGGATGCCATTGGCGACTGCACCATCTCCTTTCAACTCACTCAGGCAGTTGTGGGAAAACAGCCAATGCTTGCTGATAGTGTGAAAACGGCACACTACGTTGATTAGAGTTCACAACTGATTTCTCTTCCGACTGAAAGATTGGATAGTGTGAGAGGGCTTTCACACACACACAGTTAAAAATATAAGACTTGTCCATTCTATATCATTCCAGTTTAATTAATCCTTAGCTATTAGCCGAAAGAAGTTGTAAGCAAAAAGAAGCTTTTACATGCATAAGAAACATTTGGATTCAATGACACAAATAAAATATACATATTGAATATATTATACTAATTGCTATCACCACCTGTACACTATGTACAATGTAAAATTGCTGCAACTATGTCTTTGTCACCACATACAACAAACATGATATACATGAACTGAACACAACTCAATGAAATTGAAGGCATTAGAAAATACCACCTGAACACATCATATTTAGCATGCACTGATGAACAAGATTCACACGGATGAAAAGAAAGACAGACAACAAACATGATATACATGAATCGGGGATCATTCTTAGGGTCGGTCATCGGTCATTGACTTATAAACCTTCGATTTTGACCTATCGTTTTAGCAGGCAAGAGGTCATATGACTGATTTTGCGTTGAAGATGTCAACAACTTCAAGAATTCTGTCGTCTGCTAACTTAGCTAACTGAGAAAGAGAAATACAAAACTGATTAAAATCTTCAAACTATGATGAAAGGAGGCATTTGTTTGCTAACCTCGTCTTGCATGGCATGTACCCCGATAAATCTGTGACTTATTGTTTTTGGACAATGACCTGACTTTTTCTGACAACTGGTCAAATGACCCATGACGTCCTGGGGCAAGAATGATCCCTGCATGAACTGAACACAATTGAATTGAAGGCATTAGAAAATACAATCTGAATACATCATATTTAGCATGCACTGATGAACAAGATTCACACGGATGAAAGGAAAGACGGACAGGGAGACAACAGAGACCAACACCAGCAGCAGTTAGTAATAGTATCCTCAAGGAAGCAACATCAACATACAACACATACCAGTCTTCTTCCAAAACTTAACAAATATCTCCTCTATTAGCCGTTTGCTTGAATGTTCAATATATATGTAAACCTGCTGCCTCGTAAAAGTCGTTAGTATATCACTATATGCATACTATGCATTCCAAAGCCATAGCCTGCTTTACACAAACTTTTCTTCATCACATGTTGAAGGACAGTTGAGGCAATTTTATTCAGCCTTCTGCGGTCAATAAACCAGTAGCACCGCTTTTTAATTTGATTCTTTGTAGTCTTTCGACTTTTTGAGGTCACAGGGTTTGTACAGATTTTTCATACCAAAATTCACTCTTTATCCCATTTTCAAAGACCTCTACAACATGCTATAGTATGACAATTGCCTTTGCCTTGATCACAGGAAGCCACCAATACAACATACTATAAATCCCTTCAAAATCCTTCTTATCTTATTTTCTTATCTATCAGATGCCAAAACCCTTCATTGGATATAAAAATCATGTTGAGATTAAAACATCACAACTTTATGAAAATTCTATAGGTTTTCACTACGAAAAGCACCAAAAACAACAGGAAAGTCGTCAAACAAACTTTTACATGTTTGATAGGGGAGCATACTCTCTCATCAGTCTCAATAGTAATGGCGGCCAAAAATGGGTAAGCGGAGTAGCGGTCCTTTGCTTTCGTTTCTATGTGCTGTGAAATTTGGTTTCCAACTGATGATGATTTATGCTAATTGTTTTGAGCGTTGGTCAGTATGGTTAGAATAGATAAGTGGATTCCAGGGACAGGGTGCCATTTTTAACTGTTTCCAGGGACAAATACCCCTTAGGGGGGACGGTAGGCAGCCCTGATCAAGACCTAACTTTCTTTAACAATATCACAATCACGAACCTGCTAGGGTACCACAAACTAGACAAAGATATTGTGCATAGAGAATTTCAAAATGGCTGTTTTTACATTTCAGTTATTGGAGGATATTACAAATATTCTATGCTGAGTGTGCAAGACCGCAACTCCTTAATTTTGCTTAAATCACACCAATTCAATTTCTTAAAAATTTGAATTCAGAACACAATATTCAACAGTATTCAGATTTCTTTTGATGAAATGTTTTTTTTAAAGACAAAAATGATTTGATTGATTGAAACATGCAAATACAATGTTTGTTAAACACCTCACCTGTGACTAACAAAGGAGAAACTGACGATCAGTGAATTTGCTCACAACATAAGATAGGTTATGCATATTTTTAATTTATAATTATATATCAACCGAAATAATCAACCCTTAATTTTCAAGTGACAGCATTGACACTACAACAAATAATATGACTAAATTATTTCTATTACACATTTACAATTACATTCACACAGAGAAAGCCAATAAATATTCAAGCGAGGGGCTTCAGTGTTCTAAAAAATCAGTGCAGAAGTCGAAAATGAAAGTACTGCAAATTTATTTGAAAATAGCCGATATTTTGCGAAAACTTTCCCACTGCCTTTTGTAAGCCTTCCCACAGAATCGCATGTTGATACTAAGAACATTAGCATGGATGCAACTGGAGAAAATCAAGAAACAGGCAAGGCAGGGGTCCAGGGTCTGCCCAGGCCCCTGGCAGGGTACAGGGGCAGAGCCCCTGGTGGGGGGTCAGTGGGGCAACGCGCCCCTGAAGCTGAAGAAAAATCTAAATCATACTCAATTTGAAGCTTATTCCAGGCTTGTAAGGTGAGAAATCAACTTTCCCCCCCCTGAACTTTCAATAATTTTTTGGGGGTGGTTAAAATTTTGAAAAAACGTGGTTCCCAGGGCTTTCAGCTATCCCCAAGTAAGGACCTGTAGGCCTAAGGATAATGTCCATCTTTTAGCCAACGATCTTGAAAGGAACACTTTCCCAGCATTGTGAACAATGTCTAAGCAGATACAAAAACTATGGCTGACACAGATATACGCGTTTTCTCGCAAAACGACACCAGGATAATTTAAGAACGAGATTTCAGTCCAATTTCTCTTGACAACTCGCGGTGCATCGTTCGTCTGCTAAGCGGTCAGTTGAAACGGGAAGGTGGAGGAGGGGGGTAAGGTGGAGTAGGTGCTGAGCGATGTTTATCAAGTGTAAAAGTGCTGCTTCTGCTATCTATTTTGAGTATGGTCTTGCTGCTCAGGGCAGTTTTGGGCAGCTGTCAGGACTTGTAAGGACCTTGAAGTGAATGTAAGCACTTGTAAGGCCTTACTTGGAGATTTCAATTGGTCAAGACTTATAAGGACTGGTAAGGCCCCTATGAACCCTGAGGCGCCGCCTCGTCAGGCATGAAAGTGGATGGAGATCAAAAAAGAGGAAAAAATTTCGTCCGAGAAATCCTTCCACCCGGATTTTTAACTCACGTCGGTAGTTTTGTTCGGGGGGGGGGGGGGGGGGGGGGGGGGGGGGGGGGGGGGGGGGGGGGGGGGGGGGGGGGGGGGGGGGGGGCCTACAAACGTCTCGCCTTCCTTCGCACAACTTTGAAGCGAGTAAGCTAAAGCGACTTCCGGTTAACCAGTTTGAGAATCGCCAAATACAGACTTGTACATATACAAATAAGGCAAGATCGGTTATTTACGCGGAATTTTTTTTTTCCACGGAAGTTTTCGAAAATGTATGCGGATTTTCCGCGAAAAGCGGAACTCTTTCATGCCTGCTCGTGTCCGAGGCAAGCTTGCATCCATGCGCTAGTTTTAAATGATTCTCATTAGTAGCAAGTACTATCTCAGCCACAAGGTGCAGGGAAAGCTGCTTTCAATACAATGGAATTGCCTTGGCATGAGGCTGTGTCAGACCAGTTGACATAAGCTAGAACGCCAAGGCTACATCAAAATGTTGTTATGCTCTGAATGGTTGTGCGGGGATTGTCTTAAGCCATGACAAGCTCCCAGCATAACATCATCAGTCTAAAATCCCCTGAAGACGGAGTGTGGCTGCCCACATGGCGGGGTAATCAAAAACGGCCACACACGTAATGTTCTCATCCCTAGCTGGTGCATTTGTACTGAATTGTTCAAGTGCTCTGGCTGTTGGGATGATCCCTGGAGTCGTTAAGCCAGGAAACAACAACAACAACAAACAATACGATGAGAACATTATGTGTGTGACCGCTTTTGATTACCCCGACACATGGGCAGCCACACTCCGTCTTCAGGGGATTTTGGAGACTGATTATGTTATGCTAGGACCTTGTCATGGCTAAAGACAATCCTCGCATAATTATATAGAGCATAACAACATATTGATGTAGCCTTGGTGTTCTAGCCTGTCAATTGGTCGGACATAGCCTTAAGCCAAGGCTGACACGCATCTGACTGACTTTTTTCATGAAGCAAATTATGCTTCTAACTGCAAAATGCATCATTTTTTATTTCAAGCAAAAAATTCGATGGCTTGGAGTCAAAACGGACTATCTTTAAATATTCCATTGACGTATTATTGAACTTATTGCGAAAATTAATAACTTATATAAAAAACAAGTCTGAAGAAATATAAAAAGCATATAATCCCAATTTAATATTTTTGTAATCTTTTTTAATATAAGTTCTTAGTTTTTGTAATACCATCAATAATAAGTAAATAGACTATCTAGAGATAGTCCGTTTTGACTCTAAGCCATCGAAATGTAGTGCCTGATGGGTACAATCTAGACTTGCACCCACAATCTGAATGATCAGGGTATGGTCACCAGATGTTCACTTATCTTTTTTCAATGCACATTAACTCTTCTACTGTGTTCTAGCATCATGTATTTTTTGGACGTTCTTGCTTGTCAGTTTCATCTCAACCAACAAGAGGGGTAACTATTTTTTCGAGTGTGCATGTGTTGGTAATGGTTGCTTTAACGGAAAAATCAGACATAATCTCTGAAAATAGACAAACACATGGCAGGGTATTTGGCAAAGAATCCATGGGTGCAACGACACAAAATGAAAAAAAACCTGAAAGGCCGGGGTCCAGGGGTAATGTCCCCCTGCAGCTGAAGCAAAAATTGATTTATGAAGGTATTTTAGTTTACTTTTTCCACAATTTATACGAATGCTTGTTTTAAAGTGTTTGAAAAATACAGTAGACACACAAAGATCTTGTTTGACAAATTTTAAAAACAGGAACTTCCTTTTCTGGTAAAATTCAAAAACAGGAAATCCTTGTATACCAGGAAAAGTTGCACCCATGAGAATGTCTTTGCATTTGGTGTGAGTGTAGAGTGATGACTGATGTACTGGGCAAATAGTTAATACATTCACCCATGGTGCGAGAAGAATTAATAGCGCTTGATACTCACAGTGTTGTACAGCAGATAAGTCAGTACAACTTCACACACACACACCATCACATACAACACGACAACAGTCATCAATCCAGCACTATACAGTCTTCATCCATTGCTTGAACCGACTGCTGCGAATCGGCTGGTTTTTCAGCGCTAACCGGCTCTGCAACCCCTGCGTTTTTGTTACTCTCCGCATTCTCTTCACCGTTTGCGTTGTTCTTTGCAGCGTTGAGGTCAGAACCCCGCTTGCTCTCAGCCTTCGTTCCTGAACTTCCAGCCAGAGGTTTCTTGGCGAAAGCCATAATGGAGGTCTGGTCTTTGGGCGTCTTCTTGGCGCTGCCTTCCTTCCTGTTCTTGCCCCTCTTCGGCGTGCTGTCCGCGCTGACCCCGTCTTTCCCTTTGCCCCGTGTGCAGCTCGCTTCAACCCCAGACACCACATCCGCTGCATTGTTCACTTCAACGACAAACTTAGAAATTTTGTTTTCGGTCAAACGAGTCGGGGTCTTCTTCTCTTTTGCGGACTTTGGGGTTTTCTTGTCCGTGGGTGGGTTCGGGGTTTTCTTCTCCGTGGGTGGGTTCGGGGTTTTCTTCTCCGTGGGTGGGTTTGGGGTTTTCTTCTCAGGTTTCTTCATGTCCCCGGAGACGTAGACCCAGGCGTTGTCGAGCGGCTGGTCCTCCATGCCGTGCTGCTTCAGCACGACGTCGCTGACGTACCAGCACTGCCTCCGCCCTGCCCGCTTCTCTCTGGCCGCGATGGACAGTATTTTGATCTCAAGCTGCCGTTTGGACACGCAGTTTTGACCAGCTTCCTCTACCGTGCCTACGCTGTCGTCGTGCTTCTTTTCCGACACCCCTTGTTCGGCTGGTTTGGCTTCCGAATCAACCTGCATGAGCTCCTGCTCGGTTTGTTCCGTGGTTTGGGCCGGTTCTGGTGTTTTCGATGCCGCGTCCGTCAAGTTCACGCTGGTATCCATGGCAGAGTCGTCCAGGGGCTTGCCCTCCTCCTCCTCCGCGCGACTTTCATCCAGGGACAGGTTGACGTCGCTGCTCTTCTGCTTCCAGTAGAGGCGGAACTCGCGCACCAGCTTCTTGATGCCGAAGGTGTTGCCGTGCACCAGCCGGATCAGGTCGGGCATGGCTGAAACAGAACAAGGTCATTCGATGCTGCTGTTTTAGTTGCACATGAAGTGGGGGGCGGGGGGCGTTTTCATTCTATGCAGAAATAATCATCATCATTTAGAAACGGTGGGCACGCAAAATGCTGAATTACAAAGCCAATGTGACAATCCAAACAGGTATAATTATTAAATGTTCAGACGTATTGGCTTAGAATGTTCCACAAAATTCTCCAACCACGCACATGAGTTTTATTGACATGGGTGCTTCTACAAAATCCTGGAAAACCTGAGAAAAGGAGCCCGCCTAATCACCAACTCCATGGTAGAAAGAGGAGCTCCATCCCTGATGGAAGGGGAAGGGGTGTGGTGTGAATGGGCAATGCCCCCCCCCCCCCCTCCCCCCGAAGCTGAAGGGATTTTCAATGCAATTGTAAAGGGATTTGACAGGGTCTTCTTGAAGACAGTGGAACCTCCCTTATAAGACCTCCCATTATATGACTCCCTCCCATATAAGACCTACTTCTCTGAGACATTACCCTTCTTTGTAAGTACATGTATTAAAATTACCTCCCTTATAATACCCCTCCCTTATAAGACCTCATTTGGGATGATTTTTGAAGGTCTTATAAGGGAGGTTCCGCTGTACAAGCTAAGGAATAGCATGGGCAGCAGACCTGCCTACTTGGAATTTTCCCAATCAGTAGCCCAGCCATCAATTTTCAGTAGCATGGCAAATTTTTCCGTAGCATCCACAAACAACGGCAATCGATTTGTTCTCTTCCTGAGCCGAAACGCACTGCTTAATATGTTTCGCCGATTGAACGTGTTGACGGCAATCGTCTCTACCGCCATGATTCACAGAGAAGTCCGCATGGCAGAGGTTGCACTGCAGCGAGCATGGTTCGCACCGAGTCAACTTCTGACGATGCAAGGCCACTCCTCCGTGTAAGCTATTTTAAAAACTTGTGCGGCAGGCCGATGTTTTTTCTTAGAACAAGATGGTGTGCCAGATGATTTTCGTTTTCTGGTTTGGGTTCGTTTTTCTTCGTTTGAAACATCTCCCGAATCGCTACTGCTGCTGGAGTCCGCCATTTTTTTCCCCCAGAGAAAGTAATAAGAACGCATGCGCAGTCACTTTGATAAAAACGGAAGTGACTAGGTTATTGCGCGTGACACGGCGTCTGCTCTTAGAAACTGACAAAACCGGGAACGGCATAAGCAAAAATAAAATGCGGCGGCAATTTGTTTTTTCCGTAGCCACGTTAAGGTTGCTGTAGCTCCGTAGCCAAGCTTTATTTTTCGTAGCTGCTACGGCCAAATCGTAGCAGTAGGCAGGTCTGGGGCAGTGACAAGAGGGCGTAGGGACAAAACATAGGAAGGTGAGACAGGGAGGTCATGCCTCATTTGTTTAATACAGTGGAACCTCCCTTAGACCTTCAAAAATAATCCTAAATGAGGTCTTATACGGGAGTGGTCTTATGAGGGAGGTCATTTTAATACTTACAAAGGGCAATGTCTCAGAGAAGTAGGTCTTATGTGGGAGGGAGTCTTATAATGGGAGGTCTTAAAGGGAGGTTCCACTGTACATGCTCTGCAGGCAGAGGCCACATAGTGTTAGAATTGCGTATCTATCATCTCCTGTTTTAATATGCCACCAATGTTGGCAGAAATGGTGGATTTTATAAGACCGTGGTTCCAGATGTCAAGATGGCCAATCCTGAACTCTTTCGATCAGCTTTCCAAATCTACAACAACCTGAAGTCAGGCACATAGCCAGAGAAGAACTCGTGAAAAAGATGAGAGAAAAAAGAAAAGAAAACAGGACAGATAGCCACATTGGTAGCAGTCACAGCTAGACTACCTTCTTCAGGAAAGATAACCACATTGGTAGCAGTCACAGCTATACTACCTTCTTCAGGAAAGATAACCACATTGGTAGCAGTCACAGCTATACTACCTTCTTCAGGAAAGATAACTACATTGGTAGCAGTCACAGCTATACTACCTTCTTCAGGAAAGATAACCACAGTGGTAGCAGTCACAGCTATACTACCTTCTTCAGGAAAGATAACCACATTTGTAGCAGTCACGGCTATACTACCTTCTTCAGGAAAGATAACCACATTGGAAGCAGTCACAGCTATACTACCTTCTTCAGGAAAGATAACCACAGTGGTAGCAGTCACAGCTATACTACCTTCTTCAGGAAAGATAACCACATTGGTAGCAGTCACAGCTATACTACCTTCTTCAGGAAAGATAACCACACTTGTAGCAGTCACGGCTATACTACCTTCTTCAGGAAAGATAACCACACTTGTAGCAGTCACGGCTATACTACCTTCTTCAGGAAAGATAACCACACTTGTAGCAGTCACGGCTATACTACCTTCTTCAGGAAAGATAACCACACTTGTAGCAGTCACGGCTATACTACCTTCTTCAGGAAAGATAACCACATTGGTAGCAGTCACAGCTATACTACCTTCTTCAGGAAAGATAACCACATTGGTAGCAGTCACGGCTATACTACCTTCTTCAGGAAAGATAACCACACTTGTAGCAGTCACGGCTATACTACCTTCTTCAGGAAAGATAACCACATTGGTAGCAGTCACGGCTATACTACCTTCTTCAGGAAAGATAACCACATTGGTAGCAGTCACAGCTATACTACCTTCTTCAGGAAAGATAACCACATTGGTAGCAGTCACAGCTATACTACCTTCTTCAGGAAAGATAACCACATTGGTAGCAGTCACAGCTATACTACCTTCTTCAGGAAAGATAACCACATTGGTAGCAGTCACGGCTATACTACCTTCTTCAGGAAAGATAACCACATTGGTAGCAGTCACGGCTATACTACCTTCTTCAGGAAAGATAACCACATTGGTAGCAGTCACGGCTATACTACCTTCTTCAGGAAAGATAACCACATTGGTAGCAGTCACAGCTATACTACCTTCTTCAGGAAAGATAACCACATTGGTAGCAGTCACAGCTATACTACCTTCTTCAGGAAAGATAACCACATTGGTAGCAGTCACAGCTATACTACCTTCTTCAGGAAAGATAACCACATTGGTAGCAGTCACGGCTATACTACCTTCTTCAGGAAAGATAACCACATTGGTAGCAGTCACAGCTATACTACCTTCTTCAGGAAAGATAACCACATTGGTAGCAGTCACAGCTATACTACCTTCTTCAGGAAAGATAACCACATTGGTAGCAGTCACGGCTATACTACCTTCTTCAGGAAAGATAACCACATTGGTAGCAGTCACAGCTATACTACCTTCTTCAGGAAAGATAACCACACTTGTAGCAGTCACGGCTATACTACCTTCTTCAGGAAAGATAACCACACTTGTAGCAGTCACGGCTATACTACCTTCTTCAGGAAAGATAACCACATTGGTAGCAGTCACGGCTATACTACCTTCTTCAGGAAAGATAACCACATTGGTAGCAGTCACGGCTATACTACCTTCTTCAGGAAAGATAACCACATTGGTAGCAGTCACGGCTATACTACCTTCTTCAGGAAAGATAACCACATTGGTAGCAGTCACAGCTATACTACCTTCTTCAGGAAAGATAACCACACAGTCACGGCTATACTACCTTCTTCAGGAAAGATAACCACATTGGTAGCAGTCACGGCTATACTACCTTCTTCAGGAAAGATAACCACATTGGTAGCAGTCACAGCTATACTACCTTCTTCAGGAAAGATAACCACATTGGTAGCAGTCACAGCTATACTACCTTCTTCAGGAAAGATAACCACACTTGTAGCAGTCACGGCTATACTACCTTCATCAGGAAAGATAACCACATTGGTAGCAGTCACAGCTATACTACCTTCTTCAGGAAAGATAACCACACTTGTAGCAGTCACGGCTATACTACCTTCTTCAGGAAAGATAACCACACTTGTAGCAGTCACGGCTATACTACCTTCTTCAGGAAAGATAACCACATTGGTAGCAGTCACAGCTATACTACCTTCTTCAGGAAAGATAACCACATTGGTAGCAGTCACAGCTATACTACCTTCTTCAGGAAAGATAACTTGGTAGCAGTCACAGCTATACTACCTTCTTCAGGAAAGATAACCACACTTGTAGCAGTCACGGCTATACTACCTTCTTCAGGAAAGATAACCACACTTGTAGCAGTCACGGCTATACTACCTTCTTCAGGAAAGATAACCACACTTGTAGCAGTCACGGCTATACTACCTTCTTCAGGAAAGATAACCACATTGGTAGCAGTCACGGCTATACTACCTTCTTCAGGAAAGATAACCACATTGGTAGCAGTCACAGCTATACTACCTTCTTCAGGAAAGATAACCACACTTGTAGCAGTCACGGCTATACTACCTTCTTCAGGAAAGATAACCACATTGGTAGCAGTCACGGCTATACTACCTTCTTCAGGAAAGATAACCACATTGGTAGCAGTCACAGCTATACTACCTTCTTCAGGAAAGATAACCACATTGGTAGCAGTCACAGCTATACTACCTTCTTCAGGAAAGATAACCACATTGGTAGCAGTCACAGCTATACTACCTTCTTCAGGAAAGATAACCACATTGGTAGCAGTCACGGCTATACTACCTTCTTCAGGAAAGATAACCACATTGGTAGCAGTCACGATACTACCTTCTTCAGGAAAGATAACCACATTGGTAGCAGTCACGGCTATACTACCTTCTTCAGGAAAGATAACCACATTGGTAGCAGTCACAGCTATACTACCTTCTTCAGGAAAGATAACCACATTGGTAGCAGTCACAGCTATACTACCTTCTTCAGGAAAGATAACCACATTGGTAGCAGTCACAGCTATACTACCTTCTTCAGGAAAGATAACCACATTGGTAGCAGTCACGGCTATACTACCTTCTTCAGGAAAGATAACCACATTGGTAGCAGTCACGGCTATACTACCTTCTTCAGGAAAGATAACCACATTGGTAGCAGTCACAGCTATACTACCTTCTTCAGGAAAGATAACCACATTGGTAGCAGTCACGGCTATACTACCTTCTTCAGGAAAGATAACCACATTGGTAGCAGTCACAGCTATACTACCTTCTTCAGGAAAGATAACCACACTTGCAGTCACGGCTATACTACCTTCTTCAGGAAAGATAACCACACTTGTAGCAGTCACGGCTATACTACCTTCTTCAGGAAAGATAACCACATTGGTAGCAGTCACAGCTATACTACCTTCTTCAGGAAAGATAACCACATTGGTAGCAGTCACAGCTATACTACCTTCTTCAGGAAAGATAACCACATTGGTAGCAGTCACGGCTATACTACCTTCTTCAGGAAAGATAACCACATTGGTAGCAGTCACAGCTATACTACCTTCTTCAGGAAAGATAACCACATTGGTAGCAGTCACAGCTATACTACCTTCTTCAGGAAAGATAACCACATTGGTAGCAGTCACGGCTATACTACCTTCTTCAGGAAAGATAACCACATTGGTAGCAGTCACAGCTATACTACCTTCTTCAGGAAAGATAACCACATTGGTAGCAGTCACAGCTATACTACCTTCTTCAGGAAAGATAACCACACTTGTAGCAGTCACGGCTATACTACCTTCATCAGGAAAGATAACCACATTGGTAGCAGTCACAGCTATACTACCTTCTTCAGGAAAGATAACCACACTTGTAGCAGTCACGGCTATACTACCTTCTTCAGGAAAGATAACCACACTTGTAGCAGTCACGGCTATACTACCTTCTTCAGGAAAGATAACCACATTGGTAGCAGTCACAGCTATACTACCTTCTTCAGGAAAGATAACCACATTGGTAGCAGTCACAGCTATACTACCTTCTTCAGGAAAGATAACCACACTTGTAGCAGTCACGGCTATACTACCTTCATCAGGAAAGATAACCACATTGGTAGCAGTCACAGCTATACTACCTTCTTCAGGAAAGATAACCACACTTGTAGCAGTCACGGCTATACTACCTTCATCAGGAAAGATAACCACACTTGTAGCAGTCACGGCTATACTACCTTCTTCAGGAAGGGCCTGTTTGCGGAATCCTTTGGAGGTGGGCGAGGACTTGGCTGATGCGTCCGTGGATTTATCTCCTGAGCCATCACCGTGTGCGGGGCAGGACACGAGGGTCTCAATGGGCGAAGAACGCAGGCACACCATCTGCAGAGGGGAAAACATCGCCTCAACTATTGAATTCATTTTAAAATAATAATAATTAACAAACAACAACCAGAGAGCAAGCAAAGCAATTATCAATAATAAATAAATATCAATATTCAACAGAAAAAAAGTTTAAAACAGAATTCGGGGGGGGGGGGGGGGGGGGGGGGGGGTCACTTTGTGCTATAACTCTGCCCCCTTCATTTGAATGATAGAATTTACACTGGGAACCAACCTCAAACTGGCTGAGGATGTCTAGGGTTGGGATTGGGGGGTGTGTGTGTGTACTTTGTACTCTAACTCTGACTCCTTGATTTGAATGATAGAATTTACACTGGGAACCAACCTCAAACTGGCTGAGGATGTCTAGGGTTGGGATTGGGGGGTGTGTGTGTGTACTTTGTACTCTAACTCCTTGATTTGAATGATAGAACTTACACTGGGAACCAACCTCAAACTGGCTGAGGATGTCTAGGTTTGGGATTGGGGTGTGTGTGTGTGTACTTTGTACTCTAACTCTGACTCCTTGATTTGAATGATAGAACTTACACTGGGAACCAACCTCAAACTGGCTGAGGATGTCTAGGGTTGGGATTGGGGTGTGTGTGTGTGTACTTTGTACTCTAACTCTGACTCCTTGATTTGAATGATAGAACTTACATTGGGAACCAACCTCAAACTGGCTGAGGATGTCCGGGGTTGGGAGGGGGTATGTTTGAACATGGTCATTGGTCAAAGGTAAAATTCACTGGACCCAAAAATGCTGCCACGCGGCTGGTGATCTAGCGTATCATGCTCTAGTTACTAATAAAATTAGAGCATTTAGAGCCAGCTTTCATTTTTTAAACAATAAAACTACAAGGTTTTTCCATCAGCTTAACGGAAAAGGTAAATCGGAGGGAGCTGATTGGCCAACTTCACCCTGGAACAGCGGAGGGAGCTGATCTTAACATTAGCCCAATAAAGTATTGCACATTCCTGAATTCAGACAAAAATAACAAAGCCCAAATCAGGATTCCTGCTTTAATAATAATAATGATTATTTATATAGCGCCTATTCTCTGATTTAGGGCTCTAAGCGCTTTACATATTTAATACAAATACAACATAGAATATACATTATCTTATACAATCAGAACATGACGAACGTACATACATTTTACATGAGTAGAATATAGAAAAGTATGTATATATACAAATGAACAAAAACGCATATCTAGAAAAAGGTACACAACTTACAGAAACACACACACACCCATGGAAGAAGAAGAAATCGCAGGTTTGGACCCACCTGAAACTGGCTGAGGATGTCCACATGCCGCTGGTGGAGGCAGGGCATGTCCAGCCATACGCAGCCCAGGTGCAGGGGGGGCATCATCTGCCTCTTGGCCTGCAGCTCCGTCTCCCAGGCCTGGGCCTTGGCCCGCTGCCGGGCCTTCAGCACCTCCGGGGTCACCTGCACAGGTCACAGTCCACCTTCACAATCATATGGTCAATAGTGGCCTGGGCCTTGGCCCGCTGCCGGGCCTTCAGCACCTCCGGGGTCACCTGCACAATTTCAGTCCGCCTTCACAATTATACGGTCAACAGCGGCCAAGAAGGGTCACGCAGAGCTTCACATTGTCAGGCCTTCAGCAGCTCCAGGGTCACCTGCACAGGTCAGTCCACCTTCACAATTATATGCATGGGTGCTCCTGGGAAATTTCAAAAATCCTGCAAGGCAGGGGTCCAAGGGCCACCCAGTTAACAACTTAACTTAAACAGTCCTAAAAAATATAAAGTTCCCGGTGAAGGCATGTAAATATTTATCTGTATTCATTTCTTTTATATTCTAGACATGCGAGAAACCAACAAAACGTGTATAAATAGGAAATTCGTTGCTTCTCGAATTCTCATAATCCGGCGACGCCGGCTCCAGGCAATACAAAACATCCTGCATTTCAGGACATCCTGAAAGCAGGGGTATCCATGTGCATGGGAAAAAGACATCATGAAATTTTGGCATAAATTGGGATTTAAATTTTTCATGGTGGAGCAAAGATTCCTTGTTAATGCACATAAAATCAAATTGGTGGATTTTTATTAATCCCTACTATCTATTTAACTAAATACTTACCAACACCTGAAACAACTGCATTAGCGTTAAGCGACCTGGAGCTATACCATAGCAAAGAGAAAAACGAAAGTAGGCCTGGCCTTGACCCCTAGCCGGATGGGGGCGGGAGTGATCCCCCCTTACCGGTCTAGCTGTGGCTAGGCCAATGAGCGCCTACTTCCGCCATTACAAAATTTTACAGGAAGCATCTTATAGTGAGGGAGGATACAAGGGAGGGTACCTCGTTTGTTTCAGGTGTTGGTAAGTATTTAGTTAAATAGATAGTAGGGATTAATAAAAATCCACCAATCTACTTTAACCATACTGTACCAACACCTGAAACAACTGCAGATTACCAAAGCGGAGGAGGGTAGATGCTTCAGTAACCCAACCCACCGCGTGAGAGCGAGACCTGGGCGCTTTTTTCCCTTGGGGGGTTAAAAAAGTGGTAATCCCCACTAGTCCCCTTCAAAAAAAGCCCTGAGTCCCCCTTTTAACTCCTTTAGCCTAAATGCGGCTTAGAAAGGGGAGGTAAAAGGCCTGCTCCAAATATTGCCCCAAAACATCATTGCAATGATATACCCACTAAAGTATGATAGGGGGAGTCGTTGGGAGCTTGCCTCCGTACTTACAGTTTAGACGGAGACGGCGGTCTGGGCGACAACTATCTTCCTGATAGTGAAGGAGTCGTCATGTTTCGTGGCCACGTACCTCAGGTAGAAGTTGGGGAACGTGTTGACCGACTTCCAGAAGGCGGCTGACATGATATTCACCAAGGGAACCCCCTTAACGAGAGCGAGCGAGGCGCTGATTGCGCGCAGCTCGTGAACCCTGATAGAGCCGGATGGCAGGCTAACGAGAGACTGAGAGTAGGCTAGCTTGACACAGTCTAACAACCATGTTGCTACCGTGTTCTTAGAAAACGTCTTTAGCGTACTTAGGGTTAATAGAAAGAAACAATCTTCTTCTAGAGCCCCTAAAACCTTTGGTTCTAGACAGGTAGGATCTGAGCGCGCGGACCGGACAGAGAAAAACGGTCCGCGTCGTCCGGGCAGAGAATTGTCCGCAAACTGGAGATAGAGAGCAGAGGAGACTCGACATCGCCAGGCTGATTCTTGGCCCTGAACTCGGGCAAAAAGTAAAGCGAAACGGACGAGAAATCCTCCGCGAACTCGACGTCCCTGGAGAGCCCGCTAAGGGAGTGGAGGCAACTGACCCGTCTGGCCGATGCGAGAGCAATCAAGAACACCGTCTTGAAAGTGAGGAAAGCGAGAGGTTCACAGCGATCCCTTAGATAATTCTAAACAAGAAACACGTCCCATTGCGGGACCTGGACAGTCCTCGCCGGGGCCCGCAAACGCACCGCGTCCAAAATGTGGGACACCCGCGGAGCGGAGAGCTCAGAGGTTCAATCAAAACCTAAGGCTAACGAACTGGTGTTAATCAGAGCAGCCTTGTAGTCAGAAAGGGTCTGAGCAGAGAGGCCCTAAGTCCTGTGCAAGTGGGACAGGAACTCCACCAACTGGACTGTGGTAGGGTGCAGCGCGTGAAATTCCGACGTGGACGGAACATGGCTGACTAAAAAAGCAGCCAGGAGATGACAAACCCCGCATGGAGTCACCTAGAGCAGCCAAGGCAGAAACAAAACGGAATGGCCGGACCGGGCCACCACCCGCTGCTACGCCCTTTCGAACCGGAAAAATATCGACTAAAAAAGCAGCCAGGAGATGACAAACCCCGCATGGAGTCACCTAGAGCAGCCAAGGCAGAAACAAAACGGAATGGCCGGACCGGGCCACCACCCGCTGCTACGCCCTTTCGAACCGGAAAAATATCGATCGAAGAGGCGAGACCAAGTCAAAACCAAAATGGCCCACATCTGGACAAGATTTGTTCAGAATGTCGGGCGAGCAAAGGACCGATGACGGGATAGAGACAGCTAGTACTAAATGATTAAGATGAGAATCCGCAAAACAGCAGATTCAACCTCTGAGCTAGCAAACTGAGAAGCCACGGAACGAATGTACAACTGCACTTCAAAACCAACTCTACATGCTAAGACCGTAGGGAGACAAAATAAAAACTGCCTCTGACGTAGGGACAGACCGAAACAGCAACATAGTTGCTATCGCATGACGTCAAATCAAACCAGATGACGCGGAAATGTCCCCACTGAAAAAGAAACATGTAGACAAAAGCGGAACAGTGTGCAAACGTGACGTAAACACACCTCGACTTAACCCATTTCAACGGCACTGACTCAAAATGGGGGTGGGGGGCCTGAAGGAAGGCCAAAAAACACCCAGTCGAACAACTTAAGTTGAAAATTGACGTTTAGTGATCTGACAGCTGGGCATAGAAGATCATGGTAGCCGGACAGATGAGTCCGATCGGGACGGAACCAGACCGAAAAGGATGGCTGGAACGAGTGAACGAGTCCACTGGAAGAACAACTCATGGTTGTAATCAGAGGAAACGAGTGTCTGAAACAGAGCAAGTAAAAACCATGCCAGCCAGAACAGACATCATTCGAAAGAACGGCGAAGCCGGGGCCGTTCAGAAGGAAGGCAACAAGGGTACGGTTGAACAACCCTCGGTTGCAACCGTGAAAGAAGGAGCGCACGCTCCGACTTCTCTCTGCAAAGGCCTTAGTATACCTTGGCAGGAAGGAGCTCCGAAACTGACTCCATCAGACTAAGAAGTCTGAGGAGACGGAAAAGTGTGACCGACTTCGTACTGAGAGGACGGACACCAACAGAGAAAACGAGGACAGTGTCCTCCGAGGCTGAGACTGTGAATCCGACCGTGTCGAACCCATCTCCAGACAGTCTTTAAAGTGCCCCAAAAAGAGTCTCTGGCCAGAAGAATCACCAAGAGAAGCTAGAGCCACTCCAAAGGTTGGTTCAATCACGGACTCAAAGAGCCTGAAAACCGCAAGAGAGGTCGTTGGAGAGGTTTTGCTCAAAGTACAGCAATGAACCGAATCAACAACGTCACAAAAGCACAGCCCTTGAGGGCTTTGGACAAAGATGCTTCCAACTGTATTACGTTGGAAGGAAAAAACTTGACCGGGCAAGACTCTTGTCATAATGGAGTTTCTCCGCTACAGCCTTAGAAGGCTTGGAGAAAGAGGGAAACGGGAGGTAGTCCATGGACACCTAGCACCGACTTGAACGGATGAACAACAAAAAAGCCCACGGGAACTGAATCTTCCTTGGGCCAGGTAGACCTGCCCAAAGAGAAACGGTTAGTTACTGCGAGAAGCGTAACAGAGTATCCAATTGACGTCAGGATAACCGTGGAAAAAAACAATTGAACGGTACCGACTTAGAAAGAACGGTAGAGGATTGAGGGACAAAAAATAACCGTTTCAACGGCCATGACTTGTAAAGAGTAACCCAAGTCCAAAAAACAAGGCCTGACAGGATGGGCCGAAAAGGAGGACCGGTTGAATGAGAAATCAGGTTGAACAACTGTTGTTGTAACCAGAAAGGCATGAAACTGAAGAGAGCAAGAAAAACCATGCTCGTCAGAATCGAAGAAACGGACCATCAGGAGCCGTTGCAACAGCCATGAATGAAACAAAGAAAAACGATGGATCATTCCCAAAAGCCACCGTGCCAAACGGAAGGTCAGAATCACCATGAGGTTCTTGAAGAACCGGAACGGAACCCGACGGTCCGTTGCCCAACCCGGTAAAATGGATCGGAGAAAGCGATCGATCAGAAGCACAAGAGCTCGAGATCAGCAGATCGAAGTAGATCTAACCAGATGATTAGAGGGTACAAGAGAACTCTTCTTGTGAGAAAACCCCTGAAGAGCCCAACGATGAACCAAAAACCGAAGAAAACGGCCGGTTCATTCACGGACTCAAAGAGCCTAAAAACCACAGGAGAATTCGTAGGAGAAAAAGTTTCCCCAAATTCTCTGCGATGGGCCGAACCAACGAAGCCGCAAAGCCAGAGCCCTTGAGGGCTTAGACAAAGATTCCTCCAACTGCTTGAAGTTGGAAGACTTAATCTTGGTCGGGGCAAGATTCCTGTCGCAAAGGAGCTTCTCTGCTTCGGCCTTAGAAGGCTAAAGCGAAACGGTTAGCTTCTGCCATCTTCCCGGCACAAAGGAAAGCCTTGCTTTCCGATTGGAGTGGTCCAGAAGCTTAGGAGCTTGCAAGAACCAGAGCTCCTTTTCCTGGTGAGTGGCCGGACCGGGCCAAAACACGCTGCTACGCCCTTGCCTGGATGGAGACGGACTTAGCTAAGTCCACGTCGGAATCCACGTCGGAAGGCCCGGGTCCAAAGGAGGACGCTGGGAGGGAGGCCCGAGTGCGTGGCAGAGGCCGAGGCCTCCTGCCGAGAGAGGCCCAACCTGCCCGAGGCCTGGAGTACCGGGGAGCCCGCGGCCTCCGAGCATGGCCCCGAGGGCTCCCATCGAGGGAGGCCCGGGTCCGAAGGAGGCCCGGTGAGGGAGGACCAAGGGAGCCGGAGAGGCCTAGGCCCGGGGAGGCCGCGGCCTCCCAGGTCGAGGTCTCCGAGCACGGCCCCCGAGGCCTCCCACCGAGGGAGGCCTGGGTCCGAAGGAGGCCTGAGGAAGCCGGAGAGGGCCCAGGCCCGGGGAGGCCGCGGCCTCCGAGGCCTCCCACCGAGGGAGGCCCGGGTCCGAAGGAGGCCCGGCGAGGGGGCCGGAGAGGCCTAGGACCGGGGAGGCCGCGGCCCCCAAGCACGGCCACCGAGGCCTCCCACCGAGGGAGGCCCGGGTCCGCCGGGGGCCCGGTGAGGGAGTCCCGACGGAGCCGGAGAGGCCTAGGCCGGGAGGCCTCGTCGGTGGGGAGGCCTCATCCGTCCGTAGACGTGTCGACCGGCCTCCTGGCCGGGAAAACACTCAACCGATGTTACCCCCACTGGGGCGAACACCGGGAGACTCTCTCGGCCCAAGGCCCCAGGCCTGGGTGAAGGGCCAAGAGAGGTACCAACAACACCATCGGAGACTTTCCGACGGCGAAGTGGTGTTAGCCGGTAGGCCTCGGCCTCCCGGCCGGAAATCCACTCGACCGGAGTCCCCACCGCTGGGGGGAGCACCGGGAGATCCTCTCGGACCGAGGCCCGCGGCCAGGGCAAAGCGGCCGAGAGGAGCACCAACCCCGCCTTCGGAGACTTTCCGACTGCGGGGCGGCGATAGCCGGTAGGCCTCGGGCTCCCCGGCCGGGGAGGGGTCGAGAGGCCTACGGCCTTCCGGGCTCGAGTTTCCTTCGAGGTACCGGGATGTCTGATTGAGGCCCCAGTCGTGAGACCTCGACACATGGTCGGAAGGGGGCCTCCGTCGCCCTCTCTCCAACATAGGGTCGGAGAGGTGGAAACTAGGCGAGTCCCCGAGTGCAAACGTGCCACTCGGGGCTACAGACATGCGCGGCTGCGACTTATCCAACGAAGTTGAAGCTGAAGGCGTGGAAGACCGGGTCGAAGTGGTGGCCTTGGAAGAAAGAGGCCTCCTGTCTAAACACAAAGGCACGTAAGAACCAACGGACGAAATTGGCCGAGAGGCCTTATGTTGAGGAGAGGAGAAGGGGAAGAGACGGACGAAAAACCAACCGTGGAGGCCTTAGGAGGCCTAGACGGAGAAGAGTGAGAGCGCTTAGACTTAGAGTGCTTAGACTTCGATTTGTGAGAAACTGAACGGATAGATCTATCCGAGGATTCCTTAGAAGAAAAACGGCCTGCTTCATCCCTAGGAAGAGGAGAACGGACCAAGGGGTCAACTTGAACTTTGGGAGAAACATTCGAGTTTGAGCCTGAAGTGGCCATATCATGTGCGTGCGCGCGTGCACTGGAGCACGACGAGTGAGAGACTCGACACAAAATTAATTATATCCAGTTCTAGAGAAGAGAGAACTATCAAAACTGAGCCAATCGAGACTCAGATACACCCTATGTTCGATGATAGGAGGAAAAGGAACAAACCCACCTAGTTTGAGTGTTAGATAATAAAAAAGTCAAGAGTGCTGGTAGCCCAGGTCTGCCATGAACGCTGGAAAATTGTAATGGCGGAAGTAGGCGCTCATTGGCCTAGCCACAGCTAGACCGGTAAGGGGGGATCACTCCCGCCCCACATCCGGCTAGGGGTCAAGGCCAGAGCCTACTTTCGTTTTTCTCTTTGCTATGGTATAGCTCCAGGTCGCTTAACGCTAATGCAGTTGTTTCAGGTGTTGGTACAGTATGGTTAAAGTAGATTGAGTTATTTTTATTTTATAATTATTTGAAGTTTGGCATTCGAAATAGATCATTTGCAGAAATCGGGCATAGAAGATACAATTTTGCCTCTTTATTTCTATTGACTTGATTAAGAAAACAATAAAATAAACAAAGAAATCATTCAAAATTGTCTTCCATGGTGTGGATACTGGTAGAATACATATAAATAAACATAAATATGCCCTAAATAGAACATCAATATTGGGGGGTTGTTGACTATTTTTGGCTTTTGCTCAAAACATTCTGAGCGACTTATGTAGGTTTTTCCCATGCACCATCACATGGTCAACAGCGGCCTTGCCGGAAGGTTCACGCAAAGCTTCACATTGTCAGGGGGCCCGGGTCAGTGACCAGAAAAAGTGACCCCACATTTTATGCAGCCTGGGGTCATAAGGCCCATGAAGTCTGAAAACAATGAAACTGACACAATATAATAGTGGCCCCTTAGCTTGGATATTGACCCCTCGTTTTCTGTAATCGTTTTCTGACCCATATAAAGTTTGAAAAGAAACTCCTCCTCACCCTGACATTAAAAAATCTCTGACTGGGTGCAAATAAATTATATGGCAGACCTGTTTAATACCCCCTAAAGAAGTCTTGAGTAGTCTGGATAGCTGAAATGAGTAGCTTTGGTGTGAAATGAGTAGTCCTCTTCATTAAACCATCAAATAATGTTCACTGAAAATGAGTCATTAGAGCATTATTTTAAATTTTGAAGAGTAGTAGAGGTCCAAATTGAGTAGAATACTACTCAAAAAGAGTAGAATAAACAGGTCTGCACATGTATTCAATTCTCCAAAATCAGAATGTGATGACTGAACGCAGGGAGAACAATAAAAACTGAAAACCGGACACACTATACGTCTTTCATCCATGTTGGCCATAATGGTCTGGGACTGCAGAATAAGAAGTGCATTCACCATTCAAATGCAAATCAAAGTTGAGTATCTTTTCACTTGTTGAGGATTCAATCACGCACAATGAGTTCCAATACAGTGGAACCTCCCTTATAAGACCTTAAAAAATCATCCCAAATGAGGTCTTACAAGGGAGGGGTCTTATAAGGGAGGTAATTTAATACTTACAAAGAAGGGCAATGTCTCAGAGAAGTAGGTCTTATATGGGAGGTCTTTTAAGGGAGGTTCCACTGTATTGGGAGACAAGTTGACTCACATCTTCATCGTCCTGACAGCCCTCGTCTTCAGACAGGTACCCGTGGGGCACCATCCACCCATCGTCGTCAACCTCATCCTCCTCCTCACCCTCCTCCTCCTCACCCTGACATTAAAAAAAAGGCCATGGTTCAGCTTACACAAAAATAAAGTGCTTCATTTGAAAAACAACAACACAGAAACACCGATCCAACACCGCCTTGGCATAAGGCTGTGTCAGACCAACTGACATAAGCTAGAACACCAAGGCTACATCAAAAGGTTATGTTTTGCATAGTTATGCATGGATTGTCTTTAGCCATGACAAGCTCCTAGCATAACATAATCAGTCCAAAATCCTCCAAAGACGGAGTGTGGCTGCCCATGTGGCGGGGTAATCAAAAACGGTCACACACGTAATGTTCTCACCCCTAGCTGGTGCATTTGTACCATAGTGTTCAATTGCTTCGACTGTTGGGATGATCCCTGGAGTCTTTAAGCCATGGTACAACAACTGATCCAACACAAATCAAAACACTCTCCATCCACAAAAGGCACACAACTTCAACTACTATCAAAGCCGCCTGTGTCACCTATTCACATCATCTTTGAATTGGGCTCACCATTTTTCAAAACCCATTATTTTAAGCAGTAAATGATTAACCCTTTCACCGCCAATTTTGGGAAGTAAGGATAGGCCTAATGTTATACATGTCACAGAGGAATTCCCAATGTTGCAGATAAAAAAATGTTCTCTACCCAGTTAAGCTTAATGGTATTTTTTGGCTGAAAAATAGCTGGTGCCAGCCTTTTTTTTCTTTTCTTTTTTCCCCCCCAACCAAGCATTTCTGTCAAACTCACCTGGGTAGAGGGAAAGATACTGTTTACAGTACTGGGGACTCCCCTAAGACATGCATAGAATAAAAATAGGGCTCATCCTTTTCTTTCTCAACAATTAAGGACACAGGGTCATTGGGTAACAGAGCTGATTTGACCGACGCCTTTTGGTGACATGGGTGCTAAATCAATGTGGTGCGAAAAGCAGACCTGCCTACTTGGAATTTTCCCAATCAGTAGCCCAGCCATCAATTTTCAGTAGCATGGCAATTTTTTCCGTAGCATCCACAAACAACGGCAATCGATTTGTTCTCTGCCTGAGCCGAAACGCACTGCTTATGTTTCGCCGATTGAACGTGTTGACGGCAATCGTCTCTACCGCCATGATTCACAGAGAAGTCTGCATGGCAGAGGTTGCACTGCAGCGAGCATGGTTCGCACCGAGTCAACTTCTGACGATGCAAGGCCACTCCTCCGTGTAAGCTATTTTAAAAACTTGTGCGGCAGGCCGATGTTTTTTCTTAGAACAAGATGGTGTGCCAGATGATTTTCGTTTTCTGGTTTGGGTTCGGTTTTTTTTCGTTTGAAACATCTCCCGAATCGCTACTGCTGCTGGAGTCCGCCATTTTTTTCAGAGAAAGTAATAAAAACGGAAGTGACTAGGTTATTGCGCGTGACACTGCGTCTGCTCTTAGAAACCGACAAAACCGGGAACGGCATAAGCAAAAATAAAATGCGGCGGCAATTTGTTTTTTTCCGTAGCAACGTTAAGGTTGCCGTAGCTCCGTAGCAAAGCTTTATTTTTCGTAGCTGCTACGGCCAAATCGGTAGCAGTAGCCAGGTCTGAAATATTATAGATATCACAGTATAAATAGCAGTAGCCAGGTCTGAAATATTATAGATATCACAGTATAAATAGTCCCCCCTGTCACCTTCTGGAAGTTCTGTGCTTGTAACTTCCTCTATCTAATCTGTCACTCTCTTTTTCCATTCTGCCTTTTTTACTCTCCTTCTTTGGCTTACTGTCATCTACTATCTATCCTGGGGTCCATTCTCCTGCCTTTTTTACTCTGCCTTCTCCCTTTGGCTTACTGTCATCTACTATCTATCTGGGGTCCATTCTCCTGTCCATTCTCCTGCCTTTTTTACTCTGCCTTCTCCCTTTGGCTTACTGTCATCTACTATCTATTCTCCTGGTCCATTCTCCTGCCTTTTTTACTCTGCCTTCTCCCTTTGGCTTACTGTCATCTACTATCTATCCTGGGGTCCATTCTCCTGCCTTTTTTACTCTGCCTTCTCCCTTTGGCTTACTGTCATCTACTATCTATCCTGGGGTCCATTCTCCTGCTCCTGCCTTTTTTACTCTGCCTTCTCCCTTTGGCTTACTGTCATCTACTATCTATCCTGGGGTCCATTCTCCTGCCTTTTTTGGCTTACTGTCATCTACTATATACTCTGCCTTCTCCCTTTGGCTTACTGTCATCTACTATCTATCCTGGGGTCCATTCTCCTGCCTTTTTTACTCTGCCTTCTCCCTTTGGCTTACTGTCATCTACTATCTATCTTACTGTCTGGGGTCCATTCTCCTGCCTTTTTTTCAAGAAACACTTTCAAAAAGATTTCCTCCAGCTGAAGTCGGACTTGCTGGGCCATTTCTTGCTTAGACGCATGGCACATCTGCGCCCATAATTGACAGGAAACTGTCTGAGCGATCGACGAAGAAGAAGAACTCACATTAGAGTCGGACAAGCTTTCTCCTGGCTCCTCCTCTTCCCATTCCTCGTCGCTGTCAACTTCGTAGTCAAACACCTCCTGCACAACACACACATTATTTCTGTCAACAACAGGGCAAACAACACACAACCATACAAGAGGAAACCAATCAACACATCTAACATTTGAAAGAAAAGAGGAGTCGGTTTAACCCTTTCACCGCCAAAGTCGCATTTTAACCCTTCCAACGCTAGCCATTCCTCAGCCAAAATTTACCATTAAACTTACCCGGGTAGAGAAAAGATTCTGTCTGCAATATTGGGGATTCCTCTGTGACATGCATAAAATGGGGCCTGTCCTTACCTCCCAAAACTAAGAACATAAAGCCATTGGTCAACAGACCCTCATTTGATGCCTTTTAGTGACATGGGTGTAAAATCATTGTGGTGCCAAGAGGCGACAGTGGCGATGAAATTGAAAGGGTTAACACCATAGTGATTTAACACCTATGTCACTAAAAGGCATCAAATTGGGGTCTATTATCCAAAGACCCTATTGTAAAGATAGACCTTTTTACATATGTCACAGAAGAATCCACAATACTGCAGATGGGATTTTGTTCTCTACCCAGGTAAATTTTATGGAAATGTTTGCTTGAAATATGGTTGGCGGTGAAAGTGTTAAAGGCTAACTGAAAAAGTTCAAATTCTTGGCTTAAACCCACAACACTAAAGAGGCAGACTGAAAAACTTATGACCAGAACATGAACTTATCACTTAAACCGATCCGATGTGTTGGCTGCAGTGCCTTTAGATGGCAATGGTCATCGAAAGCAGAACCACATCCTCAGAGGTAGCAGCTTTTCATCATAATCACTCAACTTGTACTTTGGAGTAGTCTATAAAAAAAAACAAGGGGTTATCAGGGCTTCTGATAAGCTGATGTTTCTTAGAGTCCCAGGGACCCCTTCATCAGATTGAAAACGAGTCCCAGGCAAACTTCAGTGGGTCCCCTGTACCACATCAAGAAACATGTCTATAAACATGTACAAATACACTTATTACACATACCTCAAATTCAGCGATTAACATTACATTCATAACATTTTTACGCACGCGCTGCACTTCATTGACTGTGATGTTTCGTCAAACTCCAGCCAGGAAAACTCTTTTTCCCAGACTGGTTTGTAGGCCCGCACCTTTTTCGTCGCAGGTGGATCATTGACACTCGCAGATGTTGATCGACATCTTTCTCACTTTCTTTGCGCTTTCCAGGCACTAACACCCACAAATTTAAAGACATTTTGTTATTAAACGAGTAGCGCGAAAGGCTTTTTCCGGTACAGCGAGAGGCATCATGGGAAAGGGAAAGTTTTATAATTAAGGGAAGCAACTCTCGCATCATAGCAGACGATGCCTGTGGACGACTTTCAATGTTAGACAGTGTCTTTATTCGTTTTTCATGATTTTTTGAGTGCGTCCCCAGGGACTCGCTTGACAAACATTCAATGCGTCCTTTTAACTTTCAATGCGTCAGGGATGCTGGTTTTTGCGTTATCAGAAGCCCTGGGTTATGTCATTTTCTATCACAAGTTATTTGCCACTCAAACATCCACCAAAAACATACAAATAAGACTGTCTATCTTAATTTCCTAAACATACAAATAAGACGGTCAATCTTAACTTCCTTCCATGAACACAATCATATCATAAGTGACAAATACCCTTTATATAACAATAAACAATGATGTCCCGAGGCCACGGCCATACGCCATTGGCCTATTAACCTTGAAAATTTCCAATTGTGTTCTCCCCTATCAGGATAAATGGATGATTAAATTGTTAACACTGACACGCTTTGTCTGATTGATTTCCGCAAAAGCCAGAACACTGTCCTATTGATTTCTCTTACCTCAGGACACTTTGTCCTATCACTTTTCTATCCTCGGCACATCACTGAATAAGCTGGGAGCACTACCCACCTGATCTTTCTTCCAGGGGTTGCGTGGGGACAGTCCGGCGACCTTCTTGCGCCACGTGCCGTAGTAGGGTGGTCTGTAGTCGGTGTGGAACTGCAGCAGCTTGACCGCATGGGTCACCTTCTTCACCGTCTCCGAATCGTGGACCAGCAGCTCCACTTCCTGCTCAATTTCTTTTTTCCTGAAAAAATAAAGGTTCAAGATTGAAAACTTTCATGATTATTCTTCTTCTGCGTTCCCAGACCATAATGGGTAAGGCACGTATGTGTCCGGTTTTCAGTTTTCACTGGTCTCCCCGCTGCCAATAGAAATTGCCAAAAAGATAAAAAATCTACATACATGTGTGTGTGTTGTTATTATATTAGGTTCTCTTTCAAAGACTGGAATTGGAAAGTGTTGCAGAGGTACAAATTCAATAGACGATTTTCGGAGAGAAAAAAAAAAACTAGGGGAGAGCACTTCGTGAAAATTAGAGTTGCTTACCTCCATTACTCGGTCAAATACCATACCAACAATGGCGTCGAAGCTTGAAACCGCAGGATGCGAGTCAGCGACTTGCAAACATTTTTTTTATAGAAAAATTAGGGGTGGCCAGTGACCACAAACCGATAAAACTTGCAAAATAAGACGTAAAAATATAAATGACAATTTGTTTTAGAATGATACACGGTGTTCTAAGTGCTGTATGTCTGCTCAAACACACGAGTCGATAGGCTATGAGAACTGATGGTAGAGTGACTTCCCCTGTTTGACCGATTGAATTAGGCAAGATCACTCCCACACACCATGAAATTACTCCCCTTAATTATTTCCGAACAATTCCTATTTACACACATGCACACTCACTTTCTGAGGACACGATTGACCCTCAAAGGTTTCTTGATTCCTTGCCCCAGCTCCTCCAGATACCTCAGTTTTGCCGATTCCTGCACATAAAGATTGCGGTAGATTAAATCGGACAGAAGCAAACATTTTCAAAGTGATTTTTTTTTTTACAATAATAAAAAATGTATTCAAAATTCACTAGAGGCTATTACTAATCTAATAACAATGATATACTTCTTAACCCTCTTGTGCCCGACGCTCTGTGCTCTGTCACTTCTGAAATCCTAGCCCAAGGGACGTCACTCCGTACAAAAGGGGGGTAGCGTCAGAAAAATAATAAAATAAAATATACCCTACCAGATTGTGTTTTTTGTTTTGAATGTGTTGCCGAGATGTCTGTCTGATTTGCAAAATGAATTTCAAGATGTTATGGGGATGCATGGCTCCACAAAAAAATCAAAATGCCAAAATGTATTCGCAAACTGCATTCACTGCCTACTTTTTGCAGACTGGTGAAGACTAAGAAGACTGAAATGGAAAAGTAGATAAAAATCATTCACTTACCCTTTCACTTCACGATCTTATAATTCCTATCTTTCACAAAAAAAGGAATTTTCATCACTGTCATCACTCAGTAGATGCAATAACAATTCATCATCCATGATGTAAAAGTCGGGAAAATGCCGATGTCAGTAACATGACTTCAAAAATTTGCATCGATCGAACAAAAACAAGCTCGTTGCCGAAATAGGTCCTTACTCATCACTTCGCGATCTCATAAGTCCCATCTTGCATAAAAATACGACTATTCATCGCTTTCCTCAGTCAATGGCAGACCTGCCTACTTGGAATTTTCCCAATCAGTAGCCCAGCCATCAATTTTCAGTAGCATGGCAAATTTTTCCGTAGCATCCACAAACAACGGCAATCGATTTGTTCTCTTCCTGAGCCGAAACGCACTGCTTAATATGTTTCGCCGATTGAACGTGTTGACGGCAATCGTCTCTACCGCCATGATTCACAGAGAAGTCTGCATGGCAGAGGTTGCACTGCAGCGAGCATGGTTCGCACCGAGTCAACTTCTGACGATGCAAGGCCACTCCTCCGTGTAAGCTATTTTAAAAACTTGTGCGGCAGGCCGATGTTTTTTCTTAGAACAAGATGGTGTGCCAGATGATTTTCGTTTTCTGGTTTGCGTTCGTTTTTCTTCGTTTGAAACATCTCCCGAATCGCTACTGCTGCTGGAGTCCGCCATTTTTTTCAGAGAAAATAATAAGAACGCATGCGGTCACTTTGATAAAAACGGAAGTGACTAGGTTATCGCGCGTGACACGGCGTCTGCTCTTAGAAACCGACAACGACATAAGCAAAAATAAAATGCGGCGGCAATTTGTTTTTTCCGTAGCAACGTTAAGGTTGCCGTAGCTCCGTAGCAAAGCTTTATTTTTCGTAGCTGCTACAGCCAAATCGTAGCAGTAGGCAGGTCTGCAATGGACGCCATAACTGTTCGTCATCCATATTGGAAAAATCGTGAAAATGCCGAAGTCGGTCACTAATTTTCAAAAATTCATATCTTCCAAACCAATCGGCCTAGAAGCCATTGCAAGCAACAGGGCGGAAGTGTAATCTATTGCGAAAGCGAGGCTGAAGCACCCACATGACTGCCATGTGATAGAAACAAAATGGAAGCGCCCAAACCGGCCACGTGGAATCCCCCGAACGTTCTCGGCATTTACGATCCAATTTTTTTCTGAACATTCACCGCATAAGAGTTAAAATTAAATAGAAAACTTCAACAAATATTTATCAATACATTTAATGTACATAATCAGATCTCAAAGAAAATATACAATTTCATTCATCTTTTTTTTTTTAAATCACAATTTCCAACATTCCCTAGAGCCCATGGAAAAAGACACAATTTTACTGTTGGTACATGGATGATGTAATGTTAAGCACAAGGTGTGGCTTAGCATACCTGAAGACTGAACATACGATTATCATAATCATAAGATCAAAAGCAGTTGCTACCAATGCAAAGACCACAAAAGTAACTGCCAACGTACCATATTTTTCCGACTATAAGGCGATAGTGTTTCCCCAGACGGAGACCCCTGCGCCTTATAGTGACAGTATAGGAATTTGGACTGTAGAGGGGAAGTATGTTTTTTTATTTAGATCTTGGTTTTTTGCTCCTTTTGTTGCCTGCTTTTTGCTCCTTTTGCTGTTTGCTGTTTTCTTGTTTGTCTGTGTTGATAAAGGCGCATTCGCCAAAATATCCAGTAGTTTTGCTTTGTCTCTTGTGAATAAAATAACGTCACTTTACACTTGTCGTGTAGTTGTTTGTTTGTTGCATAATATAGCAAGAAAATATAGTAACAAAATCTGAATTTTGTGTAACATTGGGGGGTGCGGATTATTATAAGGTGCGCATTATCCGAAAAATGCTGTAAGAGTTTTGGGCAAGGGAAATATGCTGAAGAATGTGTTGAGATATCTCCATGGGTGCTCCTGGGAAATTTCAAAAATCCTGCAGAGTGCAGGGGCAGCGCGCTCACACACACATTTATTGCTCTTTTTTTCACCCCTCTATACTAGTACAAGTGCTACATTCCTTTGAATATAGCAAATGTTTATATAGGCCCTTTTTATTGTACAAGTGTGTATGTGTGTGTAAGAAAATCGTTGCTTCTCAAATTCTCATAATCTAGCGATGCCGGCTCTATGCAATTTAAAAATCCTGCACTTCAGGACATCCTGCAAGAAGGAGCATCCATGTATGATGATGTATCTCACCTCACAGCTCAAGATGTTGTCCAAGTGTTGCTTGTCTTCCCCGGACAACGTCTGTCTTATCGTAGGAGCCAGGGTCATGTCTTTCTTCAGCTCAAAAGGAATGAACAGTTTGTTCTCCGTCTTGGTCACCTGCGACACACGCACATCGGTCAGTTCTGTAGTTAAAAGGATACAGTGCTGACCATCAAGAAGTGAATTCAACTGAACTTAGAAGAAAAAATGAACAATGATCAGCTGTAAACAAGAACGCGCTAACTAAGGCAAATGAACAGCACCGAAAATGCAAAGCCTTGTTTACGAAAGTAACATGAACCAACTCAGTGAAATGCTACAGCAGCTTATAATATATTTTAACTCATTCGCATCGCAATGATTTTGAATTATTAACTCACAAATCACTCCAGATATACACACAAACAAAACCGTTTGTCCGTAAATGATGTTACTTCTTGCTGACATGAAAGGGCGATAATTTTAGGCCCGAACTGCTCGTGCCACCTATCGACGAGTCAGGTGCAGATAATTTTCTGTGGCTATAAACTACTACTTCATGACAGGCAAGGACGATAATCTTCAGTAGGTGGCGTTCGCATCTCAGGGCACGAGACAGAGGCAGAATTGTCGGTATAAAGCCTCATTGCGAGGAGGTTGCTCAACTGGACTCTTTTAAGTAATGAATAAGAAGGGAAGAGACTGAGTAAAACTGTCTGGATCACTGAGGTGTCTGCGATACTAAGGTGCCCGTTAGGCGGGGTTCAACTGTACATGGGTGCAACTCCCCAAAATTTAAAAACCTGAAAGGCAGGGTACAGGGGCAGAGCCCCGTCAGACGATTCAGGGGGGCAAGTTAAGAGAGAGAGATAACGAGATAAATAGTTACAATGATAGACAAGGGCAGTTTGAGTCTGATAAGCCTTGTAAAATTATTACACTGCCTTTGTAAACTTCCAAGATAGAACCACCAAATTCAAAATGCCCCAAATCGTTTGTGGTCAATGTTTTTTTTGTATGAATTAAAAAAACTGAAGTTCAGTTTCTGGTAAAATTAAAAATACAGAAATCAGTGTAAAAATGAAAGAGTAGCACCCATGCCACTAGCAGTAGCAGTGTGTAACCTCCAAAGATCAAGGTTGTTCTTACCTTAGTAGAGGTAATAGACTTGGAGTTGGTGAAGAAACTGGTGAATGCTGCCTTCCGCTTCTCCGCTTGGCGCAGCTAAAAACAAAAGTAAAATCACAATCAGATATATATATATACAGTCAAACACTGACTGAAGAAGAAAAAAAAATTAAGTTTTGAACATTCCCTATCTAACAATTAAACCAATAACATTTGGTGTCGGGTGTGTCATTAATGAAAAACAAAACTGCAGAAGATTCAAGATGTTGCATGTTAGAATTCAGTGGCTTCCTTATCTGTTTAACCCCTACGCTGGCACATAACATATTAATACTGTTACTATTGAACACTAGTACATGATGCTTAGCTATGCATGCATGGGTGCTCCTGGGAAATTTCAAAAATCCTGCAAGCCCCGGAGGAGTGCAGGGACAGCGCCCCTCCTGGGGGTTCCGGGGGGCAATGCCCCATGGAAACTGAAGCGAAACAACAGTTTCCAATGCAATTGACAGGCTCTCGTTGCACTTTCACTTCTGGTTAAACTTCATGACCTCTATAACCAGCATAATGCATCTTCTCAAATTTTCATAATCCAGCGATGCCGGCTCCAGGCAATAAAAAATTCCTGAACTTCAGGACATCTTGAAAGAAGGAGCATCCACGCTTTTGTCCTACAATTGCATTAACAAACAACACAGACAGTAATTTCCGGAGAAAAAAACCCACCATTTAACCCCTCGACTGCCAGATAAATTTAAAGAAATATCATTGGGCAAATAATGCCATAATAAAGACAACTGATAGAGCCAATCTGGCAAAATGGTCTGGGGATATAACTCTTTGACTGTGTTAGAGCAAAAGCCAGCATATCAGGGTTATTCCTCTTCATCTGATGATGTCATCAGTGACGTCATACGTTGGTGGCAGTCAAGGGGTAAAACAAAAATCTTGCCGAAGATAAAAGTAACCACAAACTATCTGTCATACCTTCTCTTCCTCTTCTTTCTGTTTCTGTTCCTCTTTCTGTCGTCTCTCTTCTTCTTTCAATTTCTTCTCCTCCAGCTTGGCACTGTTTAAATTAAAAACAATTAAATTTGTTCAAAAATATGATAGACTAGTTTTTTTCCAAACCAAAATGTATTCAGTTAATATACAGATTTAAATGAAAAAAACCAAATGCCTTAGTAGTCATCAGTGAATGAAGCCTAACCTAACAAAAATCAAAAACATATTTAGAGGGCAAAAGGCTCAAACATAATAGCCTATAGTGCCATTTATGCTATGCTATGCTAAAAACTGATAATTCAAAACACAAACTTTTTAAAGACTGTTTTTTTCCCCCCCTAACAAATCATCGTTTTCTAGGAAACAATCCAAAGTGAAGGTTAATGTTAAGTCACATTAAAAATACACTTCTATCGTAATTGTAGGAACGCATAGATCTGCATTGATTGCTCAGCTTTTAAGTGTTTGCGGACGTAAAAATAACCACTTTTTGAGTCTGAAAACAGAAAATTACATTCATGACTTAAATGATTATCTTCTAATAAAGTGATGGAGATATTGATAAAGGCATACTTACTTGAGCTTTTCTTGTCTTTTCTGCTTTTCCTCCTCCTTTTGTTGGAGCCTTGACTGCTTCTCTTTCTCAACCTGGTCTTTCTTCTCCAGTCGCTCTTTCTCTTTCTTATCCTGAAGAAACAAAAGCACCATTATCAAAATGAATTCATTAATTTCACGGAGCCCCCCCTCCCAAAAAAATGACAATTTTTAGGGGGGTTTTGACCACGTCATTTTGATTTTCTTCACAATCTGGCAAAATGGTCTAGGGATATAACCCTCCTGACTGTACTGATTGTGAAAGCAAAAAGCTAAGTTATTCCCCTTCACCTGATGACGTCATCAGTGACTTCATCATGGGTGCATGTGGTGACCAAAAGCTTTTGCCTGAACTTTCTATCACAACCCTTAATACAACGGTCATTTCAAGAGCTTGGGTCTGTATAGAAGTCTCATCTTCAGGCAGACCACTGCCTGAACCTGCATCAAACTGCCTGAATTCAGGCTTCAGGCATACCCACATGCACCCCTGCTTCATTCTTCTTCTGCATTCTCAGGCCATAATGGGTAAGGTACGTATGCGTCCGGTTTTCAGTTTTCACTGGTCTCCCCGCTGCGCACAGCCAACACATTCCGATTTCGGAGGAGCTCAAGTCAAGGGGTGCCAGCCAGAACGGTCTATCTCAAAAGGAATAAAGAACACAGACAGTTCTGGCATTCACCCCTCGAAATGAAAAAACTATTTGGAAGATTTTCTTGAAAAAAGGCAAGAGAATGAGCCAATAAGTCAGAAAGATAGATGATAGAAAGCAAAGGGAAAAGGCAGAGTAAAAGAGAGTGGCTGATTAGAGGAGTTACAAGCACAGAACTTCCAGAACTATTTTTATGAAAGACCCCCATGGTATCCCCACGGGGAGAGACTCATGGAAGGGGTGGGGGCGTCCAGCTCCCCGTATGGAGGCACAAGGCATCCACCCACTGCCCCAAGTGACTTCATAATAAAGCCTGTACGTGATACGTTGTACGGCAGCCATAGGCAGACCTGTTTACCCCCTACACAAGTCTTGAGTAGTCTGGATAGCTGAAATGAGTAGTTTTGGTGTGAAATGAGTAGTCCTTTTCATTAAACCATCAAACAATGTTCACTGAAAATGAGTAATTAGAGCATTATTTTCAATTATGAAGAGTAGTAGAGGTCCAAACTGAGTAGAATACTACTCAAAAAGAGTAGAGTAAACAGGTCTGCATAGGGTTAAATAACATAATTAATTGATGCAAACCAACAACGTACCTTTTCCTCCTTCCTGATGCGCTCTTTTTCCGCTTTCTCTTCATCCCTTTTCTGTTTTTTCTCCAGCCTCTCTTTCTCTCTCTGCTCCTTGGCCTCCTGCTTCTGTCTCTCCTTCTCCCCCATCACCTTCTGGCGGAGGGACGCTTTCCCCTGCTGCCTCTTGCTCAAAACCTGAAAAATTACAAATGTTTTTGGTAAAGGTAAAGATATGCCAGACCTGTTTACCCCCTACACAAGTCTTGAGTAGTCTGGATAGCTGAAATGAGTAGTCCTCTTCAATAAATCATCAAGCAATGTTCACTGAAAATGAGTAATTAGAGCATTATTTTCAATTTTGAAGAGTAGTAGAGGTCCAAATTGAGTAGAATACTACTCGAAAAGAGTAGAGTAAACAGGTCTGAATTGTGCCTCCCTCTTACAGTCTTAGTCTTACACTTCTCAGCTCTCCCCACATTTTTACACCTGCCTTTCTTACCAAACATTAAGCTGTATCTTATCAACTTTTTGAGCTAATTATCTTTGTTGAATAATTAATCGCAGTCATGATAAAGGCCATTATCTAATAGGACCCCCCCCCCCTATGTAGTGCAGTAGACACAACAGCCGCGGAGCATTTATCAGTCCTGGTTTAGTGCGTTTTTTCCGTCTTGCCTTTATCTTCTACTAATAGTACTATTATTGAATGCATGTGTTTAATTATGTAAATGAATGAAAATTTGTGTTAAATATAGCAAACGATAGAGAATAAACTTCTCAATCTGCAGTAAGAAAGGCAAGACTGAAAAAAATGGAAAGAACCGAGAAATGGAGGAGTGGGGACGCATCTTTACCTTTACCAAAAATTCAAACGCAAACAATAGAAGTATTTTCACACAGATGAGATGCACATACGATATTCACGGCTTTGCAGGCATACATTCATTAATCAATGAAAAGGTTCTGACAAAATGATCTTAGTTCAACGTTTAGTGATACAGTGGAACCTCACTGCCAAGACCTTGAAAAAATCGACCAAAAAAGGTCTTAATAGGGAGGGTCTTAATTACATGGGTGCAACTACGCAAAACGAAAACAAAACGGGGTCCATGGGTAGTGTCCCTTTGCAGCTGAAGCAAAAGTGGATTTATGAAGGTATTTTACTATTTTAGTTTGCTTTTTCCACAATTTATACCAAAGCTTATTTTAAAGTGTTTGAAAATACAGTAGACACACAAAGATCTTGTTTGACAAATTAAAAAAAAGGAACTTCCTTTTCCGGTAAAATTCAAAACCAGGAAATCCTTGTATACCAAGAAAAGTTGTACCCATGTAATTAGCTAAGACTGGATGTGAAGTGGAAAAAATCAGTGAAAATTGTTTGGGTCAAATCTTAGAGGGAGTCTAGCCAATAGGAAAGGTCTAATAGGGAGGTTCCAAATTTCCACTGTTTATAGATTCTGACATTATCTTAAAATGATTAATACATGTATTCCAACAAAGTTTTGGAATTTTCCCACCTAACTTCTCTGACATGATGCAACTGCTTGCCTGTAATAATAATAAGAAGAAAGAAAGCTTATACATGTATACTAATATAGCGCACATTCAAGGCTAGCTGCTCATGGCACTTTACAAAAAGAATTTTTTTAACCAAATCACATGCTCGCACGCACACAAGCACATGTATACACTGACGAACACAACATATCATTTACATATGCATGCACACATACATACATACATATGTACGTACATACATACATAGACACACACACATACAAACACACACCTATGTCTACACACGCACGAGCACACACGTGCATGCACGCAAATATGCACAAGCATATGCCACAACCATCCGCACACGCTTTCATTCTCACAATCCGATCATGGTGGACAGTAGTGCTTAGTTAGAGAATAGATGGGTTTTCAGGTTGGTTTTGAAAACTGACAGGGAGTTGGAATGTCTGAGAGACGAAGGGAGTTTGTTCCAAGTAGCTGGGGCCTGAAAAGAAAAGGATCTCTCAGTCTCATCAAAAGTTTTCGTTTTAATTGAGGGAAGCTGTAGAAGACGAGAATCAGAAGAACAGAGCTAGAATACTGTACTAAAAAAAAAGAAGAGCACAATTATGGTTCAGTTATCTTCTTTCCCATATTACTCCTCTCTTATAAAGTTATACAATGCAGTGGAACCTCCCTTATAAGACCTCCCATTATAAGACTCCCTCCCACATAAGACCTACTTCTCTCAAACATTGCCCTTCTTTGTAAGTGTTAAAATTACCTCCCTTATAAGACCCCTCCCTTATAAGACCTCATTTTGGATGATTTTTTAAGGTCTTATAAGGGAGGTTGGTTCCATTGTAATATTAATAAACGAGAATGTGTAGTAAAACATAAACCGAAGTCTACTGAAGCAGACTAGTACAGCGGTATCACCACACACTGAACTCACCCTTTTCAGACTAGTACAGCAGTATCACCACACTGAACTCACCCTTTTCAGACTAAGTACAGTGGTATCACCACACACTGAACTCACCCTTTTCAGACTAGTACAGCGGTATCACCACACCCCGAACTCACCCTTTTCAGACTAGTACAGCAGTATCACCACACACTGAACTCACCCTTTTCAGACTAGTACAGCAGTATCTATCACCACACACTGAACTCACCCTTTTCAGACTAGCACAGCAGTGTCACCACACACTGAACTCACCCTTTTCTTTGGGTCAGTGAGTGGGGTTGCCCCGTCAGCACTAGTGCAGCTGGTGTTGGCTTCTGCCGGAGTTTGCGGTGTGCTTGTCAGAGGCAAAGACCCTTTGCTGGCCGGTGTCTCGCTGCCGGATGGAGAGCCTTCCTCTTTCTGAGAAGAGACGGAGGAATGATCCAAGGAAGTTTCACAAACAGAGGAGTCGGAGGATTCATCTTTCAAGGGCGTGACCGCATCAGCCACTTTATCTTCATCTACGTTTGCTTCTTCATCGTCACTGGCAATGCTAACGTCCATTGCTGCTGCATCTTCAGGTTTAATTTCCTTTTGAACATTTTCAGCATCACATTCTTCTTTCACGGTTTTGGATTCTTCTTCCACAGTTTCCCTTTCCTGCTTTGGAGCAGCAGATTCCTCCAACACATTTTCAGTCTCATGTATGACTGCCTCTTTTTCAGTTTTCGCAGGAGCACATTCTTCCAACACCTTAGTTTCTGGCTTAACTATCTCCTCTTTATCAAATACGAGTTTCCTGGAAAAGTTAGCCTCTGGTTTGTCTTTGGCCAGAGGTTCGAGCTTAGGTCGAGGAGAACTGATCACAGATTTTTGGGGGCTTTTTGGTTTCACTGGGCTGTTTTGCTTGGGATCATTCTCATCCCCACTTTCTGTGAGGTCGATCACATCGTTCGTTGAAGAAATCTCATTCTCCCTGCGCACAAACTTTTCCAAGAGATTGGCTTTCCCCGTTTTGGATTTGCTACCGTTTGTAGCTTGGTGTTCAGCCTCTGAACTTGATGTGGAACTCACTTCATTGTCGTCATTGACGGGAGCAGGTTTAATTTTTTCGACAGAATTCTTCACCTCAGGAAGTTTGGGTACTTTGGACTTGTTGGGAGAGTCTTGACCGGACAGCTTGCGCTTTCTTGAACTAGTGTTGTTTAGAGGTGTCAACGGCTTACAACCCAAAGGCTTGAAAGGTAGACGACCTGCAACAGATTTTCAGATTTGAATTGAAATGCATTTGATCATTAACTAAAGATTTAAAACATTGGCATAGTTCAGATATTTTGGGGTAAAAGTAGAAAAGCACCACAGACCTTGACAAATTGGTCAAAAATGCTTAAGCTTTAACCCTTTCACCGCCTAAGTCGCATTTTAGCACCACAGTGATTTAACACCTATGTCACTAAAACTAGTAAAAGGCATCAAAGTATCCAAAGACCCTATTGTAATTGTATTAGTTTTGGGAAGTAAGGATAGACCTTATTTTATATGTGTCACAGAAGAATCCCCAATACTGCAGATGGATTGTGTTCTCTATCCAGGTAAATTGAATGGAAATATTTAGCTGGAAAAAGGCTGGCGGCGAAAGGATTACAAAAAATGTTACCTAGCCTACAAATGTTTTTTTCTTAAAACACAAACAAAAACATTGCTGTAGTGTAACACACAACAGTAAATCACTAAATCAAAATGTCCATTTCCTTTAGTGTGAAACAGCCTTTGTGGCTTTGTTAGTAATGTTACTGTTACTAGTGTTAGACACTATAGAAGATGAACAATTTTGTCTTTTGCAGTTTTGGATTTTAATGTTATTATTCTATTTCGCTTTTAATTCAAAACTTATACTTGTTATAAAATACTCGAATATGTACAGTGGAACCTCCCTTATAAGACCTTTAAAAATCATCCAAAATGAGGTCTCTAAGGGAGGTAATTTTAATACTTACAAAGGGCAATGTCTCAGACTCAGAGAAGTAGGTCTTATGTGGGAGGGAGTATTATAATGGGAAGTCTTATAAGGGAGGTTCCACTATACACTTGAAAAATGGTTGAAAATAAAATCATTAGTTGCACTGTTAACACTATAACAGCATGGAAACCAGAACCAATTTACTTCAAATTGATTTTCAGTTTTTCTATTTTAGAATCATTCTTTAAAATCAAGCACATACCTTGTTTTAATTGTTTTGCCGCTGTTCCATCGTCTTCCTTTATGCTCCCAGCTAAAAGTTAAACAAAGAAAAACAAAACATACAATACAATCACTCAACAAACTCAAAGTACTAGAAAGCATCAGGGCTCCCAGGGACCCCCATTTGGGGGTCTATGAAGTACTAACATTCTAAAGGACTCTCTAAAAGAATGTACAGAGGGTCCCAGGGATGCACTAGAAAAATTATTTTTAGCATTCGCAATGCCACTGCGACCCTATATAATATCCCGCCTTGAGGACCCTCTATACTGTAAGTGAAGGAGTTCCTGGGACCCCTTGTTTTGCAGGACGATTGGGAGCCCTGAAGCATTGATCCAGTACAGAACTTGTTGGCAAATGTTCCTTTAATCCAGTAAGAATGGTACCGTAATGACGGAAAGAGGCCAAAATACAGCCTCCATTTGGCTTTTTCTGTCAATGAATCATAGTTCTTACACTGCAGGCTGACAATAAGTGACATCAAAACCTTGAACCAGAGCTGTTTACCCCAAATTTTCAGTCAGTAATGATAATCCCAAACTTTATTTTATTATGTAAAACATGAGTCATAAGTCATAAATCGCAAGTTTCTTTATTGTCCATTGGCATTGTACAAACGCAAATGGAAAATTGTCTTCCACCGTGTAAAATAATGATTAAAACAGAGACAGAGACAGAGAGACATACAGAGATGACAGAGACACGCAGAGAGAAATACAGACAGAGACAGTCACAGAGAGTGAGAGTACTGAGACATACAAAGAGAGAGAAAGACTCACAAAGAGTCGGACATGGAGACAGACAGAGAGAAAGAAAGAGTGACAGACACATACTATATCAGTATATGTCCCTATCTATGTGACATAGACAGGGACATAAGAGACAGAGACAAATAGAGAAAGAAAGAGACAGAAGCAAGGAGAAAGAGAGAGAGAGACATACAGAGACACAAACAGAGAGGAAGATAGATAGACAGAGAGAGACTGAGACACAGAGACAGACACAAGACTCAGTGTCACAGAGAGAGAACACGAGAGATACACTATCATAGTTCATACAGAGACAGACACTGTAAAACTTTATTTAACAAGGACAGAGAGACTCAGAGACAGAAAGAGAGAGAGAGAGAGAACTGCAGATGAGAGAGCGGAGAGAAAAAAATTGCTTGAGAGAGATCAGATAAGAGAGAAGAGAGAGATTGTAAGAGAGAGAGAGAGAGAGAGAGAGAAACGAGTCACATAGAGAAAGACAGAAAAGGAGAAATGGAGACAGAGATTGACTCAATCTCTGTCTCCATTTCTCAATCATTGAGAGAGACAGGGGGAGGAAGACATAGAGAGAGACAGACAGACTGAAACAGAGATTGAACAGAGAGAGATAGACTTACTGACTCATACAGTCATAGAGACACAGACTGACAGAGAGAGAAAAAGAAAGCCAAAGAGATATCTATATCACACATTATCAGGCATGGGAATCGGAGAAGACAAAAAAGATGAAGCGTTATTGATAATTGAAGCCCTAAAAACGGCATTAGGAATGATACACTTACTCAACTAAGCTTGTTTTTCACACTCTAAAGAGTACCTGAACCTGCATCAAATTGCCTGAATTCAGGCATAGACATTTTGGCAGGCAAAATAAATGATGTAGGTCCACATTTTTCACCCAAGGTGTATGTGCGTGTGTGTGTTTGTGTTTGTATTTGATGTGTGCATGTGTGTGTGTTACCTCAACAGTGCACATGTATGCATGTGTGTGAGTGCAGATTTGTGTGTGTGTGTGTGATGTAATCATTGATGTTTGTCATCAGGTAGGGGGGGGGGGTTGGTGCATGTAAAGTTAAAATAATAAATTAATAAATTTGATAATACAAGCCCAGACTTAGTGTGTGTGTGTGTGTGAGTGAGAGAGAGAGAGAGTAGTGAGAGAGACGAGAGATGAGAGAAAGAGAAGAGGAGAGAGAGAGAGAGGAGGAGAGAATTTTAATTATAACCCAGAGAGAGAGGGGGAGTGGTGAGAGAGAGAGAGGGACGTATTTACAGAGAAGGGAGTTACACATGCACTGCCTGAACCTGCATCATAATTGCCTGAATTCCAAGGTCTTCAGGCAAGTCCACATTCACCCCAGGTGTATGGTGTGTGTGTATATGTCCCTATCTATGTGTGTGTGTGTTTGTGCGTGTGTGTGCAGGAAGATAGATAGACATGTATGACAGTGTGTGTGGACACTGTGGACAGTGTGTGTCACATAGAGAGACAGAAAATGTGGGGGGGGGGGGGGGGGGAGGTGCATAGAGACAGACAGACTGAAACAGAGATTGAACAGAGAGAGATAGACTCTGATCATACAGTCATAGAGACACAGACTGACAGAGAGAGAAAAAGAAAGCCAAAGAGATATCTAATCACACATTATCAGGCATGGGAATCGGAGAAGACAAAAAAGACGAAGAGTTATTGATAATTGAAGCCCTATTAGGAATGATACACTTACTCAACTAAGCTTGATAAAGAGTACCTGAACCTGCATCAAATTGCCTGAACTCAGACTTAGTGGTGAGTGTGTGTGTGTGTGTGTTTGTGTTTAGTTGCATGTGAGTGTGAGTATGCAGAGTGAGTGCAGAGGTGTGTGTGAGAGTGAGAGAGAAAAAAATAAATTAATAAATTTGAGAATACAGAGAGAGAGAGAGTGTGTGTGAGTGAGAGAGAGAGAGAGAGAGAGAGAGAGAGAGAGAGAGAGAGAGAGGGGGGGGGCGTTACACAAAAATAAATGCCTGAATTCAGGTTTCAGGCAAAAGTTCAATTCACCCCAGGTGTTTGGGTGTGTATACATACTGTGCAAGTGTGTGTGTGTTATGTGCATGTGTGTGTGCACATGTATGTGTGTGTGTGTGTGTGTGTGTGTGTGTGTGTGTGTGTGGGTGGGGGGGGGGGGGGGGTGCATGTAAAATTTTGTGTGTTTAAAAAAATAAAAAATTGATAATACAAGCCCAGACTTAGTGTGAGTGTGTGTGTGTGAGTGAGTGTGTGTGTGTGTGTGTGTGTGAGAGAGAGAGAGAGAGAGAGAGAGAGAGAGAGAGAGAGAGAGAGAGAGAGAGAGAGAGAGAGAGAGAGAGAGAGAGAGAGAGAGAGAGAGAGAGAGAGAGAGAGAGGGGGGTGCATTACACAATTTTTTTTATTTTTTAAATTTGATAATACAAGCCCAGACTTATGTGTGTGTGTGTGTGTGTGTGTGTGAGAGAGAGGGAGGGGGTGCATTACACAGGCAAGCTTCAGTGACACCCACCTCCCCCCTCCCTAATCTAATTTATAATTTTACTCAATTCAAAAATCGTAAAAATAATGCATTCTCAAACTTATCTGATAAACGAGCATTGCTCTTTTTGCCTTTGCACACCTTCAAGTTCAAACTTGTGCTTTTTCCTGCCGATATGGCTGATCAATGCCGCGGCTTTGATATGAGACGTGCGTTCCACAAGCAAGGCACAGTGCCTGACCACAAAGGCTAACTTTCCTTATGCTTTGCCTCAGTGTCTCTCCGTTCAGTGCTTGCAGAGACAGCCAGTCCCACCTCCACGGATTCTCGCAATTGCTATCGTCGTAAGCTTCCCCGTGTTGGACTATTCGAGACACGGACGCCATTTCGCTTTCAACAGGAAGACAAATCTCGCCGCGCATGCGTAGTTAGTCGCATTCAGAGGACAGCGCTGCAAGAGGTTCGGTGCCTCGTGAAATTTAGTCCCTCGCTTTCGTTGAAAAATTATTTTTTCAGCAGAATTTTTTTTCGGCGGACAGAATTTTTTTCGGCAGAAAACTAAATCAATTTAGGCGGAAATCCGCCAAAAGGCGGACAATTCCCATCCCTGCTATATATATATCTATGCAAAGAAAGACGAGGCACAAAGAAAGATACAGGGAGAAACACAAACAGATAGAGATAGACAAACACTGAAACAGAAAAAGACAAAGAGAGAGACACAAAGAGAGTGTGAGGGAAAATAGCCCGAGTTCTCTTTTCTGTCCTGAGGGAAAATAACCTGATTTTAAATTTTCCACTAGAGGGTAAATAGCCACTGCCATTTTTACTTTGCATGCAAATGAGCCTTGTTCTCCAAAGAATGAATTGTGTGTCCTACAGAATAAATTCTGTGCACACAGAATATGAGAATTCACACTGAAGAAGAAATTATGTTTAACGTCCTCCGGTCTGGAAGTGGAACAGAAACATATAGGAGTATTAGGACATTAGTAGATATAAAGATGGTGGGAACGATCCTGGAGGCAATGCCCGGAGGCAGGGCAACACCAGAATTTTTTGGGAGAAAAGTCCTGAATTTTTAACAATACAGATGTATTTTTAAAGTAATGTGCACAGTGAATGAATTGAGTCCCACAGAATAAATTCTGTGCACAGAATGAATTCTATGTCACTGTGCATAGAATTTTATGTGCATAGAAAATAATTTATTCTATGAGGAAAATACCTCATCTTAGTGATTTTACCACTAAAAATCATGCAAATATTTTTTTAACAAATGGAATGCCATACTTATCCCAGGAATTCATGCCTGATTTTCCCCCCGGCTGTGCTTGACTCCAAGTCCAAGAACTGGAAGCCACTAGTTTTTATTATTTTGGTACAATTCTTCCTCTTCTTCTTCACCTCAGCCAACTTCATCAGGCTGAAGATTCTGGTGCACTTTGGGGGGGGTAGTAAGAAGACAAGAAATTAGAAAGCTGAGGAGATAGCCTAGTACTACTACTAGTAACCTAATGATTCTAAATGAATAAGGAAAGGCACACCAAACAAATGTCAGTTTCCTGTTTCCCTACCTACCCTAGTTTTTGGCTGCCGACCCTAAACTTTTTTTTTGATGAATGGGAAAAAAAGAAAAAGAAAACAAAAGCGAGCAAACAGAAACATAAAACATTATAATATAAGAGCAAAAGTATACTGTTTTGTTTTAATTATTAAAATATATAAATATAATCACACACATTTTCAAGATAAAAAAACACACAAAAAACTACCCTATTTTTCAAACTGATGAAACCCCAAACAGACTTCTTCTTTTTTTTTTTGGGGGGGGCCTAAACTGGCTAAAGGCTAAACAAAATAAAACCTAGTAACAAAAAAACCAATAAAAGTTAAAACCTAGTAAAAAAAGAAAAAGAAAAAAGGGTACCATAGCCTTTATTTCGTAGTATAAGTATCTGGGCAATACCAATCCGTCTACTGTAGCGGTCCCCGGGGGCGAACCCCGACTGGCACAGCTCCTGCCCTTCATTTACCACTACTTTGATCTATGGCTCCCTGGTTTTAGTTACACTAAAGTTACAGTGGATGTGTTCATAATCACTACGCAAAGCTTCAATAACTTACGGGTAGCTGGTCGTTTTTCTACTCCTGCAGTGCGGTGCGCCATGGTTACAATTTCTTTTCAATTAGCAAAGGAAAAGCAGACGATTCCTTTGCTAAACAAAGGTAATTCCAAATAGCCTGTGTACTTCTTGCTTCGAACTTGCGCGCGAATGGTGACCTTACCAACCCTCCCGCACTTTTTGCTGTTTCCGCAGAAACTATTTTTCGCATAAACTATTTTTATTGTTATATATCATGACCATGGAATTGGAATTTTTGAGTGCTGTTTCTCTATCTTTTGCAATATAATTTATTAATGTATTTTTCTAGCCGGTAATGCAAATGTTATTTTCTCCCGATATCTGTGACGTCACATGAATGTCCACCACCTAAGAAGTGGGAGTGAACAGCTCAGACGGTTTCGTGTGCATGTGTGTGTTGTTTCTGTGTAAATTAATCGTGTTGCGGAGTTACAGCCAGCAAAATGTCGTTGGCAGGATTAAAAAAGCAATTTAATAAAGCCAATCAGGTAAGTGAACAAAATTATGATATAAAGATTTAGTCATTGAGTGACGGTCTTTCAGTCTCGTAAGCTTATTCTTATGTGATTTCAGATTTGCGCAGTCATACTCTTTGTCATAGTCACGGACACATCATACACACACGCCTCACCAATAGGTGTGATTATATTTCGTACCGTAGAGAAGATAAGCTGACACAGGGAAGCCAATAAATAGCTAGAAATAGAATGATTTCTCATTACATTGACTTATGTTTTTGACATGTATGAATGATCATGATGTAGGCCTTCACTGGCTTCAGTGAGTTTTGCTATAATAACAGAAAGGAGAGAGAGTTTTTAACCCACTGGTGTTTACGTCCTAAATTGGACTCTGCCAGTCAAAATATCAAGATCAAGAGAGGAGGGTTAATGGCCCATATCATGAATTGACATAATATTCATACATGTATGTAAATTTGCTTGTTGATTATGATTCTTTTTTTGTGAATGTCAGCTATACAGCTGTATCGTGTATGACAGATAGTTATTTCTTTACTGTTTTATGTGGGGTGGTTTTTTTTAGACTGGCTTTGTTTGAACTAACTAGTTTATTCCTTTTGTGAGAGTGCAGTCAATAAGAAAAGGAAAGCATGGCTTTATTATTTTTCCTCAGACATTTGCTTGATGATATTGTGCACCTTTTGTTAGTGTCAGACAATGAGATACATTACTGCTTAAAGTGTGCTTTTTTCAGAACTTTGTTTTGTTTGGATTCATTTTTTCCCTATTTTATATCATAATTCATTGAATCATTCACTCATTCAGTCATTCATCCATCCATTCACTCATTTTTTGTTGCTTTCTTTCCTATTGTTATTCCTCATAGTGTATGTCACTATGTGTGAGTGTCAATTCAAAAAGTCGAAAGTCAAAAATACTTTATTATCACGTTAAGTGAAATTAAAGTGTGATCTCGTACTTGTAAGCACAATACAAGCAAGGAAACACATTTGCATGCATTAAAAATGGAAACAAAACTAAGGAAAATGGACAACAAATCATGCTTCACAAGAAGTTGGACATAGTTAGGGTCGATACAAGCGACAATCAAAACATTAAGAACTGTGTGTGTGTGTGTGTACATAGATGAGAGAAAGAAGTTAATGTTTCAGAGCTTTTGTTAGAACTTTGAACTATTACACTTACAGTATTAGGCTCAGTGATTTATAATTATTTTGTGTTCTCTCACACTCTCTCTCTCTCTCTCTCTCTCTCTCTCTCTCTCTCTCTCTCTCTCTCTCTCTCTCTCTCTCTCTCTCTCTCTCTCTCTCTCTCTCTCAATGTCGCTCAAGTATGCTCTCTCCCTATCTCTTCTTCCACCACCCCCTTTCTGAACCATGCACTTCACTCATCTCATACTGTCTCAGTAACTTCGACTCTTAGTACTTTCTTCTTCTTCCATTAAGTATCCACAATGGAAGTTCTGTTTAACATCGCGTATCGGCTTTCGCCATGTACGACAGGCTGAACAAACCAACCATGGTATAAACAAAAATTTATGTTCCTGAATCACTGTCTTAGCCAAAAGGCCGAGAAGCTATCAGAATTTTGTATCCACAATCAACAAATTGATTTTTTTATACTGTTTGGTCGAGGTCCGAAGGTCGCACACAGAGCAAAAACAAATCAAAACCCTAATCTACAGTGACCCAGCCAGCCAAGACCTGTTCAGCGGAAGCTCGGCATGATGCTGAATCGGCAGGAACAAGAACCCTTTTATTAGTTTAATTTAAGCCCAAATTTAAAATAAATAAAAATTGAAAAAGAAGGTATTTACAGTGTTTAGACAATAGACTGGAACGAGCTGGGTGTAGCGGCAGACACCGCCTCCTCTGGCAATGTGTTCTAAACTTTGATGGTCCGAGGGAAAAAAGAGCATCTTCTGTAGTCTGTTCGGCACTGGATGGTGGACAGTTGTTTTGTGTGTCCTCTTCTTTGACGGCTTGGTGCTGGACTCAGTCTGGTGTTGTCGACTGTGACAATGCTGTTCATGATCTTATACAGCATTGTGAGCCTAGCCTTCTTCCTGCGGTGCTCGAGTGTGTCGAGTGTGGGCTACCCTAACTGCTCAAGCATTTCAGACACACTGGAGGTGTGGTAGCGGTTGAGAACGAAACGAGCCGCCCTTCTCTGTATCAACTGCTTAGTCTGGCCAGAGTCAGATTTAAGTTCTCACCTTCAATTCCGTATCTAGAGCAGATCTTGAGGTTTTGCTGCGGTAGAACTGCCGTTTGTAATGTTCACCAGGTCCAGGGTTTGGTTCTGGGACATACGATAGAGAAAGGAGAAGCCTAGCTAGGTAAAGTAAAACTAACCTCTGCTGGTGAGGCCGTGTCATTCTTCCTCGTCGAGTCTGCGCATGCCTGAATGAGAGCACAGAAGTTCGAGCCCAAAATTCTAAAGACTGGCTTTTCCCTGAAACTGATATATGAGATCCTTGTATGGGTCTGGTTGTGAGGCATCTTGCCTGTAGACTTTAATGTAGAGCAGGAAGACTACCAGCACACATAAGGTGAAGCAGCGTTGCATCATGTTGAATAGTTCATGACGAAAGAAACAAACAAAACACACACACACGATTTCAAACTGTCTGCATTTCATCTGGTCTCGCTGGGTTCTCCTCTTCTCTTGATGATATTCTGTCTTCTTCTTCTTCTTAGAACTTCTTCTTCGATCACTCAGACAGTTTCCTGTCAATTATGAGCGCATATATGCGTCATGCTGCCGTTATGCGCCTAACTAAGAAATTGTTAGACCCAGCAAGTCCGACTTCGGCTGGAGGAAATGTTTTTGAAAGCGTTACGTGAAAAAAGGCAGGAGAATGGACCAGTAAGGCAGAAAGATAGTAGATGACAGTAAGCAAAGGGAAAAGGCAGAGTCAAAGAGAGTGACAGATTAGAGGAAGTTACAAGCACAGAACTTCCAGAAGGTGGGGGAACTATTTATACAAAAGACCCCCCGGTATCCCCATGGGGGGGGATATTTCGTCTGACAAGACTGGTTAGTAAAAAGAAGTGGATTTGCTTCTACTGTTAGAGGTTTTGCCTTTTTTTAAATTTTATTGATTGTTACCTTTTCTGTTAAATAGCATTTTAACGCTTTCACCACCAGCCATCTTTGAACCCAAAATTTCCATAAAATGTATTTGGTTACAGAAAAGATTTCATCTGCAGTATTGTGGGATTTCTATGTGACACATTTATAATAGGGTTAATCCTAGTATTCCTACTGCCTAAATTTAGAAACACCATATTATTGAATAATAGACCCTTATTCAAGAGTTTTAATGACACGAGTGTTAAATCATTGTGGTACAAAAATGCGACATTGGCGGTGAAAGGGTTAAACTTAAAGTGATTTCTTACTGCATCATGCCTTTTTGGCCATGTTGGGAACTGATGTCGGTGTTGTCCCTCACAGTCTGGGGCCTTGATGAGTTGATGGCCCTTTTACTGTGGTTTTCAGAGGATCGGACTCCAGACTATTCTGATGTCTGCGTCCTCCTCTCTACCTGTCTCTCTCTCTTCCCCCCCCCTCTCTCTCTCCCTCTCTCTCCCTTATTTCATGTGCCAATTTTTGTTCCATTTTCTTGACTTGATTGTTTTATGTCAATTTTTCTTTGCTTGATGCATGGTATGAATGTGTGAGTGAGAGGGCAAGGTGTAAAGAAGCTATTGTAGCTTATCCTTTTTACCCTCAATAAAACATTCGTATTTCGTATTTCCTTTCACTGTGTTTTTATCCTCCTCTATAGATAGTGTATTTTATCTATTTAACAAAATGTTTAACAGAAATTATGGTATATTTTGATGTTATTTCTCCTAACAATGTCTAATGGCTTTGTTTCAGTACATGAGTGAAAAGATTGGAGGTGCTAAGGGTACAGAGCTAGACTATGAATTTGTTGACATGGAAAAGGTAAGTTCAAAGTTGTCTTCTCTCAAAAAGTCATCGTCAAAGATGCAGATCAACACACACACACACCTCCATTTCTTTCTGTTTTTTTCAGTCTTGCCTTTCTTACTGCAGATTGAGCACATAAGCCTCATTCGTTTCCTAATGTTTAAAGTTAATTTTCATCCTTTTATTGTTTTAAACAATGAAATAATATGCATTTCCTAATTACTAGTAATAACTATTAGAATATAGAGGCGTGACTGCAAAAACGCAATGAACCAAGACGTTGAAGGGGGAATGGGGATGTTGATCTCTGCATCTTAACCAAGTCATCTCTTCTTGTGTGTTTGTGTGTGTGTCATAAACTCTGTGTGTGTCACTGAGTCAGAGTGTGTCACTGTGTTTACGTGCGCGCATGCGGCGTGCACATGTGTGTGTGTTTCACTGTGCCACACAGTGTGTGTGTATTGTATGTCACTGTATGCATGTGATGTGCACATTGTGTGTTTGTGCCATGTGTGTGTGTGTGCATACATGCTTGTCTGTGTCTCTGTGTGTGTCTGAGTGTGTGTATGTGTGTGTGTGTGTGATAGTATAGATTAGTATGTGTGTGTGTGCATTTCTTTAATACAGGTAAATTTGTGAGTGGTATTTTAAGCACTGTGTTTGGTTTGCATTGTGTTGAGCTACTTCTTTTGTTGTTGTTGTGTACTTTTCACATTATGTCCCAACAACCTGGCTACAGAACACTGAACAGATCTATAATTGATCTTCTGTTATGTGTGATTATTCAGTGTACATATTCTGACATGATGCAGTGATAGTAATTACAAATTAATAGTAATTATGCTTACAGCAGATCTAGTCATCTACATGATGGGTCAAAAGCTTAGTACAAAGTCTGAAAGTGTATAAACGCAAACACTCTCTCTCTCTCTCTCTCTCTCTCTCTCTCTCTCTCTCTCTCTCTCTCTCTCTCTCTCTCCTCTCTCTCTCTCTCTCTCTCTCTCTCTCTCTCTCTCTCTCTCTCTCTCTCTCTCTCTCTCTCTCTCTCTCTCTCTCTCTCTCTCTCTCTCTCTCTCTCTCTCTCTCTCTCTCTCTCTCTCTCTCTCTCTCTCTCTCTCTCTCTCTTCTCTCTCTCTCTCTCTCTCTCTCTCTCTCTCTCTCTCTCTCTCTCTCTCTCTCTCTCTCTCTCTCTCTCTCTCTCTCTCTCTCTCTCTCTCTCGCTCTCTCTCTATGTGTGCATGCACACACACACACAGAGAAATACTAAGATAGAAGATTATAAACTGATATGTGCACACGCACACATGCACACGCTTAAATGTCATGGTAGATTTGTTACGTTATTAGTCAACTGCTCACCTCAGAGCTGTAAATTGAACTTTAGAGCATAAAATGTTGACCTATATCTCAGTATCTGTGTGTTGACTGCAGTGCTGCATTGAAGACCTAATTTTATTTTCCTGATATCTTTCTAAAGTAATTACTAATTACTAAATTAGTCAACACTAAGCGCCTAGCCCGATGCAGCCTAATACACAGTAATAGTAATACCAGAGCCCTGCGGTGTACAGTGGCACAGTGGTAGCGCGTTCGCCTCGTGTCAAGTAAACCCGAGTTGTGGGTACAGGGGATTTTTCCTCTCACTTTGCACTAAGCCTTACGGCCTGAACGTGGAGTCTTTCGGATGAGACGATAAACCGAGGTCCCGTGTGCCCATGCACTTAACACACGTTAAACCCAGTGGCAATGAAAAAGTTGTCATTTAGTCAAAATTTACCCCCCCCCCCCCTTTCAGTCACACAAAAATCGCATGCAAAAAACACAAAAATTAGGTGGCGCGCCTCTGGCTGCGATGCGCTCTCCAGGTGGGAGCAACCTGAATTTTACAGAGACGCTTCTGTGACTATAAAGTACCTAATACCTAATACTACCAGTACCACAGTACCAGTACTATGACTCTCAAACGAGGGGGCCTTTGCACTAGCTCTAGTGCTGCAGCCAAATTAGGGATGGGTTGGTGGTCTTTGGGGACCTTTCCCAACACCAGCTTCTCAAATCCCTTTGGCTGAGAGAGTGGGGATGTACCCTGGGCAAGGCATCTCCACGATAAACAAATTATAGCCTAGCCCGCCAGAATAGCATCTGCTCCCTATCTGGCAGTCGTGGTCGGAAACGACTGACTGGCATATAAGTACTACATTTGGGACCTCCCTCCCTTATAAGACCTTCAAAAATCATCCAAAATGAGGTCTTAAAAATAAATGGTCAACTTTGATCCGAGAAGCGTCTTAAATATGTTTCTTCTTAAAATGTTCATATTGTAACTATTTTACTCTTGTATAATTAATTGTGTGTGAGTGTGTGTGTGCGCGCATGTATGTGTGTGTATGTGCGTGCGCGTGTGTGTGTGTGTAAGGAAGTAAGAGAACGTTGCGTGCAAGCATCGCGCATGCTTATTTTACTTTCTAATGATTAATTATTTGTTTGCCTTTAATGTTCTTGTTATCAATGTAAAGCGCACTGAGCTCATGTGAGAAAGAGCGCTATATAAATTCCCATTATTATTATTACTAGCGCAACACCCCGTACCGGTAACGCCTAGTACCGGTAACGCCTAGTACAGGTAACGCCAAGTACCGGTAACGCTGAATACCGGTTTCGCCGGGTCCGTGAAATATTATATTTTTACTTTTGTGGCTGAAAACACAATTTTTCGACCCCTACTACTTTCAAGGCCTACCGATCTCCATGACCTTGACCATGACCTTGATCGGTATGCAATCATCAGAACAACCGTAAGCCAAAGTACCTACATGCCAAGTTTGAAGTCCCTAAGACCAACGGTGTGGACGTTATAGCCCCTTAAATATTTTCGGTTTTCAAGGTCATACACCAAGGTGAAGGTCACAACGGCAATAATTTATGCGCGGATGCCTTCCTCTCATGGTGACACGCCACCACACAAAATTGGAAACGATTCGGTGAAGCGGTTCGGGAGATATGCGTGGGACAGAAAACCCCAATTATTAGACCCCTACCACTTTCAAGGCATACCGATCTCCCTGACCTTGTCCTTGACCTTCATTGGTACGCCATCAGCAGAACGGCCATAAGGGAAAGTACCTCCATGCCAAGTTTGAAGACTCTAGGACCTGCGGTGTGGAAGTTATGGCCCCTTAATGGTTTTCGGTTTTCAAGGTCATACGTCAAGGTCAGGGCGGCAAAAAGTTTTGCGCGGATGCCTTCCTCTCATGGAGACACACAACCACACAAAATTTGAAGCGATTGGGTCAAGCGGTTCGGGAGATCCTTGGAACAGACAGAAAAGAAGAACAAACAAACAAACAAAAAAAGGAAACAAACCTGAATGAAAACATACTCCTTTGCGATCGTAGATCGGCAAAGGACTAAAAGGAAAAACGAACTGAAAGCCTACTTAGTTAAACCAGAGAGGTTCTTAATCTGTGGTTCAACCATTGTAGCTCCGTTTTAATAAATCTGGGGACCCACAACTAAAACAAAAAAAGCATTCATTCTTCTCCATGAACACCCCCCACCGTACCCCACCCCCAACCATCCCCCGTCCCCCCCATCCCCCCCTTGAACACCCTCCACCATCCCCTCCACCAGCCCCCCTCCCCACACAAGCCCCCTCACCCCCTCCAGCCCCCAGTCCTCCGCCCGGAGCAGGCACAGAGGCAGACAGACAGAGAGAGAGAGAGAGACAGACAGACAAAGAGAGACAAACAGACAGAGAGAGAGACACATAGACATACAGAGACATGAGACACAGAGAGAGAGACAGACAGACAGGCATGTTTCTGTCAATTACGAACGTAGATGCATCATGCTGCTGTTATGCGCCTAAGTAAGAATAATTAGGCCCAGCATGTCTGACTTCGGCTAGAGGAAATCTTTTTGAAAGTATTTCTTGAAAAAAGGCAGGAGAATGGACCGGAAAGGCAGAACGATAGTAGATAACAGCATGCAAAGGGAAAAGGCAGAATCAAAGAGACTGACAGATTAGAGGTAGTTATAAGCACATAACTTCCAGAAGGTGGGGAACTATTTGTACGGAAGACCCCCCCCCCCCCCCCCCAGTATCCCTAGGGGGGGGAAGGTTGCTGCGTTCTACTCCCACCCCCACCGCCACCCACACCCCAGTTTCTCTCTCTCTCTCTCTCTCTCTCTCTCTCTCTCTCTCTCTCTCTCTCTCTCTCTCTCTCTCTCTCTCTCTCCACTGTCTGTATAAAAATAGCTGCAGGGAGCGCGGCAAGGCAAGCAAAGACTAAAGAGCCAAAGACATTGAAAAGAAAAGACTAACATCTGGTCCCTTTTCCCTATATGAGTAGTGAGGACAGAAACACTGGTTGTGTCCCTTTTAAACATCTTTATGAGCATAACACGTCGATAGGCCAGTTGAATTCTCCTTTCAAATTCCAGTCTGAGTCTTTGCATAGCCGCCACTGTGAACTACCCCACTAACGATAACTCTATCAGCCAGGCTCGCCGTAACTCTTTAGTAGTCCATCCTCCCCTTTTAGAGTCTTTGGTTATGTGTCAAGTGTTGGTTGAAATTAGTGTCCTGTAAAATAAATCGGGTTATAGCGCGTGTTTATGAACGGATGCTGTTGAAATTTTGCACGACGATAGTCACTATCCCTGGTCACGCATGTTCCAAATCTTGAGTCAATGTCGGGTCTGGTTACGCAGCGGTTTGTGAAAACGTGAAGCGGCCTGTCGGCGCCCGTATCTCCGGCATTTCTGAATCGATTCACTTCCGGTTTGGCACACGGATAGTCCCCGGCCCCGGTCATCTTCCTGCCAAATTCGAAGGCAATCGGCCCAGAAACGCCGGAGATACGGGCGCCGAGAGGCCGGTGGATGATGCCCGTTAGGGCTCACAGCAAATTTGAAGCGATTAAGGCCCGTTTTGTGTTTCACACACACACACACACACACACACACACACACACACACACACACACACACACACACACACACACACACTTGGCTTTTTACTATATGATTATAAATGGGAGGGAGTAGTATAAGGGAGGTAATTTTAATACTTGCAAAGGAGGGCAGTGTCTCAGAGAAGTAGGTCCTGAAAAGGAGGGAGTCTTATAATGGGGGGTCTTATAAGGGAGGCTCCATTGTAGTACCAATGAAGAATGCTTGAATCTTGGCCTCCCTAGGGGTTAATGACTATCACACAGAGAAGAGAGCAGCCTGCTTTTTGCCTGATCAATACCGGGGCTTCCTGGGGAAAACGATTAAGGGGGGGGGGGGGAGTAAGCGAAGCAGGAAAGGGGGGGATACAGCAATGATGATGAGGGGGTACATATGGACGAAAAAAAGTGCTGGTGTTGCAGATTTCAGGCTCCTGTTTTGTTCCAGAGGCATATTTCTTCTTCTTCTTCTGTGGTGGTGACCAACTTCTTTATACAGAAGTAACTGTACACACTTTAGGGGGTGACCATAGAAAAAGAAGCGGAAGAGAGAAAAGAGCACACATTACATTATCAGTTTATTGGGAGGGGCTACAGGGGTTCCAGACCTCCCTCCCCCCCTCCAAAAAAAGAAGAGGGAGAAGTGTTATTCTATCAACCTATGCCATAGTCTGTCTTGTTCTCACAGGAGAGGCCTTCATTGCATCTTTTACATTCAAATTATTTTTTGCTTTTTGGGGGCCAACTGACCCCAAAACCGAGCACTTGGAGTTGCCCCCCTCCCCCCTCTCCATGACTAACTGATCTGCCCCTGTGTTCCAATCCAATATTGACTCTATAAGTGTAACTAATATTTAAGTATTTAACTATAAAATCCCCAATGGAGTCTTGTGAATGAGAGAGTTGAAACACTTTGATCTTTTGGGGGCTGCTGAAATGAATAAGATGGGGTAGCCATTTTCTTGGATTATAATTTATCTGGGTCCCCTTTCATTTGCAATAATCGCAATGAACATTTTATGAATCTATAGCATCACTCATGCATGCATGATGCATGGTTCTGCATGCACACATATACATGCATGTGCACGTGCACCGCACACACACACACACACACACACACACAGATACATACGCACACACATGTGTGCATTTATCTTATACAGACAGATACACACACACACAGTGACGCACACACACCACACACACTCACACAATCCCACTCCACCCCCTATCCCCTCCCCTCCACCCCCTGATGCAAGTCCCCAGTCATTCACCCATCCACATGATGTGGCACAGAGGTAACGCGTTCGCCTGTGCACGTGCAAGTAAACCCACAGTTTGAACACTGGGTACAGGGGATTTTACGCACACACATAGGCCTTATGATCTAAACATGGAGTTTTTCGGATGAGACGATAAACTGAGGTCCTGTGTGCCCATGCACTTACCACACGTTAATTAATCCCAGTGGCAACGAAAAGTGTTGTCATTTGGTCAAAATTTAGCCACCTTCCTCATCAGTCACACAAAAATTGCATGCAAATTTTTATAAAAAAAAGGGTGGTGCGCATCTAGCTGTGACGCGCTCTCCAGGTGGTAGCAACCCGAATTTCACAGAGACGCCTCTGTGAGTGTGACTATATAAGTACCAAATACCAAATACCAAATCATTCTTATTTCAATTCTATTGAAAAGTAATCATTGTGTTTCAGAAAATTGATGTGATGGGCAAGCTAGTGGAAGACTTGATCAACAAAACACATGAATACCTTCAGCCAAATCCAGGTAGGTCACATGAGTGATTTATTTTTCCAAAATTCCAGGATATTCATAAATCATGTCATATGTGGGAATGACACACAAGTGTCATTCCCGCATAAGTAAGTGTGTGTGTGTGTGTGTGTGCATGTGTGTGTGTGTGTGTGTGCATGTGTGTGTGTATGTTATTGATGCCTTGTGTTGATGCTGATTTAGACACATTTGTGGTGGTGGGTGGGGGTGGATGGTATGGGATTGGGCGAGGGTGTGGTGTTGGGGGGGGGGGGGGGGGTAACAAACAGTTGGGATATTTATACGTACAGTCCATATATGCATGCAAGTGGTGTTCTCAAACTATGTGGAATTGTGCTTATGTGTGCAGTTATATGTGTATGTGAGAGGGTGTGCATAGTGTATGTGAGAGAGAGAGTGTGTGTGTGAGACTGAGAGAGAGAGTGTCTGTGTAGGTATAAGCTTTATTTATAATATTTTATTTTGTATACATGTTACTTTCTCATCTGATTTGTGTTTTATTGTACCTTTTAATGCGACAGCAAGTGATGGGGATAATAAATATTGATTTCTTGATTGATTGATTGATGATTGTTATTTGTCAGTTCTTCTGTGTGTAGTGTTTTTAGTCGAACGTGTTATGAATGCTAACTCAGTGGTCGCGTTTACTGGTAAATTATATTAGTAAAATACTGATTGCAAAACCAAAATACTGAACAAAATTTGACCTATCAGTCCCAGGGACTGATAAATATTTGCTAGGACTGATAATTTGTTTAACAGAGGCTTTCATATAATATTGTGGTTTTCACTGGTTTTTGTTTCCCTGGGACTGGTTTTGATACCGGTTGTTGGGGTGTGTGGGGGGGGGGGGCATTGTTGCTGATGGGATTGGTTTTCAACATTTCTAGCGTGATCAATGTAAAACGTGTGTGCAGGGTTTGATTTGATTTCTCAAGATTACTGTTTGTTTGTTGTCTTACCCTGGCTTAAAGACTCCAGGGATCATCCCAACAGTCGAAGCACTTGAACACTATGGTACAAATGCACCAGCTAGGGATGAGAATATTACGTTTGTGACTGTTTTTGATTACCCCGCCACGTGGGCAGCCACACTCCGGCTTCGGGGGATTTTAGACTGATGATGTTATGCTTGGAGCTTGTCATGGCTTAAGACAATCCCCGCACAACCATGCAGAACATAACAACATTTTGATATAGCCTTGGTGTTCTAGCTTATGTCAACTGGTCTGACACAGCCTCATGCCAAGGCGATCTCAAGATTATGCGCCTTAACAGTTCTTTGTGTTGTTGTTGTTGGTGCTTTACCCAGCGTCCCGGGCCAAGATGGTGACCATGAACACGATCTCCAAGATGCGGGGTCAGTCCAAAGTGGGGATGTATCCCCAGCCAGAGGGCACGCTGGGAGAACACATGATCAAACATGGCCGAGACCTGGGCGACGACAGCACCTTTGGTCAGTTATGTCCTCTGTGTGTGTGTGTGTGTGTGTGTCTTTGTTGTTTGTTCTTTAATTTAATGTCTTTTCACTAATAGTGATATTAGACCAGAAAGGTGTGTGTGTGTGTTGTTCTTTAATTTAATGTCTTTTCACTAATAGTGATATTAGACAAGAAATGGGGTGTGTGTTCTTTAATTTAATGTCTTTTCACTAATAGTGTTTAGTGTGTTGTTCTTTAATTTAATGTCTTTTCACTAAAAGTGATATTAGACAAGAAATGTGTGTGTTGTTCTTTAATCTAATGTCTTTTCACTAATAGTGATATTAGACAAGAAAGGTGTGTGTGTGTGTGTTGCTGTTGTTTAATTTAATGTCTTTTCACTAAAAGTTTATATTATGCAAGAAAGGTGTGTGTGTTGTATATGATTATAATTATGTTCAAAGTAAAATCATGCATTGAGGGGTGCTTAAGTTTGTGTGAGGATATTTTTCACTAAAAAATATATAGGACAGAAAATCTTATGAAAGTGGAAAGACGCAAACAAATTTAAAATAAAATCTCTTGATCTTTGTAATACTATATAATAGTTGCTGGCCTGTACATCTGAGTAATGTGTTTTGTGTCCTGTTTCCTTGTGCCCCATGCTGCTTGCTCGTAAATTGCACCTTGATCAATCATGCTGACAGGAGAGAGACGCCAGTCACTGCGATTGTCGCAATCATTGTCAGCAGGATAAACCGTGTTTAGTTCACATATCCGCATTTATAAAGCTTAGTTCAAGTGTCCGCTATGTGTTTGTTTTCCTCGCTACTCAGTCACTTTTGTTGTTGTTTTTTCTCTCAAGTCATGTCACCCCCCACCCCTCTCTCTATCTGTATCTTAGTCTCTGGCCTACTTACTATCACTTTTTTTCTTTCCATCTCTACTTCTCTCGATTTCTCTCTTGCTCTCTCTTTCTCGTGTGTGTGTGTGTGTGTGTGTACCTTTCCACTTTTTTCTTCAATTTTTTTTCTATTAATGCATTTTCAATTGATGGTGTGTTTTAAGATCATATTTTATTAGTTTTAGTTCGCTTTAATTTTGTATGATCTATTTGTTTGTTTGTGCTAACGGCAAGTATGAAAAATGGCTACTCTATGTCAATACTTTTACCGTTGTAAAATAAAGGTTCATTATTATGATCCCCCTCTCCCTCCTATTATTCCCTCCCTTCGTTCTGCCTCCTCTGCCCCCCTCTTGTTTTTCTGTCTATCCCTCTTTGTTTCTTTATTCTCTCTCCTTTTTGGTTTTCCTCATTTTTATTTATTTTAACCTATTTTTTTTAAATATTTATTCATTTTTATGCAGATCCCGTTCATGCATCAAATGTGACCTATTTCAATATTTACGTCTTTTTTGCTACGTATCTCGAATGTTGACGTCAGTCAGTCCATGGTGGTTGTTTGTCAAACTCAAAGGAAACATTTTATTTCCGAAATATAGCAGGCAAAATACAATAGGCGTTGGGGTGTTATCGTTCATTATTACGTTTGTTTTATGTGGCTACTGACAGTTCAGCATGATTATGGTTAAGTCCTTTTAGCACAGAAATCTGTCTTTTTCAAATTCTTTTTTCACTTTAGATTTGATAGGGGGGGGGGGGGGGGGGGGGGGGGGGGGTGGTGGGGGGTGGGGGGGGGGGGGGGGGGGGTGGGGGGGGGGGGGGGGGGGGGGGGGGGGGGGGGGGGGGGGGGGGGTGGGGGGTGGGGGGGGGGTGGGGGTGGGTGGGTGGGGGGGGGGGGGAGGGGGAAGATATATATGGGTCTGTGGTTAGGGCTGTCACATTTTTGTGGAGATTATATGGGTGTTGGAAATTGTGTGCACATGATGAATCACTGAATGGTGAAGGTATCGTAGTTGGTTTTGTGTCAGTTGTTTTTTGTAGTCCCAGTTCTATAAGAACGGGACTACATTACGATGGGGACATCAGCATGTGTGTGGTTCTGTCCAGCCGTATGTGTGTGTGCGTGTGTGACTGAAATGTGTTCCCCTTCATAGCGCCTAAACCACTGAACCAATCTTAATCAAACTTGGCAGAGTTGCTCTTTAGGGTGCATAGATGATGCACGTGACATTTTGAAGGGGCCAATAGCACAGTGAGAGTGAGAGCTGAGGGGGCTGTGAAAACAAGTGCTCATAGTTTCAAAACCGTTAGCGTTAGACCACTATAACTATTGTGTTTGTTATAACATATTTTATTTCCCTCTCTCTTCCTTCCACTCCACAATTCCTTCGTTCTCTCACCACCCATCCATCAATATGCATTTTCAATATTAAGCATATATGGATAACATAACATATATAAAAGTGTATCAATCAGTCAGACAATAAATTGTATTTGAAATATAAAGTGTTTCTTTGTGTTACTGATTTGATAGAGTGAATGAGTGAGTGACTGAGTTTGTAATCATGTTGAAATGAGAAGGTTGGAAATTTTATATAATAATAAGTAGTGATTACCAAGAGGTTTGTTTTTTTCATTTTTAAACAAACAAGCAAACATAAATCATGTAACACAACATTACTACAAATATGCATAGAAAATACATACACTCACAAATAAAAATACACATTCAGGAACATACATAAACCTTCTCTCTCTCTTTCTCCCTCCCTCCCCCCCCCCCCCCCCCCCCCCCCTCTCTCTCTCTCCTATTCATGTAAATGTTCGCTTCCACTGCCTATGTACATACCAAAAAGAGGTCTCTTCAGGGTGTCAGTCACAATCAAATTTGTTTGTTTTTTATGTGGTAAGAACAAAAGTTTATAATTTCCATTCTCTAATCAAGCCAAATTCATCTCTTTAAAGAACAAACAAATAAAAGAAATTATGTTATAACAATACAAGCCCACAAATCAATATAAATTTATTGTACTACATTACTCTTTTCACTCGCAGCTATCAATCAGAGGTTTGTAAGCGTTCCAATTATATGTAAATTTGTCCATAGTCCCTTCCATTGAATGACAAGACAATTCCACCCAGTAGCGACTTTTCAGATACTTTTTAAAGGCTGTCAAACATGGGATTGCTTTATTTAGCTTACATTTAAATATATAAAATTTAGCCAATAGTATGATCAGATCCATGACTTTATCTGTTTTTTGGTTTTGTTTCCATCCTAGCAAAACTAGGGTTTCTGAAAGACTAAAATTCTGTGTATGGTTACAAACGTTATGAATCCAAGAAATAAAGTTTGTCTATTGTGATCAGCATCACTGGGGGAATGCAGTGGAAGACAATTTGAAGGGCCAAGAGCGCAATGAGAGTGAGACTGAGAGCCATGCAGAATAAAACAAAACATGTTCATCAAACTGAGCAAGTGTGTGTGTGTGCGTAATAAGATACAGTACAATGCAGTGTTGATGATGATGTGCTGATTTAGGTCAGAGTCTGATGGAGGCGGGGGAGACGTACAAGCACCTGGCAGAGATCAAGTACAACCTAGAGGACAACGTCAAGCAGAACTTCATCGAGCCCCTCACCCAGATGCAGAACAAGGACCTCAAGGAAGTCAACGTGAGTCACTGGGGTCTCTCTGTCTTTTTTTGTCTCTCTGTTTCTGACTCTCTCTCTGACTCTCTCTCTCTCTCTCTCTCTCTCTCTCTCTCTCTCTCTCTCTCTCTCTCTCTCTCTCTCTCCCTCTCCCTCTCTCTCTCTCTCTCTCTCCCTCTCCTCCCTCTCTCTCCTCTCTCTCTCTCTCTCTCTCTCTCTTCTCTCTCTCTCTCTCTCTCTCTCTCTCTCTCTCTCTCTCTCTCTCTCTTCTCTCTCTCTCTCTCTGTATATTTTAACCGGCCGCAAAGCGAAGCTAGTAATGTTTTCATGGGTGTTTGTTCGTTCCTGACTGACTGACTGACTGGCTGACTATAGATCTATCCATCTATGCTAAAACGATAGTCTTTAACTCTTTTCACGCCAAGTCAATTTCAAGGAATCTGAACTTGACCACCTACTTCGGTGATGTACTGATGATGGAAAAGTGATAGGACAAAACTCCTGAGACAATAGGACAGTGTCCTGACTCTTGCAGAAATCAATAAGACAAAGCATGCCAGTGTTAAAATTTTAATCAGACATTTGTCCTGACAGGGAAGAACACAATATGACATTTTCATTGTTAATAGGTCAATGGCCTATGACTGGGGCCTCGGGACATCACTGCTACTTTAATGGAAAAAAATTACAGAAAATAAAGTTCTCATCAAAAAGCCACGAAACTTGGTAGGAGGGTGCAAAAATGATTGTAGATTATTTTGAATTTTTTTGCAAAATGATTTGTTGTGTTTTTGATGGAGATGTTGATGGTGGTTATTATGTATTATGTAAAGAAAAGAAAAACAAAATCATGCAAACTTTGTGTTACATGTGTGTTGTTTTTGAAATCGGATCAATCTCTCTCAATCTGCTACTACTCCCCACTACCCCCCCACCCCCACCCCTTTTTTCAGTCAGTCGGTTTCAACTTTGACTGCCCGTCTTTGCTAGATTCAGCTACATTCTAAGTGCAATTCCTCCCCTAAGTACATCAATCCTTTCATCATCGCCTATCAACTCCACTCGTGACGAGTCATTACTGCCAATCCTACCAAATCCTAAAACAATCTGTGTGGTGTTTTTTTACTCAACTGTAAGCTGTTCAAGCCATTGTGAGCAAGGCGGAAATAGCCATTTTATTTTGACTGCGCATGTGCGACAACAGCGGGAATGCAATGATGTAAGCCTCTAAAAGCACATGGGCAACCACGTGGCAAGCCTGCCGCGTCGGTATCTACCGCCGATGGCCTGAAAAGAGTTAAGCGGAGGGACCTACCCTCAAATTTTGCATGCTGATAGGTAATTAGGATATCTAGGCCAAGGTCGAAAATGAAGGTCAAAGGTCAAGGTCATTGGAGCCAAGAATGCTGCCGAGTGGCTGGTGATCTAGCATTTTCAAGCTCTGGTTTGTCATTGTATGTGTGTTGTGTGAGTGTCTGTGTGTGCGTGCATGTGTGTGCAAAATTTGTGATTTTTAATATGAAAAATCTGTATGAACCCTGTAGGACATTGACGTATTAAAATTGAAGATGTGTTATTGTGTTCTCCTCTGTCAGGACACAAGTCTGATTAAATGTTTAACACTGGCAGCTTTGTCTTATTCATTTCTGCAAGAGCCAGGACATTGTCCTATTGACTTCTCTTGTCTCAGGACAGTTTGTCCTATCATTTTTCGATCCTCGGTACATCACTGTAAATTAAGTCGATCTGCTGGCTTTGATTTTGCTTACTGGTGTACACACTTTTGAACAATAATAAGTATTAGAATTAGTATTGAGTATTAGAATGCTTGTGTATATTTTGTCTACATTTTGCAAGAAATCATTGAAATACCCAACACCTGCTCTCACTGTCTCGTTTATGACAGTTTTTTTGTTTTTATTTTATTTCAGGTAAGTTTAGAGTTTCATCTAAGAATCTTTATTCAAAGTACTAGTCGCATGATAATTTTTGTTTTTTGTTTGTTTGTTTGTAGCACTACAGAAAGAAGCTTTCAGGAAGGCGATTAGATTACGACTGCAAGCGCAGAAAAAAGGAAAAAGGTGAGTTGTTTCTGAGTCAGTTTTGCTCCGTTTGTGTGCAGTTTGCTGTGGAAAAAATCCCTCAATGAGTGTGCTTTGTATTGCATATATATTTCATTTCAATAATATATTATTGGTCAGTTACCCGATAAGTCTATGAAGCATATACCCAATAAGTATTAGAAACACGAGTTTGTGACTGAAAAAAGTGGATTTTCATCAGTTTTAAAGCATATGTTCTATAGAGTTTGGTGTTCTTAGTCAGAGTCTTTCAAGTTGTTTAATGTTCGGAAGTAATTCGATAAGTGGCTGTCCCTTTTTTCTATTTCTATACGGAATATGATTCAATTTCTAGTTTGGTCTTGAATCGTGTGTGCTAACCACTAGACCAGTGGCTATTCATGGATAATGTGTGTCTCGCTGTCTAAGGCTTCTTTCTGTCCATGTTATATTTGTCCCCTGCATATCATTATGGAGTACATTCATTTGTATTTTGAATATTCATGTCTGTTGGAGAGAATATTTTCCTTCTATATATATATATGTAAATAGTGGTTTTCCTTGAATGTGTTTCTGTGTCACATTGTGTTAGATATGTTGACTCAGAGTATATTTTCCTTCTACATATGTAAATAGTGGTTTTGATTTGAATGTGTTTCTATGTTACATTGTGTTAGATATGTTGACTCGTGTGTATTTTCCTTCTACATATGTAACATATGTAAATAGTAGTTTTACTTGAATGTGTTTCTATTAATCTATGTCACATTGTGTTAGATATGTTGACTCATATTTGTATGTGTGTATTTCTGAATGTGTATGATACTGTATTTTATTACATAAGTTTATACTTATGTGTTCCGTACACAATTGTGTGTGCGTGTGTGCATGCATGTGTATGTGTGTGTTTGCGTGTGCGTAAAGGTGTAGTTGTGCAAGCAGGGCTCCCATGTACCCCCATTTGGGGGTCTATGAAGTACTAAAATTCTAACGGACCCTCTAAAAGAATGTGCAGGGGGTCCCAGGGATGCACTAGTATCCGCAATGTCATTAGGACCTTCTATCCCGTCTCTAGGACTCTCTATACTGTAAGTGAAGGAGTCCCTGGGACCCCTTGTTTTGCGGGACAATTGGGAGCCATGGCAAGTGTCATAGAGTTAGACTGTGTGTCCTCGAAAGTATGTACAAGACTGTGCATAATATTTGATGGGACTGTGCATAATATTTAATGGGGGAAGTCCATATCATGTCAAATGTGGTGATCATGTGTGCTCTGTGTTAAGTGGTTTCCTTTCTGTGCACTGTCCAAACACTTCAGTTCCACTTCCTTTACTACTACTACTACTACTACTACTACTACTACTACTAGGCCTAAGCTTGGTCCTACTGTGCTCGTGTCTTCTTCTGTCTTGCCTCTGGGTCTGTCTTGCAATTTCTTCTAGTGTTTCTCTAGATCTGTATCTCCTTCTCTCTGTCTCTCACTTTCTCTCTCTTTTTTTGGTGCTCATTTGCCCTGTGTATCTTTGTCTCTTTCTTTCTATGTCAATCAATCTCTCTGAGTGTCTCTGTCTCTGTTTCTCTCTCTCTCTCTCTCTCTCTCTCTCTCTCTCTCTCTCTCTCTCTCTCTCTCTCTCCCTCTCTCTCTCCTCTCGGACTCCTCTCTGCTCTCTCTCTCTCTCTCTCTCTCTCTCTCTCTCTCTCTCTCCTCTCTCTCCTCTCTCTCTCTCTCTCTCTCTCTCTCTCTCTCTCTCTCTCTCTCTCTCTCTCTCTCTCTCTCCTCTCTCTCTCTCTCTCCTCTCTCTCTCTCTCTCTCTCTCCTCTCTCTCTTCTCCTCGTCATCTCTCCTCTCTCTCTCATCCTCTCTCTCTCTCTCTCTCTCTCTCCCCCCCCACTTCTTTCTGTCAAATCATCGCTAGTTCTTCTCCCTTCACATTCAGGCGCTTAACCCCTTGACTGCCACCAACGTATTACGTACTGACCTGATGACATCACTGATGACGTCATCAGATGAAGAGGAATAACCCTGATATGTTGGCTTTTGCTCTAACATAGTCAAGAGAGTAATATCCCCAGACCATTTTGCCAGATTGGCTCCATCAGTTGTCTTTTTCGTGGCATGATTAGCCCAATGTTTTTTCCTTTAATTTTCTCTGGCAGTCAAAGGGTTGAAACAGACAACAGTGTACACTCCTAAAACGTTTCCGTCTGTCCTCGCTACCTCAGAAAGAAACGCCCCATCTGGTAGAGCCTGCAATTAGCGCAAGCTGTCACTTCATTCATATTCATGCCCATGTCAGGAGAGACAGTAAGAATTGACACTAAAAGCTGTTGTATCGGGGACTGCTGAATGACAGAAGGATTAATCATCATCAATTAAAGCTCATTAAGTTTTTTGTTTTTTTAAGACCTATGATTATTATTGTCAACCCAACAAAAATAATAAATTATAAAGCATCATCGTTTATGAGGGAGGCACAGGTGTCTGTGTGATGTTGGAAGAAAAACAACAACGAAATGATAATTATAATACAGTGGAACCTTAAAAAATCATCCAAAATAAGGTCTTAAATGGGAGGGAGTTGTATAAGGGAGGTAATTTTAATGCTTACAAAGAAGGGCAATGTCTCGGAGAAGTAGGTCTTAAGTGGGAAGGAGTCTTATAAGGGGGGGGGGGGGGGGGGTCTTATAAGGGAGGTTCCATTGTACCTTGCTTTTTATACTCTGACTAAAGAAAAGCCTGTTAAGTCGCGAATGAACCTATGTGTTCTGTTTTATATTGCAGAACTTTTACATCTTTAGTGTTTGTGTGGAGGGCGTGGGTGTGTGTGTGTGTGTGTGTTTTCTTCCTAGCATTACAGTATTTCAGGCAAAATAAGCTGAAGAACGGGGGGAAAAAAAGAAGGAAAAAAAGATAGCTTCACAAGCATTAGTAGAGTAGATCAATATCGCGAAGACTAAACAGTAAACTGCAATGAACAGATTTAGCAATCAATGGGTGTACAATGAAGGCATCAGGTGCTGCTAAACTGTAACGCAAAGTAGGTTGCGGTTTGTGTATGTCGGGTAGAGTTCATTGTTTCCTGCCTGACTTGAGGTGTAGAATGAACAATATAAGGAGAGCAAGTCATTTGGAGCGAATATACTCAACAGGCAATGCTGATTACCTAGTGGGTGTTATTGAACAGCAAGCACACGCACAGACAGGCATGCAATGCACATGTGTCTGCTCAAATGTTTGCGCATTTACACACATGTGACAGATCGGTAAGATAAGCATGCATGTGCAAACAAACATATGCAGACATAGTATTACACACACACACACACACACACACACATGCACATATGTATGAAGAGACACACACATACTCATGCACGCAGCCATGCACACACTCACATACTCTCTCTCACACACACGCACACGCACACACACACACACATCTACACCTGTATCTACCTAAACAATGACCGCATTTCTAGCGAAGTTCAACACCTGTTCATAGTCCTAGTTGAGCCTTGTGTCACAGTCAGGAAGGTTACAGTGACAGTGAGTCACTCCTTAGTACCGTACTATTCATCTGGGCCGCACTATCCTATCATACTATCAAACAATTTAGGGGATGCATGCACGTGCATGCATTAACCATACCTGACCACACAAGTGGGTGGTGTTTTACAATAGGAATTGTTTGAAAATAATTAAGGGGAGTAATTTCATGGCGTGTGGGAGTGATCTTGCCTAATTCAGTCGGTCAAACAGGGGAAGCTACTCTACCATTAGGTAGATCCCCAGCTCTCGCCTCGCGTGTTTGATTAGACTTACATCACTTAGAACACTGCGTCATTCTAAAATTGATGTCATTTATATTTTTACATCACATTTTGCAAGTTCTATCAGTTTGTGGCCATTGGTCTCCCCTAACTTTTCTAAAAAAAAGTTTTTGCAAGTCACTGACTCGCATCCTGCGGTTTCAAGCTTCGACACCATGGTTGCTATGGTTTGTCCACCTTGGTCAAGGTAAACAACTCTAATTTTCACGAAGTGCTCTCCCCTCGCTGTTTTTTCCAAAAAATCGTCTATTGGTGGGTGGATCTGATGTCCATTTTATCTGCATTCCTGGCACTAGCACCCTCTTCATTGTCAGCGGTTACCGGTATATTGCTAATGTTGCAATCGAACCTGTCCATCCCGTCCATTTTTCATAGCTTTTGCGTCTAAAAGTACTCAAAAAGAAAAGAAATAAAGAAAAGAAATGAACTTAAGATTCTTTTTGTGAAAGGAAATAAGATTTCTTGTCATGCAGTGTCTTTTTTAAGCACACTCTACCTCACAATAGAAGTGTAGAGTGGCACAGTGGTAACACGTTCGCTTCATGTCAAGTAAACCTGAGTTCGAACCTGGGTACAGGGGATTTGTCCTCTCACTTTGCACTAGGCCTTACGGTCTGAACCGACGATAAACCGAGGTCCCGTGTGCCCATGCACTTAGCACACGTCAAACCCAGTGGCAACGAAAAAATTGTCATTTGGTCAAAATTTACACCCCCTCCCCCCCCCTCATCAGTCACACAAAACAAGCTCTCCAGGTGGGAGCAACCCGAATTTCACAGAGATGCCTCTGTGACTATAAAGTACCTAATACCTAATTTTATTTGTTTCTGTAAATTATGTTAACCTATAAAAGCAAGCAAACTAACACATTTCTTCACAAGTCATACGAATTAAAAATTCATAATAAATGCAGAGGTTTGGATTGTTTTCAAACTTCCTGGGTCATATGACCCCTGATTACAAGAACCGATGGGCCAGTTTCCAAAGCAATGGGCCAGTTATGTGTCACTGTAGTACTTAACTTAAATTGTACAGACAAACCTCTATTTTAAGACTTCCAAAATGTCCGGAAAAATCGGTCGTAAATTGGAGGGATCGTATGACGGAGGTTTTCACTGGCAGCCGTAGAAAGAAAAAGTTCAGCACAGTTCATACTCTCTTCTTCATGCACACATACAATGACATATTAAAACTGGATTTGGGTCTTTCCAACTCCATAGGATTGTGCAATCGATGTATTACAGTTTCACTTTGCCGACTTCTGTTAATCACCTCCACTCTCGTCCAAAGTCAGTGGTTTTCTTTTTCAAAGTCAGTGGTTTTCGTGCTTTTCCTACGCTTTCCGCCATCTTTTCTACAACAAGGGAAGCGACTCCGCTTTCAGGCCCTTGACCGTGGTTGTTTCCCTTTGCTCGAAGTCTATGCAGACGACAACAACGGTCGTAAAAACCAACAAAATGGCGGTCGTAAGTCGCGTTTTAGAGGAAGTCGTTTAAGATAGGTCGTTTACATAGTAAAATGCATCCGTGCCAACAAATCCGGTCTCAAATGAGAGGTGGTCGCTTAACAGAGGGCCGTAAAATAGGGGTTTGTCTGTAGTGTAGACTTCATGGGTCATATGATCCCTGGCTGCACAAAATGAGGGGCTAATGCGGGTCATTGGCCCAGGCCCCCCTGACAATGTGAATCTTTGATGTGCAGTGTTACAAATTGGATTGTAACAGAACAGCAGTCATCTAAAAATTTAAGAAAAAGTGTCACCCATTTGCAGTCCAGTTTTGTTATCTCGAGTTTTAAAAAGAAAGAAAAAAAAAGAACATTGAAGGAAAAGCTTTGCGAGCAGTTGGTCTCCTTTGTACTGTGGAACCTCCCTTATAAGACCTTCAAAAATAATCCAAAATGAGATCTTAGAAGGGAGGGGTCTTATAAAGGGGCTAATTTTAATAATTACAAAGAAGGGCAATGTCTCAGAGAAGTAAGTCTTATATGGGAGGGAGTCTTATAAGGGAGGTTCCACTGTATTTCTTTCTGCTCTTATTTCCTCCTTCCGTTGCTTCAGGCTATAAGGTTACTGTGTCGTTCGACAATGGTTTTTGAAGCTGATTCGTATGTCGCAGTGTCAGATATTGATCATAATTGTGGCGTAGCTTTTTCGCCCACATCACTCGGTTGACGTGTGTGATAGATTACAGTGACAAAAATGTTACAGCTGAAAAAAATAGCTTTACTAGATCTAGAACCAGCTGCTGTCAGATCATTCTCTCTGTCTGTCTGTCTGTCTGTCTCTCTCTCTCTCTCTCTCTCCTCTCTCTCTCTCTCTCTCTCTCTCTCTCTCTCTCTCTCTCTCCTCTCTCTCTCTCTCTCTCTCTCTCTCTCTCTCTCTCTCTCTCTCTCTCTCTCTCCTCTCTCTCTCTCTCTCTCTCTCTCTCTCTCTCTCTCTCTCTCTCTCTCTCTCTCTCTCTCTCTCTCTCTCTCTCGTCTCTCTCTCTCTCTCTCTCTCTCTCTCTCTCTCTCTCTCTCTCTCTCTCTCTCTCTCCTCTCTCTCTCTCTCTCTCTCTCTCTCTCTCTCTCTCTCTCTCTCTCTCTCTCTCTCTCTCTCTCTCTCTCTCTCTCTCTCTCTCTCTCTCTCTCTCTCTCTCTCTCTCTCTCTCTCTCCTCTCTCTCTCTCTCTCTCTCTCTCTCTCCTCTCTCTCTCTCTCTCTCTCTCTCTCTCTCTCTCTCTCTCTCTCTCTCTCTCTCCTCTCTCTCTCTCTCTCTCTCTCTCTCGTCTCTCTCTCTCTCATCTGTAAGTATGTATGTGTGTGAGAGAGAGAGAGAGAGAGAGAGAGAAGTGTGTTTATTGTGTATTCATATGTATTGTGAACAAATCAGTTCAGTTAGGGAAATCAAGGGATCATTCTTGCTACACTAAGGAAGGACATCATAGCTCATTCGACCAGTTCCCTTAAGTATTAATAGGTTATTTTCCTAGAACAATAGACAATGGTGTCAAACAAAATAACAAACACGAAACAAAAGCAAGATCTGTTTTACAGAACACTGTTGCAGTCGACCTCCAATTTCACAGAAACCATCACAAAGTTACATTGGAAAAGTTAATTGCTATGCAATGTAGTTATGTACCTTTTTATTTATTTTATGTTATCTTTTTTGAGGGGGTGGGGGGCTATGAGTATAACTAAGGGAATATATTTGTCCAGACTAAGTTCCTATATCTGATAATACAATATTAAGCTATTGTAACCAAATCGGGGGTGCGCCTTAAAGTGTGCAATAAAATCTGTATAATCATGGTAATAGGGGAAGTGTTTCATTTTGGGCTTTTGGCTTGCCAAACATACAACTTTTGAAAGCAACTTGATGACTGGAAGCGGTCACAACAGGTGACAAAATCCTTCAAATTGCTAACTGCCCCGAAGTACACATGATAAGCCAAATATAACTTCCTGCCTGCTCAGACAGTCGCTCATTTCAAAATGCTACATGTCAATGACTGATTACCAGTGCCTAATCGACCCCGGGGAGGAGGGGAGGGTGAAAGGGCGGGGGAGTGATGGCCAACTATCATTCCTTCTCTGTAAAAGTTGTGGCTAGTATGTTTTTCTTTGTATTTTACATTTCCATTAAGTGTATGATTAAAGTGGTGTGTGTGTGTGGGGGGGGGGGGGGGGGGGGGGGGGGGGGGGGGGGGGGGGGGGGGGGGGGGGGTGTGTGTGGGTGTGTGTGAACTGCAATAAATTGAATTAGCAACGAATGCTTAGTGTATCGTCTCATCTATATATAGTTTCGAGATCAGTGTGTGTGGTGTGTATGAACTACAATAAATTGAATTAGCAACGAATGCTTAGTGTATCATCTAATCTATATATAGTTTCGAGATCAGCATGCCGTGTGTGTGTGTGTGTGTATGTGTGTGTGTGTGTATGTGTGTGTTCCACTATATATTTGTTGATCAGAGTATGCTTAGTGTTTTGTGTAATCTTATCTGCATATGGTTTAGCGATCAACAGGCTGTGTATGTGTGTGCATATGCGTGTTTGTGTGTGTTAGCATACTCACATGCAGGTGTGCACATAAGTGCATGAGCGTGTGGATATTATGAATGAATGTGTTTGTGTGTGGATGTATTGATGGAGATTGGGTGTCATTTTTTGTTGACTATTGTTGCCAGATAGGAATCTGTATTATTTCTTCGTTATTTTGCTGTTGTTCATTTGTTGTTGCTTTTTAATATTGATATTACTTTTAAGTGTAGAAACTAGAATTTTAATCTTGAATACCTTTGTACTGCCTATTGTGCTCTTTCTCCATAATACAGTTATCAGTACGAGGTTGTAGGTATTAAACATAATTAAGACTTTTGCTGGATATGTTTCAGTTTGTGTTGTTTTTCATGGTGCTGTGATAAAGAACATGTGATAACCAAGAAAAGAGAAAAGGTTAATAATGTCACTAGTACATTTGATAGGTAAAGGTATCAATCAGCCACTGCTCTATTTTTGTACATCCTAATTAGCCAGATCTTTGATTACACCTTTGTTGTAACTGGGGTATTCATACAGCCATTGTGTGTGTGTGTGTGAGAGAGAGAGAGAGAGAGAGAGAGAGAGAGATAAGAGAGAGAGATAGAGAGAATAGAGAGATAGACAGAGAGATATAGACAGAGAGAGAGAGAGAGTGAGTGTGTGTGTGTCAAGTCAAAAATATTATTTTCAGATGGAACTTTGAATAAGCAATTACAATTTTGCTGTGTGTGTGTGTGTGCACACGCGTGTGTGTGTATGTGTGTGTCTCTTCATGTGTGTGTGTGTGCATGCGCGTGTGTGTATGTGTGTGTCTCTTCATGTGTGTGTGTGTGTGTGCATGTGTGTATGTGTGTGTCTCTTGATATGTTTTTGTGTGTGATTGTTTGTTTGTGTGTGTGTGCACAAAAGTGTGTATATCTACAATCTTGTTTGATTTAGCAAAAGTTGTGTTTGTATATCACTTTGCGTGCCTGTTTATTGTCTTAAGTACTTCCCTTACTCTTTAATTTTGTTCTAGCTGACTTTCGATTATTATTCTATTATTTGTGCACTAATGATCATGTTTAATGTTTTTTTTCCATTCTTTGAATTCGCAGGAGGTAAGATCCTTTTCATTTAATTTTGGCTTTTTTAATTTTGGTGTGTGTTCATGATTGTATGCATAAATGCGCCTTATCATTGTTTCACTGGTTTTCCTGTCAGCTTCATGTTTCGTGTGTGTTGCGACCGGCCCTGTTTTTGCATGAATGTCTTGTGTGTTATCGATTCAAATTTGTGAGAAACTTGCTGGAAAATTGTAAGCGTCCTTAAGCTAAAGCCCTACCCTCTGGGGTTTTGTTGTGCAAATAATGCGTTCTCCCTCATTTTGAACAGGTAGATTTATATTTGTAGACTGTTTTGTGTTAAGATCAAAATGTCGTAATACTAAACCTGCCAAGTGATCAACCTAACGAAATCGATAGTTGAAGTATATACTGTAATACCATAATCATTAACAAAGCAAAAGCAAAAGAAATGTTAGTTGAAGCATGTGCAAAGACCTCTTTTTACTGTGCGTACATGTATCCACGGGTAAAACCACATGGCAGGAAAAGCAGGAATCCTCATTTGGGCTTTGTTATTTTTCCTGACCAGGAATTTGCAATACTTTATTGAAGAACAATTACACTGGAATGGGGGGGGGGGGGGGGGGGGGGGGGGGGAGGGGGGGGGGGGGGGGGGGGGGGGGGGGGGGGTTTTGTTTTATTGTTTAAAAAATGAAAGCTGACTCGAAATGCTTTTATTAGTAAAAATGTACCCAAAATAACCTTCAGCTGCGAGGGCTCCCCCCCCCCCCCCCCCCCCCCCCCCTCCCCTCCCTACAAACATCTTCGCCCCATGACCCTACCAAGGTGGCCCGCCACAACCTAGGCCTTCCTGCTTTTCATTTTATCCAGGTTTCACCTCTGTGTATGCATGTGCGCGCACGCACACACACACACACACACACACACACACACACACACACACACACATTTTCCCATCATTGATTGTCACTTTTTTTACTTTGTGTAATTAACCCGCCTACCAACAGACCAGTCTCCCTGTCATTTAAATTTCATAGATCTTAACTTTGCTTGCTTTATCCAACAGCAATGTGAAAGTAGTGCTGTAGAATTTAGCGTTAACAATACATGTGAATTTATGAATAGTCATATCTCGGTCACTGAGAGTTCATGAACTTTATCTGAAGCAGAGACTTTTTTAGCTTAGGCATCAGGTATTAGGTACTTTATAGTCACAGAGGCATCTCTGTGAAATTTGGGTTGCTCCAACCTGGAGAGCTCGTCGCAGCCAGAGGCGCGCCACCCTTTTTTTTTTTTTGGCATGCGATTTTTGTGTGACTGACACAAAAAATGTTGTGTAGGGTGGGTGCGATGGTGGTGGGGATAGGGCTGTGAATAAATGAAGTTAAAATGAGGAGCCCAGGTATAGCTTTCTTTTATTCCATGTCTTGAGGCCAAAATTATGCCTCTGTTTCAGCCTCGGTCTAAAACAAAAACAACCTATCGTAGATTTTTTTTTATAACCTGAAAACTGAACAAACCCCTAAAAACTGCTGCCGTTATGCGCCTAACTAAGAAATAGTTAGGCTCAGCAAGTCCGACTTCGGCTGGAGGATATCTTTTTTGAAAGTGTGTGTGTGGTTTTTTTTTTAAAGGCAGGAGAATGAACTGGTAAGGCAGAACGATACATGTAATCTAGATGACAGTAATCAAAGGGAAAAGGCAGAGTCAAAGAGAGTGACAGATTAGAGGAAGTTACAAGCACAGAACTTCCAGAAGGTGGGGGAACTATTTATGCAAAAGACCACACACCCCGTTATCCGCACAGGGAAGGGAAAGTGTTTATCTTAGGGCAGACCTGCAAGTCTCTCCATCAAATGAGTAATGATTATGATTTTATGAGAGTTTAGCGATTATTTGTAGTCTATGCACAAGGGTGAAACTAGGGCTATATTCACATTTCTACCCGCCAAGGAGGATAATCTGTTGACTGAAAAAGCGATGGGCTGTGTTCTTTTCTGTTGCAAATTATCGTTCTTGGCGGGCATAAATGTGAATATTGCCGAAACCAGCTCATAATTCACACTGAGCTGTGTAATCTGTATGTTGATATGTCATGTGCGCCTGCCTTGGGGATTTATCACCACGACACACAAACACTGGAGGCCTTGAAACTTAATATAGCAGTGTATTGGTTTAGGGGGGGGGGGGGGGGGGGGGGGGTCTATTTTTTTTATTTCTTAGAACCTGTAATGTTAATTCAACCTACCAAGTTCACCTGTAAGAAATGAGTCACAATTTTCCTTTTTTTCTCTTTTTTTTTTTTTTTTTTTTTGGGGGGGGGGATTTTAAACAGTAACTTAATTTGAAAAAAAGTGTGAATGAGCTTATTCCTGTTTGTACATGTCAATGCATGATTTTCCTGCGTGTGTGTGTGTGTGTATGTTTGTGACAATGCGTTAATGGATTGTGAGCTCGAGATCCCCGCTTGTGTACGCATGTTTGTCAACTGTAACACAATTCTCTCATGCGTAGTAGATGTCAGTCATCCTACTAACCAGAACTTGAAAAGCCATTAAATATGTGAATGCATTGTAAACGCGTGAACAATTTGTTGAACTGTGTATTGAAGTTCATGTCGTGTGTCTTTTCATGACTGGGCGTCTCATGTGAGTAGATCCTCGCGAAGGTGAAGGTGTTATGCGTTGGATTATTTACTTTTACCATTATGTTCGGTTTTTTCTTTTTCATCCCTTGTCGTCTACTTTCTTTCCCATCAACTTTACATCGCTTAAAACCGATAATTTGTGGATTATGGATTTCAAACGGGTTTTCATATATTGTCCAGGTTTTTAATATAAAAAATGGAATGGGTGTATAATAGTTATTAGCCTGTTATCGTGGCTGGCTGGCCGTAGTGTCGACATTCTCTTTCTACATGGAGCTTAAGAATACAGAACATATTTTGTGTGGAGGGTTTTCTTTGTCTGATTTATCATCTTGTGTTTTGTTGTTGTTGGTTTTTTTATTATTATTATTATTATAAGCATGTGGGGCTTTTTATTCTTTTTGAAAATTGAATCATGTTTTTAAATTTGGAAATTATGCTCGATTACCTTTTTAGAAAATGTTATCATGGTCATTGGCTTTTTTTTTCTTTTCTTTTTTCATATGATTTTTAAAAGATTATTTTACTTTTGGTGAACATTTACTTACACATGCATGGATAACTTGATATTTTAAAAAAATCTTTTAATATTTGCTTGTATTCTTTCTTTTGCTTTGATTTGTTTATACCAGTATATTCTTGCATCCTTTATTTACTTAAGCATATGTTTTGTTTTTATATATATTGTGGTATGATCTATTTTATCGTGGGTGGTTTTCTTTCTGCATGCATGCATGGATCAAAAACTTTCCCGTTTTTTGTGTGTAAAAGAATGAATGAAGCACTGCATTGAGAACATGGCATTTCATCTTTCACAGACATCAGTACCATGATTAGCCTTGAAACAAAAACAGAATTTCAACTGCTCTTGCACTTAACTCCTCAGATTTTCTACCAAACACTGTTGTGTTTTGCAAGTCAGCTTCTCCCCGTGGTGATACCGGGGGGGTCTTTCGTAAAAATAGTTCCCCCACCTTCTGGAAGTTCTGTGCTTGTAACTTCCTCTAATCTGCCACTCTCTTTGACTCTGCCTTTTCCCTTTGCTTTCTATCATCTATGTTTCTGACTTAGTGGCCCATTCTCCTGCCTTTTTTCCAAAAAATCTCCCAAATAACTTTTCTCCCATGAGCTCCTCCGAAATCGGAATGTGTCGGCTGTACGCAGCGGGGAGACCAGTGGAAGCTAAAAACCGGACACATACGTACCTTACCCATTATGGCCATATGGCCTGGGAACGCAGAAGAAGAAGAAGAAGTAAGTCAGCTTCAAATGATTGAGGCCCAAGCCTTGTTTTAGCAAGCTGATGACCAGAAATATATTGTGCAACTGTTCAGAAAGTCGCATTTACCATATTATTACTGTACTGTGTGAAGATTAATTACTTGGGGTGAATTGAAGGTACTTCCCATCTGCTTTGTCACATTCACCTGCTTTTAAACAAACAAATTTCAGGTGAGACATATGGAGGCTTTTTTTTTTGGGGGGGTGGGTGGAACTTAAGATTCAGGTTTTAAATTGCTGTGGGGCTGTGTAGTTATACTTTAAAGTAAAAGAAACTCAAAAAGCATGGAGTGAGTTAGCACACGTTGGAAGAGAGGATCTTTATTGACACTTAGGAGACTGTATGACTGCAGGCATGAATACTTTGACAGGAATATGGTGAAGTGTGTGTGTTCGAGCATGTGTTCTGTGTCTACTGATCAACGGACATTAGTACTGCACACTCAGGTCAGTACGATATATTATCACATCACATCACATCATATAAGGCTATAGGCTATAAGCCTTTTGCCCTCATTAGTGGTGATTTTTGCATCATATATCTTCTTTTTTTTATATATTTTATTTGCCCATGGATTTATTTTGGCATGAGTGTATACTAACACTTAGCTTTGTTTTTCATATACATACATCCAAATTGGTAGAAAAAGTATGTTTAGATAATTCTTTGTCAATACGATTTTTAAATGCATTTACTGAAGGTGCATTGACGGTAAAAATATCGACGTTCATTGGTCAGGCATTGGATTACAGGTGGGGTTTTTTAATTACGTTTTTTTGTTTCAGAAATTACAACTTTGCAAAATAGGGGTAAACAGGTCTGTAGCACACGTTGGAAAAGAGGATCTTTATTGACATTTAGGAGACTGTATGACTGCAGGCATGAAATACTTTGACAGGAATATTGTGAAGTGTGTGTTTTCGTGTGTGAGTGTGTGCGAGCGTGCAGACAAATTTGTGTTTGCATATGTTATCCCACGTTTCTTAAAATCTTTTTTTAAAAAATCAATTCAAGCACAATTACCAACGTTAAATGTTCCTGTATTGTTATCATTCTCACATTGGTTTTGGTGGGTGGTTTTTTTTCATGATTTCATAAACATTGCTGCCATTTCACAACAATTGAATGACCACCTACATTAATTTATACATTAATTTCCATTGTTTTTTCCTCTCTCTCTCACTCATGGCTGGGTGGAAAAAGCATGTAACTTGCTTATCTCATGTTCCCTGGTTAAATAAAATTTATTTTTTGTTTTTCGTTTCTCTCTCTCTCTCTCTCTCTCTCTCTCTCTCTCTCTCTCTCTCTCTCTCTCTCTCTCTCCTCTCTCTCTCTCTCTCTCTCTCTCTCTCTCTCTCTCTCTCTCTTTATCCTTGTCAAATAAAGTTGTCCAGGTCTCTCTCTCTCTCTCTCTCTCTCTCTCTCTCTCTCTCTCTCTCTCTCTCTCTCTCTCTCTCTCTCTCCACTTTTTATATTTGCTTTGTTTCATTTGTTAAATACAACAAGGAAGTGAATTTCTAACCACCAGTGGCAACCCCTTGTTACTGTTGCAGTTTCCCCATTTACTGAGTGCCTTCCTGATGTGCAGACAGTAGTTACGGCCCCACACCCCCAGCCTCTTTGCCCAACCCTCCCCACTCACACACTTTTCCCTCCCTTTCTTGATGCTGAGTTAGCCACATGATCTTTTGTCTGTTTCCTGGCCTTTCTTCCTCTCTTACTTCATTCGGTTCTCTTTCTGTGCCCCCCCCCCCCCCCTTTTTTCGTC